>OZ017741.1:145099429-146299429 GCA_963969285.1 Odontomyia ornata | reverse complement strand
TCCTCTTAAAGACGTATATCCCTTTCAAGTGTTTCTTGACTTTTATTCAGTGTTGGTGACTATTTATTATAAGTTGAATACAAAACCCTTCTGACAAGAACGTAGTTTTTTCTACTAAACATGTTTTCATATACAGATAAAAATGCTAGGGAAAGTTATCCATGGATTTGGATAAATTACACTAGACCACATTAGGCGAACTGCACATGAAGCTTAGTTAAGTTATACAGGGTTATCCATTTTACGCTTGGGAAAGTAAAGCTAAAGAAAACACACAAAATATTCAGATGGAAACAACATTTTTTATTCAATGCCATTATACGTGAAACACAACATCATTCAAATGTCCTCCACGGGACCTCTTACAGGCCTCAACCCTTTTGAGGTAATTTTCAATGACTTTCTGGCACATTTCCGGCAATATCTCGGCCATAACTTCACGAATATTGGTTTTCAATTGCTCAAAATTTTGAGGATTGTTCGCGTAGACACGATCTTTCGCATAGCCCCATAAAAAGAAATCCAAAGGTGTTAGGTCGCAGGATCTTGCGGGCCAATTGACATCACTCAATCTCGAAATGTCGCGTCCTGGAAATTTCTCTTGCAAAAGTGCTTGATTAGCCTGTGTTGTGTGGCTTGTGGTTCCGTCCTGTTGGAACTACATATTCAATTTCTCTCCAAAAATAATCGGTTAACATCCGTCTATAGCGGTCAGAATTGACTGTAATGGCTCTTCCTTGATCGTTTTCAAAAAAATACGTTCCAATAACACCACCAGACCATAATACACACCAAACGATCGCTTTTTACGGATGCAAAGGCCTTTCTGGGATCACCTGAGGATACTAGGAAGAAGGAACTACGCTTTGAACAATGAGCTAGAATTGATACTTTAGGCTAACAGCCATGATTGTTTGGACCCAGTTGTTTTGCACGGTAGCATAAAAGTGACACTCATGCGTGAATGCTTCCAATCCTACTATCATACCGTCTCCATCTTGGTAAAGCCTTGGCGGGCCTCGGAGTATATTTGAAATTCACACCATTGGGCGGCAGAAGAAAATATCAAGAGCATCAAGAACTTCATGGTTACTGTTGCGACTTCCACCGAAGCGACAGAGTGGTCAAGCCACAAAGTGGTCATGGCAGAAATAGAAAGGAATGACCAGGCAAATGAAGTACAATTGGGCGACTAGCCCAACTGAAGGAGATTAGGATAAAAGGTGGAAGCAAGAGGCACTTGATGGGCGTAGAACGCTTGATCAGGAATTCTAGACAGTACTGACAAAAGGAGCACAGACCGCAAAAAATTCCTTCAAAATGCGCCTCAACTAAAGCTCGCATGGATGCCCAGCGAGAAGAAAATTGAACGCGATGTAGGAGAGAAAGAACCACGACGGGGATATCGTCAGCACGCACTGCTTGCAAAACCCCTAGATGGACAATTGTACGCAGAAATGTTGCGATATATCAGGGGAATGCAAGGCCCAAAGGCACCAACACTGCTATTAAAGCAGTACGACTAATATGGTCGAGCCACATACTGGTCGAATTCTTAGATGAGGCCAACAAGAGAGAAGCGTTCTACGACGCAGTAAATAACATCCTCAGCGAAAGCGCAACTGTAGCCTTATTCAAGCTGATTGGAAACGATCGTAATAGCTGGTGTCGACTGCATCATGGACCTGGCCGACGCTGACGAGGCTATCAAAAAAGAGCTCCCTACGGTGGATAGATACAAACTGGGGCTGATCGCAAGAAACCATAGGGGACAACGCATGGCCATCATTGATTTGACCAAAAAAGACGCCGAATAATTTTCTGAATTTTCTCAAGGAAGCCCTAGTGACGGCAAAATGAAAATTTCGATGACCCGTATCCTGCAGCCAAACCAACACCGCAGTTCACCCGCCTTAAAGCTGCTTAAGCAGTTTACGAGGGCCATGAAAGCCGACTTTTTGCTGCTGGCTGAGTAACACAATAATATAAGTTCGGCATTATGATTTATTGCTCGAGCACTTTCTTGGCCGTACCTAACATGTACAGGGTATTTTTTAGGGGTAGAGAGATTTGAAATGAAATAAAATACAGACAAATTGTTTGATTGTCATGTAGTTGGCTGAAAAGATAATTCTTTGCCATTTTTATTTAAATACAATTTAATGCATGTGAGCGCCACGACTAGCGCAGAGGAAGCCTAAACGAGAGGTCTAATTTTCGACTACTCTACCCAATAAGTGGGGCTATATCTTGCCACTAATCCGGGAAGTGTTGTCTTCCTTTCCATCCTATTCATGATAAAGTGGCAAACCAAACTAACTTTAAAATGCATGACAGCTGTCATACCATACGTAGCATTAAAAAATGTTGTCAATTTAAAGTTATATACCTCAACAAAAAAAACACTCTTTATATTCCATAATTTGAATATGGTGTCAAACGACACTAACGAAATATGCTGGGAATATACACCACCGGTCCATGACAAACCAAACTAACTATAAAACGCATGACAGCTATCACACCATACGGAGCATTGAAAAGTGTTGTCAACTTGAAATTCGATACCTCTAAAACAAACAAACACTAGAATAGATGGTATGCGGATTAGGATTCACCTTCTGCCTCTTGATCAGCAGGAGTGTCGATACTTTCCATCGTTCCGGGAAAACCTCATCGCACAGTCAAGCCTTGAACATACCAAGTCGTAAGTCAGAGAAAAAATTGTGGACAGGCTGCAACAATTCAGCAAGAACGTCATCTGGTTTTGGTGCCTTACTTATTTTCTCGGATAGAACTTCGTCTTCCAGTTCCATCTGTATGAAAGGCGAACCTTTCACTTGTATTTTGTCGTGGACTGCATCAGCATATACGATATGTGTAGGGAACAGGGCTGGTGTTGTCTCGTTCAACTTTTCTGTTTCACGTAAGTAATGCTTGTGTGAGATACTGACCCTCCGCATTACCAGCTTGTACCTCAGGTTTCACGAATCTTTATTTATATCGTCCACAAGGTCTAGCCGGCATCGGGCTTTGCTATTACTGATCGAATCGCGATGGGATGGGCATGTCTGTCTCCTCTTTCGTTCGCAACCGTTAGGCTTCTCTTCGATACTTGTGGCACTCCTTTCGCAGTTCGGCATTTTTTGTCTTCTGCTAGTATATTGGAGGCTTACCATGATGGGGTCTCTGATGAGGCATGAAAGACTCATAAACAATAATTATGATACTCAAAGCTGACTTTACCACGTCCTTGGCCGTAGGTCTTCTGCTCCCCAGTGGAGCTTCTAGTACGGGTGTGCCTAGCAGAAGTAGGTCTGTGAACTTTCCAACATCTGTTGTTTTTAAAATGATGTTATAATGTCCGTTTAGGACTGCAGCAGTAGATTACTGTCACAGCGAGTGAAAGATTGGTTCTCAACTAGAATGGCCTTGCCTGGCGACGCGTAAGTGTGCTGACAGCTACCGTTGTGGTGTCGTGGGGCGGATTCTTTCCACCAGCGCAAGGACCCAATCAAAAAATTACACTTACGTTTTTTTTGTGACGTGGCTATGGGATAAGTTCGACAGGTTTCGAAGGCTGAGGCAACTAACCAAAAGATATTGCAATATGGTAACGCGGCGACTTTTCTAAATTAACCGCGCACGAGTTTGGACACGACTCCATCTTTAACGCGGATATTCACAGCCCGCAAAAAGAGTGGAGCATCCGGGGGGAAGTGGTACCCCCTTGCATACTTCCCAACCAGATCAAAGATCGAAATGATGGCGTGGAAGGCCATTCATCTCATGTAAGAGCCCCTGAAACAACAAAATAAGAAGCTTCGCCCGATGGCTAATTCATTTTTGTGGAAGAGCTTACCAATGCTGCGGGTCTTATATCCGATCGAAGGAAAAGAGAATACCTGTTGCTTTTATTTTAGAAGCTTATTTCTTTATTTCTAATCGATTTAAATAAATATATATATATATATATATATATATATATATATATATATATATATATATATATATATATATATATATATATATATATATAAATAAATATATATATATATATATATATATATATATATATATATATATATATATATATATATATATATATATATATATTAAATTTTTTCAAAGACTTAAAAACAAAGCATTTCCATTTGCATCTGGTGAATTTCGACGACCTAACTTGAAAAACCCTCTTTTCTTAATTTTTTTTAGAACAGTACAACTGAAATTGGCAAAAAATTTTCCCTAGATAATACATATGTAATGAGTATAGTCCTAATGCTACATTCTTTTGAATAAATTTATATAATTAACTTAATGTATTGCTGGTAGGAATGTGGCTACGAACTGTTCATATTACATTTCTTTGAGCCTCTTTTTATCTAGGTTGTACTTACATAAGAATAAAAAAAATTGAAGTTAATTTCTTTTTTGGTACGAGATCTTGTCACAAAATGAATACGGTTGAAGCAAGTTCAAGCGTTTCATATTATGCAATGGATGAAGAATTTAAGAAGATATTTCTTGTTCACGAATTCCTTATTGTGGTTATCATACATATGCAATTAATATTATTTTAAACTCTTTAGCATGCAAGTCCTTCATAACGCAGTAATTGTCAATAAACTTAAGAATTTCGAAGCGGCATATTATTTCGAAATAAAGGCCTTATTTATAGAATTTTACACGCAAGTAGAATAGACAAGAAAACATGCAGGACTACTTACACCTATTCCCTCGCGAATACGCGCTTGCTGCAGGACGTTGGCGGCTGAAACAAAAATCTTGATTGCAGTTTATATAGTAGCAGCAACAACAGAAGCACTTGTGGTAAAAAAGTTCCTTTAATATATAATTCTTTGAAATCCACTTTCAATTCTTTAAAATATTTGTACTGTTTATGGTGACTTTTGAATACGCCAAATGTTAAAAGATCTTCTCATTGAACTGGGTGGACAGGAAACGACACTTTTCATCGCCAAATGGGCATATTTTGGTAATTTAAAACTTTGCACAGCAGAAATGCCAGTCAATGATTTCCCACACCAGTTGGTTGGGACGAAATGTTAATTTTCCTCAGACTTTTCATGATCGTATCAGGTTTACTAATGATGGACGGCGGCAGCAATTCCGCTCAGTGCATCTCCGTGAAAGGCGAAATTACCAACGTGTTCCGACATCGACCATAGAATATTCCAAAACAATCTACAAGTGCAATTTGAGCACGGCTCAACAGCCACTCGGGGGTCATTAGAATATTCCGCCATTTTCTGCTTCTGTTTGAATTCCAGAGCAACATCATCCAAATCTTTCTCTGTATTTTGTACTGCTTTAAGGGACTTTAGGGTCGTGAAGATAAAACCATCCGAGCTCAAGTCAATTAAATCATCTCACTATGACATAAGAGCTTCCGATTTCTTGGAACAATTGTCTAAGCATTGATTGAAAAATAAGGGTAAAATGAACATAACCAGAAATTTTATAATATTGTACTTATTCGAGCAAAACGTATCATCCGCAATCGTTGCAAACTAAATAGGTGCTAACAGTATCACTGTTCGTATCTCCCTGTGTAAAACATGCTCTCTTGTTTTTCCTCTAAAAATTTAAAAGAAAATGAAGAAAAATTTAAAGTCATCTATTTAAATCACCGAGAAATCCCGTCACCCAAAAACTTTCGGCTCCTCCCGCCAAAATTTTCTGTCAAACTATCAACATCTTTTTGGCCTTAGAGTTGACAGCAGCAAGATTGGCTGTCATTGCCGCAGCTCATGCTAGGTAAAAGCCTGTGGCTATGCTTTCTACAACTTCTCCTAGGCAAATGCCTGTTCCTACAGAACAATTTTTCCAGTGTTCCATCTGAAGGTTGGAATCTGGGCATATGTGCACCGAAGGGCACATCCTCGAATCTTAATCACTGGTCAAGAAGTACTCTAGTACCCTCCAGTTGTGTACTCTTGACACTGGGGACTTTTTACCAAATGCTACATCGGATATAGTCCCACGCAATCCCAGTGGTGGATATTAGGAGTATTTCCGCCATTTCTAGTATCTGCTTCCCCCGTACCATAGTACTAAGGCATTCCCAATTCAATGACCCTAGCATCGAATTCTCTGTACTGATTTTTCTTCGTTCTCATTCCGTTCGAGATTTCCCGAAAGAAATCTAAACCGACCACTCATTGGTTTTAGACGTGAAGTCTTGGAATGTGTAAATGAACTGTACCCAATAGGTCAACAAGTCCGGATACCGTAAGTCTGCTCCGAGGTAGCTGCTGGCAAGCTAGTTAGTTCGGAGAGCAATTTCGGTCACAGGTCTTACGTGAGCAGACTAAGTTTCAAAATACAGGTTATCATCCACCGATTCAAATGCCCGATATAAAAAACGCGTTAAAACCTTTCTTCAAGCCGACTTTATTTTACTTCAATTTCATCTTTTTCCAACCGTACGACGAGACCGAAAGAGGGAAATCCGAAAAAGACAAACTCAATCAAATCACTGAATATTTACCGGCGTGGTGGCCGAAATAGACTACTCGAATCTAAAACCGAATCGATTTACTCTAATTAAAAATGCAAAGCCAAACTACAGCACCGCATACTGAACTATAACATGAAATCGACCATTTGCGGATTATTTAAATTCTATCCCCTCGGCGGCATACTCATCTTCGGCTTCAATTCCTCCTGAGAAAGAACGACTACCTACTGAAAAGAAAAGAGTTAGAGTTGTAGCAATTCATTTTCTTTTTTTTTCTATTAGATCATATACAATATAAAATGCAAAACAAAAGAAATATGAACTAAAAATCCTAAATTTACCAAAAATATCTCCATAGAAATGAAAAAATTTTCAAAATAAGCTGTTTTAACAGCTTGACCGTTTTCATGGTTCTTAAAGAAACTATTTGCTAAGATCGAGATTTTTCAAGTCCGTATCAAAATAAGTCGAAATGTTTGCTTGGTTTCATGTTTTTTATCTGTGCTGGCAATAAGGTTCTCCTTTGGACATTTGATAAAATCTGACGACGGTCCTTGCGATTGCGGCTTTTGTTTTACAATTTTGCAAAATATTTTATTTAAACTAAATGATATACTGATTTTGATTTTGACGTCACACGGCTTGCATCTTTCGTTTATCTTTTCTTATACAAGATGTCAAACATTTTTTGAAACGTTTATCAGTTATGCTTCAAAAATGTGACTTGCTAAACAGCCAGAAATCGCACGGCGCCAGATCAGATGAATACGGTGGTTGCGGAACGATATGGGTTGAGCTTTTGGCGAAATGATCACGAATTACGAATGCAGTATGGGATAGTGCATTATCGTGGTGTAAAAACCAAGAATTGTCTTTCCACAACTCCGGCCTTTTTAAGCGAATAGAGTTACGCAAACGACGCATAACGTTCAAATGATATTCCTTGTTGACTGTTTGGCCTGGCGGAAGGAATTCATAATGCACAACACCACGATAATCTAAGAAGAGAAGAGGTTGATGGGCGCCCAGGATGCTCTTTGTCTTCGACATGTTCACGGCTGTCTTGGAACTCGCTATACCCCTTGTGAACATTTTTTTTTAGACATAGCCTTATCACCAAAGGCTTTTTGCACCATCCTCAACGTATCCGCAGCAGAAAATTGATTCCGCAAACAAAATTTAATGCAAATTCAACAAATTTCGACATCACGAAAAATTTTGACATGTAAATTTGACATAGATGTTACTGAAAGTACTATCAACCTAAAAAAAATAATTCTCCAAATTCTTCGACGCGCGCAGCTTAAATTCAAATGTCACCTTAATTTTTGGACAAAGTAGTACATTCTTGTATTTATGTATTAACTCCTTCTTAAGAGTATCTAATTAAAAACTATACACATACCACTTTCATTTTGTTGGACCATATTTTTTATGTAATCTGCTATACATATGCAAGTGTTTTTTTCTGTGATAACAAAAAGATTAAATTGAAAAAAAAAATTATTGATTATTATTCTCTTTGAAAAAATTTTGTTTAACACTTTCGGTTGAATTTCCACTAGTCCCTTCTTGAGTCTTACACTAATCTATTTTTTAAGGAGCATACAAATCATTGATCTTTAAAATGAACTCTGCATAAAAATAAGTTAAAATGTTTTTGTACGTTCTTTTGTTTCATATTGCTTTATTTTAATTCACTAGTATTTTTATACCTGCCTTAATTTTATACATTTGTCTCAATATATGAGTAGTTTTCAAATAAATCGACGGCAAAACCACTAGCAAGAAGTCCAAAATCCCTTTTGAATTGTTTACAACTAGGAGGACTATTTTCAACTTAAATTTAGCAATTTTTCACCTTCACCTTATAACATAAATAAATTTCTTACAAATAAATACTACTAAAAGCTAAGGAATTCGTAGAGGTAAAGTAAGCGTGAAACACTTGAAAACGAAAATTACCCACGAACCCATAAACACCACAAACTTCCCGCCGCGGTTCAGTCAGATCTATCATCGAACACTTGTCAGTTGGTTGGCAAATTGTGTAACAATGACAAATATCTGTCAGGTATCACTTCGAAATATCTGAGGTTATCCCCCATGACGGGCAGCTGGCCTCTGTGTTCAAGACAGTATCCTCCAAGGCATTGAATTTTTCCCAGATTGACGGCTTTGGTTCGTTTGACGTTACATAGTAAATCCTAAAAAATTTTATTTGGTAGCACCTCACTTACACAAGACCTCCTAATCTTGCTTGGACCTGCACTTGTTGATGGACACTCCCTGGAACCCTGATTGCGCAGATTCTAGATTCGTCAGGGTAACAGGCTTGCGAGATTTTGTCGTGTATTGCTCACTGACCAATAGTACAATGGCTTTCATATCCCTCGCAAACTGCTCAAGCAGCTCCTAGGTGTTTGACGTTTATGCTTCGATGCTCTGATTCTAGAGGCTCTTTTGACCGCATCACAGAGTGCATCTTTGGCAATGGCTTCTGGAGCAAATTCCACCAGTAAACCTCGGGACTCGGTTGGCCATATAGCTCTTATGGCAGTTTTGGTGTCATCTACCTTGACCGCTCCTTTTATTTGACGCCTTCATTGGATTCGTCTTCAGGTGGAAACCAAAACACAAATCATGGCACAAACCCCTACGAGGGGCTTTTTTATAAAGATAAACAAAGCTTCTCGTAGGGTTTGCGCCGTCATTTGTGTTATAGTTTCCTCGTTGCATTGAAGGAATCTTTGTTTTTCCCATCTTTGGCAGTCTCTTTGTCAGCTTTTAACCTGAAGCTCTTTGTCAAGACTTGCAGCATTGTTTGGCCCCTTGTTTTCCTTCCTTTTATCGCAATCATCTTCAATGGGGCTGCCCGTCATCTTTTTGCTACTGCCAAAAACTGGAGCTACTGGTTTTTTACTAGAAAGCTTGGCTTTTTGTTAATTTTCACCTTCAACCGCCTACAACTGTAGTTGTGATGTAATCCTTGTGCTTTTCTTGCTCGAAAACTCCATTTCTGTCGCCAGTAATTTTCAATTGTTCTATCATACTTCCCATTCTCCAAATAAGCCACTCCTCTTCTAAGCGGGTAATGACAACTATGCTTTCTAGCGTTGCTTATTGAAAGAGGCTCTTGTTTTCCGACTCTCATGCCTCGTTCGCTTAGGTGACGAAGAAAAGAGCGTCACCTAACCCCCCTCCTTTGCGCTGTCTCCCAATGTGCTTCCAGTTTCCGCACCTCTCGCTCTGGGCATTCCGCTTTGTACATCGTTTTCTTACTCCACTCAAAAGCCGAAGCTACACCCGGATGGACAATTCACTCCACCGTTTGTCGTTTGTCCCTGGTTTTTTAGCCGAAGTTGTTGCCGTTAAAGATAGCGCTAAGATTTTTGGTTCCCTTAGGAGCGTGCATTATATTTGAAGATATTTGTTGCTGGTTAGTTTTTCTGGTTTGCTTGCAAGCACATCAAAATTAAGATCACCACTAGTTGGCAGATGCTTTCCGTGGAAAAACCTCACAGAAACTTACGGTGCCTCGGGTACGTAGGAACAGCTTTCTTCAAAAAATGCAAGCCTCCAAGAATACCCCCCAAGTACAGCAAGCTGTGTTAAAACTGGCTTCTAAATAATATACTTCTAGAGCAAGAGGATTATCAGTTAAAGGCCTTAGTTTTTCATTGCAATTTTTTTTTTTGTGTATTTCCGAGTATAACTTTTTAGTAGAGATGCGTAGATGAATCCTATTTTCGCTAAACTATCAGGTGAACGATGCAGAAATTGAAACATGGCGAAGGATTATTTTTTCCGACTTGACGACGAGTTGTTGGCATAAATCACCGATGTTACTTCTTGCAGATGTTACGTGTCCAATATGAGTCAAATTTAATACGGATTGCAAATAAATGGAAACTGCAATAAAAGACTATTCTCAGAAATTTTATTCAATCTTTGGCAATCAGTTAAAAGATTTATTGGGAGATTTGCTGTGTTTAAAAAAAATTTCAATTTCACCATACTATGTAGATGAAATCTGTTGAAAATTTCAAAAACAGTTAAAGTATTAAATGATCAATATTGTCATTTGAAATTCAAAATTCACTGTCTGCACTTCATATAAACTACTAAATCTTGAACTCTTATGTCATCAATTGGCGACGCATTTTCTATTCTAAATTTCAATTGGACTCACTGTTCATACGTAAAAATAACACAAGACATGCAAAATTTGTCCTTTTCTGAAGGAAAAGCCTAAATTGTATGTATTCCTTTGAAAGGGTTATCCGGTTACATCTTTTATTCCATTTGTCTATTTACTTTTGCTTTTCTAGTTCGAATACCATTTCAATAATTTCAACAAAAGCAACGAATGCTGATGGTTTGTGTAAAGTCAGTACAAATGGGACAGAAAAGAGGGTATGGTAGCAGGCTAAGTCATACGAGTATGAATGATTTGATACCAAGAAAAAGGATAACTTTCATTTGATATCACTCAACACGTGTCATCCATATTTACAAGTGAGAAATGGACGTGTAACTTACCTTTTATTCATTCTGACTTTTAGCCATATTACCTTTCACGATTTCCTTTCTTTCTTTCATTTGCCACTTCCATTTCAATATCTTCATTTCTTTTCGAATTTTATCACCCTAGAAATGCTATCCTTCGAAAATTCGTTTTATTTTTATATTCATTTTTTCTTTTTTTTGTTTTGTTGCTTGCTCCCCGACTTTCCTTAAGGTTACTAGGACCCTTTATCTGTATGACTATAGCTCGGCTCCAACTTAGTGGGAGTTCATCCAAACATTTAACGTTTGCATTGTTAACGATGGAGGCAAGGGATAAAGGGAAGCCGAAAAGTGAACGGGAAGAACAATAGTCGACGTGAAGGGTAGCGCAGGAAAATCAACTCTTGAAAATGAAAGGCAGCAGCAGCAGGAATGAAATGAAAAGGGCATTGGAAAAGATACATCCTTTTTTTCCTTTTTTTGTTTGGAATTTGAGAAGGATTTCTTCATTGGTTTTGGGTTGTGAAGAGGTTAGAATGAAGAACTTGAGTATTATTCAATTTTCGGGTATTAATGTTTACATGGATGGGATAAAATTTCATTTACGAGGAATATAGTTGGTGAGTGCTCGAGTGAGTTAAGCTGAATAAGTTGAGAGGGACAAAGTCCATCTAAATTTAGGTTTTGTCCAAGTTGAATAGCATTTGATTCGGGATGTAATGAGAAAAGGATATTTGAAGAACTTGGTTAAAGTTGGATTTGAAGAGCCATTAAATAACTGAATGTGGTTTGAAATGTATTTGAATAAGCTTAAAAGAGTGGATTTTCTCATTTTTTAAGGTCTATCCTTGAGTTGGAAATTTTTGATACATGATTAGTCTATATATTTAAATAAATTATGAATATATTTATTATAATTCGACACGTCGTGCAAAAAGAGTGATAGAAAAAGCGCTTGAAATAGAATTTTATTTAAATTAATATGCTTCAGTTGCTTTCTACTTTCAATTTAAAGAGTCTTAAAAATTAATGAAAAATAAGTTGAACAGGACACTATTCACACAAAGCTAAGCAAGATCCCTGGAGATCATATGAAATTTGTATATTACCTTCAGAAATATTCGCTCCGCATTTTGTAAGGTTTCTAAATTTTTAATGCTAATCCCCCAATTATTTATTCGATATCGATTTTAAACGATCATTTATTCGATAAAATCCTTCAGATGGTTTTAATTAACTTAAATGTGGCAATATTTTATTTCAATATGTAACACACCCCTCGTCATAACTTCTCTAGCTGACTCCATGGATCCACTAATTGCGAAAGGATTTCATTTCAGTATTTTCAACATGCATCCTTGGTTTCCTCACATCGTGCACATGCACATGCGATACGAAATTGCTGTACGAATGAATTTACGCTGGATCGTTAAGCTGCTACACTTTCGCATAAGTCGAAATATCAAAATGATTTGGCAGGTGAATAAGACTCCTAAGCATTTACCGCATTTTCCACAGTCATCATTTTTCGGAGGAAATCTCTCGAAGCCAAGTGCTGTTGGAATCAGTGAGAGGACCGAACTGTGATGGTAATGGCTTCGATGCTTTTGGATGAAGACATGGTGGCGGGGGAGTGTGGATCAGAGAGGGTTGCAACATGTAACACATCCTTGACTGCATATGTGAAATATATCGTTTTGAATTATGAAATATTCTGGGAAAATGCAATGACTGAAACTCACTTTCTCTTCAGGGACTCGAATGACTGCCATATAAAGGCTTCCAAGGTGGAGTCAGAGACTCCAGAATATCTCACCCCCTGCAATTTAGAGGTGAAACAAGTGAGTTATTCCCTTCTTGCAGAACGTATCGTATGACAGAATCTATAGGACTGCCTGTGCGGTATGTACAGCAATTGGGTTTGGTGGAGTTCACATTGAAAAGAGCTACTGCTTAATTAATTTTTGAGCGTTCTATGTTTCAGTCTGGTGGCTGGCAGACAGGCAACCAGGTGTTTTAAGATGGCAGACATATTACGCTTTTGCATATTTTGCGGTATTCAATTTATGAGATTTCTCGTGTTTTCCTTTCCCATTCATCCGCTTCCATTCATGCTCGCAGCTGCCTGACCCGATATGTGCAAGGGAGGCTCAAGCCTGTTCCGGTTCACAGCAAGCTGGGAAACATACAATAGCTCCCAGTCACCGACACCATCCATGAGTAATAAAGGGAAAAGAAAAGTGACATGACACCGTGATATGACATCCAGGTAGTAATATCGGCAAGCACCGAGTGCGAGTGAATGCACCAGGACCATGCTGTTGGTCCATACCTTCCAGATATAGATATCCCTGTAGTATATCGCACATATGAAAGGTATCCGTAACATATTTATAGAATGCAGACAATCTCCTAGTTGGCGCTGTAAGATGGAACGATCATAGTAGGAATTATAAAGTTAGAATAATTGGAAAACCTAGGAGAGATTGCTAGCAAACGAAGGACATTCGAGAGGAAGATAAGGATCTAAGTCTCGAGTGCTGACATTAATTGAGTTTTTGATTTAGATTGTTTGCGGTTTTATATGAATTAATTGTGCCTGTGTCGGGAAGGTTGAAATTGTTGAAGAAAAGTTTCATGTAGATTTTGTCAGAGTGGAACCATAATGGAGACAGATTGGTTTAGGGTGTATATCGGTCAACCTTATTGGAATTAAGAGACGTTTGGTGAATGATTTGTATGTCTAGAGTTTTGTCATATCTTTAAGCTAAAAGCAAGTTCATAACCAAGTAAACAGGCTTTTTTCGAGAAGTTCTTAGAGCCTAAGCTAACGGTAAAATCAGAGCTATTTTAGAAAATCTCTAGTACTACTACTAGCGAAGCAGGATCCATGGTATTGTCTGGTTGATTGGCTTCTGACTTTATGTTCAATTTATCTAATATTAATTAAAACTTGACAATACTTGTCGCCTAGGTTATTCGAGTGCAAGAACGGCTCAATGACGAAGAGCGTATCCTGGAAATGTCCGAGACCAGCTAAAGTCCAGCAATATTGCCCTAAAATTACCTAATGGCTAAAATCAGCCCGGCGAAATTTTTTCTTTTGGCTGATCATGTGCATGACATTATCCTTCCTAGACCATCAATCCATCAAAAGCTTTCTATTGGTGTTGACGTGTTCTTAAATCCGCCAACTTCTAACGCAAACGATTGTATTCTTAGAACTCGGTTGTCTTATCGGTCATTTTGTGTACAGTGCGCGAGTGTATTTCACTCTGTTTTTCAAACATTTCATCATTTTCTTGTGCTTAAAAAAACATAATCAAAAATAAATTTTCGTTCTCCGCCCTACCAAAGCTGTAACATCGGTTCTTCCTGAAAACTTTCAGAATAGCACTCTTAAAAGTCAATTTTCTATTTATTATCAAAATGTTCGGGGTTTAAGATCCAAGGTGAAAGATCTAGCTTTATCCTATTCTCTTTATAACGATGATATAATCTGTACTTCTGAATCCTAGTTGACTAATAGTGTATTTGACTCTGAAAATTTTCTCTCATGGGCTGACAATCAGGTTGATTTTGACTCGTCTCAAATTCGGTCTTTAATTTCTTCTTTTATGTTCATATGTTCCCTAGCTCAATTTAATAATTTTCTTAACGTTAATAATAATATCCTTAACTTATTCTTTTGTAGTATGTAACAATCGTTGTTATGCTCACCTCCAGTTCTCTTTTCTTATCTTTCTTCAAATCCCCATCATCTCCCCTTACGCTTTGAAATTTCCTATATTGCTTCTGTCCGTTATCGTTGGAAAGAGCATCAGCACTATAACTTTTATAAAACTAATTATGAGCAACTTTCCGAAACAATTTGCTCTGTTGATTGGTCCTCCTTCTCTCGTGGTCTTGACTCGGATACTTGTTGCAACAATTTCCATGACTTCTTAAACGCTGCTATTTCTAGCTCGACTTTACTTGTCAGTATCAGGAACTCTTCTGACTGCCCCTGGTTAACTATCGATGTGAGACGAGCCTTGAAAGCTGAAGATCGAGCTCACGTAATGCTTTTTGTCATTTGAGGCCGATAGCTAAGAAAGAGATGCAGATCGCTAAAGCTTCTTATTTTCATAGTATTGAAGGCTTTCTAAACTCGAATCATTCAAAATCATTTTGGAAATATATACGATCTCTTAAATCCGTCTTTCAGGTTCCCATCCTCGCTTCATTTGAATGGCTGCTTAGCAATTTCACCTCTAGAGATTTGTGAACTTTTTAAGAACTCAGTTTTCTTCCATTTCTAATGCTACCCCCAGCAATAGCCCTTTGTTCCCAATCATACATATGCCATCTTCATTTCCTTTTGCTTGCTATCCGGAAGATATCATGAAGCTGTTAGTTCAGGTCCCGACGGTATTCCTAATAGTTTTGTGAACTCATTAGCTACTTCTATTTGTGTACCCCTTTCCTTTCTCTTCAACTCTATCTTATCTTGAGGCTCTTTTCTTTCGTGTTGGAAAAGATCCTATGTTGCTCCTATTTTTAAAAAGATAGCACCTCAAACGTTACCAATCATCGGCCTATCTCCTTATAACTTGTTTCTCCAAATTACTGGAGAACTTCACAAACTCATGATTTATTCGTTTCTGAAAAACATGGTTTTATCAAAGGGCGATCAACCTTAATGAATTCGTTAGAATTGATGAGTATTGCTTCAAAAGCCTTGGAGGACCGTTTACAAGTCAACACCTTATATTTAGATTTCTTTAAAAAATTCGCCTCAGTAAATCATAATATTTTGTTGAGGAAATTTCTTAACGGCCCTGATTATTTGCTCCACTGGCTATCCTCTTACTTATTCAATCGTATAAGTCAGGTATCTTTTCAAGACTGTCTTTCCACCCCCTTCCATCCGTCTTTAGGTGTTCTTCAAGGAACCATTCTTGGCCCACTATTCTTCACTCTGTTTATAAATCCATTGTCATCAACTCCTCCTGCCTTCTTTATGCAGATGACGTCAAAGTTTTCAAAGCAGTGTCGTCAATCGATGACTGTGCCTTACTTCAAGAAGATTTGAATGCCATTTTATTTTGGAGTTCCTATAACCAACTTACACTAAATGTCTCTAAGTGCATCCATCTTCCATTTCCTAATGGGCCTTGCCCTATAAGCTTTCAATTAACGTTAAATAGTTCGTACCTATGCACGGCGACACACTGCAGGGACTTGGGTTTCACTTTCGACTCTAAATTAAAGTTCGAAGTTCATATTCCTGAAATTACTTCTGAGGCCTCTCGCATTTCTGGCTTGATCTTAAGAAATTCCTGTATTTTTTTTCCGATTCTTGGTCGTATGTTAAATCATATTCTATTGATTTATCCCATCCTTGGTTACTATTCGCCAGTTTGGTCGCCTCAATCGAAGTGTTTGAAGTTCACGCTAGAAGCCGTACAAAAAAGATTTACCCGGATCGCCTTCTTGAAATTCCAGATTCCCTACATTTTTTATGAATCACGCTTATCCATCCTCAATATTCCTTCGGTGGAAATGCGTCACCTCTACCTTGATGAATGTTTCCTTTTCAGGCTTTGCCGTTGTTTGCTCGATACTCGGCTAGTCAACCAGGTTCCAGTGAGGCGCGTTATGCGTTCTACAAGATCGTCGAATATCTTTGATGTTCCATTCGCACGTAGTTTGGTGTATTTTCACTCACCCATGCTCAGATTACCTCGTAACTATGATGACGTTCAGCTTGGGCCCTTCCCCCTCTCGTATTAAGTTTATAAAAGATTTGTCAACTGTCTTCTTCTTAACTCTTAGTAATTTTTCTTTTTCATTTTCTCCTCGTTTTTTCACTTTTTATTACTTTTATCTTGATATTTGCATGCTGTGCTATTACTTAATTTATTTCGCTGTGCTCTTATTTTATCTACTTTTTAATTGGATTTTTTTCTGTTAAATAGAAAAAAATAAATAATTTTGCTCCCCTTACAAAACTTTATATCTAGATTAGACTTCAACACACCGATTAAAGACATAATTGATCATATTAAGTTTAAATTGAGTTTTATCCCAGATTTTCTCTAGTATACGAAGCTCACTCAGGAAAGGAAGACGAACCGTTTAATTGCTTCCTACAAAATCGCGGTTCCAGCAAATTTCAGTTTCCTGCTGGAATAATTTTGGCCTCCTGGAGTACTGGTAAAACAGTTTTTTGCCAATCAGAAGCGAAATAACTCTGTATCCTTTCGTAACAGGAAAAACAAGCAATAAGCCTCGCACCTCTTTACATCGTAAACCTTGCATAATTTCTGCTTTGTCCTGTTATTATCAAAATGTCTGTGGTTTTAGGACCAAGACGTCTGAACTTCGTAGTATCCCTTCTATAGTATATCCGCATCAAATCATCTGTTTAACTGAGACGTGGTTGACGCATGATATTTATAATAGTGAACTCCTTCCCGATCATCTGGTTTCCTGCAGAGATAGAATCGTGTTGCCATTGGCAAATCTGATGAAGGGGGCGTTCTTGTGGGTGTACATGTCTCTCTAACTCGCAATTCCTGTGAGGATTTTATACCCTCGCCACCAGTGGAGTATATTATAGTGCGAGTCTCTTTTTCTGATGCTCTCTTGCTTCTCGTTTCGTGTGTCTACATCTCATTTAGCAGCTCTGCTATGGTGTATAAGCCTTTCTTTGCGAAATTATCCAGCTATATCCGTACTCACTTCCCATCTTTCCCGGTTTTGCTCTGTGGGGACTTCAACCTTTCTCCCATTATTTGGGATGATGAGTATGTTTCTATACTGTTCGGAAGCAATTTGTCTTTTGCCCTTTCCTCGTTTCTCTCCGTATACTCCTTCATCCAATTCCATACTAGTGCAAGTTCCAACAATAAACTTCTTGAACTTGTTTTTTTCAACTTGCCAGCCTCTTCTCTTGTTACATCCACATCATTCTCACACCTCATTAATCCAGATCCTTGCCATCCACCTCTCTTGATGGAGCTTTTTTTCTCCTCTCCATCTTCTCCTAGAAATGCATCACCTTGCCGCTATAACTTTCTGAAAGCGGATCTATGCTGCATGGATTCTAGTATTAACGCAGTTAACTGGTATTCTTTCTTCAGTAACATTAACCTTGAAGAATGCGTTGATAAGTTCTATCTGTTTCTTTCGTCTTTTACTACTCAATTCACCCCTTTGTTTCCCCCAAGGAGGCCTAAAGACGCTCCTTGATTCAACTCAAATTTTGCCAATGTCACTAAGGTGAAGGATGCATCCCGGAAAAAATTCCCCTCAAGTAGCCTCCCTAACAATCTTGCCGCTTACAAGCAAAGACGTGGTGAGGCTAAGAAAATTGCAAAGCTTGCTCTTCGTGCTTACGTCAACCATATTAAAGTTGCACTTGAATTAAATCAAACTCGCGCTTTCTGGTCTTATGTTAAATTTTTAGAGTTCTCATCATATACCAGCTAGTTTCAGCTACGATGGCATTACATAGTCTACCCCTCAGGAGTCCTGTAAACTATTTGCTTCTTTCTTTTCTTCCTTTTTTCACATTTCAAATGCTTCTCCTACTTTCTATCCTTCTTCTTCGTCTTTTTCTCCCCCACCATTCGTACTAATCCCTTAGAAGTTGAACTGCTCTTAAGGAGTCTTGATACCAGCATAGTGGTGGCTCAGGCGGCATTCCAAATTTCCTTGCAAAATCATCATCCTCGTCTCTCTGTGTTCTTCTTTCAATTATTTATAATTTGAGCTTAGCTGCTGGGATTTTCCCTTTCCAGTAGAAAATTGCCCATATTCTTCCTATCTTCAAATCTGGGGATCGCAATTCCATTTATCCTATATCTCTCCTTCCCTGTTTTGCGAAAGTCCTTGAAAAGATCGTTCTTGATACTCTGTTTCCCCTTATACTTCCGTTCTTAGCAGAACAACAACATGGTTTTGTCAGAGGTAGATCTACTCTCACTAACTTGCTTTCTTTTACCCACGTCATTGCTGTTGCCCTTGACCGTCAGCAACAAATATACGTTATTTTCATTGATTTCTCTAAAGCGTTTGATTGTGTAGATCACTCACTTTCATCTCAGAAACTTACAGAAATCGAAATTCCTGATTTCCTGTACTCTTGGCTTTTATCCTATGTTTGGGATCGCCGTTGTCTTGTGTCACTGTTAACTCCTGCTTCGCCTCCACGTTTTGCCCCAGTTCAGGTGCACCGCAAGGTTCCATAATTGGCCCCATTTTATTCCTACTAGTTGTCAATGATCTTCCCTCTGTTATCACGTCTCCCTGTTTGCTTTATGCTGACGACTTTAAGATCTTTCGGGTAATTTACTGACAATGTGATGTTGATACCCATGTAAAGTGACCTATTGCGTTTAAGTGAATGGTGAAAATCAAACAATGTCTCCTTGATAGGTTTCAAATGCCACCAGATGACATTCTCCTGTAAAAATACCCCTTTCCCTCCACCTACAGTCTTGTTGGAACCCCTTTGTGCAGTGTAACTTCCTTTAAGGATCTTGATGTGATTTTTGATTGCAAATTCAAGTTTGACCTCCAAATAGCCCAAGTCATCAACAAAGCCTCTCGCCTTTCAGGGTTCATTGTAAAATCCGTTTCCTCATTCCAACATGTCGCCTCCTGTGTGTGCCTTTACCTTTCATTTTTTCGCAGTGACCTGAAATACTGCCCGAAATATGGAGCCTTCACCACTGGAATCAAATTGAGGCTATTGAGTTGGTTCAACGCAGATTCACGCGGTCTCTTTTCGTCAAATTCAACCTCCCTTGCGTCCCCTATAGCGACCGTCTTCGTACTTTGAAACTCCCTTCCCTTGAATCTAGACGATGCTTTCTTGATGAATTTAACTTTATGCAGTTGCATTTGAACATTGGACACTAGTCCCCCTAATAGGCCCTCTGAACAATTCCTTGTTCCGTGTGCACGCAATAACACCTTCTTCCTCTCTTCCTTCCCTACGCTTGCCCCGTTTACATAACCAACTTTGTCTTGGTCCTCTACCACAGTCGCTTGCCGCTTTCAAAACTTGCATTAAAAATAAAATTTATAATTACAATTATTAATCTTGGTCATCGTTATAACTGCCCGTTTTTCATGTGTTAGTTAGTAAGTAAGTAATGACACTATTTTTTTTTATTTTCTATGTCTTGGATTCCTTCTTTAACTTTTCTTCATATGTGGTTTTCTGTTAATAATAGCATTAGCTCTAATTTGTATTCAACTTGTAATTGGACTTCAGCCTGTTTGTTAATACCTACATAAATAAATAAATAAGGTAGAGGTTCTGAGCAAGCTTCTGAAGTATTGTGTTTTTCACTTAATGAAAAGCAGTAGTTGCTCCCGATCTCACCATACATTAAACAAGCTTGGATTTTTATATTTCGAATAATGTTTGTCGATCGATCATTTTGAAAACCTTCAATCGGTAAATGTTTCCAATTCAGATTAAAATATATTAGGATATGTAGCAGAAATGCGAACTCTGCCGTAGAGGGTCCCAAGCCCGTTGGAGAACAGGAGAGGGATCTTCTTGTTTCCTTAACCCTTAGCTTCCATGGCTCGAGGTTGCACATTGGGTTTACTGGTTCCCCAATGATGCGATATTTAGCACCGAGAAATACCAGTCACTGTAAATACATCTAAAGATCTGCTACTAAATCCAACTTACACTTCCTTTGTGGGGGCATAAGAGAGTGAAGGCGAGTCTTCCGCGCCTGATAAACGAATCAAAGGGAATCATCATGCCACCGAAATGGACGTTTAGCAGAAGAGTCTCGGAACGGGTTGCACCTACGACAAAGACCTCGCAACCGAAAAAAGGCCTATGGCATTGGATCCTGGAATGTCAGATCATTAAACAACCTTCGCGCTGTTAAGGACTTTTTGCAAATGGGCCAGTCAATCTAAATTAAACATACTGGTAACCTAGGAAATGAACTGAACTGGAAGTGATATTCAAGATATAAGATCGCAGACAATATTCAAAATTGGAGAAACTGCTAGAAATCGAGGATTCAGAGTGGTTTTTATTGTGGATAGGGAGCTTGAATGGCACATCATTTATTTTAAGGCAGTCAATGAACGCTTATCTGGGATATATATGAGAGCGAAATTCTGAAAAATTCGGTTGATAAGCGTACACGCCTTGACCGCAGAAAAGGACGAAGAAACGAAGAAAACGTTCTACAATCGCCTGGAAAGAACAGTCGACTCATTGCCTACAAACGATACGAAAATAATTCTGAGTGATTTCAACACTACGGTCAAGAGCCAATTGTAATTCAGATCATTACGTGATCAACATAACCAATCAAAGTCTTATGTCAAAAGCGTATTCGGCACAGACTAACCCTCTACAAAGATTGGACGTCAAAAACAAGCAACGAGGTCTGGCTGGAAGTAAAAGCGGCAATTAAGACCGTGGCAGAACAAACGATCAGACATCAAGCCCGGCACGAAAAAAATGATTGGTTTGATGATGAGCACCAGAATACATTGGACAAAAAGAATTAGACGTACAAAAACACTTAGGTAGAAAAACCAGAACGCAGAAAGTACATTATAGGAATCTCAGAAAAGCAGCGAATAAGACGATTCGAATCAAGAGAAGAAAATAGTACGGTGACCAATTTAGAAGTATCAGTACAAGTCTTGCGAGCAACAACATAAGACAAGCATAAAAAGTTGTGAAAAGCCTGAAACAAGGTTATCAACCCAAGACCACCCTTTGCGGTGATGACACCGGCAATATCATTGCTTTTAAAAACAAGGTTAAGGAAAGATAAGCATCATATTTTTTTAATAATATAAAGCGCAGCGCATTGATACGATTCCATTCAAGCTTATTAAATGTGATGGTAGTGGTGTTCAGAAAGCTATCCGCAAACTCATGCAGCACATGCGGCATTAAGAATATATGCCGAATAAGTAGTGGCAATCAACTTATTCTCGTTCGACAAAAAAAGTGACAAACTATTGTGCAAACCATTGGAGCTTATCACTACTTTGTACGCTGGACAGAATGTTTTCAAAGATCTTATAAAATCAAACCAGATCACACGCCAACAGTTTTATTGGGGAGTATCAAGTTGGCTTTACGGCATGTAGATTGACGATAGTCGAATATCGGACTAAAGTGGGGAGATGGGCTGGCTCCAGTGCTGTTCGATTTGGCTCTGGAATTCGTTACAAGAAAGCTACTTGTTGATATAAGAGTCACATTACTATACAAGCCATGCCTATGCGGATGACATCAACATTTTGTCACGGTTGTTAAGAGCTGCCAAACAAACTCTTCCAGGAACTCAACAGTGTAGCAAAACTAGTAGGGCTACAAATCGACGAGAATAAAATAAACGTCATGACGTAGTCGAGGTAGAATACCTCAAATACACAAAATATCACACTCGCCGAAAAAAATTATCAAAAATGTGGGTGAATTTGTGTGGATAGGCGCCATACTAACGAGAACCGGTAATGAAAGGAAAATAATACATGAAGAATACAGCTCACGAATAATTTATTTTATTCAATTTGACAATCTTGAAGACCAAACCAAACTGGTAATAAGAACTGTGTTATGCCATGAGTTTAAAACATGCATCCTAACCTAAGCATCCGCAAATACATTGAAGGCCGAATCCTGATGCGAATGATTGGAGTGAAGCTAGATGCGGACCAATGATGAATTCGATACAACTATGAGCTATATGAAATTTTTGACGAGCCGTAGGTCTTAACGGTTGTAACACTGCGGAACTTTCAATGAGCTGGCTATGTGGTATAAAGGTATTCGTTAAAAATGTTTTCATTGGGAGAAGGGTAAAAACCAGTGAGGAAACCAAGGAAACGCTAGTCTATGTCGGTCGACGAAGAAAGTTCATCGCTGCTCAAATCTCGAAATTGTAGGATGCGAGACAGTTAAAGGCGCAAGCTGGAAGTGAAGATCCGACAGGGGCTTTACTGCTATGATCAAGAAACGCAGTAGATATGTGACTGTCCAAGTTCGTTACCTGGTATGAATTTATCATGTGCTATCTTGAATATATATTAATGTTTTGAAACTCTTTTTGCCAATCCAGCCTATAATCATTTTGTGGTCCATTTGAGTCGAGCAAATTTCTTACAAGTACTTGTATGGGTATCATTTATCTTCTTCGCAAAAATTTCTCAGAAAATAACTTTGAGAATTTTTAGAATTATTTCACTTTAGTGCTACTGTTGGTAGTGCCCAAAGAAACCTTTGTAGTCTATTAGAGCTTTTCATTACCTTGTTTCAGGCAAACGCTGTTGACATTGAGTTGCAGGCGTTGTTTCGTGGTTATATATTGCATGTTTTCTAGAAATTCGTTTATTTATTTGCATTTAAATTACAATTTTACTAACAATCATTTCTTCTCTTTCCAGGTAAGTGTTGTTTTGATCAATAAACGAGGAGAGGTATTACTGCAAAAATACTCGTAGCTATGGTAACTAGTTATTAAGTAATTTGTTGACATGAACATTGAAAATGACCAAACAATTGAGAACTAGTACTGTTCTTTTAAATCAGCTATTATGTTCATATACTTCTAGCCGAGGAATCGATAACTACCAAAGGCGAAACATAAGTTTTTACAGGGGAAGGTTTTTTGTATCTGGTGTAAAAAATAAAAGAGTTTTTCTTTTAGTGTTTAATTTATTTATCACGTATGATAAGTTTCTATAAAATAGTAAAGAAAATGGCCAATTTTCATTAAAAAAATAATGTAGCTAAGTCATTGGGAACTTGTCTGAAAACTAACTTGAGTGGTTTTGGTCACAGTGAACATTTCTTAAAATTTAGATTAAAATTTTTGACTTATTAACTTTAGTAATATTCCAATACACTTAAATAACAGTTTAAATGATCCTCATCTAGCCTAAGCATCGATGTTAATATCATAAGTCGGGATTGAAACCTTTTGCATCAGCCTTTGTTTTCAAATTTTCATAAAAATTATGAAAGCATTCTCGTGTTAAAGAGAGTTCTCTACACTTATTGGCACTGGTTTGCTTGTGGTTGTCTTTAATGCAGTTTGTTGTTCTCCTCATGGTTTTTTCAAGAGGTGCACTTTTAGAATTGTCTTCTTGCTTGAAAGATATTTTCAAGTTGATGATTCTCAAATCATGACCATAGTTCAGCCATTTGTTATCGTACCACCTAAAAATATTACCCTCGGTATCTTTATTCCTCAAAATAAGTAGCTTAATGAGAAGCGCAGAAAAGTCTTAGAAATATAAGAAATCTGACTGACAACAGTAAAATTTATGCTGGTTGCATCAACAAGCTTTTTTTCCATCTATTCTCATGCAAAAAGGTCTCGGCATCAACAATGTATGGTCAATTGTTTATATGGACGGCTTACACTTCAATAAGGAAGAAACCATTGCTGCTGAATGAAAATTCAAATATTGACCTCCAAAGATATCAGAATAGACGATAACTTGACTGACGTCATTAGGCAGCTCACTTATGTATTTACAAGAACATGACGCTACTTGATTTTCTCTTCTTCGTGCCATTGCTAAATGCCACAAAAAGAGCTCCTTATAAAAATGACGGAGATAAAATGGACATTTGTTCTGTCATAAGGAAAATGTTCAGGGTCCAATATCTAACCTGAAGTATCTCGCTTGATACTATTTCCTTTTTAACGATGATATAATCTGTTCTTTTAGACCCTGGTTGATTGGTATATTTGCCTCGGAAATTTTTCTGCGTCATACAATCGTTAGGCGTGATTGTTTTTCTTCATAGCACTACAGTCCCTCTTGGGTCTTCGTTTCCTGCAAAGGCCGCCTCCAACTGTCTCGGACCATTGACCACGTCCTCCAATTTTGAAATCCGAGCACCAATGAACTGTCTTTGATAACCGAGTTAGATCAGCGTTTCCTCGGTTTCTCCACCAGTCTCCGCGCTTTAATTCTCCCAACAAATACCTGTTTGGGTATCCGTTTTTCATCCATACGAGCCCATTGCAGCTTCCGCAGTCTTACAACCGTTGAGACCTATGGCTCGTCAAAAATTTCATACAGCCCATGGTTATATTGAATTCGCGATTGGTCCCCGTCTAGCTTCGCTCCAATTATTCACCTCAGGACCCGTCTTTCGAAGGCGATATTTGCAGATGCTTCCGTTAGGATCCATGTTTCACACCGATAGTATAACACAGGTCTTATCACAGATTTGTATACTTCAAGTTTTGTTTTCCTCTGTATGCAGCTGGTCTTCAAGATCGTCAAAACTGAATAAAATATTTTATTTGCAAGCTGTATTCTGTATTTTTGTCTTTTCATTACCATTTCTCGTTATTTTGGCTCCAAAATACACACATTAATTCACATTTTCGATATTGTCTTTGCCAAGTGTGATATTTTGTGTATTTGAGGTATTTTTCTTCGATTGCGTCACGAGCTTTGTTTTATTCTCATTGGTTTTTAGCCCTACTAGTTTTACTTTACCGTTGACTTTCAGGAAGAGTTCTTTGGCAGTTGTTAATTACCACGAAAAAATGTGTATTTTGTCCGCAAAGGCTACTACTTGGTTCGACTTGCATAGTACTGTACATCGTTTATCGACAAGTAGCTTTCTTATGACGTATTTTAGAGTTAAATTATAATTAATTGGTCAATCTTCATCAAGTTAGACAGAGAAGTTGTACTAGCTGCTCCTAAAAATACCATTACTGGTATCTTTCTAACTAATCTATTATTCTGCTCTTATAGAATATGTGGAAGTGAAAATAATTATTTCTTCTACTCTTTCCCTTGTAGGTGCCCCTTTTCAGTCTACAATTTAATGTGCTTATACATTTTCAAATTTTTAACCTTGTATTATGTAGAGATTTTAGCCTTCTTAAACTCCCCAAACTATTGTGAATTGTGTGAATACACAACAGATACCCAAAACGGTATTCGTTGGAAGAACTGAAGGGCAAAGACCAGGGGGAAAACCAAGGAAATTCTGGTCTGACTCGGTCGACGAACAAATGGACACAAAAGAAAAAAATTAAAGGTCGAATTTGAAATGAGCCAGTATCAACCTGATTGTCATCACGCAAGAATTTTTTCGTCTTCTTCATAGCGCTATAGACCATCTCGGTCTTCGCTTCCTGCAAAATGCGCCTCCAAACGGCTCGGTCCATTGAGCGCGTCCTCCATTTTCGAACTCCAAACAGCAATGAATTGTCCGATTTGTTAGAATTCATAAATGTTACTTGAAAGCCTTGCAGGACCATTTAAAAGTGGAAGCTTTGTATTTGAATTTCTTTAAAGCCTTTGACTCAGTAAATGACAACATTTTGTTGAGTAAACTTAGATATCTTGGTGTTCTTGAGTATTTGGTCCATTGGTTGTCTCCTTACCTGTCCAATCGTGTTAGGCAAGTATTTTTAAGGGCCTCTTGTGTTGCTTTTTTATATTGTTTTCACTCCTGCTCCTAGCTGGGCTATCGTTTATTCTATTTTGTAATTAGTTACAATGTTAAATAGAGGGAAATAAATAAATAAAAATAAATATATCGTATAATCTGGATCAACGGAAAGCCTAACGGGAGCATAAATTAAATTGAAGATGAGAAGCAGTCTGATAGTGACAGAGATTATGTAAGAGATATTGATCTAGAAAGATAAGACGAGGCTCTAAAGAAGAAAGACCAAGGTTGCTTATTGAATTTAAAGAACAAGAGTCATGTCACGTTGAACAGATTTTTTTTTCTTTACGCAGGGGGAACCCTTGAAAGAGTAAATAGACAGAAAATAGAAAATCTAGTGGACCTGTCTAAATCATGTGGTTTTTTCACCAGCCAAAAAACCTAACCTGCCAACCACTGCATACTCGAACTGAAAATCACTTTCAGTTCGGTTCAGCAGTGCATGTCACCTTCAATTGTCCACTAGCTTTCTTGATCATGCATCATTAGATTAAGAGTCTGTTTCACCGTTCTGGAAAACGAGTCACCAGTTTTCCGTACAGCTCAACAATCTTCTGACAATTGTGTCAGGTTCGATGGTACTAATGCAGTTGTTTAGTGTAAGTCTTTGAACTATGAACTGCCCACAGACGAAGAATCTGTGATCAGCTTTATGCAATTTTCTACGCAGTAATGATAGAAAGAACCTCTTACTCTCCTCAGTCGATGAAGATGATTAAAAAAAACTCCCAATGGCCTGACAGGAGCTGGCACAAGCAAAAATTTACTTCTCTGTCATCCCGGCTAATCCATGGTTTGATGTTTTTGGTTAGCCTGGCGTTGATTTCTCACACTTCAATTTTTCTGCCATATGATAAGTGTGTGCACACGAGCTCTGTCAGATTACCTTGAATGAAGATATTTTTCTGTTCTAAAACTAGCAGATCAACAGGACTAACACTCGTAATTACAAACGCTGCGCTCTCTGAAACCATTTGGTAGCTGCTCGCAATTCTAAGTGCTGCCTATTTTTGCAAACCTTCCATAGAGCATAATGGAATGCGTAGTTGACTTAGGGAACTGTCGTCCTGATTGAAGGGGGCCTTCAATATTTGCCATGACTCTGGTAGGGTTTGTTATCACCTTTGCCGACTTTTCACTTTCCTTGCAGATATGCTTCCAGTAAGTGAGCTTTGAGTCAAGGATCACTCCTAGATATTTCAATGCATGGGGAGTGGGTATGATTTGATTTCCAATCGTGACTGGAAGATTAATTAAAATTCTTTTCCTCGTTAAGATGATAATTTCGGTCTCGGTAACTCAAGCCCATGGTTGTTAACCCAGTAGCTAATTCACCTCATAGCGTGATTGATTTTCAGCTGTACGAGGGCCACTGTTCATGATTTTATCGCTACAGCTACGTCAACGGCATATCTGACTAAAAAGGCATCTTTTGGCATTTCTAGTCAGAGTAGCTTACCATATTTTGCATTCGACAGATCAGGATCAAGAATATATCCTTTAGCTACACCGGCGGTGATTTGTTTCTTCTCAGTCCATTTCAGCTTTTAAATTGGACCGCCCTTATTTTGAGATAATCACTTATCACTGCATATGTGAAATCTATACTCGAGGGCGTTTAGGATGGCAATCAACTTCATCGAATTAAAGGTATTTGCAATATCCAGACTAACAGAATGTCGATTGATCTGGCCTATTGGCAAGCTTTTTGCTGCTAATTTTACTATGGTCACCATTTTGTGGTGTGCATTGATTATTGAATGTCCATTTGGAAACCATGCTGTTTCAATAAAATATCACCTGCAGCTTTTATTGTAGTCAAAAGTCTTGCTTGCAATAGGCTTTTAAACAGTTTTTTTTCAGAAATTTACAGCATACAAAGTGATCGGTAAGCTGACGGGGAATTCACATCGCCTTTGCCTTTAGGTATAAGCACAAATTGAGCCACTTTCCATTGAGTCGGGAACGTCCCAGTCGCAACGAGGCGTTAAACATTCGCATAAGGAGCTATGAGGTGCTTTCAACAACAAGTGTAATTGCTTCTATTGGTAACCATTTCGGGGATGTTGCACTCCAGTAAGATGCGTGGTTCATTCCTCCTTGCTTTATGTGTTAGGAATAGGGCATCAACAATATGGTACTGTGTACTGCTTGCTTGATGTGTTACAATCCTGCAGCCATCATTCCACGGGTCACTTTTGTTGGTCACTCTAGAAAGTTATTTTTTAGCTACAAGGAGTTCCGCAATTAGTATTGCTGTCTCAGGCCTATTCCTCGCTCGTTGCGCTCTATTCCGAGGGCATTTTATCTGAGGGGCTGTAATTTCATCAGTCTACCAGTGACCCGGCTTTTACCCAGAAAGTTTCTTTTAGAGGGATGTAGAAATGGCACATGCTTGCTGGATGTTTATAACGTGCTGACCTCAACCTGTTTTGCTGAATGAGTTTCACCTCGAAGCCCCAGTGTTGTATTAATGGATTCAACTAATTTACATTTATCCAGCTTACTAGCATTCCATAGGTTTCACATCGTCGATTCATTTCATGGTTTTCGCTAAGTTGAAATTTATGAAGTTATGATGGCTTGCTGTATACTATTCCATGACCTTCCACCCTTTCACACAGGCAGCCGGATCTACCGAAGATAATCACGTCTTAGATTGACTCATCAAAATTTGGTCTTTGATATGTAAAAGTTGACCCTTCGTTGAGAATGATTAAGTTTAGCCTGGTTGTAATTTCAACGATAAGTCGTCCTCTTATGTTTTTGTGAGGCATTCCTCACTCTAGACCCCTTGCGTCGAAGTCGCCGCTTATCAATAATTTCCCAGGCATATCACATAGCGTATCTTCAAGGTCAATCGGTGTCTCCTGAAAACCCCTTATTGGATCATTTGGTAACTAATAACCGCTGACAATGTTCATACCCATGGTTCTTATCCGTTATCGCATCCATTCTTGCGCTTGGGGTCAGCGGGCTAGATAGCACAATATCCCCTTAAATCCGTGAACTAGTTGTTAGAATTTTGCTTGCAGGCAGGCTCGCTGGTTAGTTTCAGTTGCATCTGAGTCTCCTAATTGAGCTGCGTGAGTAGGTTTTCCACTGCTTTGCAACGCTGAAGGTCACCATGAATGAACCATATCTTGTATCTATTCGTTTATATATCAGGGCATCCAAAGCTTATTTAAAAGCTAGACATCAACCAGAACCTAAGATATGAGCTGAAGTTTTTTGCCCATGCTCTTCTTTGCATATTTTACAGCTAGGCTGCTCATCAAATTTTGATGCTTGGTGGCCTAGAAGGCCACATTTCTAGCAACTTCTGCTTTGGTCTGGGCTATTGCATGTTCTTTTATTATGATTGAAGCCAAAACATTTGAAGTAACGAATTACGTCTATTTTTTGTCTGTTGTTTACGCTTATCCAACCAACTATTCGTCCAAAACTTAGCAGCCTAGAGACTTTATCCGTTTCAAGTTGAACGACTGGCAACCTTTCCTCCTTGTTGTTTAGGGGCTAAAGTCTAACTTTTCTGTTGTCAACTGTTTTCACCCTGATTTTGCTTTGAATGGATTGCAGAACTTTGCCCTCAATAGCAAAGCAGTTAAGTTCAGGGAGCACAGTTTTTATTATAGCCTGCAGACTTTTACCTTCTCTTAAATTCAGGCCACTGCTTTAATATTATCTTGCAACTTGGCATGGTCCTCACTTTTTACTAAGTCTAGCAGAGCATCACCATCAGCGATCATTCTTATTTGGCGTATTCGCATACCTGAGTCCTTTGGACAGACTGATGTTCGGACTACTACTTTTGCGTATGTCTTCTCCTTAGCTGGTCTGATAATAATTGCTTGCGTTTTACGGTTACAGGGATTTTCTATTGTTTTCTCTTCCATCCACGAGTGAAACTTTCATTGCTAAGATCCTCGTTTTTACATTATCTTTGATTTGCATGTTTGTCTGCTTCTTTTTCCTCATAAATATATGCCATTCCTTATCTGAGTGAACGACTTTATATCTAGGGTGCTTACTTGGGCATTGTTCCTCCTTTGATGGCATACCAGTGGTGTTTTTGGTGAGAAGTAATAGAGTCTTCGGTGTGTATATTTTATGCTCAGCTCATTTCCAGTTTGACCGGCATGCAATTATTGAAATAAACATTTCCTCAAGCTCAAGAATGCCATCCTTGACTTACCGGGCGATGTTTGTTTTTTTTTTTGAATAGTTGAATTTTTTTTCGTGGTACTACAGCCCCTTTCGGGCCATCGCTTAGAGATACTTAGAGTATCTCATTGTCATGATCGAATGTATCGGCACTCCACAAGGTGATATGATCATTATCACGCTTTGGCCGTGTGTCCGTCCACCCAGCTGCAATACGTTCTGATTTTTAACCAGCACGTATCATAGGCTGAAAGTCCGTCCTAAGAATCACTCGAACTAAATCTCGTTAACGCCAACGACACTCAAACCCGAGACCTTCGGCTTACGGGCTTAGTGCTCTAACCACTACACCACGTGGGCTACTGAATCATCATTGATTAGATGATCTTTTTCAATACTGCATTGCATTTAGCCCAGATGTCTTTCTCTGTTATTCCTTTAAGAAGGATTAGACTGATTTGACACCGAGTGCTGACCATAATTTTGCTCCCTTTAATGTTTGATGGTATGCAGATTTGTAATATTGACAATTCTGCGCACACCGTAACGTTATTTAGAGCTTTCGCAGACATGGATTCAAATTATTTACTCAGGAGCCTGCTGCAAGCTTTAGTAATTTGCCGAAATATTCATAATATTTTCGCACTAGTCCGTGGCCCCTTTTTGATTTTTAGCTTCATTATTCGTATCAAGCATTCTTTGATCGATTGGTTTCATAATTCCACTTGTCGTCTATGCGTTCTGATTATAAGGAAGTGTCCGGAGTGACTTCGGTCTCCAAGTAAACACATCTTTTTCGTGTTCGCTTGCAGGGATATCTGTTCTAGAGACCACTTGATGATGATGGCTGCGAGCCTGCTCGTTGACAGCCTATTGGTGCTGGTACTGGGGTTCTAACCGCCTACACCGTAACTTTTTCCCCTTAGTCGGCTTCAATCACCGCTTTTCTGTTTGGGCTCTTTCACATAGTGTTTTACCTAACCGCCATGATATATGGATACTGGGTGACGTCATATATTTTGTCATGAAACAGAGAAAACCATTGACACTCAGGTACTGTTTTTATGGTGACTAACACCACCCTTGAGACTCTCCCTTCTCTGTTGACCGCTGACCATACTGTTTATCGGGTATTCACAATAAACCTTCCGAAAAAGGTCTTCCTAGTCGTAACCCGAGGACTCGCTTGGCTCCGTGGTATGATGGCCCTGTCGAAACGATAGCCTATTGAACAGACTTTACTGGAGACACCACCGAAGAGACCAAAACACAGAGTGAATGAACAAGGCAAATGAATACAATATAAATTGAGATGTCTAAGAATAAGTACAGAGACTTTAGTAGCCTTAGAAATCACGGCCGGTATGAACATCAAATTTAAGTTGTCTATAGTACCTCCAAGATCTTATATGAAGTAACAACTATGACAGGATAACCATCAAGCGTATAAATGTGGTGTGGGGTTTGAAAATATTAAGACATTGTAAATTAGGGGATAACGAATTGTTAAGAAGAACCAAGTCCATTCGGAGAAGCTTGTAATCGCTTTGAGATTAAATTGCCTGAAATGCTTTAAAGCTATTAGCATACAAGCGACAGAGAGAGGTAAAAGGAAAAGAAGAGGACCAAGAATAGAAGTTTGAGGGACACAAAATGATGGATAAAATAGCCTGGAGCTGCTAGTACCAAAATTAGCATAACTGAAACAAAATGCTACATAGAATTACATCCAAGGTAACAAAGGACCCGTGATACCAAGTGTCAAATGCCTTAGATAGATCTGCAAATATAACATCTACTTGGAATAAATTTAAACTTATTTGCATACAAGAGACAGGGAGAGGGAAGATCATTTATAAACAACAGAAAAAGGAGAGGATCTAGTATGGAACTTTGGGGAACGCCAGATGATATATAAAATGGCCTGGAGCTGACCTCATCGAAATTAACATGACAGAAATGAAATGATAAGTAAGATTGCATCCAAGATAATAAGAGGCCCGAGATACCAAACGCTTTTATTTCTAGGCAAAACAGATGATGATTGACAGTGTTAAACACATTAGATCGATCCGCAAATATAACATCTACTTCGATCTGATTATCCAATGTCTTGGCAATACTATCAGTAAAATTCATTATGTAAGTGGTTCTAGAATGACCTTTGAGGAAACCATAATCCTTTCTTCTGGGCAATAGCTGAGAGCAATGAATTGGAAAGGTGGTTGTGAACGAGCCGTTCAAGTAATTTATGGAAACAAGAAACAAAGGAAATAGGACAATCATTGGACACAAATGATAGACCGCCACTATTAAGGATTGGAAGAGCACTACCATTTTTCCAGAAAGTGGGAAAAAACCAGTATTTAGGCAAAGGTCGGAAAAGATAGACAATGGCGAATAGGCTAAGGATTGCGTAAAAATATTAAGAATGCCATCTGGGCCGAGACTTATATTAGGATCAATCGAGTCAATTGAGGATTATACTTCAGAAGGGTCAGTACACACAAAAAAACCAGGAAACGGCATTTAGGGGGTGTTAAATTGCCTGAAGCAACAGCCTACAAAGTTGAAGAGAAGAGTTGCGAAAACATTTTCAAGATTCATGCCGGGAATGAGCCCACTAAGTCGTTCCAATTGACAGTGCAATGAATAGATCAAGAAGATCTAAGCGACCTAGTGTAAGACCAAAACAATTTTGTATTACTTGCCCTGAGCGTATCTTCCAAAGTAAGGGAATAGTTCTTCAAGGTATGTTTAGCTTCTTTTTTGGTATTTGTAATCGAATTCATTTTTGCCTTCACAAAATACTCCAACTGAAAATAGAAAAAGACAGCTTCCTCTTAATTTTGTGTATTTTATTTATTTTTATTCTCGAAATCGATTTTCGACCGTAATCGTTCGGTCTTCTTCAGCGATTAATTTATTTTTACTCACATTCCTGCTTATATACTAGCTATGTTTAAGGAAATTTACTCTAGATCATTAAAAAGTAATTAGGGAAATTTGCTTAAGCTAATAAAAGGTAGGAAAGGTAATTTACAAAAGGGGTAGTTATAAAAATATTATTTTTACATGATTCAGAAAAGATATTATTATTTAATTAATTTAAATAGCCATGATCTGCAGTTTCCGTTATCCTGATTCATCATTTTTTTCCTTTCCCGGGTAATTGCCAGGCTTTCCATCACATCCAATTCACGTGTATCTCTAGCTTCCTTGATGACTACAGCGTCCTCCATTGTTATGTCGTGTCCCTTCGTGATAATATGTTCCGCTACCGCTGACTTGAAATTCGAAGTTCTTTCTTTCTTTCTTGCTGCTGCTGCTTCGCCTAGATGCTCCTTGATTCGCGCGCCGATGAGCCTCCTCGTTTGACCTATGTACACTTCTTCACAAGTGGGACATTCGATGCGATAGATACCAGATTTCTCGTGTGGTTCGCGCTTGTCTTTCGTTGATCCGAGAACGTTTTTGAGCTGGTTCTTGCTGCTTGATTCGATTAACCGTACAGAATTGAGCTGATTTATTCGCCGCTTGATCCGATTGCTGATGCCTTCGTGATAAGTTAGAGCCTTCCAGTACGTTCTTTCGGTATTCGCATTTGATAATGTTGATCGTCCCTGACGCTGTCTATTAATCTGGATCTTCTGTGCCATTCTCCTAATCTGCCTAGTTTTTATTTTCCAAGATAAGATCTCCTATACTGCCTAGTTTTTATTATGCAGGTTATGAGATGATCGAGGTATTTATAAAGTTTCGATGATGCATCCTCAATTTCAGATGATCAAAAAAACCTGAGCCAATCAACAGAAGAAAGTTCCGTGCTCAGAGCTTCATAAAAACAGTAATCCTCAAGTGCAGTGAGAATCAAATCCTTACAGAATTTTGTTGTATCGTCTTTTGGACAATGTAAATCGTGTGAGAAGAGTGTGGCAAGAGAATGTTTGGGAAAAAACTCATCCTCTAGACATAGCCTCAAAAATTGCAATCTAGCAAGCCGTAATCTTTCTCTACGCTCATTTGGGAATGTTTTTGGAGCAAGTATCGCCTACGCTTGTCTCCGATGAGCGAACCGGGTCTAAAGCCCCCGTTCAAATACCCTCAGAGCGGAGGATAGTAACTCTAAGTTTTATTCAGTTCAGGCAGTATTCATTGAAACATAAGAATCTGTAAACCAATGTAGCGAAACAAAAAAGTTTCTAATTAAAAACAATTCGAAAATCCGTTTAAGTTTTGTTGCTGAAAACCTGTGTCCTTCGCAAAAATACTGAATATTCTTTGGATTGGTAAACATGTGTGGGAAGAAATTATTTCCCTTATAGGCTTCATCGATTCCGTGTCTTTGAAGTCGTGACTCGTTCAGAGCTGGGTCTTCCTTCTTATCTGCTCTCCTCTTCTGCTTTGCTTTGAGTCTGAATAACATGGAAAAGGATGAACGTTTTCCATGAATTCGCAACACAAGAGGAGCTGCAAGACAAACACAACACCAGCATTAAGACTTCAAGTAGCAGCAACACCCGCAGCAATAAAATGAGAAAAGCAATAATATCCTTCGAATAGCAGAAGATGCATACAAGTACACACTGGAAAAAATAAAGCCTGAACAGGACTAGAACGCGATGCGAAAACTAGAGAAAAAGTAGGGAAGAAGAATGATGATGAAATAACCAACGCTACATTCGACACAAACAACATCATTTTCATCATGTTAGGTATAGAGAGACATACACACGAGAACAGGACGAATTCAAGTAGGAAAAATGGAGGCATTTGAAGTTGAGCAAACTTTCAGTGCGTACACATCTATGCTAGGCTTTTCAATTGTTTCTACAATGGAACGAAAGAATCAACAAAGCAAAAAAAGAAGAAAAAAAATATAATACACCAAACGAAAGGAGCGAAAAGGATTTTTGCTATGATTTGCATAACAATGTCATTAAGTTGATGGATTTATTACTCTCTGATTGTGCTGAGAGTCTGAGAGATTGAAAGTAAACTGCTTCGTATGATTCTTAGGGTTTTGTAGTAAAATACAAAACCCTATTGAAATCACGACCTGTGTCCGTCTGTCAGTCCGTCCGTCTGTATGTCACAGAACTTTCACTTCGAAACTATTGAAGCTACAGCTATGAAAATTTGTGAAAAAGTCAGAAATGGTGACTTCTTGAAAGTTTTGGGGTGTAAAAATTTTGCAGAGATTTTTAAGGGGGGTGTCCCCATATGCGGAGGTGACCCTTTAAATAAAATTTCACCGCTGGTAGTCGAGGAGGGTATCATTGGAAAGGTCTCAATAAGATCTTTTCAAATTAAGTCTTAAAATTACCTTATGAGCGCCAAAGGGGGCAGGGGAGGGGGAAATATACGAAATTGACAATATTCGATATTAATTATGATGTGCCGCCATTTGCGTCCAAAACCAAAGGCGTTTTAGATTTTCCTGTCGCAAGCTTTTATGTATAAATAAGTTGAGTAAGCAGGAGAATGCTCCTACCAGAAGATCTTTGTAAACATCCTAGGCTTAGAAACAGGTTTTCTAATAGCGTGAATCGATAAGTTGAATTATTCATCCAACACTTGGATAAGAAATAGTTCAAATTTATGCAAAAGATGCACAGTTTCTTTCATAAGCACAGTGCAGCCGCCATTTTGATCCAGCTTAAATTATTTTTCTGAATGCTCGGCCGATTGAACATATTCAAGTTAAACACTATTCCTTAAATTTTCATGAAAATTGAAAGAAAATAAAAGTCCCTAGGTCAATTTGAAGTACGTATCAAACATAAACACGTGGTATTGTTGTTGTAATTCCATACAATTGAAATGGCTATAACTCGCTTGATTATGATTCGATCTCAATTAAATTTTGTGAACGTAAATATCTTATATTAGTCTAGATAACTGTAACTGTTCAAGAAGTTTAAAGGTACCGTTTTGATGTTATGGGCGGAAATGTAATATCTATAAATCATACTATTATTAACAAAGTTGAGTGAATTTCAATTTTTGAGGTATTTGTTGCCCTTGTACTTACAAAGGCGCACACATATGATGATTTTCAGGTTTTTCAGCTCAAATGTGTCCAATCGCGAGGGGGGGACACAAAATTTTGGTACATTTTGTCTTCCCCTGGACCGCCTAATTCATTCATTTCAGATTCTAAAAGTTCTGATCAAGACCTTTCGTTTGATACCTCACACGACTACCTTTGATTAAAAAAAAAATTGTTAAGGGCTAATTCGTTATTAGGGGAGACCCCCTTTAAAAAATTTTAAATTTTTGATAAGAACTTTTGAGAGACTATAATTTCTGACCTTTTCACAAAGTTTGAGCAGTCTAGCTTCTATGGTTTCTGAGGAATCCGGCTGTGACGCATGGACAGACGGACAGACAGGTCGCGAAACTAGTAGGTCTTTGTAAAATTTTTTTTTACAAAGACCTAAAAAGGCTGATGCCGGTTGCGCGCGATAAGATATCACCGCACACAAGCATGTATGCCTGGTTGATCGATGAACGCGCGTGCTCAGCATGGAATGTTAACATAGTTGTGCCTGATAAGATTTCATCGCACACAAGTCTGCACGTTGGTCGATATTTTATATTGCCGTCGATGTGGTCGGTGGCTGCTTCGCTATAGTACTCCCCCTGCAGTAGTGGAGCCACGGTGGCATCATTCTAAGCTTACGGGTGGCCGGATTTTGCGCCCGCTGTGCGTGGCCCCACTGTGGTAGCAGATTCAGGCGTGAGAAATGCGTGTTTGAGCCTGTCGATTGAAATTGAGGTGGGGTATCCATTAACGCCAACCTTGAAATCTTTGTCTTTCCTACCCAAAACAGGTAATGGACCATCATATGGTGGTGTGAGCGATGATTTAACTTTGTCATTCCGTATGAAAACGTGCGTACTGCTGCCTAATGCTCGGTGTACGTAAGTTGGGTTGGTGTCTCGAGGTCGCTGTTTCATCATGCGTGACCTGAGATCGGGCATGAAGTTATTTTTGTTGATGCTTGGCTGTGATGTGTTGAAGAATTCCTCAGGAAGCTGGTGCCGTAGACCATGTCTGCGAGTGTAGCATTGATGTCTTCCTTTAAAGCGGTACGCAGGCCTAGGAGCACAAGAGGAAGCACTGTCGTCCATTCGATTGTATCGTGGCAGCGTATGGCATCTTTGACAGTGCGATGGCATCTTTCGATGATTCCTTTGGCGGCAAGACGGTACGGGGTGGTCCGCAGGTGGTTAACTCCCAGAATACGGGTCAGCTCAGCTAAGATCTAGATTTTGAACTGGCGTCCTAGGTCGGTAGTGACTCCTGCTGGCACTTCAAAGTGGCTAACCCATGCATTGGTTAGCGCCTCAGCGACTGTTGTTGCCGTAATATTCTAGAGCGGAACGGTCTCATGCCAACGTGTGAATTAGGCAATAGCGGTAACCATTGTTCGGAGACAGTGGTCCAATGTGGTCAATATTTATGTGCTCGAATCTCACATTGGGTAGACTATATTTTTGCGGTGGTGACTTCGTGTGCCGGGTGATTTTGTTGCGCTGACACGGTAGGCAGGCTCGGACGAACTTGTTGATAGTTGGAGTTCATCGAGGGCCAGAAGTAGCGTTCGGTGATCATCTTCCTGGTTGTTTGAGTGCCCGAGTGAGAAAGACCATGAACATTCTGCATGACTTTTGGGCGGAATTTTTGCGGGATAAATGTTGGTTTCCTTTCGGCGGTGATGACACAGTGTAAAGTAAGGGAAGAGTCGTTCACTCTCCGTTGTTTCCTTTTGAGGGGCTCGTTGCTGCCACTTAATAGAGCTTGAAGCTCACGGTCATAGTGGTAAAATCAATGGAATCAATGTGGATGCCCATGGTGAATTGTAAAATGAAATCCAGCTGGCGTTTTTGGCTCGGCAATGCTTTTTCGGAGCGTTGCTGGAGTGCGAATTGCAAGGGCTTGTGGTCGGTGAAGACGGTAAACACTCTGCCTTCGACTTTGTATTGGATATTTCAAATCGCCTCGTGTATAGCCAACAATTCCCGATCGTACATGCTGTACTTTGCGTTGCGTTTCCTTTCCTTGACTTCTGTAGTACGGTTCCGATGCCACTGTCTAAGGCGTCGACGCAGAGAGATAATATGGTATTGGAGTCGGGATGGACTAGAATCGCGCCCAGGAATGTGACTATTGCTTCGTCCGTCCGTTTGTGAGGCGTTTGGTTGCATTTGCAGTTTCCCATGATCAGTAGGGCACGCTGGTATTGAGCTGCGTGTGGGAGGAAGCAGCGATAGAAGTTCACCATCCCGAGAAAAGATTTCAGTTGCTGAACGTTCTTCGGCCTTAGCGTTGCAGGGATTCCCTCCATTTTTTCAGGAAAGGGTTTCAATCCGTGCTTGTTGATAGCATTCCCAAGAACTTCACTTTCGATTTACCGAACAGGCACTTGGGGATTTTGATGATCGGACCAAATTTCACAAGTCGGTCCAACAATTGCTTCACGTGCTCAAGATGCGTCTGTCAGGCGAAAAGATCAGAATGTCGTTAACGTAAATAAATGCATTGTTCAGGCCTCGCAGCACTTCGCGCATGAAGCGTTGAAACATCTGATCTGCGTTTCAAAGCCCAGACGTCATATACATGAATTCGTACAATTCAAACGGTGTGATGATAGCGGTTTTCGGGATTTCACTTGGTTCCATGAGAATTTGGTGGTACGCCCTCTGCAAGCCGATCACAGAAAAAATCGTCATCCCGTAGAGGGCTGCAGTGCAATCCTGGAGAAATCCAATTAGATAGTGGTCTGGGATTGTGTGGGCGTTGAACGCACGGTAGTCCCCGCGTGGTCGCCAATCTCTTTTTGGTTTCTTTACAATATGCAAGGGATGATGGATAACAAGATTTCAGGTTCGTCTTTTGGCAGGATTGCCACTATAGGGTTGATAGCTCTTGGTTTGGATGAAAAAACCGAATTTTCTCTTATACAAAAACTTACTTTATTGTATTTGTATATTGAAAATTGACAACATTTGATACTAATTATGATGTATCGTTAATCGAGTCCAAAACCAAAGGTGTTTTTGATTTTTCTGTTGCAATCTTTTATGTGTAAAAAATTCTGATGCCGCTTGTGCGCGATAAGATACGAGTATTACCGAGCACGAGCATGCATGCCTGGTTAATCGATGCATGCGCGTAGTCAGCATGGAACGGCAATATTGTTGTGTGTGATAAAATTTCATCGCTCGCAAGTACGTATGCTTGGTTGATCGATGACAAACGTGGTCAACATGGAACGGTATCATAGTTGCCCGCGATAAGATTTGATCGCGCACAAGTCTCCACGTTGGTCGATATGCATGGTGGCTACCTTGCTATAGTGCCCAATCGCCAGGGAAGGAGACACACATATTGGTCTTACAATTTTGCCTCCACCGTGACACCCTGATGCAAAAAAAATACTTTTTTTGATTCGGAAAGTGATATAAAAAATTACATTTTCAGATTCCGAAAGTGCAAAGATATTTGAATCAATACCCAACTTGATTGCATTTGATGAAAAAATTTGTAAGGGACACTTTGCTGTGAAGAGGGAACCCCCTTAAAAATATTTGATAAAACCTAAACTTTTAAGAGACCAAATCTTCCGACCTTTTCACAAAGTTTGAACCTTATTGCTTCTATAGATTCTGAAGAAACTTCCTGCAACGCACGGATAGACGAACGAACAAACAGGAAGCGCAACTAATAGGTTTTTGCAAAATTGATTTCACAAAGTCCTAAAAATCATAGAAATACATCCAATATCCAATAATCTAGAGGTTGAAATTCCTTGAACTTTGCTAACAATAGTAAGAAAACAGCGCTTTCAACTGTCTCGTTCCATTGACCGCGTCTACCAATCCCGAAATCCGAGCAGCGATGAACTGTCTTCTTCGACCGAGACAGGCTAGCGTTTCCTCGGTTTCCCCACTGGCCTCCGGCCTTTTTGGGTATCCGTTGTTCGTCCATACGATTCATATGTCCAGCCCATTGCAGCTTCCACAGTCTTACAATCGTTGAGACCTCCAGTTCGTCAAAAATTTCATAGAACTCATGGTTGTATCGAATTCGCCATTGGTCCCCGTCAAGCTTCGCTCCGATTATTCGCCTCAGGACCCGTCGCTCAAAGGTCATTTATCATTTAAGTAGCTTTCAAAAGATCCTTATATTCCATGAATTTCAAAGAAATTTACAAAAGCTATATTCGTTTGAATTTCCTCAGATTAGAACCATCATATAGGATTTTTTTACTACATGGGCTTTTCATCGAACCAACTACTACACTTCTGATTAGATCCTCTCCAAATTTTCAGATAAGATGAAAAACAAAAATACATTTGCATATAGTGCGTTAAGTTTTGACCCTTCTGACATGAGCGTAGGTCTGTTATATATTGGATTAGAGTTTGGACGAGTGACACTCTTGTTGGAAATCACTTCGAGGTTTTTTCGTGCCAAGCAGAAATTTTCTAAAGGGTTAGTAGGGTTGGACGTCTTGTTCTTAGATTTTTATCTATATACAATTTTTTTTATTAGAACTTATCCGGTACAGAGGTCTTATAATATGCTGAGTGTTCTGATTAAGTTATTTCACCATCGTTTGAACATAGGTTAAGACGACGTGTAGTATCGTATTTCCAGTATGAAGATTCTAATTAGCTAGAGGTAAATTTCGGCAAAAACCTCTACTGAAGCTATTATTGGCTTGACATAACTTAGAATTATTTACTTATCTTCTTCTTCGTAGCACTACAGCCTCTCTCGAGCCTTCGCCTCCTGCAAATCGCGCCTCCAACTGTCTCGGGACATTGACCGCACCCTCGAATTTCGAAATCCGAGCTGCAATGAACTGTCTTCGTTGACCGAGTAGACTAGAGTTTCCTCGGTTTTTTCACTGGTTTCCGGCCTAGTTTTGCTTCGCTTTTGAGTTTCATGAAGAGTTCTTTAGGAGTTGTTAATGACCGTGACAAAATGTTGAAGTTATCTTTATAAGCTACTACTTCGCTCGCCTTGTATAGTAATGTACCTCGTGTATCGCCAGGTTGCTTCCTTATGACGTACTTTAGAGTTAAATCGAATAGCAATGGGGCCAGCCTATCTCCCTGTTTGAGTCCGATATTTGTGTCACAGGCATTGATGAGTTGGTTATTGATGCGGACTTGCAAGGTCATCGACGTCATTGTCATGTTGGTAAGACGGACTAATTTGGCTGGGATGCTAAAGCAAAGCATTACATGGAACAGTACGTTAGGATCAATACTATCGTATGCTTGCTTAAAGTCAACGAAAATTTAGTGCACGTCTATGTTGAGCTCCCAGCTGTGAACAACTGGTCTGTTGTTGATCTACCTGCCCTAAAGCCACCTTGATACTCTCCAATAATACTGTTGGCGTATGATCCGATTTCTTTTCCTAGGATTTTTGAAAATGTTTTGTACGCCGTACAAAGCAGTGATATGCCTCTATAATTTTCATACTGTAACTTGTTACTTTTTTTGTGGATAGGGAATATAATTGATTAGCCCCACTCTTTCGGCATATGTTCCTTTTGCCAAATGTGCTGGATGACTTTGTAAATAGCTTTATGAATACTGCTGCTTCTCTATTTGATGAGCTCCACTGGAACCTTCATCCAGAGTTGGTGGGGCCAATGGAAGCTCTCTGCAGACATCTATAGACTCCGATATTCTGGAGCTGTGTGGAGAATTAAGGAAGTTCTTGAAATATGATGCGCATCTTTCCTTAATCTTGGTTTCGTCAGCGGTGATATTGCCGATGTCATCACGACAGAGCGTGGTTTTAGGCGGATAACCACGTTTTAGGCTATTCACTACTTTGTATGCAAGTTTTGTGTAAATTGGTCGTCATAGTATCTACTTATAGCTAGTTAAAATCTATGAGGCTAGATTATGGTCAAAGAGACAGGTGGTAGTAACTGCTTGTTTTCAGTTCATCAGGGCATGAATCAGCAGATGGGGCAAATCATTTGCTTTCGCGATTAATTTATCATGGCGCGATGCAATGAGTTTATAAACTGGACGAACTTCAGCAAGGCTGTGTAGTTTTTCAGAAAGAAAGTAAAACGGTTCATTAAGTACCAGGGGGTATATCGAGAGCACGGCTTTAGACGCCTTGGAGCTAATATGCCTGATATGACTTCTGAAGGTTAGTTTTTTGGCGAATATAAGCCCAAGATCATTGAGATCCTCACTCCAGGGAATAGTTTGTCCTACGAAATTTATTGGTCCCTTGGGTAGGTGGTGAAGAATAGTGACTTCGTTTTCCCAACATTAATTTTAATTTTCCATCTATGGTAGTATTGAAATGTAAGTCCTAACGCTAGTAATAATGGAATTTGGGTCTGCGCTTATGCTGTATATGCAAATCTCGTCTGTGAAAGCTGCAACTTAGCAGTTTGGTAAGGAAGGGACGTCAGACGTATAGATGTTATATAGTGATGGGCTTAGGCAGGAGCCTTACGGAAGATATTATTGTTAGCCATTAAATCGTTTAATCTTTTTAGAATTACTCTTTGAAAGAGCTTACCTAAGCCTGGTAGTAAGCTAATAGTCCTATAGCTGCTGGGAGAGTGGGGCTCTCTTCCAGGCTTTAGAAAAGGTATAACTTCCAGATGGATGGAAAAAAAAGCCTAAGGCAAGTGGTGAATAGGAGGCATATGAAAATATTCCTTTTCTGGGAAAATTTTTAAGAACTAAATTTGGCAGGCCATCGATACCTGGGGCTTTGCCTTTTTTTAACTTTTTTGAGTAAACCTATTAGCTCTCTGGTTTTAATTGATGCACCAAGCGGTAAAGATGTTTGGTTAAGTGATTGTTCGAAAGCTTTAACCACCATCAGTTCTGCTAGATTGTTGCAGAACCTATAGAAAATAAGATGGAACTGATTCAATTTATCTGCAAGAATATCTGCTTTTCCTTGATTGGAGTTAATATGCTCTTCGTTATTTATTATTGAATATGGTAACATATGATACTTTCGTTTAAAAATTCTATTTAAAAACCATACTTTCCTTGAGTCCAGATTTGTTAGTATGTTGTTCCTTAATTCTGTTCCTAATTGCTAGAGTGAGGCTATTAACGCCAATTTTAAGAGACCTAATGCGGGTTTTTGCTTGTTCTTAGAAAGTTAATAAGAATTATCTGGACGTGTTAATTTTGTTTAAGCTATCTCACTTCTTGTGAGCTAATTACCTAGATCTACGACTCCGAGTTTATTTTCAGAAGAAACATAGTTTTATGGCATTGATGGTGACATTCAAAACTCATTGAAATTTCCCAAATTAAGTATCGATGGTATTGTAAGATTTCAATGAAATTTGAATGTTACCCACTCAATCTTAGTTCAAGTTGAGCAAAAGTGGTTGCGTACTCAAGTTTGAATAATTATTTTAACCAAAAACTTTAAATTGGCATTAATGAATCATTTGTTTTTTGATTTTGATTTTTTACCTGTCATCTAAATTTACTAAAAGTTATTATTTCGAATCGATTTTAAACTACACAAAAAGTCTTATATATTGGTGTTAGCATGTTCGGATCCAGAAATGTTACCCTTGTTTATTGAGAACGTATGAACGATTTTCACTAAGCACATTATGTATCCTAATTACATTTTTGGATAAGTTAATTGTATTGATAACATTAAAACCTTCATAATGTGCATTTTTCAAAGGGTTCCATTGAATCAACTTATAGTGGGGTATAGGTATTTTTTTTTATGATTGTTTTAGGGGTCCACTTTTGGTATTCAAGCCACGATATAGGAAATTTTTTTAATTTGCCAACGATATCTTAGAGGAAATGATTTTTATTTTCCGGCTAGGATAACATAAATATCTAACTCCAAATAAGTCCACAGTAAGGCTGAGCGGTGCTAATTATTGCATAGAGGAATATAAGCAAGACGATAGTTGAAGGGTTGCAGTAGCCCCGCTTTCAAATAAATCCTCAAAAAATGTCGTCTACTTTGAAGTTTTATATTCTAGTAAGAAAACATCTACCTATAACCATAATCCCGAAATTTTATTTTCAGTATCAAAGCATTCTGATTTTCTCGAAAGAAAAACCATTTCCTTTCAATAATCTTCGCAGCGGTAACCCATTTTTGAGAACAATCCGTATGAGGCAATGTGAATTTGTGTATTACATTCGAATTAATTCTGCTAATATAATTAATTATTCAGTTAAATTAATCCGACAGTTGAGGGAGGAGGCCTTACAGCTTTTCGCAAAAGCCAACACCGCCGCCACCACCACCTCTATTCTGGCATCAAAAGCAGTTCAGCCGCAACCGTCGTAACAACAGGAACAGCAACATCATCATCACTTTCTGCAGCATTGGTACCAGGAAGAGTAGTGCATCCTGATGTGCCAGCTCCTTCCTCTTTCACAAATTCATTCACCCCCCATTCTCCGGTTGACTCATTCCAATAATGTTCCATTTGGGCCCTAATACATAATGCACATTCCACGTAATGATTGAAGTTGCATAAGCCCAAGGGAAAGGATTAGCAGGATGAAATTACGATGCATTAGACATGTTTGAGGTAGATGAACATGCACATATCATACATGGAGTGTGGTGGCGGATTCACATTGCAGATCCGTTGGTTGTAGTTGGCTCGGTCCGGTCTACTGTAGTCGGTCAGCGAGTTCGATGCTTGGGAAACGGCTATACGAGCTTTGCGCTCTATGGCACTGATGTACATAGTAAGGTTGCATGTACATTTAAATGCTTTTTATATTAATTTCGAGTGATATTAGCTAATTGGAAAATTTTCGAGGCCTACCGGAAGGTAAGCAGATCCAATAATATTGATGTATTGCAATGGATTTAGATGAAAACTAATCAGGTGGAAGTCATCGATTAGAAATATTAAAGTAGGTGATATTCATTCAGGTCACTTGTTTGAGTTTTAATGGTGATTAGAAGAAAATTGGACAAAAATATCTAAGGGCTTCGCGAGAATGTTCACGATTTATTATCAACTTCAAAAAACAGCTTCTGAGAATAAAGAGTTTTCAATACTTTCGCATACAGTTTTTCTTCAATATGATAAACATATTTTTGTAAATCTGTATTTAATGAAATCAGGTCTAGCCTTAAAATGCAGATCATACTTTCACCGCACCTCCAGGATACCCTTCAGAGATGCCGAACGTCTTCTATAGAGCTGTATTGTTTTCCTTTGAGGTTCTCCTTGAGGCGAGGAAAGAGAAAAAAGTTTGGTGGCTCCAAATCTGGACTCTGGAAAGGAAGTAGGGAACGTAGAAACTCTGTACTTGGCCAGAAACTCCCTAACCATCACCAAAGAGTCTTGGCGCATACTTTTCGCATGGCCGAATCCTCTTTTGTGGATGCCGCCACATAAAATCTCTAATTCACCTGTTGAGCTCCTCACACCCCTGAGCGCCCATCACGGCCTGATCCGAAAACATCAACGCTTCAATCAACTTACATACATAGTTATTTATGGTTAATTAGCACTGTAATAATAAGCCCATTCCTAATTAATTCGATTTATTTGATTGATTTATCAATTAATCGATCATTTTAATTCAATTCACCAAATTCAATTCGCCACAAAGTGAAAAACTTTAAGTTTCGAATACCACATTGAATGAAAAATAATTTATCCCCGGTTATCAGGTCGTGAAGTGCTGTTTTGTGTAGTGTCGTGGTGTATCCGCGCTTTCTGTTTCCGGCCACTTTCCGACTTTTTACGCGATGGCGAATGTAGGTCGCCTGATCGAGGACCTAAAAGGATCGACTCGAATCGTCGAAGGCGTCATTTTAAACCACAAGAAGGATTCGCCCTCAAGGAAGCAGGAAGCCGAATATTATGCGGAGCGACCGCGGCGACTGGAGGCTTCGTGGGAGTTTTTTGAGCTAGGCAATAGCCATATCCGATCCCTACCGGAGGTTGCTCCGTCGCAGGAGTTTTTTACCCAACATATATACGACACTACCAAAGCCAACTACCTCGGCTACCAGCAGCACTCCCGCGATCAAACGCATGCTAAAACACACGTGAACGCGCCCACCGGGGAATAGTCACCAAAGGGCTTGGAATTCAGGAAAGCAAGGACAAGGACTACACCGCAGAAGCCTCAGCACCAAGAGATGCCAGTGTGGTTAGGATGCTGCGTCGCTACAAAGTCATGGCAGGCTCGTTGAGCAAGATCATCGACCGTTTTGACCTGGGCAGGAGTAAACTCATGTCCCTGCAACTAGGTTGGGAACAGCTGGATGAATACCACCAGCAGGTCATCGAGCTCCATGACGATCCTGAAGCGTATGGTTTTAACGTGCAACAGCACATTCATTTGGTAGAGCTTACTCAAGATTGGGTCATACGTCTGGAATCGAAAATGGAGAAACTCAGCGCCACACCTGCCTCTACCACTCTGCCTATGACTCCTCTTACCATGTCTCTGCCGAAAATAAAGCTCTTCACCTTCGATGGGAACTATTTACATTGGCAACAATTCCACGACTTGTTCCTGCAAATGATGCATAGTCAATCGATGGCCAAGTGCCAGAAGCTACTTCAAGGCCGGTCTCACCGGAGAAGCGGAGCTTTTGATTCGAAACTTTACATTTTCAGATGACAACTACGAGGCGGCTTGGACAACCTTCAAGGAAAGGTACGACAACTGGCGACTATTGGTAGCGACGCTCATCAACAAATTGTTGAGTCAGCCATCTCATGCTAATGAAAGGCCATCAGTGGCAGCAATAAAGGCTCTACATGACTTCACACAAGAGTGTCTCAAAGGCCTGGAGAACCTGCAAGCGCCCACAAAAGACTGGAACCCGTTGCTGCTGCATGTGCTAATCCGAAAATTGCATCCAGCGACTCAAGCATGATACGAACGATCGTTATCCAACTCGCGTGAGCTGCCACTCTTGATGAGTTTGTTAGACTTCATAAAAACGCATTTTCAGGCCCTCGAGACACTCGGCCGTAAAACAAAAGAACCGTAAATCAACCGTAGGAAAGCCACCAAGTCGACCTCGGCCGCCACGACTGCTTCTCGGTGCTTAATGTGTGAGCAGGATTACCCGCTTTACTACTGCCTGGGTTTTCTCAGGATCTATGCTGCAAAGAGACTAAGTTTCGTGCGTGCTAAGAATCTTTGCGTGAATCGCCTTCGAGAAGGACATCAGGCTCGCAGCTGCGCGGCCAAAAGTTGCAAGCAGTGTTCCAAGAATCACAACACCCTGCTACATCTACCTGGAGAAAACAAGCCCAAACAGACCAAGACGATATCCTCGAGCACGATAACGCTGAATCAAGACTCATAACCGCAAACAAATGCAGGAACGCCATCGCTTGTTTGAACGGCTCTGGGCACAGCCGTCGTCGCGCTGGTCACCAGCAATGGAAAGACGACGGGTTGTCGAGCTGTGCTGAATCCAGGCTCACAAATAAACCTAGTCACCAAAAGAATCACTAAAAAATTGGATTTATCATCGGCATCACACCTTGCCCTCATTGAAAGGGTAGGCACTAGTATTGAGAAGGGATACCATAAAGTGGCGTAGGTTCCAGATTATCAGAATATGCCGTGCAGTTGGAAGTCTATATCATGGACAAAATTATATCACCGCAACCGTCTCAGAACTTGAACACATCGGGATGGCACATTCCCAAAAACATAATGCTGGCAGATCCAGACTTCCACCGAATGGAGCGCATTGACATGCTGCTGAGTGCCGAACACTTTTACGAGGTCCTAGCCATTGGACAAATAAAGCTGGGCCCACATCTCCCAGTGCCCCAGAATATGCTCCTAGTGTGGATTGTAGCCGGAAGAGTGATCACACCTCAAGTACCTTCCGTGACATGCGGCATCTTGGCAGAAGATAACCAGCTTAATCAGCTCATCAAGCGATTCTGGGAGGCCAAGGAAGTACAGGATCTGATGACTGAAACGGCTAGCGAAGCACATTTCTATCAGACAATGACAAGACATCCCGACGGCCGTTTCCTGGTTAAACTCCCATTTAGCAAGGATCCTGAGACGTTCCCAAGCATCATTGCCTTGGAGCGTCGACTGAAGAGGAACCCTGATCTTAGACTTCCATACGAGGACTTCATGGAGGATTGTATTCAGCTTGGGCATATGGCGGAGGTGACGTCGCAGCATCGGGAGGAATTACGTACTTCCTTCCACATCATTGTGTCCTGAAGCCTGATAACAATACAATCAAGCTGCGGGTGGTTTTCGATGCAGTCAGCAAGATAACACAAACGTTTCGTTGAACGATGTCCTTCATACAAGGCCTACTGTCCAGGATGACTTTTTTTCGATACTCCTACGTCTCAGAATGCTTTGTTTCGTATTCACCGCCGACAGCAAGAAGATGTATCGGCAGATAATGCTCCATCCTGAAGACCGTCGTTGGAGAAATAGTTCAACACAACCAGTGCGATACTATCAGTTGAAAACAGTAACCCACAGCACAACGAGTGCCCCGTATCTAGCTACAAAATGTCTACAGATGCTAGCACAAGAGAACCAGCAGAAAGGTCCCCTGGGAGCTATGTGTGGCGAAACTGAGAACTGAGCTCGCAAGACGAGTTAATACAGCGCTCAATTTGCATGACGTTTTTCAGGCATTCTGGACCGATACCGACATTATATTGGCGTGAATCAACTCTACTGCATCATCGTACAGTACCTTTGTGGCGAACAGGGTCTCGGCCATACTAACCCTCTCAAGGCCGCACCGAGCATTTGAAGGCAACCCAGCTGACATATTGTCACGTGTTATGGTTCCGGCTAAATTGAGCCGCTGTAGTATGTAGTTGCAAGGACTACCATTTTTATCCAGGGCAGAATCAGTTTGGCCTTCCGAGTATCGGAGTGAGGGCTCTCGCGACTTGGAGACAAAACGGCCCAAGACCGCTATAGTAGTGGCAGAGGCTCCTGAAACACACTTTATTGACCAGATCCAACATGACAACTCCTTCAAGAGGCTGCGCCGCATAGTGGCCTACATGATGCGGTTTATCTGTGGTCACAAGCCGGCAGTCAAGCAATCAAGCGCCCACGAGTACTGAATTATCTACAGCCCTGGAGATCAGCGTGAGATATGTACAATCACAAACTTGTAACTGCGAACTTTTGGACATCAGGTCGGAGAGGCAAGTCTCCAAGCACAGTTCGCGGGTGGGGCTGGCGCCACTCCTGGATCCAGAGGGCATAATCCGTGTCGGTGGGAGGCTGGAGGCTGCCAAGATCACGTTCAACGCCAAACATCCCATTTTATTACCGTTCAAACATACGTTCACCAGATTGCTGATGATGGACATCCATTGCGACCACTACCACCTAGGTGCGCAAACACGGTTCTGGCCAATATGAGGAAAACAACTCGCGAGATTGATCGTTCAACGGTGCATGTGGTGCACCCGAGTCAAGCCCAAGCTGTTTTCACAAGTCATGGGAAACCTGCCGAGTGCATGTATTCAGCCAGCTCATCCGTTCATCAACTCCGGCGTGGATTTCTGTGGGCCTATGATGATCCATTACCGAGGTAGAAGTACCCGACCGCAAAAAGGGTACCTAGCCATATTTTGCTGTTTCACTACAAAGCCATCCATCTGGAGCTAGTCAGCGGTCCAAGCACAGAGGCATTCCTCTGCGCTCTCAAACGTTTCATGGGGCGATAAGGATACTGCCGAAACCTATTTTGCGACAACGCCACCAACTTTGTGGAAGCTCACAACCAGCTGTTAGAATTTTCGTCCTCAATATATTCCAACGAAGTGCGTCAAGGAATAACGACGGCGTATTCCGGCTAAGGAATCGATTTCCATACGAGTCGCTGATGTCAAAACCTGCTCCGGAACTTTGAAAATGCCAATACACAAACTGGCCCCGGTACCAGTACTCAACGATGCACAGTATAACGAAGAACCATCACGGGCAAGTTTCCCCCACTTGACGAAGGAAGGGTCCCAGATCAGCGGCGACGACATCCCGAGGACAAGGTGGCGATTGATGCGAACCGGTAAGTCATTTGTGGCACTCCTCTTGATGTGCCTGCTAGCTCCCATAGCGCACGCCTCTCCAACACAAGGCTTAACAACCAGGCCCCATACGGGTCTGTATTTTCAACCATGAGGTCAAGTCTACTTATCTTCCAGCGAGTGGCAGTTGCATATTTATTACGATTTGGGACCGTATTGGCGGGAATTGGCTGTTCTACAGAACGGGACGAACCTTGTGGACTCTTTCAACGACTCCACTCATTTCACTGAGTCTGCATCTGAGATTGAGGAGCTGCGACGACAACTACAAGCGCAAGATGTTTCATGGACCGATCAAGTGACCGACCACGACATCCAGCAGTACACCATCGGCTACCTGGGCACTCCCAGATTAGTCATACTGGTGATCTACCACCGCTGGCGTTCCTGCTAACAACAATCCAACCTGCATGTCCAACCACCAGTACTGTTACCTGGACGCTACAGCCTACCGTCCACCTTTGAGGAGGTTGAACGGACGTTCACCTGATAAGTGGCTCGTGGATGATGGAATCCCAAAAAAATTCACATTTTCGCCAGCTACTGAAAAAATTTAGAATAAAATAAGAATTTCTCCTATCTTCATTTTGAAAATATATTCTGCTTAAAAAACTATAAACAAAGCTTTTTATTACCGTTGAGCATATTTGAAATTATTTAATGCAAAGTTGTCACACGGCAAAAACTGTAAATCCCGAACTATTTTCAAATATACATTTCCCTGCATCAATTTAACTCATAATAACCTAACCGATGCTTAATCACATTGTTTTTTTTTTATTACTCGCCAACCTTTCCTCCTATGCAACTTAATTAGGCCCACGCTCACTTGATGACAGCTTATCATCACTGTTTTTGGACCAAGGTCAAAGTCAAAGTCAAAGTCAAAAGCGCTTTATTTAATACTCATCGTTATAAATTTTAAAAGAATATAAAGCAAATTCCAAATAATAACAATCAAAAAACTTAATGGCCCAAATGGCTCTCTAAATTTGTACGTTATCATAAACTCATTTCATCAAAAAAAAACTATAGCAAATGCAATTAATTACGATTATTACATATTTTTACAATTCAATTGGAAAAAGGAGAAAAAACCAACCAACACTATCCTAAAATTATTTATAATTAATACACAACAGAGAAACTTTGATCCTACACCTAATATGTTGTAACTTATTTCTAATAAAATACAATCAAAAAAACTTTATCTTATACTAAAAATACTATAACAATGTTCCTAACCTAAGTGTTTAATCTTATCTCTAACGGAATATAGTAAACATTACATATACCTAACCTATACCTGATTTTAACAAAAATATATAACAATACTAAATGTAGCAATAATGAGCTGAAACTCAAAAACTAAATAACGAAAAACACCAAAACTGAAAACAAACACGAAAAATTTAGACATTGTCATTCAGCCACCAATACCTGGATTGCGCCGTCTCAACTCGATCAGCTTCAACGAATCTAGCAAATGAGTATCTCCATTGAAATCGTTGGTCTCGTGAACTCAAAGTAGGAGGATATTTTATCTTCTTATCGGTGGCCCGTCGATATATGTGATATATGACTGGGACGCCGTCAGAATCAAAAACATATCCATTCATGTCCAAATACACGAATGCTTCTGGAGGAATGAAGCCAGTAGTGAGGCAAGTCGCTATATACCCGTCTGTAGGGTGGAACGGCTGTGAAATCCAAGGGTTTTCACTCACAGTCACAGATCTTGCGATATGATTCCGAAGAAGCTTCAATATGAAGATATCGACTCTAGTCACTTCAGCAGTTTGATAAATTCTTCTATTCGATATATAATGTTTCCAATCCGTCTCAGGCTTTCTGTACAAACCAGTACATGCACGAAGACATTTCCTTTCGAAAACTCTTAATTTTTCCATAGTACTAGCACTCTGGTTGTACCAGATCTGACATCCATAGGTCAAAACTGGTCTAACCAGTGTCTTGTAACAGATAATTTTGACCTTTTGATCAATGTATCTGGAATGAAAGAGTTTTCGAAGGGCCATGACTACTTTAAGTGCTTTACTGAGCATGATTTTCACATGTTCAGTATAGTACAGATACTGATCGAGATAAACACCGAGGTATCGAACACAGGATTTATGTGGAATTCGTTCTGAACTACCCTCGCCAGCCATGATGTGGAAATCTTTCCAATTACGTTTCAGGTCTTGACTGACCCCCTGCAGCGTTGTCCGAAACAAGATTGTTTCACACTTCTGCGCATTGATTTTCATTCGCCAATTGTCAGTGTACAGCTGTACATCATTGAACATTTTTTGGAGATTGCTCTGAACTATTGTAGCTTTTCGGTCAGCCGTGTAGATGATCAGATCATCAGCAAACGCTACCAATGATCGCTTTGGCGAGACGTTAAAATCAAAGCCGTTCAATAGCTTGCGAATAAAGATTGAGAAGAGCAGAGGCGCAGTAACTGTTCCCTGCTGTAGACCATTCAAGACCTTGAACTCGCGCATTGTTGTCAGATTTCCATCGGTTACAACAAACGATTTCCCGTATAACATATTACACATCATGGCGACAAGGTGTCTGGGGAACTTGTCCTGAAGAAGTTTAAAAATAAGTCCATCTAACCATACCGTATCAAAGGCTTTCTCCATATCAATGAGACATGCTCCAACACATTGTCTATCATTTAGTTTCCAACAGATGTCTGAGGTTACTTTCGTTATTGCATGTGTGGTCGAATGCCTGGCACGAAAACCAAATTGGCAATTCGGCATCAACTCATTTTCCTCAATGTGGGCGTTTAATGCTCTGTTGAGTATCACTTCAAACACCTTGCTGATGTTAGGCAGCAAGCTGATTGGGCGATAGCTTTTCGGGCATGAAGATTCTTTTCCTTTCTTCAAGATCGGAAATACCTTAGCCTTTTTCCACTCATTTGGGAAATATGAATTGCTCAACATGTTGTTGAACAATATGCAATAGTTCCTAATAGCAACCTCAGGCAAATGTCGGAGAACTACATTTGGAATACCATCATTACCACATGATTTCTTGTTGTTTATCTTGCGAAATATGAAACACAAGTCTTCATAGCTGACAAAATAATCAATTAGATTCAAGCTCGGTATGAGGTCAGATGTTAATGTTTCATTGAAATGAAGAATTGATTGGCCGTTCAGGCTTGATTTGAAGTCGGAAACTTTTGCTTCAACGACCTCTGAAAAAATTTCGTTCCCTCTCTCAGGGTTTGGTAGATGAACCAATTCAAAATGTGTTCCAATCAGGGCAAGTTTATCCAATCCTTCACAAATAATCCTGTTTCCATTTCTATCCGGAGTCGTACTATCAATTTCGATACCAGCCCTATCGAGAAGATTTATCTCATCACTAGTGACTTCAAGATTCGATACCTTCACTCGAGACTTCTTGCGGAATATGCTATTCACTTTCGCGAACACGCCGTCTGGGTCCTGTGGGCTAATACCCCTCAATTTTTCCGCCCATTGATTGCTGACCTCACTCCTGAAGTATGACCGGATTAAGTTCCGGACATTCTTCAGATGTAATTTCAACAAAGACAACGAGGGATGGTTGTAGTCCAAAAATCGTCGATAAATATTGTTGACGCGTGTGAGAAGAAGGCTTTTCAATCTTTTCAACCTTGCGATGGTTGGTGTTTCATATCCTTCCATATTGTTTCGATGTTTTATCTTGGGAACTACTTTCTCAATCGTTTCCAACGTCAGCTTCTCTAACTTCGACAAATAGACATCTATTTCATCGTTAGTTAAATTCCTGTCATTAGGAACCATTGAGCAAGAGTTGCCACCGTCAGAAGGGGGACATTGCTTCTGGTACTCCCGATTAAACTTCTTTTGAAACTTTCCCCAGTCTGTTTTTTTGAAGTTCAACCGATGATTTTCATGTTGAACTGGAATGAGGAAGAAATCATCCCTTTGATGATTGATTTCCATTACGATTGCGTTATGGTCGCTATCATAAGGAAGCACCTGCAGTTTCCGTTGAGGACTATTAAAGTTGAATTCGAGTCTTGCGTCAGCAATGCAAAGGTCCAAATATGAATTTGTCCTAGGGTATGTTGGGAACTCCGACCCATAAAGATCGCACCTGTATTCAATTTGGTTCTCTGTTATCCACGATTTCAGGAATACACCTCTTGGATTATTGGTGGCGTTCAGCCATGATGTATGCTTGGCGTTCAGGTCACCAGCAAGAATATAATAGTTATGCAGCCTGTTCAATTCGAGTATTTCGAACAAGGAATTGAGTTCCTCCTTGAGCTTGAGAACAGTTCCACCAGTTGCATAGGCAGAGATAACGAAGAGGTTATCCCCACCTGGCAGTGAGATTTTGATAACGGACACTTCAAGAGATTCAAAGCTTTTGAATTCGACTTTTTCAATATTTTGGAAACAATAGGGTCTTCGAACCAATATCCCGGTGCCACCTCCCCCATCACCTATTACCCTATCGTTTCTTACGAATTCAAAATCCTTGAATGTCATGAAGTGCCATGAATTGAGGTGGGTTTCGGTGAGAAGCAGGATGTCAGGCTTTTGTCTGGCAATGAATTCAAGGAGATAATCACGCCGATGTAAAGTAACAATGGAGTTGACGTTGATCGAGATGAGACGAATCCTATCCGTGGGAATGTGGCTGGATGACAACTTATTTTGAGCCATTTGAAAGTCCTAAACGCTGAAAAACAATGTTAATTTTCGAATCTTGTTTATCGATTCGCTCTGATAAGGAATTTAATTGTTGATAAATTTTGAGAAGCAGCTCATTATTGCCACTTACATTATTTACCCTATTTTCCGCATTTTCTGCTGGTCCTCTAGCGGCGAGTGCAAATGATACTCCGGGCTTGACGAAGTTCGGAGCTAAGACACTGCGGTGTATTTGTGTTTGTTTTGGGGCAGATTTCAATCTTGCATCCTGATATCGGGAGCATCCTCGATATGATGCCGGGTGACCAAAAACACCGCAGTTCACACAATATAACTTCTCTTTTGGCTCCGTCTGAGCCAATTTGCACTCACCGGGAGCATGCACGTCTTTGCATTTAACGCATCGGTAATGCATGGCGCAGTTGGCAGCCGAATGCCCAAATCGTTGGCAGCGATAGCACTGGTTGATTTCTCGCTTCTGGAGGCGTTCCCACCTCACCACTCGAAAATTTAAATACCTGATTTGCTGAAGAGCGCTTGGACTGCTCTTATTTGTTATTTGTACCAAATAAAGTGGTAAGTTTTTTTTTTCTACCGTCGACCTTCTTGTCGCGAATGTTTTCACTGAGATAAACTCGATTTGTGGCGCCGTTTCCTTGAGAACCTGAAGAAGATCGACGGTATCTTCTCCGCAGTCCAAGCCCTTCAGCAAGAACGTCTGGTTCTTCTCGCTCTTGGGGGTATAGGTGAAGTGCGGAACCTCCCCAGAATTCAAAGCATCTTTCGCTGATTTGAAATCAACCAGTGATTTCGTTCTAATTGACAGCTTCTCAGAATTTACTCGTTTGATTTCGAAATTTGTCAATTTGTTTTCGGCTGCCAACAGCCGAACCATGTCTTTTCCGCTTTGCCCGAAGACATTAATCGGCGGAACTTTCTCGGTATTCTTCGCTACTTTTTGAGGAGGACCAGCAGAACTACGGGCTGGTTTCTTCTCCCTATTTCTACTTTCATTATTTTTATTTTTTAAATATAAGATAAAATTATCGTCTTTGTTACCTTCGTCTACCTCCATGTCCTGCTGGAGTCCATCCAGCGCCGCAAAGTAGTTCTGGCTTTCGTTCGTGCCACCAGCACTTAATACCTCTTCAGTTATTATTGGAGTTGCAGCTTTCTTCTGTTTTTCGATTTTTCGTATCGGACCACTCTCTTGAACTTGTTTTGCCGTCTTGAACATTTCTTCATACGTTTGAATTCTTGCCTTTAGCTCTTCGATTTCACTTCGAAGGCGGCACACTTCCTGTCTATCTTCGAGCACTTGCGTTTTGCGACCGGCATCTGCGGTATCCTGGGTGCTCGTGTGTCTCCGCTTGTTGACACTTGCCAATTTCACACCGTCACTCTCCCCGGGGCCCCCCAACGGAGGGAAGCCGTCGGGCTCCTCCATACAGCAGTCCCAAGTTGTCTTTGGTTTGTTGCTTTTCTTGATTTATTGGTATGGTTGGTCGATGCCTTCGACGATTAATTATTCCCCAATAAATTCAAAACTTGCTTTTGACTAACTCGTACAAGCGCAAGATGTTTCATGGACCGATCAAGTGACCGACCACGACATCCAGCAGTACACCATCGGCTACCTGGGCACTCCCAGATTAGTCATACTGGTGATCTACCACCGCTGGCGTTCCTGCTAACAACAATCCAACCTGCATGTCCAACCACCAGTACTGTTACCTGGACGCTACAGCCTACCGTCCACCTTTGAGGAGGTTGAACGGACGTTCACCTGATAAGTGGCTCGTGGATGATGGAATCCCAAAAAAATTCACATTTTCGCCAGCTACTGAAAAAATTTAGAATAAAATAAGAATTTCTCCTATCTTCATTTTGAAAATATATTCTGCTTAAAAAACTATAAACAAAGCTTTTTATTACCGTTGAGCATATTTGAAATTATTTAATGCAAAGTTGTCACACGGCAAAAACTGTAAATCCCGAACTATTTTCAAATATACATTTCCCTGCATCAATTCAACTCATAATAACCTAACCGATGCTTAATCACATTGTTTTTTTTTTTATTACTCGCCAACCTTTCCTCCTATGCAACTTAATTAGGCCCACGTTCACTTGATGACAGCTTATCATCACTGTTTTTGGACCAAGGTCTGGCACTCATGGATGGGAGTTCCCCATTGCTATTCTATTTGGCTCTAAAGTATGTTATAAGGAAGCTACCTGTCGATACACGAGGTACATTACCATACAAGTCAAGCCAAGTCTAGCCTTATGCGGACGACATCAATATTTTGTCACGGTCATTCACATCTACCAAAGTACTCTCTCTGCAACTCTACAGCGAAGCAAAACTAGTAGGGCTACCAATCGATAAAAATAAAACAAAGTTCATGACGCAGTCAAGGAAAAATACATAAAGTATTGTAGTGGGTCCTCGTGCTGGGGAAATGAACCCGCCCCACGACACCGCAATGCCAGCCTGCCAGCGCATTCATGCGTCTCCAGACGAGGGCATTCTCGGCAGATATTGTCATCTTCTTCTGCCGAGGCAGCAGAACATCGCTGCAGTCCTTCACGGACTTATTGAAACTTATGAATTCACTACAGTATCACACTTGGCGAATACAGTATCGATTATGTGGGCAAATTTATGCATTTTGACACAGATGAAATGAGAATCGGTAATGAAATACGCCGAAAAATACAGCCCGCGATTAAAATATTTTATTCAGTTTTGACGATGTTGATGAGCAGTTGCATACACAGGAAAACAAAGCTCCAAGTTTACAAATCTGTGGTATATCCTGTATTATGCTACGTGTGCGAAACGTGGACCATAACCCAAGCATCCGTGAATATATTGAACGCGTTCGAGAGAAGGGCCCTGAGGGAAATAATCGGAGCGAAACTAGACAGGGACCAATGGCGAACTCGATAGAATCGTGAGCTGTATGAATTTTTTGATGAGCTGAAGGTTTCAACAATTGTAAGACTGCGGAAGCTGCAATGGGCTGCCTACTTGATTCGTATGCACGAACAACAGGTACCCAAAAAGATCCTTATTAAGTGAACTGAAGGGCGGAGACCAGTGACAAAACCGAGGAAATACTGGTCTGACTTGGTTGATGAAGACAGTTCGTCGCTGCTTGGATTTTGAAATCGGAGGACGCGATTGATGGACTGAGATAGTTGGGGGGTACTATTTGCAGGAAGCAAAGGCCCGGTAGGGGCTCTAGTGCTACGAAGAAAAAGATGTTATATTTACAGATTTATTTAAGGCATTTAACACCGTCAAACATAATTTGCTTTGCCTGACATTAAAATAGCTTTGAAATTATTGTCCTTTGTTGTCTTGAATATAATTTTACTTACCATTTTGTTCCTGCCATGTAAATTTTGGTGGCGGTAGCTTCAAGCCATTTATTCTTAACCCGGTGTCTTCCAAAGTTCTATTTGTGGTCCTTCTCTTCTTTTGTTGCTTATAAATGATCTTCCGTCTATGATTTCCTCTCCCTGTTTCTTTTAAGCAAACAAATATTTCAGGTAATTACAAACTTCTACGAAGCGAAATATTGGTATTCTTGGAACAGAATGGCTGTCATCTATGGGAGCTGCCATTTATAAAAGATGCTTAGTTTTGCCTTGCTGAAATATTGACTAGAAAAACAATTAGAACTTAGATTGATTTTATTGAATATTATTGAGAATTTCTCCTGATAAACATCTTGTTCATTCAGTTTTTTATGTAAATTAGAATTGTTTTAATTTCTGGCAAATGATCTACACTTTTTTGAAAACTGACCCTAAGGTAGAGTTGCAGCCGTTTAATACTGGTTTCTATATCTTTGCAAGCATTGTGGGAATGGAATAGACATAGTATTTGCTCAAAAATTGATTCTATTTTTCGTGTTTTCCCCATTCTTGCTAATTCTTTTTTATTAATTTAAGCAAAAGAGCCCCTTTCGGGCTGTAGCGTAGAGATAGTTGAATACCTCATAATGATGATCGAATGTATCGCCACTCTCAGGAAGGTGATATGTCTAGTACCACGCTTTGGCCGTATGTGTGTCCACTCAGCTGCAATAGGTCCTGATTTTAAAACCAGCACGTATCAACTGAACGAGCTTGTAGTCCGTCCTAAAAATCGCTCGAAACAAATCTCGTTGTTACCAACGGGATTTGAACCAGAGACCTTCAGCTTACGCAACAAGCTCTCTAACCACTACACCAACCATGCATCTGATTTCTTGATTTTGAGAAGATGAAATTCAATTTTCTTTTGTAAGCCTAAAAAATTTAAAAACCTTCGAATCGACAAATCAAATCATCCTGTTTATATTGTACGTGAAATGTGTTTGATACTCCAAAAATTATGAAATGGTATTGCGGGGTGCAGATTCATCAAACTTTTGCTCTTGAAAGAATGTAATAGATAATAGATCGATTCTCATAATCAAATATACTAGTTGAGATAGCGATCGTCTTAATGTTATGCCATTTAATCTGTTTAATAAAGGAGCAACTTTATTTTCAACGAAATTGAATTAATTCGTTTATAGGCAATAAAATAAATATTTTTGTTTTATTTATTAAATCATAATTAATAATTTCTTGAATAGGTCCTAAATAAATCAAGAACTTTAAACCTTAAATAATAGAAAGTAATAATTTTGACTTTTGTAAATTGTTCGTGCCATTGTGTGACGCGTGAGCTCATAAGATTCACTAATACTATCAAACTTACACCTTCTTAGAATACCAACACTGTAATTAACACTGATCATAAATTTCTGCTTTGCGCCTGCAATTATCTCAAATTCGACCTAGTAATATACAAAATTGTGTATTAACACTAATCGTTGTTAGTCCTCGAACGACCCAACAAATCAAATCATCATTTCTCATTTGGCTAAGATTATAACCTTTAAACACGAACCTTTAAGCAACATTGTTCCTCAGCAACTTGCAAACAACAGCATGGACGCGTAGAACGGGTACCGCCCGAAAGCGTGTGGAGCAAGCGAGAAAACTAAAGTCGATGAACCAAAAGGAAGCGAACTTTCTTGCACAGGAGCTTCGACTAGCAAAAAAGTTTGCGTGAACTCCAAGGAAAAGATGTCGTTCGTTTTTAGTCCTTAATTTTGGGGAAAAATTCTCTCGCATTACCGATGGGCAAATTACAATCGAATATTTTTCCCGCTGCCGTTAACAACCGACCCACCAAACTACCTTAACTCTTCAGTCATTTGCGGGGAGGACGAACGCTAAGCCATGCATTCATTTGCTGTTCTCGCCTTGTGTGAACCAGTTTCCGTACTATAGTTTTCCCGTTGAGTCGTCATTTCATTTGAATGAAAAAGTCCTTTATTCAGCATTTATATAATAATATTCCACCCAACTTACCATCATACTCGCATTCATCCGTCCGTACGCTCGAAACTTTGGGTTGGCTCGTCCTTTTCGCTTATTCGTCGTTGCTGACTGCTGACGAAGAAGCCTTGATTTTCCTGTTTCCATTTTAGCATTCGAATAATTTTCACTTGAACATTGATGTAGCCGTGGCGAATACACTAACGATGAAAATATCAAATGTTATGATATTTGATTCACGTTTCGGGGCTGTCGTTTGGGTGAATTGTTTTTTAATAGCTTTCAAACGTCTAAAATGCATAGGGAGAGATCAGGACGTTGCTTGGTAGGGTTGAAAAAAGTTTGCATGTATTGAAATGCTGTGGTGGATAGGAGGTTTCTCCCCTTTATTCCGTTGGATTCAGGTAGGGCTCGAGCGTCAGGATTAGGAACAATGCCAAGAGTTCTCTTCAATGCCGAAGCAAGCCCCATTATCGTTTGAAGCAAACAAGTTATACCATTTTACCACCCCACCATGAGAATGATAAATACATTTTTAATTATTACTAGGATACTGCATAAAAGATACATATCTCAAAAACAAATAGATCGTCGCGACGCACGTTCCACCAGGAAATGATGGGATTTTCCTGTTACATTTTCACGCGATGCGATGGGTGTTTTCAGCAATAAGCGTTCTTTCTTTTGCCGCACGTACTCTGCTCATCTTTGCGAAACTTAGTGGATTCAAATCTGTAAGGATCTGGTTAGATTTTACCAAGCAAAAATTAATGTTCAACGCGATACACCTGTGTGCAATATGTACCTTCTTACTCCCTCTCCGTTGCTCTATTAACGCCACACGCCAGTGCCAAGCCCTTGCTCATCCACCTCGAAGGAAGTAATTACAAAACCAGGTTGGATAAGGAAATTGAGAGAAGAAAGATTTTTCGGTATTGTAGTAATGAAAATTTTGGTAGACAACTCGATAAGCAAGCGGCGGTGGGGGTAAATGGAAAATGAAGAAGGAACCAAGTGACACTGATGTGTAGATAGCTGTTAATGAGTTTCATTGCTTTGTAAAGCAACGAAAAATCATTTAGTGACGCGTGTCGCTGGCAAAGAGTGTTGAAAATTTTTATGGTAATAGATGAAATGATATACGAGTATGTTTAGATGCACGTTTTTATAAAAGTGTACCCACTTACGTAATTATAAAGGAGGAAAGTTATTTATAAGCTAAATAAAATACAAAACGTTGCGAGAATATGCAGGAATCGTATATGTTTTGGCGGGGATGTTTTCAAGCATGAAAAGTGATCAATCGTCGTCTACGAGGGCAGTCCGAAAAGTACTTACCCAACATAAGAAAAACGAAAATTTAGGAAAATTGGCTATGTATTTCTCAACATAATCTCTTCTTAGCTTGACACACGACTTAACGATGCTTAAACTTCTTTACCCCGTCAGAAAAATATGTTTTCTCGAGGTCTGCAAAGTAGGCCTCCGTGACAGCTATGACGTCCTCATTTGACTTAAATTTCTGCCCGGTGACTAACTCTTTCAAATTTGGAAAGAAAAATAAACCACACAGGGCCAAATTTGAAAATACGGTGGACAGGGTAGGAGTTTGTAGTCCAATTCGGTCGTGGTGACGGCGGAGGTGTGAGCTGGTGCATTGTCATAGTGAGAGAACACTTTTTTCTTCACCAAATGGGCATCACTATTTCAGCGTCGAGTTTGCCTTCTGAAGGTATTCGATGCAGATCACACCTTGTGAATACTGAAAGACGATGGTCATCACCTTTCGGGCTGATAGGACAGTCTTCACCTTCTTTGGAGCACGTTCACTGGGTGAAGTCCACTGTTTTAACTGCTCCTTAGTCTCAGCTGGTGCCATGTTTCGTTTATAGTCAAAAAACGAGTTGAACAGCGTCGAACGCTGCTTTGAAGTGGTCCCGCGGTTGTGTTTGTTGTCCGGAGAGAGCAACTCTCTTGAGACGCCTATTGTCTCAGCTATCATACGAACTTTCAATCGGCGGTCTGCTAATACGAGCTCGTGAATTTTGTCATTTTAGCCGTTTTCTGAGCGTCTGAGCGTGGCTCATCTCAAAACGACGTGTGACCAAATTGAAACTCGTTTAACTAATTTTTAAGATCGCCATTACAAGAACAGAGTCACCGTGCACAGCATTTAAGCGCTCTTTGATTTTGCTGCGTGATTTCTCTATCAGAAACAGGAACCAGGTCATTGACCGATATCGCTCTTTCTCTATTTTTTCCAAAACCCGCGGATACGCCCGCTTCCACACGCGGTCAAAACAAAACTTGGAGCCTGCTTCGGCCCTCTACGAGAATGTACTACACGAAAGTGAATCTATCTTGCGATAGCGGCGCCATTGTGCGATGAGGCTAAGTACTAATTGGACCGCCCTCGTATATTGCCGAGTACTTTTTTGTGCATTAATTTCGCCGATCATTATAAACTGTTTCTTCATGCCTAAGGGCACTTCGACATATTGTTCTCATATATTATGATACCATCCATGTTCCTTTAAAAGTAGTTTTGAAACATAGATGCCTTAAATTAAATAAAATTAAAATACCTATATATAGTATTGACAGGCTACTGAATCGAAACAATTTCATGTTGATTAAAAAATTAGGTAAAAAAAAAGCAAAAAAAAAATGTGAACAGTGCTCTAACGAGGGGACCTTGCGATTTGTAGGTTATCGATTTTGATGAAATTTGTAAAAACATTCATCCTCAACAAGCTTCTCCTGAACCATTCGCCACATTTCTAAAGGATATTCGAAAAAATCTACTTAGAAATAAGCACTTTTTTTTAATGCCATAAAATAACTAAAAGCATTTTCTTTTTATTAAGACCTATCCTGGCTGATGGAGCAGTGCATTAATCGATAAACTGCGGGTTCACGGTTCATGTTCCCATGACTGCAGCGTATAAACTTTTTGTTGATAATTTATCATGTATTTATATTACTTTTCCATGTGGAGCTTTTGGCCCCCCATCGGGCGCGTCCTCGTGTGGGATATAGAGGGTGCCCTAACTGGCTAGCTGGTGGATCTGTGCGATATAACATCTATTCATGGTTCAAAAAGCGACTAATCGAAAGCGCTGGCAACACTCAAGTTACTATTCACTTGCCATGGAACCAGGATAACTGCTTCGTATAAGCGACTATTCTTAAGAAACATTGAACAATTAAAACATTGAACAGTTGAGATAAACTGTGACAACTTCTGAATGAAATAAAGAATTACAGAGTCAGCATCCTTGCAGTGAGAAAAACCAGATAGTACGGTGAAGACATATTTGACATGCTACATACATGCATACCGTGTTTAATAGCGGGAAATTGCAAGGAAGCTATGGTTTGGAGTATAGTCTATGTGGAGCTGTGGATTAGCGCACTCTCCGCTTGCGCAGTGGCTCCCGAGTTCAAATACCGGCCGCAGTATCGAGGTTAAGTTTCTGATACTGCTGTCGGACTATCAGTCCGCCCAACAGTGATAGATACTAATTGAAAAATTTGGTAATAATCATATGATTGAGCATGATATTGACCATATCACCTTCAATTCTATTATAATCATCGAATGAGATACCCTAACAATAAATTTCAACGCCAAGATCCGGATTCGGACTATTGTGCGATGGGTTATCATTATGAGTTTGGAGTGATTTTCCTTGTTGACAGCATATTCAAAAAAATTACCACCGACTTCAAGACCGTTAATGAAAGAATCTGTGCAATCAATATCAAGACTAAATTCTTTAATGTTTAGCTGGTGACCTGTCTCCCGCCCACATAAGATAGGAAGAAGCAATCGAGGACAAATTTTACTGCGCCTTGGAATATAATGTCGTTACATTGCCGTCAAATGACATCACCATTATTCTAGGTGACTTCAATGCAAAAATAGGCTAAGACACGACACATAGAGGCCAATCCAAGGGCAGAGCCTCCATGCAAAGACCAGTGACAACGGTCAATGCTATAAGCGCAAGGTTCACAGTAAGTTCCATGCACTTTCCGCATCGAGACATCCATAAGAGACCGTAGATATCCCCAGAGGACCGCACGTTCAACCAGATGGACCATTTTCTCAAATAAAAACAAATTCCCGGTACGCGCACACTCTGTGACGCTCTCTATGATTGGGATCACTTTTCTATCGAGGTCAAGTTCCAATGCCGCGTTTCTAAGAGCCGTAAACAAGAAACATCAGCTACCCCAAGGTATCAGAAACACAAGCTAAACAATAGCTCAGTAACGTCTTCATACATGTCAGCGCTGGAAAATCGCATCAACATATCCCCATAGGTGGGAGAAAGTAATGATGGTATCAAAACCATGTGAAAGACAAGAAGAGATTCAGTATCAGAAGCAGGGCCAGATAGAGAAAAGTAGAAACTAATGGTACGACGAAAAATAGAAGGAAGCGATTAAAAACAGAAACCAGGCGCACAAAGAATGTATCCAATGCCCAACTCGGGCTAAAGAAGAACAATATAAGGTTCTTCAATGACAACCTAAACAAATGTGCAGCTGAAAGAAACAACTGACAATCAATAGCAAGGTCCGACAGATAAACAAAAAGATGACCCTGCATGTAGTCAGATTGACGTATGCCTCTATTAAAAAACTAAGAGACGGCTTTAATTCTTGTGCATTTGCAATAGTGCAAAAGAAGCAATCATAGGCAATTCAGTTGAAATTAAAAATGAATGGCTGCAATATTTCCAGTAGCTATTCACAGCGTCACAGAAGTAGAGCAAGAGGTTCTGACCAGAGACCAGGTTCCGACAGGAGAATGTGGTATCAGAAAAAAGGCTCCTGGAATATTAGCAGAACTGCTCCAGAGTGGGGGCCCCACCTACAATAGATAACCTTTTCCACCGACTAATAATGTATAATATGGTCAGAAACGTAGTTACCAGAGAACTGGAAGAAAAGTATAAAATGTCTTGTACACAAAAAGGGGGACAAATTCAGATGTGAAAATTATAGAGCCATCGGTCTATTGTATACGTGTTATGAAGTGCTCTCTGAAATCAAAGAAGAACATTTAGGCCGTACTATGAAAGTATTATAGGAGAGTGTTCCAGGCAGGCTCTCAAAGTTGGCGATCTACAATAGACCAAATATTCTCAGTAAAGCAGATGCTCGCAAAGTGCTGGAAATATAACATCCACGTGCACCAACTCTTTGTGGACTTCAAACAAGCATTCGACAGTGTCGACAGGAATGCGGTGTAGAAAATATTGCTTGACTTTGGCGTCCCGGCAAAATCAGCCCGTCTGATCAAGGTCACGATGCTAAGCACAGAGTCCCAGGTCAAGGTAAACGGTGCACTAACGGACAACTTCATCATGCTCTTAATATTCCGATGGAACATGTTACCAGGAAGACATGAGTAGAAACCTCGGCCACATTAATGTTCAAGTCCACACAATTGATACCATATGCTGATGACTACAATATTACGGCACGTTCAATCTCAGATGCGGAAGCAAACCAAATTGGCCTTTAAGTTATTGGAACGAAAACTAAATTCATATCTCATTTAAGAATGAGGAAGAAAACTCTGATCGGACAAAACTTGACCGTAGAGACTTCAACCTTGAAAGTGTGGAAAACTTTATATACCTTGGTGCTAATCAGAATAGAAGAGGTACCAAAAAGAACGCCGCATAAACGCCACAAATAAAGTCTATTACTCCATACTTCCCACTTTAAGGTACAGAATAACGCACCAGCAAAACACCGCATTTACAAAACACTAGTCATACCTGTGCTGTTATATAGAAGTGAAACATAGACCCTAACGAGTGAACACAAAAATGCAGTGGAAATATTTGACGGCAAACTGCTCCGGAAAATTGATGGCTCGGTGAAACAAGGAGTAGGGAGGAGACTACGTTACAAAGATGGGTTGTATGCTCTTTTTGACGATTCATTTTTTCCTCTTGCGAAGTTGATCTCGTAGATTGCAACGCCTGGGCCATGAAGAAGGAATAGAATAAAATCGGCTACCAAAAAGAGCATTAAAGGATAGAGCACAAAGTAGACGTACAGCGGAAAGACCGAGGACTCGATGGGAAGACATGATAGAAGCTGACAGTACATTCTTGTTGCAAATGTTCAACTAGTGGACAATGTTGCGGGATCGTGATGTTTGGAAAAGATTATTCCTGGAGACCAACGCCTGGCCTGGGCTGTCGCACCATAGATGATATATTATTAAAAATGATTTTATTACTTTCCTTCCTTTTCATGCAAATTGTCGTCAAATAACTATAATGCCTTTCAACATGTCATATTTGGAGTAATTAATTGGAAACTTCAATTTATAGAACGTTACACATACATTTTTGTCAATAAATAAAGGCAGTAGGAGTAATTCTGACAAATCGTTTTGTTTCAACAAAAATTAGCATCATATAGATAATGAAAATAAAAACAAGCTGGTTTTCTACTTAAGTGATAAACTTTCACGATGAAACCGAAGTTGATCTCGCAATCAACTCTGACGTAGAGTCTGCAGAAGTGACAAGCAATGGTATCCAAAAGGTCAACAATTTGGCCACTCGATAGTCTACTATTGCCAACCGCTTGTCGACTAATTAGCTCAGTGCTTAGTTTGGTCTTAAATCAGAAAAGTAGTAGAATATCGTTCCTTATAATAGTTCAGTCACTGAAAAATAGCCCGATTTTAAAAGCGTTTCGTACTTTCGTTTGTTCTCTATTCCTATATTTTCATCTAAGAAAAATTTGAAACAAAAACCGAATGAATTCTAATCCAAACGCGTCATTGATTACCTAATTGTCACGGCGCCAAGCCCTGCTCTATTCTTATTCAATTCAAAATAAATTGCACAAGAAAAAATGCATTAATAAGAGGGCACCGTGAACCCGACTCGAGTGACTGGAGAATTGATCGATAAATCTCAAAACAGAAATATTACCGCTTTGGAGTGATAATCACCCATCATCTAAAGCCCTACTAAAAGCAAAGACAAATTTTACGTTTAGCAATTTATTTTTTCATTCCTATTTTTCATAACATTACTATTTAGTTTTACTGAATCTGGATTAGTCCTAATCGAACAATTCATATCGTATGGCATAAATTTAGTTTTTAGAGTCATTTAGTAAAATACGAAAGCCTATTGAAATCACGACCAATGCCCGTCCTTCCCTCTGAATGTAGTTTTTCTCCATAACTATAGAAGTTGCAGCCGTGAAAGTTAGTGGCAAGGTCAGAAGTTATGACTTCTTCAAAGTTTTGGGGTGTAAAAATTTTTTGGAAGGATTTAAGGGAGATCTTCCCGTATGGAGGACTGACCCTTAAAAAATCTTTTCATCAAAGATAGCCAATGGGGTGGCATATAAAAGGTCTTAATAAGATCTTTTCAAAACAGGTCTTCACATTACGTTTTTTTCTTTGTGCTTGGGAGGTGAATGCCATTTACGCACTGAATGCGGGACTCTCATGCTCGCAAGTGACTGGATTACCAACACCTCCAGTGTTGACCCGAGAATCCAGCCTTGAACCGTTTGACAAATTACTACGGGCTAAGTGTCGTTTTGTTACGGCATGGAACGCCTTCAAGCTGGAGATCCCTCTTCTACCGAGACGGGAGAGAGAAAGAGAAATCGCTAGACAAGCAATCTCTCAGCCCTAGCGTCCCCAGCCGCTGTGAGCTCCTTTTATTTTTAAGGACTGCCCGAACACAATGTGCCATATGGTTCTATTTGTCAACTAATCCAAGCATTACCATGACTATTTCATTCGGGTTGAGCTCTTATGCCTCCCTGTAGAAGTCTCATTGTAGGTGGTCAATGTTGTAGACTCGAAACAGATTCGGGAGGCATTGTTTTTTTCTCCTGGGCCAAAAGGACAACCGGGGAACCGTGACTTACGAATCTTCTGCAAGTAAGACTGAAAACACTTCCCCGCTCAAAAGTTGGGTCAGATAGAAGTCAGTCTCACTATGTCTTCGATTCAGCCACGATCTCACATCCAAGATGAGGCGCACAGTTCACCTTCCTGTTGTGCAATTCACACAAGACTGCCGCCAATCATTGAGTGAACACTGTCTCTTTTCGCGCGCAACCGTCTCTCTTGCGTCGTTGCAGGTAAATAGAGTGGCGCTCTCTAGATGGGAGGCAGCAATGGTGGAGCGTCCTGCTCCACAGGCGCACTGCCGAGAAGATAGGTGCCCAGCAGCACGAATTGCGTCAGTAAGTCGTCCCTTGATGAGATTTTCTAACACTTTCCGAGCATTGTCTAGCATGCATCATGGGTGATATGTAGACAGTACTTTTCCTTTCTGATCCGCACGAGCCTCGCCACCTTCTATCATATCGGAAAAAACCCGTTCCATAAGAAAGTGTTGAACATGATGATAAGCAAGTCAGAACAATGGTGATAGACAAGTTGCAGCATCTCAGCTAGAACACCATCTGGATCGAGAGCCTTCCTCACTTGAAATGAAATAACTCCCTCTTCCAGTTCCGGCTATGTGAAGAGTGGACACTCGATTGCTTTTTCCCTGTGGACCTCGTCAACACGCACGGGGTGGACGGGAAGAGTGCCCGCACTATCTCGTCTATTTTTTACCGCATCATTTATGCAATGCATCCAGAAGGCGCCAAACTTCCGCAAAATAAGCTTGTAGCCAAGGCCCTACGTATGCTTTTGACATTGTCCATCAACTCTTGTCAGCAGGAAGCATTGCTCTTGTTAATCGACTTTCGAAGGCATTTTTTGACGACTCTTATGCTGCTTCCCGGTTGCATGCTTCGTTATGGCTCCGTGTCCGTTGAGCCTCACGCCGAAGCTTGTGATACTCTCTTCGGTTTTCGGTGATTTCAGTCGACCACCAATACACTGGGGGTTTGCCGTGCTGGGCTTTTTGAGGGAGCATAGAAGCATTGCAAACCGTCATAATGATGCTCATAGTTGAGTTGTCAGTTCTTCCGTCTCCTGCTAAATTCTCATCTTTCGGGGCCCTCTTTTCTGCAAATTTAGTCTGCGAAATTCTTACCTTTGAGGGCCCTCTTTTCTACGATTTGAATCTGTTTTTTACGAGTTCAATTCACTTTTTCATTGCTGGTTCTTTTTTGTGGTGATATTCTCCACAATTTTTTGCTAAATTTTTTTGTGGTTTGGATACTTATTAACTTGAGTGTTCTTGCCGAGGCTAGTCAACGATATACTGTTCCAATGACGAATTTACCTCTCTCAAATAAGATTTCTACCGTACAAATACTTAACTTTTGTGTATATTGCCACTTGACATTCGCCTTGCTTGGGTACTCGTAATATTTTGAAATTTGACCTTTGTGCGTTTAAATTTACTTTCTCGATTATATTAGCTCACCATAGCTAAGCAAATCCATTCCTGCAACGTTTCCTCATTCTTTATTTTTTGCATTACATGAATCTACTTGCGACTTGTCAATTTCAAAAAAGAGCGTTTAATCGTCAGACAAGAGTTTGTTGTACCCTTGGCATTTATGGGTTCGATTTCAGGGTTTGACGGGAAAATCGTCGGTAGTTACCTGGACTTTTCATGAATTTTAATAACAAAAATGTCTGCAAAAAACGCTAGTTGGCCATTTGTCTTTATGGAAATTGTTTTTGGTATTTGAAATTTGAGCATTTCTTAAACTCTTGCCTTTTTAGATAAGCAAAGCATCAAATCACTTCGAATAGACAACTATTCGAAGTGATTGTAAAAAATTACTTCTATTGAATTTTGGATTGCTACCTCTACTCGAGTTTAGTTTAAAATAAACAACGTTAGTGTATCATTTCCGTAAATATTCAATTTCGAAGTATATCCCTCCTTCTTGCCGTCCATCTAGAAAACTTAAAAGACTCACACAATCTTCGCGAAGTGTTCATCCCATCCTTAGAGTACTGAATTTTTCAAATTTGCTGGTCGTTTCTTTCAATAAGATTGGTTTTTGAATGTTAGGCCATAGTGAATTGAATTCGGGACTTATAATCAATCTTTACAACTATTTTCCTCTTAAGTCCGACCCCGTTGTCAAATGCTTGGTATTTTAGAGCAAACCCTACTCTTTGAACAAAAAGAAATACAGTCACTTTCAAAAAGGCACTACATTCGGTTTTAACTTATACTTAAGAAAAGCGACGACAACTTAGGAGTTCAATCGAATCGTTGATTTTTCCTTAATGGATTAATGAGTGGAGTAATTAAGGACTCGTGGTCGGGCATAAACCGGGTGGTACAAAGATACCATCCCCAAGCATTGACAAACGTGTATCTTAGAATAAAGTCTTGAAATCTTTACTATGTTATCGGGTTTTTTTGTTCAAAATTTAGCCAAATTTCATCCATAATGTATCGCAGATATCCTGATTTAAACAGCAAGAGAGACACTTTATCCTTGCTGGCTTAAATTCTATTTTATGACTGAAGATGATGTCACAATGTGGATCTAATATCCAATCTTGACAAGTATTTCATACCTCGTAGTTTATTCATCTTGTGTTACCTTTTGAATATAATCAGTTCATATTTCCCTGGACTTGTACGCACTCCCCATTCATCACCAAACCCCACTTGAGATACTAAATACCGTTCAAGTCTTCTTATGCAGATGTAAACCCTATTCCAAGGAGCTCAACAAGAAGTCGTCAGCGTAAAGATTCTCCTGAATTCAAGGTTTATATTCACCTTTGACTCTTACCATGGCAGATATGAAAATATTGACCAAGAATGGACAAGGGTAGAACCCTATGGAACTCCAGAATCAATAAACAAGGGGCCTGACTCAGCTTCACCAGATACTGCAAGATTGTTTGACCCCCAAGGGAGCTGCTCACTATTTTCGTGAAATGTACCGTAAAGCCAAACTGCATCATTTTAAAGAGAAACAACTCCTTGATCTATACGGCATCGAAGCCCTACAACTACTGCTTTTTGGTCCTGCAGGCTCTGTGCCACAATAGTGTGGAAGACAGCAAGGGAGCTAACAGCCAAGTGAGCTTTTTGAAGCCGAATTTTCTCTCGGTCATAATTCTTGCCTTTTCAGAGAATTGCATAGTGCTGACAAGAACCACTCTTTCAAGAAACAAATATTGGACGTGCATCGACCATGTCAGTACAGCTAGATTATTTAAGAAATCATAAAGAGTCTTACACACTCTCATAGTTGAATGCAGCAGCAAATATTGATGCAGTTATTCAGAACAATTGAAAAAAGTAAAAAGAAGCTTTTAGGTCATTTTTTGAGTTGGAAGTTCACAACTCCATCAGCCCTGCCTGATTTTTTTTAGAGTTCTACGGCTGAAAACTTAAGAAAACTCCAAGGTCAGGAGCTGCATCAGAGCGGTTTGACTCAAAGCATCAGACTAAACTTACTGAATCATACTGTTTTGAGTGAAAAGTCCGCACTTGCTTTGTCCCCTTGATAAATTTTTACAGAGTGATTTATACTAGCAAAAAACATTGTCCAAAAACGTAGATTCGTTGTAAAATAGAATTCTTGGGAGCTGTTTTTAGCCAGTTATTGTATTAATCTCTGAAAGCATACAAAAACCGGATTTGGTGTTTTCTAAGGTCTATTTGAATTGCTCGTTTGCAGAGGCCGTGGGTTTCCTAGTAATCATTTGGTTTAGGCAGAGAATAACAAAATGAATTCGTTGATAATTTCTGTTCACCATTTTAAAATTTTTGTGGTATATCCTCATGAATGCTTTTCTTAGTTTGCTTTATTTACAAAAGAGCTCTAGAATATAATCGGGTATATTCTGGCAAGAATAATTTGTTACTTCCTTATGGAGATCCTTGAAAGAACCGTATCAATTTTTTTGTTGGTACAAACACAATCATTTCACCGATAGAGAGATTCCTCTATCGAAACTTCTTTTGATCGAACACTCTAGTCAGCATTGACCTTTTCCCAGTCATTTTTCTTATATGGGTGGATAACTGAGAGTTTTCAGCCATAAGTTTCACATTCTATTTAATTTTTGTAGACAGATTAGCTAAGAGATAATTGGATGCGGTTTCTTGAATTCTGCATTCAAAATTCGTCCAGCTGTATCAAACATTCACGAGATTACTAGACACAGTTTAAAAACCAATGAATGACAAACCTCGCTGATAAGTGGGCTCATCTAGTGCAATTAATATGAAATCCATATTTGATTACAACCAATCATAGGGTGTCATACCATATTCAAAGCTCTACCACGAGAGATGTTTTGCATTGAAGTTTTATCCGATGGTGAATGATTCGGATTTCTTACAGAGAAGAAGCACTGTTACCAATTCCAATGGATTCTCCAACAGCATAACCATGTTGTACGTAGATACTTAGAGAGCCTTATTTTCCTTCCTTGAAATTATTGCGGAACAGCGTTTAGCGGCCACTAATTTATCCTCAAGGCTGCCCTACAGTTCATTCACTACATCAGCAACATCATACAAATAATTCTTTTTTTATTTAGGAAGGTAGAGTAGGTAAATCAAGCAACTTTGGCACAGTCCTAAAAGTTTAAGAGGAAGTAGTAAGCCTCTGCTAATTTTGGATGGAGCTATGTTTGGGTTGAACTTTCCACAATCACAACAAACATGGGCTTCTGTCCATTCACTCTTTTGCGTATCCACTTAACGCTGACACGAAAAGTTTTCAATTCAACCTATAGCACGTTATAGATGGACATCTTTCAACATTCCCGCAAGACACTTGGGTGGCTGAGCTGTTTTAGTAACTTCTCTGGCTTTTAGATGCTGACAACTCATAGAGTTGAGCAAATTTCTTTTCGCATAAACCACTTATTATTGTGACTTTACAACCTGGTTCGCCATTAGACACGCAGTTGGACTCCTATGAGAGGCCTTGGAAGCATGATGAGATGGTTGGATATTCTGGTGGCTTCGTAGCTGGCACAAGGTTTAATCATAAGATTGAATTCAGAAGTGCATCGACATAGGGAAGAAGAGTTGGGACCGGTCTGTGACACGGAGCCTTCAGTTCCAGAACATTTAGAGGAGATGCCTGTTCTGAAGATAGGAAAAAAATTGTTTGGTGACCTGATGGAAAAGCAGTTTAACCAGATAGAATATTAATTGAGATATCCAACTCCAGTGAAACACAAAATTAAGATAGTTGCAGGTCAAATTATACAAAGGTACGAACTACCTGGGGGCCCCAACAATCCAAAGAAATATCAACGTAGGGTAGGAAAAATGCGTGTCGTAGAACCACTACCAATTGGATGGTTTCAATTCTGTGTTGCTATGTCTTTTGATTGTTGAGGAGACCGAGCAGTAGTTCTATTTACGCGTATTTACTTACTTTTTGCATGCGTTCCAACAGAGTTGGAAACACAATAAAGCCTATACAGATCGTTGAAGTACAACAGTAATTTGGCATGCGATACCTAAGTCGGGAATTTTCAAACTTGTCATTTATTAGCCTTTTTGTGGTAAAGAGTATAAACCGTTTACCCTTGAATGTAAAACTACCAAGAGTGCAATGTTTCTAGACTACCCTCTAAACACCTCTCCTGTTAATCTGAAAACCTTACCTAGAACGACACATTATTTTAGACCACCTACGTCCAGGACCGCCTTTGGACTACAGAAACCTCTCTTCTCACCCCCGGTGCCTTCTAAACTTGCTTTATTTTCTTTTTGTTTATTAGAAAATAGTATAAAAGTTAAAGGAGCGCCATAGAAAGATGTCTGTGGCTTAAATTAAAGTAGTAACCGAACTAATCTTTTGGATCATTTCGGGAATACGATTTTTAATAACAATCACTGTCGTTGGCTTGATTGACCATATTGGAAACAATACCTCTTATTTTTTATAGTAGATATACCTAGTTACATGGAGCAATGTGTTAAAAGCTAACAGGTTTATTTGTTTATTTTGAAAAGTAATGATGTGATGAAAACTGATGCACTCCCCCAAATATTCAAACTAGTCAATAAAACCATGTTTATGACCATATGCAGTTTGTGTTATCTTTGCATAGACCATTTGATTCCAATCAACCCAATCTCAGTAAATGGACTATCTAAAACAAACGCAAGTAATATCTTCTCCAGCAGATCCACCAGATATGGATGGGTATCTTGTCTCTCCTCATCATACTGCGTCTCGGCTGGCAGGACATATCAGTGCAAATATGTAGGATATGCATGAACGCACCAGCACTTGGTATATTGCAGACACTATCAAACATTTTGCAAAGCTATTTCTCTCTCCGTGCGCTTCCCTCTATTTTTCCTTTGGCTTTGAAATCATGGTAAATTTATGAGTGTATTCAAGGGACGTTTTCAATTCCTTATGCTCTATATCAGTCATAATATATCAACGCTAGACATGTTTTTATGCACACGGGAGAGATGCATTGTGATAATCAAGATTTGCGGTATCCAACCATTCATAGACAATGATATTCTATGCTAGGCAAAGGATTCTGTGGGGCGGCATCGGTGAATAAATGCGGGTGGAGGGTTTTGTGCGCGAATGCTGTTGTTTCAGAAAGCTTATTTTTCGGATAATATGTGCTGGAAGACCACCCGTGTGCAGTGCCAAGAGAATATGCTTTTGGATTACAATTTAGTAAATCGAAGTTGAAAAATAAAGTTCAGCAAGAGACAGCTAATATCAACCCTATATGACCTTCAAGGATTTTGTGTCAAAGATACTTGTATAGCGAATTTTTGCAAAAACTGTTGAAACCATTCATCATAGTCAGTAAATCCCATTTCTTCTCCTCGAGCATATTTCAACGTTCACTGTACTGGCACTAAATATCTTCCACTTGATATTCCATGCCTCTGATTGCGCCATTGTTGCTGGCTTCAAACCGCCATTATTATCCAGATTGTCGTTACGCTGAGTCATTAGTTTGAGAGAAAGTAATACTGCCACTATGCTGGAGTCATTCTCCAACCATTCACTCATTCATCCATGCCGAGCATCCCTGCCGGTGATTGTCGACCGAACGAGGACGATAAAAAGGATCTACGGTTGGATGATGAATAATCTTTCGGTAGAACATAAGTTATGAAGAGATGAAAGTGAAAAACGAAGAAATACGAAAACTGAAATTCGCCACAAGCAAAATATCCTTGTTCGGCATTCCTCTCTTTAGTCACACTCCATGTGGGATACATTCGATTCGTGTATGCATGAAGACTTTCATCGTGTAGAAGAAACAGGACACGCGTGGTGTTTTGCATGAGGTTTCCTTTTGGTTAGCATGTATGAAGTGCAGTTGGGTGGTTTTTGCTTTCATGTTTTCGTGCCATTCTTTTCGTTTTTGGTGGCGAGTTGGTGATGCCAAAAGCAATTTGCTTTGCAGTGGCAGAATCTGTTCTTGCCTCAAGCAATGCTTTCTTGTCAAACATGTTTGTTCGCGTGGTTTAGTGAAATTGTCTTTCAATTTTGCATTTCGTCATCATTCAAACGAGTTTTTTGAAACTTTAGAGTATTGTCTAGTACTGGTTACTAGTGTAGCTTGAAACATATGTTATGGCTTTTATATTCTGCGTCTTTCAGCTGTGGCGGTTAGACGTGATTTATAATCTGAAAGCAAATGATACAATTTTTTTAAAATGCTGATGGATTATTCTAGTTTCAGCTATAAATTCCTGCATATGCTTGTTATTAATGAAAAAAAAAACCCAGAGAAAAATTGCGGGTTATTGAAGAATAACCGAACTATCAAATGTAAATTAAAAACAAAATTATGTGCTCCTTATGCACGGTTATGTTTATTTTACTCAATCAATTGTTTCAGCGTCAGTTTGATGTCTTCATCAGTGGAAGGAGTAATTTGGTTTTTATTTATATTGTATGCCTCTATTAAGAAATGTTTGTATGGCAAGGGACATTATTGGGACGTAGCATATCGAACGCTATCCTTTTTAATACCTCCATTCCCTACGAGACTCTTTCTCTCTCTCTCTCTCTCTGTATCATTCTTTCTTCATCGCGCAAGGCTCGTGCTTCACATTTTGTTGCTTTGTCAGGTACGTCCCCCCAGCCAATGTTATAAAATCGGCTTAAGGACTGCACACAAAATAATGTGCAGTTAGCCTTTTATGCTGATATTGTCCAAATCCTGATCAGCTCTCAGAGATAAACAAGTTAATATAGCAGGAGAGTGCTCCTGCCAGAAGGGTTATGTAAAACAATTAGTAAATCAAACAATATGTTCTGCATATCAAAATTTGACTAATATACAGATTCCAAAAACTGAGATCGAAAAATGAAATCCTGGATATTATGTTTGGACCCTAACCCAAACATTCGTAAAAATCCTGAACGCCTTTGAGTGACAGGTCCAGAGGTGAATGATCGGAGCGAAGCTAGATGGGGTTCAATGGCAAATTCGATACAACCATGACCTGTATGAAATTTTTGACGAACCGGAGGTCCCAACGATTGTAACATTGCGGAAGCTGTAATGGGCTGGAAACATGAATTGTATGCATAATTAAAAAAGGTATTCGTTGGGGGAACTGGATGGCGAAGACCGGTGGGGAAACTAAGGTAACGCTGGTCTGACTCGACTGACGAAGACAGTTCATCGCTGCTTGGATTTCGAAATTGGAGGCCGCGGCCAATGGACCGAGACTGTTGGAGGCGCTATTTGCAGGAAGCGAAGGCCCGAGAGGGGCTGTAGTGCAATGAAAAAGAATATTATGTTTTTAAATTCGCGACCATTTTGTTTTAAGTGTTTTGACCCTTTGGCTTAAATAGTCATGACAGCACACCAATATTACAAACCATTTCTAAACTTTTTATCGAAATTCCTACATATTGGCAGTGTCTAAGTCCGTTGCAAACGTGTATCTCTTTAGTAGCACGTGTTAATGCTGTTGTAATTGTTAAATATTCAATCGGCTGCAACTTAGTTGTTTATTGTTCGATTGATATGAAACTTTTGGAGCAGGTACAGCTATTATCAGATAACTTAAATTATAGCTTCTAAGAAATTTAAGGCTCCTATGTTAATTTTATAGGCAGAAATGTAAAATTTGTAAAATGTACTATTATTAGCAAAGTTGATCGAATTTTGACATCTGAGGCATTTTTTACACTTGTTCTCTTAAAGACTTACTTTCACGATTTTTTTTTAGATTTTTCAGGTCAAAGCTGTTCAATCACGAGGGGTGGGACACACAAATGTTCGTATATTTCAAAACGTATTGCTTTAAGACCTGCATTGAAAAGCCCTCATTAAGAGATATCATTTGATACTCATATTACCTACATTTCGTAAAATTTTTTAATCCAGGGCCGCCCCCCATAAAGACCTTAACCAAATTTTTTGTAGTGAAACTTTCAAAAGATCACCACCTTACACCTGCTTAGGAAATTTTATGTTTCTAACCTATGTGGTTTTCGAGGAAAATTGGTGTGATACACAAGCGGACACACGGACGAATGGCCGGACTGACAGGCAGGTCACGATTTGAGAAAGGTTTTGTAAAATTATTGTACAAAACCCTAGGAAATGTGATGTAACGCATCGGGTTTTATGTTGACAGAACATGCTTTTGGGCTGATATTGTCTTAAGCTCAAGCGTTAATAACTACATTAGACTGAAACTTGATGTATATACTATCAACAATTTGCTTATTCAACACCCACCTGGATGAATAGTCTCACCAGCTGGCAACCCGGCCTATTCAGGAGCTTTTTAACATCCCTAACATTCTTTTTGGGATTTTTGGAAATGAGCTAGGAACATGAAATTTTATAGGAATGTAAAGTGGTGCCCCTTTCAAAGTTTCGGTAAAAAAGTGCAATATTTTTAAGAAGGATCTCATCATATGGGTGACAATTAAAAAAAATTTTAACCGAAGCCAGTCCATTATATGTGCATCAAATCTTAAATCTTGATAAGAACTTTAAACTAGCACTATTAGCATCGAGGGATCTAGGAAGAGGGGAAAATTTGTGTCACACCCCCCTGCAATGAGACATCTGAAAAAGATCCGATCTGATCCAACCCGATCCGGAAAAAATCAAGAAAGCAGGCCTTTTTGAGTATTAGGCCATAAATTAGCCAGAAACTCGTATAAGATTTTTAGTAAAAGATGGTTTTGCTAACAACAACAACAACAAGTGATGCTGTTAAGCTTCACGTACGTGAATCACTTTGATGCGCTAGATATGTACAAATTTTGATGAATATTTCGTAAATGGCTTATGTTTTTGATGTGTAAACAAAATAGCAGTAAATCGACTTACATAATAACCAGATTTTAAATTTTGGAACTCAACTTATGCAATTCGCACATGGTGCACATTTTGACATTCATAAGACGTTGACAGGAGCACTTTCTAGCTGCTTCATTTGATCTAAATCTTACAAATATATTTCATTTCCTGACCTGCCAGTATATTAAGTTTGTATCGAGTGACCATTAAATATAATAAAATTTCCATGCAATTTTAAATCATTTTATAATATTATATTTTGCATTTTTCCATCTTACTTTTTACTCTCTTTTCCGTAGAATAAGGTAGTCCCTCTTTGCGTGAGAAAGTCGTAAAATTATCCATGACACAACTGAACACTAGCGAGCCTCAGTGTACAACTTAAAGATATATGAATAAATGGACGCGAAACGCGTGTGCCCCTATATGAGCAAAATGCAAAATGCTCCCTCCGCTTCTCTTCCCACCATGCAACCGTTAGTTGTCGATTCTCCTCTCTTTGATTGCGTCTCTATAACCACTGCAAAAATCCACAAAAAATTCTCTCAACATCAAACGATTATGACTTGGTTAGCATTCGACAGATCTTCGTTAGAAATCAAACTTGAAATTAAGGTTAAAAACCGCACGTCATATTAAAATAGCTTCTCATGATTCTAGAAATTCTTTAATTGAAACCATTTTTTTTGCACGAGGAATCGGCAATTAAAAAGAACGAAAAGAATTGAATGAATTAGTGAATTAATGCCCAAAACCAAAGATGCAGTGCCACGTGAAATCGCGTGGTAACATCTACCATATACCTTAATAACATTATGTTCTTGGGTATGCTAATGCGCCGAGTGAGGGACTGGATGACTGCTCGCGGATTCAGCCTAGCTTTGGAGAAAACCGAAGTAGTCATCTTGACAAAGAAGAGAATCCCTAGAGTAAGGATGATAACATTGGGGAAGCACTCGTTGAGACTGAACTAGCAGTGAAGTACCTGGGCATTTTGATCGACTCGAAGATACGTTTCTCCGAGCAAATCAGGGCAATAGCTGACAAGGCTGCAGCGAGTGTTTCGGCTCTCAGCCGACTAATGGCCAACATAGGGGGCCCCACCTCATCAAGAAGGAGACTTCTGATGAGTGCAGTACAATCTGTACTGTTGTACGGATCATCGGAAATATGGTGTGAGGCTCTCAACAAGGAGCTGTATCGAAAGCGCTTGGCACAGGTACAGCGATGAGGAGCGCTGCGGATTGCATCTGCATATCGGACTGTCTCGGAGTCGGCAGTGCTGGTTATCGCAGGAGTGATACCCATTGCCCTCCTTGTCAAGGAGCGGCGCAGAATCTACCTGCGGAGGAGCGAATGCGACAGAGATGCTGTCGCCCACGAAGAACGAGAACGCTCACTCAGTGATTGGAAACAGTCCTGGGTGAGCGATACAAAAGGTAGGTGGACCGCACGCCTTATTGGTGACCTGAGGCCGTGGCTCAATCGAAGGCATGGTGAGATTGACTTCTATCTAACTCAGCTACTGAGTGGACATGGATACTTTCGGTCTTACCTGCACAAGATTGGTAAGTCACGGTCTCTTGACTGCATATTCTGTGCTGGAGAGGTCGATGATGCCTACCACACAAATTTTTTGTATGCAAGAGGCGGGAACGGCAGCGCGGTGACCTCATTGAAGAAATGGGAGATCTCTCTCCGGATAAACTCACTGGAGAGATGCTCACATCCGTTGACAAATGGAACTGTGTGGCACATTACGCTCGGGCAGTCCTTAAGATAAAAAGGAACATATTTGAGCGCCTGGAGGCGTCCATGGCGGAGGGGTCTCTTTTCTACAAATCCCTCTACCTTCTCCTCCTTCCGCTGGAAAAGTGATCCCTGTAGCCCGGTGGCGCCTAAAGGCGTAGAGAAATGAGGCTTAGCCCAAAGTAATGTGTCAAACGGTTCCAGGCTAGGTTCTTAGATTGACAGGGGAGGTATTTAGTGGGTAGTCCAAGGGTATCCTCCATTGGAGTCCCACACTGCCAGACTCGGCGGGCGTAAATGCCTTCACCTTCCTACCACAAAAAAAAATAGCATTATGTTAATTTATTTCTTATGCACTTGACAAAAATGATTTTCGTTGAAAAACTCCACAAAAAATTTGGGGAAAATTAAACATCAACCGCTTACAGCTTTGTAACCATATATATAGAGAGTAAATCGATATGTCTTAGAACCTCACACAACTAAAGGAATATCTTGACTGATCGCAAACGGAGTGTTCCCTGCTTCATATCAGTGATGTAGTAAAAAATCTCTTTGTCAAAAAAATGTCATTTTATAATAGTTGATTTAGTTTTGATTTACCCAAACTACATGAACTTGATGATATTTTACCTTTGTCTGAAAAGTAAATGGGAATTTTTGGCTAGAATCCATTCTATATATGTTTTTAATCTTTAACTTTGTAAGCAATCCAAATATTATGATCTAGTAAAATAGCGTTTTTATTCATTCTCAGATGGTTACAAAACTTGATCGCTCACACTGTTATCAGATCTCGCTATGCGTCTGTTCTTTTTTCCGCCCATCTATTCGTCCATCCATTCACTGTGTGTTATAAAAGTTTTCTTCCAAAATTAAACATTTACACAAACCAAACCTGGTTGTGTCAGGGTTGATTGCCGCTTTCCATATCGGAAACCAGAAAAATATCAAAACATTTTAATGGAATCTCCTCATATAGGAAAAGGAGCCTCAACATTTTTTTCAGAAATAATTATGTGGGGTATTTAAGAAAAGGTCATCATGGTCAAAATCTGAAAAAATCCCACGACAAGTTAGCTGCGAGTACTATAATTACAAAAATGTGTAAATAAATTCATATGGGTACTTTTACACTCCTTATACCATTATTTGAATAATCGAGTATCATCTAAGGCGCCACATCCCAAGCGGTGCATTGACCTCCAGGATTAACCAACATGGTTCTGCGACCTTGTCCGCCAGTTGTTCACTCCCAACAAGGATTTGCTGTCAGCTTGTATTATGTCTAACCTGTTGAGTCTTTGGTCTTCCCGCTGGATGTCTACCTTGTGTTCTATCCTTTAATGTTCTTTTGGGTAGTCGGTTTTCTTCCGTTCTTCCTACATGGCCCGGCCTTTGCAATTTACGTAACTTTACGCAAGCAGAAACTGGTGGATTGTCAAATAGCATAGTTCATACTTCTCACCATTATAACGTAATTTTTACTCTGTTCCTTGTTTCACTGGGCCGTTGATTAACCGGAGCACTTTGCGTTCAAAACGTCCAATGGTCTTTTGGATTCGCTCGCCAGGATTCGTGTTCTACTTTCATACAACAGCACAGGTTTGATAAGTGTTTCATAAATTCTTTTGCCTGTGCACAACTCTAGACATTAGAATGGTAAGTAGAAAGTAATTACCTTTATTTGCGGCGTATATACCTGTGTATCGTTCAATCTCGTCATTTTCTGCGCCTCTTCTATTGACGTTAGTTCCAAGGTAAATAAAGTTATCCCCACTTTCAGGGTTGCAGGCGCCTACGATCAGATTCTGTTGAACTGGAGTTTTATTCCTCATTTGAGCCTCATTAACTCGTAGGCTACTCTGGTTTGCTTCAGATACTAGGCTTAGAAATACTCCTTTGGCATCTAAGATTGAACGTGCCATAATATTGACGTCATCAGTAAATGCTATCAAGAGTATGGACTTGAATATTAGTGCCCCGACGTTTCAGCTTACGTCTTCCTGATGACGTATTCCAGCGCAATATTAAAAAGTATCCCTGATTTCATTTTGAAGCTGTCCGTTGGTTCGCTGTTTACCTTCACCTGGGACTTTTTATTTAGCGTCATGATTTTGACCATTCGGACTAGTTTTGAAGGGATGCCAAAGTCAAGCCTTATTTTGTATAGCACATTTCCGCCAACAGTGTCGTATTCTCGCTTGAAATCTAGGAAGATTTAGTGCGTATCAATGTTATATCCTCAGCACTTTTTGATCACCTCCTTTACCAAGAATACTTGGTCTATTGCAGACCGTCCACTTCGAAAGCCTCTCTAATAGACTCCGAAAATACTTCCATAACACGGCTTTAATTTTCTTTCTTTAACTTTGGAAAGAACTACATAAGATGTATATAACAGAGTGATACTTCTATAATTTTCACACTTTATTTTGTTCCCCTTTTTGTGTACAGGACATATTATATTTTTTCATCAGTCCTCTGGTGCCTGATCCTTTGACCATACTCTGCATAGCAACCGATGGAGAAGGTTATTTAAATGGGGACCCCCGCTATGGAGCAGTTCTGCTGGTGTTTCATCTATTCCAGGAGCCTTATTTTTTCTGAGGTCCGGTATTGCTGCCGGTACTTCATCTCTAGTTAGTGGTGAGACTGACACCTTCTGCTCTGCTTCTGGGATGTTCACAGTTTCAGTCGTTGTTAGGGACGCTGTGAATAGCTTCTGGAAAAATTGCAGCCATTTGCTTTTAATTTCGAATGGGTTGCATATGATTACTCCTTGTGCACTTTTGCAAAGACTTGTTTTTGTATTAAAGCCATCCCTTAATTGTTTAATAGAGGCATACGCCGATCTGACTTCATGTCGGATCATGCTTTTGTTTATCTGTTGGATCTTGATGTTGATGGTCAGTCGTTCTTTCTTTGACATTTTTGTTCAGCTTGCAGTTAAAGGGTTTTATATTGTTCCTCTTCAGCCCTAGTTGGTCGCTGGATGTATTCTTTATCCGCCTGTTTCCTTTTTGTAATCGCTTCCTTGCGTCCTTCGTCGTAACAATGGTTCCTACTTTTCTTTGCCTGCTGCCTCAAGACTTCTACGGCTTCTATGGCTGCCTCAAGACTTCTATGGCTATTCGGCAGCATATCTTACTAACTGCATGGTTTTAATGTCATCATTATTTTATCGTGCCTGCGGGGATGTGTTGATACGATTTTCAGCGCTAAGATGTATTTGGGCGTTACTGGGCTATCATTTAGCTTTTATATCTGGTACCTTTGGGTAACTGATGATCCCTGTTTACAGCTTTTGGAGATGCGACATCAGAACTTGACCCTTATAAGGTCTGAAATACAAGTAGCGCCATGGAACGCTTTTGTATGAGAACATGGTCGATCAGGTTGAGCGTGGGACTATCTCGGGACACTTACGTTCTTTTATGGATGCCTCGATGTGGAAAGCGTGTGGAGCTTAATTTGTAGCGGAGTCTATCTGGCATTGTCCGTTGTTGCTACTCTCTGCATGAAGGCTGTGCCCTCCCTTTGTTCTTCTATGTGCCGTTTTTCAGGTGATTTTTGTATGTAAGTCTCCCAGAACAATTTTAATGTCTTTTGACGGCAGAGCATTAATGGTGCATCCCAGGGTGCTGTAAAATTCGTCCTTGGTTACTTCTTCCTTGTCTTGTGTGGGCACATGACAGTTGACTAGCCAAACATTAAAGAATTCAGTCGTGATACGAATTGCATAGAACGTTTCATTAACAGGCTTGAAGTCGGTGAATATTTTTTGAAATGTGCTGTCGACAATGAAAGTTACTCCAAGTTCTGGCTACCCACTGGCTAGTCAGTTCGGGTACGCTGTATCCGCCCCCTGAAGACGCGTGCGATGGGCCTTTGTATTCTGTATATTTCACAAAATTTAAACAGCCATTAACATTTGATTGACTGCATCAGCGCAGCTTCTTCTGCTGTCGAGCTCTATCAAACCAAGCACTACAGTGAAATGAATAAAATAAATCTATTTAATATTGCAACAAAATGGTAGCTTCTTAAAGCATTATAGCCTATCGTATAATAAAAAAAATTTAGGCAGCAACTTGTTAGCATGCAATTAAAGTAATTTTCGTAACCTAATTTTACACTCAATCGATGCCTTATAGATATTACCGGAGAGCTTCCATTGGCCCAGTGGATTCTGTATACCGTTTTTTCACCATCAAAGCCCAAAAGAATAATCAAGTGCGGGGCATCAATGAGACTTCAGTGGTGCTCATTACATATGGTGACAGCGGTGCTCAGAAAGCCATTCACAAAGTCAGCCAGGACATTTGGCAACGAGAAAGTATGCCGAACGAGTGAGGCCAATCAATTATATTCTCTATCCATAAAAAAAGGTGACAAAATACAGTGCAAAAACTATGGCAGTTCAAGCAGGTACTTGAAAAATTCTGGAAGTTCAGCATTTGTGTACACCAAATTTGTATGCGACTTTAAGCAAGCATATGTCCGTTTTGATCATAACGTGCTTTACCAAATAATAGTTTGCTTTGGTATCCCAGCCAAATTAGTCCGTCTTACCAAAATGATGATGACATTGGCAACCACCAAAACCCGCATCAATAACCAACTCACCTGCATCTTTGACACAAATATCGGACTAGAGCAGGCAAATGATCTTGCCCCATTGCTATTCAGTTCGGCTCTGGAATATTTCATAAGAAAGCTACCGGTCAATAAAAAAGGTATGTTACGATACAAGTCGGGTCAAGTGCTAGCCTATGTAGACGACATCAACTTCTTATTGCCAAAGAACTTTTCCTGTCTCTTGACAGCGAAGCAAAACAATACAATACAAGAAAGCTTATAACGCAGTCGAAGAAAAAAGACAAATTTGTGTCTTTAGGGGCAAAACTAACTAGAACCAGTAATGAAAGAGACGTAAAACGCCGGAGAATTCAACTTGCTAATAAAATTGTGCTTTGCTGTGGGTGTGAAATATGAACCCTAATCCAAGCATCTGCAAATATATTGAATGCCTTTAAGCGACGCGTTCTGAGGCGGAAAATTGAAGTGAAACTAGACGGGGGCCAATTGTGAATTCGATACAACTATAAGCTGTATGGGATTTATAATGAGCTGGAGGCTTATAACTGTAGAAGCTACAATAAGCTGGTCCCATGAATCTTCTGGTTGAGCAACGGTTACTCAAAATGATGCTCATTGGGACAACTGAAGGCCGGAGACTAGTAGAGTAGCTGAGGGCTCGGTTGACGAGGTAAGTTCATGGCTGCTGGGATTTGAAAATTGGAGGACATGAGTAATGGATTGAGACAGGTGGAGGTGCTGATTGCAGTAAATGAAGGCCCGAGAGAGGATGTAGTACTACGAAGAAGCATAACATGAGAAGAGTACTATGTTCTCATCAGTCCAAATCACTTAATTTCGTGAACGTAATTTTCAAATCATATGAAAGTGTTTACACCAAGTTACCGTATTTTTTCAGTTCTCTCGCATCTCATTTGCCAAAACGTGTAAAATTGATGTTTCCTTGGATGCGTGTCAAATTTTGAAGCAAATTCGTTAAATTTTCAAACAACTTGACAAATTTTTAGAAACTTATCGATGGCACATAGACCAAATATTTTAAATTTTCTTTGTTCAATGCAAGCCTAAAGCTGACATTACTTCAGGAAATCTCGAAACACGTAGTATTATACTTATTATGATTTTCGTTATGATTTTGGTCCTAATATTTATTGCTTTTGTAGGTGAGTGGATTGAATGGTAGTTCAATGTAGGCACTCCGGCAGTTCAATAAACATTTAAAAATATTCCTTTAACTGGCATTAACTTTTGCGCGATCCTCTATTTCTATGCTGGAACAACATTTTTGACTACCACTCTTCTGTTTGCTCGTGGGGAAGGTAATCTTTTCAGGGTTTTGTAAAATAATTTTACAAAATCCTACTGAAATCGCGTCCTGTCTGTCCGTCTGTCCGTCTGTCTGTCCGTCTGTCCGTCTGTCTGTCCGTCCGTCCGTCCGTCCGTGTGTCACAGCAGTTTTTCTCGGAAACTACTTAAGCTAGAAACATCAAATTTTGTATGTAGGTGTAAAGTGGTGTTCTCTTCAAAGTTCAATTACAAAAAAATTTTATAAGGTATTTAAGGGGGTCTCCCCATACAGGGGAGTGACCCCCGAAAAAAAAATTTCATTGAAAGTAGCCGATATGGGTATCAAATGAAAGGTCTTGATGAGAACTTTTCAAAACAGGTCTTAGTTTGGCAAAGTTTGCTTCGAGGGGCGCACAGAGAGGGGACATACACGAAAAATTTGTGTCCCCCCCCTCGCGATTGGACACCTGTGATCCGAAAAATCTGAAAAAAATCAGGAATATAGGCCTTGGTGAGTACAACAACAACAAATACGTTAGAATTCACAATTTGCTCAACTTTGTTAGTAATAGTATGATTTATCGATTTTATGTTTTCTTGAATAAAATCTTAATTGTACCCTTAAATTCTATGAAATTCAGTACACAGATGACTATCTTTAAGATTGATCTGTCCTGAAAGTTTCATAAAGATTGAATCATGTTAAGCGAAGTTATAGCGGTTTGAATTTTCCTGTATTACTATGGAACAATATGCGCTGCATTTATCACTATGGCAACATATGGCTATGGAACAACATGCGCTTTTTACCGACTCAGACACCACAGTTTTGCTAGGATTTGCATGAAAATTTCAGGAATGATAGGTGTCATGTATATCTTTGAGAATCGGTTCAGCTAGTGGTATCAGTAATCGTAAAACAAAATAGTGGCTGTTTTAAATGCGAAGATTGAATAATTTTGAGTTAGTTTTTCCCAACTTCAACGTTTAAGGTGCATGCTTTGAACACTTGATTCAATTTAATGAATGACTGAAGATGAGTACCTACAATTATTGCTCATAAGTGAAACAAGTCAAGGAAGCGGGAGAGAGCTCCTAGCAAAAGGGCTTTGTAACCATTCTAGGATTCGAAAAAATTGGCCATGAATCGATGATAACCGTACAAGAGAATAGCCCCTGAAAAAGAATTCATCAAACGTAGCCGATATGAGTATGAGATGAACGTTTTCATGGGAGCATTTCAAAACAGTTCTTAAACTGTCAGTTTTTGCTTCAGTGGGGGCACAGGGGGAAATACATGAAAAATGTGTTTCCTCCCTCGCGAATGGACATCTGAAATAATTATCAAGGGAGATATTTATGAGTATAACAATAACAAAAACCTCAGAAGTCGAAATTCATTCAACTTTGTTAATAATAGTATGATCTTCGTATTTCATATTTTCTCCAATAAAATCGTCTTTGACATGTATCTTGATTTGATTCGATCTGGTGACTGCATTTTGTAAATTGAATACAAAACCCTTCTGACATGAGCGTAGGTCTGTTTACCCAACTTGTTTTTCTCTATATTTGGGAACTGCAGCCTAAAATCGTAGCCTAGACTCTATTAAGTAAGCACATTGACATAAAAAGAACATTTTTCTACACATCAACTCGACAACCGCCCAAGCCCGCATCAATAAACAACTCACCAATGCCTTTGACACAAATATTGGATAATTCGGATCTAGAGTACGTCATAAGGAAGCTACCTGTCGGTGCACGAGGTACATTACTATACAAGTAGCCTATGCGGACGACATCAACGCTTTGTCATGGTCATTAACAACTGCCAAAGAACTCTTCCTGAAACTCGACAGCGAAGCAAAGCTAGTAGTGCTACGAATCAATTAAAATTAAACACAGCTCATGACGCAGTCGAGGAAAAATACCTCAAAATATTACACTTGATGAGTACAGTATCGAAAATATGTGCATTTACGCGCCAAAATAACGAGAACCAGTAATGAAAGAGGCGAAATACGCCGAAGAATACAGCTCACAAATAAGATATTTTATTCAGTTTTGAAGATCTTGAAAACCAGCTGCATACACAGGAAAACAAAGCCCCAAGTGTACAAATATGTGATAACCATGCGCAAATATATTGAACGCCTTTGAGCGACGGGTCTTGAGGCGAATAATAAGAGCGAAGCTAGACGGGGACTAATAGTGAATTCAAGACAACCATGAGCTGTACGAAATTTTTGACAAACCGGAGGTCTCAACGGTTGTCAGACTATGGAAACTGCAATGAGCTCGACACATGTATCGTTTGGATAAACAACGAATACCTTAAAAGGTATTCGTTGGGAGAACTGAAGGTCGGAGACCAGTGGGGAAACCGAGGAAGCTCTAATCTGACTCAGTCGACAAATACAGTTCATCGCTGCTTGGATTTCGAAATAGGAAGACACGGTCAATGGACCCAGACAGTTGTAGGCGCTATTTGCAGGAAGCAAAGGCCCGAGAGGGGCTGTAGTGCTACGAAGAAGAAGAAACCAAACTCACACCTATGTAGATGCAATCCAAACGAAGAAGCTAAAGAATCAGCATTTCAGATCAACCACTCCTAAAAAGAAATCGCATGAGTCGCGTAAACTTGGAAATATGAACGAATTTATCTATCTTTGCTATAAGTCAGAGGAAGATGGTGATGAATTAGTAGGAATAGAGTGTAGTGTTCAGCATTTTGCATACACCCACAAATGAATACACAAGAAAACGAAAATCTCAGCGTACTAGTTTATGATAAGCTTTTTGCTGTGCTATGGATTTGATACCTGGGCCTTCATTCAATATTTTGAACAATTTCAAAATGTGAGTCCTTAGCTACGTCGAAGGTGTTATATAGCTAATGCGATACAACTACGAGTTGAAAAAATCATTCTACAGACCAGAGGCTTCCACCATGATAAAACTATGAAAATTGGAATCGGTAGGCAATGTGCAACGAATGCACAAAGGAAAAGCAGATAAGAAGATGTTTCGCCCGAATTTAAAAATACACAATTTGCTCTGATCGATTTTCAACGGTTTCCAAATGATAATAAATTTAGCAAATAAATATAATATAAAAAACAAGTTGCGTAAACAGACCTACGCTCATGTCAGAAGGGTTTTGTATTCAATTTACAAAATGCAGTCACCAGATCGAATCAAATCAAGAAACATGTCAAAGACGATTTGATTGGAGAAAATATGATATTCTAAGATCATACTATTACTAACAAAGTTGAACGAATTTAGACTTCTGAGGTTTTTGGTATTGTTATACTCATAAATATCCCCCTTGATAATTATTTCAGATGTCCATCCGCGACGGAGGAAACACATTTTTCATGTATTTCCCCCCTGTGCCTCCACTGAAGCAAAACTGACAGTTTAACAACTGTTTTGAAATGCTCCCATGAAAACGTTCATCTCATATTCATTTCGGCTACGTTTGATGAATTCTTTTTCAGGGGCTATTCTCTTGTACGGTTATCATCGATTCATGGCCAATTTTTTCGAATCCTAGAATGGTTACAAAGCCCTTTTGCTAGGAGCTCTCTCCCGCTTCCTTGACTTGTTTCACTTATGAGCATTAATTGTAGGTACTCATTTTCAGTCATTCATTAAATTGAATCAAGTGTTCAGAGCATGCACCTTAAACGTTGAAGTTGGAAAAAAATAACTCAAAATTGTTCAATCTTCGCATTTAAAACAGCCACTATTTTGTTTTACGATTACTGATACCACTAGCTGAACCGATTCTCAAAGATACGCATGACACCTATCATTCCTGAAATTTTCATGCAAATCCTAGCAAAACTGTAATGTCTGAGTCGGTAAAAAGCGCATGTTGTTCCATAGCCATATGTTGCCATAGTAATAAATGCAGCGCATATTGTTCCATAGTAATACAGGAAAATTCAAACCGCTATAACTTCGCTAAATATAATTCAATCTTTATGAAACTTTCAGGATGGATCAACCTTATAACCGTACTGAATTTTATTGAATTTAAGGGTAGCGTTAAGATTTTATTCAAGAAAACATAAAATCGATAAATCATACTATTACTAACAAAGTTGAGTGAATTGCGACTTCTCACGTATTTGTTGTTGTTGTACTCACCAAGGCCTACATTCCTGATTTTTTTCAGATTTTTCGGATCACAGGTGTCCAATCGCGAGGGGGGGGGGGACACAAATTTTCCGTGTATTTCCCCTCTCTGTGCGCCCCTCAAAGCAAATTCAGCCAAATTAAGACCTGTTTTGAAAAGTTCTCACCAAGACCTTTCATTTGATACCCATATCGGCTACCTTCAATGAAATTTTTTTTCGGGGGGTCTCTCCTATATGGGGAGACCCCCCTTAAATACCTTATAAAAATTTTTTTGTAGTTGAACTTTGAAGAGATCAGCACTCTACACCTACGCACAAAATTTCATGTTTCTAGCTTTAGTAGTTTCCAAGAAAAACTGCTGTGACACACGGACGGACAGACGGACAGACTGGTCGCGAAACTAGTAGGGTTTTGTAAAATTATTTTACAAAACCCTAACTAGAGGCTGTAAACAAAGAATGATCAGAGCCAACAAAACAAGAACTGAAGAATGCGGTTGCGATATTCATCTATAACAGAAAAACCCAATTTTGTACAACAAAAAATAGGGCAGACATAAAAAATGCAGTGAAATGTGCAAATATGATCACATGGCGCGTAATATGCAAAGCGGCTTGCTAATTTAGTTTCTGTATAAACCTTTCCGTCCAGTAGCTCAAATCTAATCGGACTTGTCACTTTTCCCTTCTTTAGGCACTGATACCAAATTAGGCAATGCTGCCACTTTGGACTAGACTAGGTTGCCTTTTCTGCAATTATTGATCATAGTTTGAATCAACACATAGTTTGTGTGATACAAAGAAGTTTTCATATATATAAAATACATAGATGCCCACAATTATTTGTTAAATTCCATTTCTAATCACAACTGGATTGAGTTTGGAACGCTTACCTTAACTCGCTAATTCCCATGCTTCTAACTCTCTGAAAAGGATAGTTGTTTTTTTGGGTTAATTAATGTGTTTCCGCATTTGAAATATCGAAAAAAACTTTCCTTAGTTTTTTTTCTTAAGGGGGTGTTGATAAATTTTGAACATAATATTGCACGTAAAAGAAAACAACTTATTTTCTTCTCTATAGTTATTTTTAATTCTAATATTATTGTTAAAAAACACGAATTTACTTCTGCTAGGAATACTCGTTTTACTTCTTATTTGTTGTGGAATTTGTACCAGCATTTGAGATTTAAACCTTCGTTGCACTTAGAGCACAGTTTTCTCGTACGTTCCTTATCTGCCTCCTAGTCTGATTTTGTTTGAAACCCTTGATTCAATAGGTACTCCACAATTGGTGGCCTTATTTGGGGGTTTCCCGTATATTTTGTTTGAAACCCTTGATTCAATAGGTACTCCACAATTGGTGGCCTTATTTGGGGGTTTCCCGTATATTTGTAAATAGGATATCACCACAGCTCTGCGAAACTCGCTGTATCTCCAGTTATTGCCACAATTTCTTTTGATTACCCAAGCATTTAGGCAAGATGCATCCAGCCCGAAAGCAAATAGGGGAAATCAGAATTTTTGCCTCGTAGATCTACCCTCATGGAATCGACATTCTCATCGAAGCGGTCCACGGCACCCATATACTTACTCGTATTGTACATTTTTATTAGTGATGGGCAATCAACTAATATTGTTGTTCGGCTTTTGTTTGTTACACTAATCCAATCGGCTTTTGTGATTGGTGACAATCCGTGACAATTGGAAGCAATATTCACAACGTTATTGTCACGCCACTTCACAACAATTACTTCTTTTGAGACCCTGTAAACCAACACACCCCTGGGTTTCTTTTTCATCCATTTTCAATAAGGATACGGTTTCCCAAGCGGTTTTCTCTTATAGTTCCAGTTCCCCCATATTGTTTTCGTGTAAATACCCACTGAAAAAATTATCAAAATAAATATTGTATGGAACAAGTTTCTTTAGTAGCCAGAAGTGCAGCTCCAAGATGACAGCGGCACCTAAACCTTAATCGGATTGTTGCTTCAGAGTTGGACCAGTTGCATCTTGATACAATTCACAGTTAACGAGATACCCATGTTGTGTAGCCGCCGCCCAATCTTTGTACCCAAACCTAATGGGCTTTCTATGGATGTGTTGCTTTGTACCATGTCTCCCCAAATCCGGCACAATAGTTTCGTCAATCGAAATGTGGGATGATCTTACCTTTTCGAAATCGCTGTTAAAATTTTGGGTGAGCATGTCAAAGTATCTACGGACCTTAGCAAATTTATCATTTGGCGGTAATGCAGTACTTTTGCATAAATGTAAATATTGTTGAATTTAGAAGAATCGATTCCGCTTAATGCTGAAAGATGCAAGTTTATTGCAAGTATCCGCCTTTTTTCTCATAACATCCTCATATAATTGGGCGTCTAATATCTGGTCACTAATAAGAGCTTAATTTCTTCAGGTGTAATATTCAGGGTGTGGTTTCTTTGGAGGGTTTACAAATTACTCATATCTGATATGAAGTTTACGCTGTCTACACTGAGCAATAATTCAAAACACTCGGTGACACTTAGTTCCTCTTCGAAGGTATCTAGAATATCTTCCTTACAATCGCCTTTTCCACAAGAAGAAAAGAGAGATGCATTATTCGGCCATTTATTTACTGTAAACTCCTCCTTTCTTTATGTTCTTTTGAGCCAGTTCTTGAATTTCTTGTTTTTATTCTTCTATTTGCTCTTCTCTGTTATCTTCTTTATTGTTAGCATCGGTAGGTTTGGCTTGCACTTCTACTTCCAAACGTAGCATTCTACTTCCAAGGTGAAGTAAATCGGATGCATTTTCATCCCCAGAGTCTTCATCAGTGACGCTACCATCCTCAGGGGGACATGAAATGATGTCACCACCAACGTCATCTTCAGCTTCTCATGCCTCAAGTATCTCGTTCAACGTCAATCTGAAGAAAAACAAAGAAGCTCTCATGCATGCAGCTCAAATAGCAATTTAGTTGTAATAATGCCCAGTGTCACTTGCAGGTGACAATTGCTAATTCACAGCTATTTTGATACGAAAACAGTTGTTTCTTTCAATAAAACTATTCACATGACAAGTTACAACTATTACAGTACTTACACTTTCAACATTATTATAACAAAATAAATTCACTGTAGCCCAGTCACGTAAGAAAATGAAAAAACCGTTTGAAACGAATGCATTAATTTGAAAAAAAACATATGGTCAGTGTTGCCAAAGTAAAATTATTAATACTACTCAGTATTGACTTATGATTTACAATTTATTTTTTATCTAAATATATTATTTAATATATTAAATGATTTCTCCAATCTCTGTCACCTAGAGGTGACACTAGAAATTCACGGGTTACATGTTTATGAAACAAATTAGTCGGGAAGCAAATGAGACGCTAGCACCTTTGAATTTTACTTGACCAATAGCAAAGAAAGATGATAACACCAACGAACAAACGCATTTCCAGTACTTTTTGATTCAGCTGCTTTAATCTTTCATTTTGATAATTGATTGAATCTCTTATCTAAGCAACATCATTTGTTGGAACATTAGCCTCCATTCATAATCTAGATTGCTCTTCCAACCATAATTAAACATTATTTGAAATGTTATTGTCAGGCCCGTCTCCCTGTAAAGCAAGCAACCCCAACCCTTTTGATGTCAGAAGGAACAATAGCATAAAACTATCCATTATCACGATAAATCAGATAACTTCTCTCATTGACCGTTAAATAATTATCCCTGATGTATTTACCCACATAATCACAGAACATGTTTTCCACCCCACTGCGTCGCCCCACTACGCAATATGGGCAGGTTCGTGACCATTATAGTCCGAATTATGACCTTCATTAGAAATTAACCTTTTCAAGAATAATATAGTGAAAATATTTTCTGTGTTTAATTCCTAACTCACCACTCATTTCGCTTCAATGGTTTCTTCCACTTTCAACCCGTCCGAAGGAGCAGAAGCTCAGGAAATCTTGTAAAATATTTATACGAGTGTAGGCAGGCGTGCTTAAATGCGTCGAGCCAGCAAGAGAGAATAGTCTGGTAGTTAGCAGGAATGAAAATGTCAATAAAAGCCATAATAGTAGGCATGTGAGCAGAAGCAGGCAAGCAGTGACAGGGGATTTCGGTTATGTTTATTAAGTTTACTCAAAGAAAATGTTGCTGCTCATATAGGCGAAGTGAGCCTCAAGTTCTCCGAAAAGGTTTCTAAATTCGTTCCCGCTGGAAGAGAGCGGCTGAGTGCAAAGAGCAAGCCGAACTATGTGTGTATGTTCGGAGAGTGAAAACTACCCGAACCCTTCCTTTCACGGCATTGATGAAAGAGAATTAAATGGAACTCGGGAGCAGGTGAAAGGATAAAAGCCTTACTAAAACATGTCACACTAATACAAACCCTTTCACTTTATTTCGCCTAATCCGCCCTCGACGTCATCTTTTTGCAAATTTCAACTAATTTTAATATGAAACTAACCCCGAGGGTTGTGCTGACACAAATGAGTACATGGTTTTAATTTTTAATGAAAACCCTTCCTCCCTCTCGTCTGCTTGCAATGTTTTCATGTATTCATACACGCTTTATGACTGGTAAGACAAATATCATACAAAGCTTAATATGACATGGTAGGCAAACTTTCCTTTAGTTAATACCCTCTACCCTTGGAATTTGTCATCGACGCGCCACGCAATGCCACTCGTCACACTTAGGCATTCTGAACCCGAAACCCAAGCCACTCGTTTGCCAAAATTCAAGAACTGTTGACACTCAAGGCGCTGGTATTTTAGAGGTCGTTTTATCTGACAGGAGATTTTCCTGCTAAATCTAATATACACTGTATAGGATGAGAGCAAAAAGAGCGAGATGAGGGCCAAGATAGGATACAGGCCACGTGTGGAATGAAGTAACGTGCACATACTCGTACATACTTACACATATGTACGAGTACACATGGCAAGCAAATATGAAAGCAGTGGGATTTGTTTTTAATTAATTGTTCCTTTGTGTTTTGTCAGGCAAAATGCTTCGTGGACGAAGAAAATCTGTGAACCTGTCTGTATTATTTGCTTAGTGTACACAGTGGTCTTAAACATGACGATGGATTAGAAAAGGATTTTGTCATTTTCTGCTGTATTTTGTCTTTAAGATTATGTATGTAAATTTTGATCCGCAACTAAGGAACTGAGAGCTTTGGAGGTAGTTTTCGTTTTAAGGTTCAGTTTTGTGGATGTTGTTGAAAATTATGGAGCTAATTAGAATTCTAGTTGTAACACTTGGCTTATCCCATGAAATCCCTCAAGAACTTGTTTTTAAGGCTGCGATCTTATGTGAAAGTAAAAAAAAAACCTTCTGGAATATTGCTGGTTGCTTCATGTCCTTCCAAAAGAATTCACTAGGTTTGAATGTGTTTATAGCATGCAATCTCAAATATGAGATAAATCAAGCTTAGAAAAATTTTTAAATAAAAGTTTCGTCGCTTTTTATATCGATAGTAAAATTAAATATTTGTCATTTTACAGAAGAATTTATGACTGCTTGATTTTATACCGGGCATGAAGTCACATTTGCTCTGCTCTTAATACTTAATAATAGAGTTTTTGGCACGCTGAAGATTCTATTTGTTTCTCTGTTTTTCATTCCATTGGGTGGTTTGCCTTTTCCTAGGCTTCTCCTGAAAGTTATCTAAATTGATATTGATTTGTAAGTCTTTGAGATTTTAAGCTATTTAAAAAATAGTTGATTATTCAAATTTGTGTGTGCTAGAATCTTTTATATAGATTGGTTAAAACCACACCAATGTGATCTACTGCCAAATCAGCAGCATTAAAGTTGGCCAGAAAATGTCTTGTAAAGCTTTTCACTAGCATTAAGGCTAGCAATCAGTCCTAAAAGATAAAAGGTAATCACAGCAGCCGAGGGCGTCAGGACTGGGCGATCGCTTGTTTGGCAATTCCTCTTCCCCTCTCTCCTCCCGATAGGGAAAGGAGCCCCATGCTTGAAGGCGATTCACGGCATGAAAAAACGAGTTCTGGCCTGAAGTAATGTATCAAACTGGTCCAGGATGAGTTCTCGGGTTAACAGGGAAGTTGTTTATTGGGTAGTCCAGTCACTTGTAAGCATGGGAGCCCCATACTCAATGCATAAATGGCATTCACCTCTCAACCACAAAAAAGGCCAACAACGTCTGATAGCTGACGTAAACAAGGCTCCGTGAGGCCTGGGCTAAAAGCTAGTCATACTGAAGCTTGGTGCCCAATACATGCCCTGATCATATGATACAGAAAAGATGAATCAGATTGTGCGGGCTCTTCTTCCTAAGTATATCATCTGTATTGATGCTGTTAAAGATTAAACGTCACTGGAATATCCATTTTTTTAAAAGATGAAACTTTAGCGTGCAGTCTTGTCTGTGAAATAAAAAAATAAGCATCAGATGGAAATCTTACAGAGCTGAAGACAATCTATCACTTTTGCCCAGAGGTAAATAGCAGTTCCAGCTGTAAGGTTTGACTGCTAGTTGGCGTGGAAGTGCCGCAGAATTTTTGTTTGAAATTCAAGGATATCTGATGCGTTCGCTCTTTTATCACTTCTATTGACAATGGCTCGTTTATTGAGATGAAAACCCTAAGTTCAAGGCCACAGCAACCACCACTTCTGCTCAATCCCATAGCGTTTTCCAGTATTCAAACCAAGTCTTCGGTGCCTGTCTTTATTTCGCACAGATCATCTGAATTAAGCATGAGAACAATAGCAACTTGTTTAGACTGCAAATGTCATTCGTTTTGTTTGTACACACCCAAGTGAAAAAACTTTTTCAATTTCAAATCAAATTATTTATTTATTTTTAATCACTTATTTATTTAAACTTAATACAATATAATCATCATTACTATCTATGATTTGTTTTCAACGTTCTGAAAGTTGCTTTATCCCTCTCCTGTATAAATTTTCCCCCTTACTATCGAAAAAGTTTGCTAGTCCTGTATGAAGATCATCTTCAGTTTTAGGTTCTTTTACCTGTAGGTAGTTGTCCAGGTACCGAAACAAATGATAATACAATGAAGCAAGATCGGGAGAATATAGTGGGTAGGGTAAAACTTCCCAGCCAATCTCCATTAATTTGCACTGGATAACTGTAGCTGTGTGTGTTCTCACATCATCGAGGTAAAAGATGACTCTGCGGCGATTGACTAATCCAGGACGTTTATATCATAGCATATATAGCATTGATTATTGAAGCCGCTCCGATTTTTGACAGTAAAAGCCCGCATTTGAGGTTTACTTATCGTTCCAGAAGCTCAGAAGCTCTAGAATTCACCAAACAAACGATAAGACCTTTCGTGGATGCAAACCTGGTTTTAAAGCGGATGCTGGTGATTCACCTCTTTTGCAAACTGTCCGGCTCCGCTTTCGTCGGAGAAATCAATTTAACGAAGAAGATGGGAAATGCAGCAGACCATTCTGTCTTCCTTGTTTCTATGCGAAACATAGTGGGGTACCCAGGCATCCAACTTTACCACACATACCAGCGCAAAGATTCTTCGCTTTTTACCGGTTCTATGGACCTAGAATCTCTCCAATAACTCTGTCATGGTCATCTTATCACCTTTTTGTATGACTTCCAATAGATCAATATCCATCACTCCCTTCAGCTGTCCTGATGTTCTCCATTTCAAGAGCACTGAAACCACTTTTGACATGCTAATTCTGCTAACACGTTTTCCCATGAATTCTGCTTACCTCCGCTGCACTGTGTCTAAGATGAAACTTTATCAGCTTCCATGTTTATCTTACCACTTTTGCTTGACAACTAAAACGCAAAGGCAACGCGATAATGAGATTTCCGAAATGCTACCTGCTGCCGAAATTCGACCAATGATTTATGTTTTACACTTCAAAGAAAATTCATATAAAAAAACTGACAAGACTATTGCACACACCCAATAAATAGTGTAGTTTTCACTTGTCGATAGGTTCTAGTTCGTGATCCGATTTTAAAGTTATAGTTACGCGCGTAAGCAGAGAATTCTTAATAATACAATCATCCTTTTATAATCGGGCATATTCATCCGAAGATGGTACTTCTCCACAATTGTCTGAGTTATTTTTTTTTGAGCAGCTTATCACTTCGCTCATAGGATGCAACTTCATTGCTAGATTTTTGTACATTGGGATGTAAATCCCCCTATTTTTGATAGTTAATCGTCAATATGCTTTCCAAAATTCTTTCTGAGTGTATTTTTGGCCATTTTAGTTCATAGTTACTTTTGTGACTAAAACCGGGTCATTGCGATAGTTTCCTTATTTTCAAATAACTTTTAAGGTATAGATTAAGTTGCAAAGAATATAAAACAACACACATTACAATGGTAGAGCAACAAAAAGACCACGAAATGAACGGTGCAGACTTTTCTTAACACGTTAAAGCTGGTGATGGAACACAAATGAATGGATAAAAATGGAACTGCGGGGGACGGTAGGGTGGAGGCTCTACTGGACCGAATGATGACCAAAAATTATTTGTTGATACTTCAAGCTTGGAAATAACTGAAAAGAAACAGAGGTAACATCTTGGAAAGTATTTTGTTTATGATAGCCAATGTGATTGTCATCGTCATCATCGTTGTTTTTGTTGTTTTTATTCTCGTCTTCGATGTCAGCCACTTCACTTGAATCTTCGGCGTCTGGGAGGTTTTGAAGGCCCTTAAATACTCTATGCTGGATTAAGAGATGTTTGAAGGGTTCACCAATTTAGGGTTGATCACTTTCTTCACAACGATAGAAGAATCTAGATACTTCCCTATTTCGCTTTCGTATCTGGTTATATAAACCAACAATTTCTTAGGCGATGTCGGTTAGCTGAGATAGAGTCCAGGAGTTCCGATACTGTCTTACGTTACGTCTAACGATATGAATAATTGAGGTATATGATTGGAGCGAAACTAGATAGGAGCCAGTGGCAAGATTCATCCAACTTTGAGCTTGTTCAAATTTTTGACGAGCCAGATGTCTTAAAGATTGTAAAACTACGGAACTTACGATAGGCTGGCCATGTGAATCGTCTAAATAAACAACGGATACCCAAAAACATATTCGTTGTGAGAGCTAAACTGCGAAGAGCAAAGGGGAAACCGACGAAATGCTGGTCTGACTCAGCCGATGAAGACAGTTCATCACTGCTCGTATTTTGAAATTGGAGGACGTGGCCAATGCACCGAGACTGTTTGAGAGGCTTGTTCCGGGAAGTGTAGGCTCATGACAGATTGTATTACTACGATGAAGAAGAGTAACGATACCGTTTGTCACAAGATTAGTGCCAAAATTAAAGATGATTAAAGTGGTGCATCCAGGAATTATTCGTTGAAAGGTACCGCCCAAAGCTTCGGCCAATTCTCGTCATGGGAACTGAATTTGAAATTCCATGGCGATGAATTGGTTGAAATAACTTCCATGTACTCCTTCATTTTAACTTCCTAACCCTAACATTTTATTACTAATAACTACGCTAGTTACACAACTAATGATTTTACTTGACTGATTAATTGTGTCTACCAGTTCTTTACAGCATGAAGTGGTTCCTTGAAATCATTCAAATTAAAATATTGAAGTGTAAGAAATCCTCCCCTTCCAAGTGTGGTTCCGGTTTATAATATTTTTTAAAATTCGTAACAGTTTCCAATTGCTGAATGTAAGGGGGTGTACGCAATAATTTTGTACGCTTCCTCCTCTTTTACACACATTACAAAACCTGTTTTGGTAAATCATCTTGAATACCTTTGATATGGCACCCCACTTGATAAAACTTTTTCGTTTCAATATATTCAAGAGGTCATCATGACTTATCTTTAAAAAAACTATAACTGTAGCTTCATAGCTATAAAGGAATACTGCTGTTAGACATAGATGGACGGAGTAGCACACAGATTATATAATATTTTACTAATGACTCAATATATAGGGTATTTGTTTTTAGAAGTATAGAACTTTCAAATGAAATGAAATATGAATAAATTGTTTTAGTTGCCATAAAATTGGTGATATTGGGAACATAATGCTCTGCCATTTTTATTTGAATGAGGTTTTGGGCATGTGAGCGCCACGAATGGTGCGGAGGAAGTCCAAACGAGAGGTCCAATTTTGGACTACTCTAACCAATATTTGGGGCCGTATCTCGCCAATGACGTGGCCAATGTTGTTTTCCGTTCCATCCAATTTATGATAAAATGGCAAACCAAACTAACCATAGAACGTATGACAGCTGTTACACTATATGTAGCATTAAAAAGTGTTGCCAATCTTAAGTTCTACGCCTCTAAAAAAACATCCTTTTGATTCCACCATTCGAACGTGTGGTCAAATGACACAAAAGAAATACACTGGAAATATATACCACTGGTCCATAAAACCGGTTTGTGATGAAATGGCAAACAAAACCAACCATAAAATACATGAAAGCTGTCACACCACACGTAGCATTAAAAGTTTTGCCAACTTAAAGTTCTGTACCTCTAAAAAACCGCCCGCCACTAGCATCTGTTTGCCCATAGTAGTATAGGAGCTCCAATCCTATGCTTTGTATATCCCCTAGAACACCCCACTTCCTACCTAAAAATATCTCCATTATGCAAAGTAAATTTTCAAGGAAGCGTGATGCGTTGGTACTTCCTTCCAGTTCTAGTGGCTTAAAGACTCTTTTTATACCAATAAATGTCCGATGCCCTCGTCAATTAGCTGGGCGTCTCAAAGTCCCTCCGATAACTAACCGCTATCAATTTTGGTCATTATACTGCCCTCTCCACGCTTAGTTCCTCTACTTTCACTGTTCGGCAATACTTAAAATTAACTGAGCAAGGTGACAAAACAAAATCTCTGGACTACCATCTTTGAGATAAGCTATTTAATTGTTTTGTAGCATGATTACGGCACTGACAAGGTAATGGTTTTCTGGAAAACATCGATCCTTCTAGCTGTGTATGCTGCCTGCAGTTTTGTTGCAGATGACCTCACTCTTGCAATTTTAGCATTCTTTTATCATCATCAATGGCCCGAGAGCCCAAGACGGGCTTTAGCCTTCAGAACTAATCTTTTACAGTCGTCACGGTTCCATGGCCCTGTTTGCCAGTTGATCACTCTCAGCAAGGATATGCTGTCAGCTTTTGCTTGCGGATATCATGGTTTGGACCTAGTTGCTTTGCACGATAGTGCCGGGGTGACACTCGTGCGTGGAAAGCTCCGGTTCAACTATCATACCGTCTCCGTCCCGGTAAAACCTTGGCAGGGCTCGGAGTACGATCGAAGCTTGCACCATTGCGTTGGTGGTGCAGGTTCGGCTGAGACGGTCTCCCGACTTATACTTGTCTGGTTCTGAGCACTTGTCCCCATAAGAGCTTGTACCAATCCTCGTATGGCCTCCCTGCTCTACGATGATAATCCTTGGACCAAAAAAGTAACTGCACACACAAACGGAGAAAGTGGCTCCGGAGGGGGGCGTAATCAAACTGGAACAATTCCAACTTAAAGCCCTAAAAAAGAGTTTAAAAAACCAGCAAAAGTTTCTTAAAATAACAACAATGACGATGCAACCAGTGGCTGCAGCCACGATGCTCAAAGCGCATCAGAAACGGTACTACCGATGATTAAAACGACGATGAATATAGTGCCAGTGAGACGGACGAAAAATGAAGATTAACAGACAGTCTTGTCCAAACTGAGATCCCAGCTGCATTTGGGCGCAGCACAAAAATGATGTGAACTCCAAAACGTCCTAAAAGGAAAGAGTGGGAAACCCTGCAGGACGTGGCAGATGTTCGAGTCGTGGGGGAATATATAAAAAACATCGAGAATTCGATAGGCACTGTTGCGATCACTACCAAAGCAACTGAAGCAGGGGTCTTAAATTCCTTAACTGTAACAAACCATCCTGAAGTCTTCAAAGTGATCACGGCAGGGGATGAAAGGAGTGATATGACAAATAAAGCGACATTATATAATTTCACTGTTACCGTCAAAAATATGGCAGCTGGCTGTATTTGGTAACGTAAGCCGATAATCTCTCCCAAGAAAGGTGGTCGCAAAGTTCATTTGTCGTTCAGCGACATGAAGAAGAAACACTAATCCGAAAAGCGGAAGATGTTCTAAAAAGAATAAAATCTACATGTGACGTACCAAAAATCCTCAAAGGCGTATATAACTCGTTCCTTGAATTAGAGACCGAGACCGCATATAGCATTACCGAGACCGCATATGGCATTACGGGAGGAGCTGGTTAAAGTCCAAAGAAGACTGAAGAAGAGCAGAAGGCTAAAGAAGTGCTGAGGGCTAGGCCTTAAGGGCACACGCAGATAGCTCCACCATCAAACATCAATAAAAGAATAACGTCTAGCCCAATCAAAAGAGATTGGGATAAAAGAAGAAAAAAAGGCACTTGATGGGCGCAAAAATCCAGATTAAGAGTTCCAGACAGTGCTGATAAAAAGAATGAAGAAATCCACAAAAAAACTCCTTCAAAGGTTGTCTGACAATAAAGTTTACACGGACGACCATTAAGAAACAAGTTGGTAAGACAGACCTACGCTCAGGAGAGTTTTGTTGCCAACTTGCAAAATGCATCAACCAGTTAACGAATAAAGTTAAGAAACATGTCAGAGAGATGTGCACATCTGAATAAAATCTATTGTTTTCCCATTTTCAACAGTCACCATTTAAAGCATGAATTACCAAACACATTTATGTTATCTACCTTACATGACAATTTTAAGAAAATCACATCAAAATTGTAGTGCCTGATTCGATGGAAAGTCCATTAAATACCAAAATCGTGTGTAATTGTTGTATGTGGGGAACTTCGAATATGATTCGCTTTTCACCAAACTTACAGAGTACTAGGATGCTTTGTAAGATTACTTGAATAATTGTCTAAAGTACGATTTAATTGGAAAAAATGTGAAATTCGAAGATCATACTTATTAACAAAGTTGAGCGAATTTTAACTTTGGAGGTATTTATTGTATTGTAAACATCTGCCTCTGTAAATTTTTTCAAATTTTTCAGATGACAGCTGTCTGATTGCGAAGGGGGTAGACAGAATTATTTCGTGTATTTCCCCTCACTCTGCGCCCCGCAAAGTAAAAAATGTCAGTTTAAGACCTCTTTTGAGAAATTCTCATCAAGATCTTTCGTTTGATACCCATATTGGCTGCCTTTGATGTAATTTTTTACGTGGGTTACTCCCTCATATGGGGATTTCCCCCTTAACTGTCTGTTAAAATGCTGTTATATTTGAAGTTTGAAGAAGGCGCCACTTTACACCCACATACGAAATTTGATGTTTCTAGTTTATCTCTTTTGCGAGAAAACTGCTGTGACGCACGGTCGGACGGACGAACAGCAGGTTGCGATTTTAGTAGGGGTTTGTAAAATTATTTTACAAAACCCTTAAAAGATCTGATGCGAAACACGATAGAAAAATCCCGGATGAAGACTTCGGCAGCAGGTACTGCTCGCGAAACCCATGATGCCCGAGCGCAGAAGTGCTGCGGGATATCAGAGAAAATGTAAAGGCCGAAGACACCAACACTACTATTAAAACAATAAGCCCAACGCGGTCGGGACTCCTGGTTGAATTCAGAGCAGAGGCCGACTACAAAGAAGCATTCTGTGACGCAGTAATGAAGTTTCTTGGCAAAAGCGCAGCTATACCCTCAGTTGAGCCGATGGCAACGATCAAAATAAGGAACACTGAATGCGTCACGGACCTGGCTGAGGGAGGCCTTCAAAAGGGATTTCCCTAGTGCGGACAGAATTAAAGCGAGACTAACAGCAGAAAACCATAGGGAAGGTAGTGTCACAAGCTTCGACCTGGGGCTTGACGGGCACGGAACCGTGACAAAGCATGCAATCGGGTAGCAGCATATAAGTTGGCCAGGAAATGCCTTCGCAAATTGGTAAACATCAGCAAGGCTTTCTGCTCTGATCAAGAATCCGTGGGGCATTGGCTACAAGCTAGTTATGTGGGCGCCTGGTGCGCTGCGGATGCCATGTATACCTAGTCTAGCTATAAATACTGTTAGAAACTTTTTGAAGCACTGTTGAATAAAAGAGGTATTATATGTTAAGAAATCATTGTTTATTTATCAAATACATTGTCAACTACGGAAATTTCAACAAGTTATTCGAAGTGATTGCCTTTTGCCTTTACACAAGCCTTTAATCGAGCTGGCCACTCATCTATGGAAGCACGCACGACTTCAATCGGAAACCTGGCGACTGCATGTGTAAGAGACTTCTTTAAGGATTCGATATTAGAATGTCTTTTAGAGCACGTCATTTTCTCTAAGACAGACCGTAATTTGTAATCCAGCGGATTCAGGTCTAGGCTAGACGAAGGCCAATCTTCAGCTTCAATAAAATCTGGAACATTTTCTTCAAGACATTTTTGGGTTGACTTCGCCTTATGACCTGGTGCAGAATCTTGCTGGAAACTCAAAGGTTGATTTTTAAATAATGACGTGTTGAGAGGTTTCACTACACTTTCAAGGACACTTTCTTGATAAATTTTGGCAGACGCTTTGACGCCCTTCTCACAAAAATGCAACTTTGTCACCCCGCTGTAGCTAACACCCCACCAAACCATTACTGAGGCTGGATGATGACCTCTTTGAACCTTTTGGGCAACTTGAGAAGCTTCTCTGGCACTGCGAGCATAAACCCTATCGTTTTGTTTATTAAATGTTTCTTCGACAGTAAAAACTTTTTCGTCCGTAAACAAAATTTTACGGTGTTCTTGGTTTGCGTACCGGCAAAGTAATCGTTTTGATTTTTCCACTCTATTTTTTTTTAACGAATCTGTTAGTAAATGCCCGGTAGATCTACGATAAGCACCCAACCGTAAGTCACTTTTGATGATACGTGAAATTGTTCTTTGGGGTATTTTCATCTCACGCGATAAAATTTTTTGTTTCCGGAGCGGATTATGGCGAATTCTCTCGCGCACGGCTTTAACCGCTTGAGGTGTTCGAGTAGTTCGCGGACGGCCACTTCTTTGACGGTCACTTACTCCAGACGTATCATTAAATCTTTCAATAGCCCGATATACAAACATTCGGCTTATACCAAGGGTATGCAGAGTCTTAAAAATATCACTTGGTTGCACTCCTACTATATGAAGTGCAATCACAGCAATTCTATTTTCTTTGGCGCCCCAATCCATGTTCACTATACTAAAAATTAAACTCAAATGATGACAAATACATCAAGCGCAAGCGTACTATAGCGATAAGCTCAATTTTTAAGAAATGCAATATAACAGTTCCTTTCTGCAGGGTTGCCAAGCCTTGTAACAATATTTATGGCTAGACTATGTACATGAAGTGGAAAATATAGACAAGGTAGTGCGGGCACTCTGCCACGCCCATCATGGTCGAGTTAACCCTGTCTATGCGAAACACCAAGCAAATGTCCACTCCATACTGCGGGAACTGGAAGAGGCAGTCCTTTCCAGACCCAGATGGATGTTGCAACTTGTCTATCACCATTGTCCTGACTTGCTGCTCAGCATATGCAACGTTTGTCTACGGGACGGGGTTTTCCCGGTACGATGGGAAGTGGAAAGGCGTGTGCCGATCAGCAAGGGAAAGGAAAATCCCGGTTTGCTATCTGCATACCGTTTGTTATGCATGCTAGACACGGCTGGGAAAGTACTAAAGAAACTAATTAAAGGAAGACTCACTAACGAAATTCGCGCTGCTAGGGAATTATATCCTTGGTAGTATGGCTTTAGAGCAGGACATCTGCCATTAATGCGAATGCGCAGGTGATAAGTGCGGTCCAAAAAGTAGAGGCACTTAGCCACACCAACTGACGAATCGACCTGTTGTTAACTTTGAACGTAGGGAGTATCTTCCAATCCGCTAGATGGATGGATACGCTGGAAAACTCTTGACGTTCCGGAATATCTGATGCAGCTTCTGAGGGACTACCTGAAAGACGGTAGCCTGCTTTACGACACGATACAGGACCAACGTAGGATGGAAGTAACATCTGGCGTTGGATGTATCTTACAATGGGCTGCTGAGACTAAAGATGCCAGATGAGTCGCACTTGATCAGTTATACAGATGATGTTGTGGCCTAGTCACTAGACATATCGTTGAGCAAGCGCAAATTAGGCTAGGTACGCTAATGCATCGAAAGTGAGAGAATGGGTGACTGCTCGCGGGTCAGTTTAGAATTGGAGAAAGCCGATGTGGTCGCCTTTACGAAAAAGCACATGTTTAGAGTGAGGATGATAAGTATTGGAGACACAATAATCGAATCGAAGCCAATGGTGAAGTATCTGGGGCTACTGATCAATTCGAAGATGAGTTTCTCTGAGCAAATCAAGGCAATGGCTGAAAAGCCTACTTCGGGAGTATCGGTTCTGAGTCGATTTATGGCTAATGTAGGGGGCCCCAACCCGTCAAGAAGACGCCACTTGATGAGTGCTGTAGGGTCAGTGCTATTGAAGGGAGCGGAATATGGGGCGACGCTCTCAGTAAGGAGGTATGCCAAAAACATTTGACACAGCTACCGAGAGGAGGAGCACTGAGGATTGCATTTTCATATCCGACAGTCTCTGACTCGACGGTGAGAGCTTTTGCAGCCGTGACACCTGTTGCCCTCTTTGCTAGAGAGCGCCGCGCTATTCACCTGTGTCATTACCCACGCAACTGTGTGCCTCATTCCGGATGGGAGACCATGGTTGAATCGAAGGCATGCTGAGCCTGACTTCTGTCTGACCCAGCTTTTGACTGGGCATGAGTGTTTTCAGTCTTACCTGCACAAGATTGGTAAGTCACGGTCCCCCGATTGTCGGTATTGCCCAGGAGAGGACGACGCCTGCCTCATATTTTTCACGTGCAAAAAATGGAACAGGCTGCGATGGAACCTCTCAGAGAGACAGGAGAGCTAACTTTAGATAGTATAGTCGTGGTGATGCTTGGAGCGGTGGTGGCACATTATGTTCGGGCAGTCTTAAAAGATAAAAGGGACTCATATCAGCTGAGGATGTTTGGGCTGGGGGACCGCATGTATGGTAATCCCTCTTCCCCTTTCTCATCCCGCTAGAAGAGGGACCCCCCAACTTGAAGGTGTCCCACGCCGTAACAGAACGACACCTGGCCTGAAATAATATATCAAATGATTCCAGGCTCAGCTCTCGCGTAGACAGGGGAGGTGTTCAGTATGTAGTCCAGTCGCTTGCGAGCATGGGAGTCCCAAACCCAGTATGTCAATGGCATTCATCTGACGAACGCAAAAAAGTAGTCAAATTAGATGTCCATTAAAACGGCTTGATTAGGGGTTTCAAAGGCTGTAATTTGAAAGTCTGTTTGATCGTAAAAAAATTGTGAACACCTTTTCCCCGCAACTGGACACTTTTAAGTCAAAAAAAGTACTAGCGACATTCTTTCTACGAATAAGAACAACCATCACCTCAAGCATCTAAATTTACTCAACTTTGTAAATTATATTATGATCTGCAGCTTTCACATCTTATTGAATATAATCTTAATTATACATTCGAGATTCTTGAAATTAATGATCATGTAGTATTGTCTTTTTGCTCAGAAAATTTCATAGAATTCAATCCAGAAATTAAATAGAATACAAGCATTTGAATTATTCTTAATAGCAATACATAATTGTTATTTTAATTAAATGAATTGCTCGGTATTTCAGAAAAACTGTTTCCGCTGAAACAAAATGGTGGCTGTTTTATATTGATAGTAGGACTCCAATCATTCTAATCCAGTCGGAAAATTTCGTTTCTGGAATTATTTTCGTATAAGTTTGTACGATTGAATGTATGCATAACATATATTGTTGCGAAAAAACCGTTCTGAAAAAGAGAACGGTTGCACATCCCGACTATTGGTTGCAATTTCTCACCTACCTGATACATATGTTTGGCTGTATTGCAGACTTAATCAGTACTGTCTTTCCGCTCAATCTTTCTAATAAATCTACAACAAACGGCTTTACCTCTTAATAAAACTAATTCCGGTTCAATTTTCCTTCCAATTGATAACATTGATTGAAATTCACCAGAAATCTGGACATAACCACTCAACTTCAGTCTCTTTCAACGTCAATTTCACCAAATCAAAACAATCTTTCTCAAACAATCTGAGCCTGGCCTCATCAGTTTAAGCGAAAAGAAAATGAAAATCTTTTTCTAACCAAAAATAGAATAATAATAGGAAATGAAAAAGAATTTCAAAGTATTTTTATCGGGAAACGACGAATCAAATGAAAGTCAACCACTTTTCTAATAACATCTAAGGCATTTTCTGGGTCATTTAATCGCAAATCACTTGACAATTTCAAGAATCTCGATTAAGGACAACAATTTGTGGAGTCCTTGAGTTATCTCAGTCACTCGTTTTCCATCGCATCACCTTTCTATTCATCTCCATCCCCACCTCCGTCCCTTCCAACAGTTCACCATTCGCTTTCATCTTGCCGTATCAACTTTTCTAAAGTAACACGTTTAACTAAATCGAAATCGAATTCCAACGTAGATTCTAGTTCACACCAATTCACTCACTGTATAAATAGTACACGGAGAACTTGTGCGTAGTGAAAGTGGAAAAGAAAAGAAACAACAGAAAAGTGATGGAATAAACTTTCACTCCCAACCCGCCTTCCCTGCGCTCCTTTCTATTTCCCGCTCCCTTTTAGACTCATTTAAATTTTCGTATGATTTTATTTTTATTTATTTTTTTGCGTAGGCAATTTTCCAACGTTCTTCATTTTACCATGTCGCGTGTCGTAGTAAATGAAAAATCATGGAATAATTTCACGTCCTTACTTAATTCAGTTTGAGATTAGGCAAACCCAAAATATCCTACTCAGGAGTGGTGGACTGAGCAGAACGAGAAAAAATGGTACCTACGGATCTTAGGTAGTGGGGCTGAAGCAGTCAAGAATGACGACCGGCAACGACACTTTGGAATGAAATGTTTTTCGGAAATCCAGAAAAACTTTTTCGTGCCCTCAAGAGAGACAGTCACCATTGCTGAAAGAATGACGACAATGTGGGGTGATACTTTGAACCGAAACAGAGATGCTATCATAAATTTTCCAATTTTTCTCGGATAGGACGCGAAACTCATAAAAGGTGAAAATATCTTGAAATAAGTTACGAGAGAGTATGTGGGAATTAACTGACGGGGGTGTTTGAATGCCCTTTTGGTTTCGTTTTTCCGTTAAAAATAATTTTACTTGTTAGCCGCCATAAAGAAAACCTTTTTTTTTCTCTCGAATATCGTGACATCTGACAAATAAATATTCAAAATACTAGTGAATCTTTAATGAGAAAATTTAGTGTATAGTAACTCAAATGAAAAAAATTCTAATACACGGCGTTATTTTGGATCCCATAAAATGTAGTCCGTTTCAATTCTGAAAATTTTTATTTGAATCAACCACAATGACCCTTCCTATTGGATAATCCAAAAAATATCTTAAATTTCCTAGCCATATCTAAACTCTTTTTAACTGTTAATTCCCCTTACAAAATTCACCGCATAGTGTCGAAAAAATTTAGACTTATTCATATTTGGACCTGATTTCACTACCAATTATAGTAAGTAGATCGTTTCCATCCCTTAAAGCATTGCAGAGAGAAAAATCGCTTCTCTAGCACTGCTGCACTGCATGCATACACATCTCCTCCCATTTAAATCAGCGAAAATGTTTCTTGGCAACATCTCTGCTCCATGTAATTTTTTCCAATTTACCATTCTTAATGATAATATTTCCATCTTTTCTTTTATGGACGTCCTTCCAAAAGTTTTTCTTCATTTCTGTCGTCATTGTGTTTAAACGCTTGCCAAGAAATTTCATTCGAATTGAAAGTGGTAAAGGGTTGGGAATACATTTCAGCTTGATGGAAAAAGAAAATGCTGAGAAACAATAAACGGTTTTTTTAACAATTGTTATTTTGATGGTAAGATAATGAAAATGGTGAAGCATTGGCACGAGAAATTAAAATGATTTAAGGTGGTTAAAGACTTGAGCTGTGGAAGATGCGATTAAAGTATTTCCCACCACATGAAAGCGTTGTCTTTGCATAATCATTTTTCAACTTTGCCCAAAATTTCAATAAACTTTACTTCGCTTTTACTATTTCCCAGCTGTAACACGCGCACAACATGAAAAACTTATAAACTTTAACTAAACTAGTGAACATTTCACTCTGTCGAAGTTCACGCGCTTGCATTTTGTGCCCCATTCATCGCTGCCGAGAGACAAAAGGCTGTTGAAGAAACTTTACTTAGTGTCGTCCTTCCATGATAAAAATTCTGAATGGAAATTCTTCAGTGGTAAAAAATAAAGCTCAATACGAACACAAATAGGTACTAGTATATGCCACCAACATGCAATGCAGGCAGACAAGAAAAGCTAAGCAAGGCACGTTTTAACTACGTTAGTTTTCTTTCACTCTGTACATTCGCATTGCGTCATTCCACCCTCGCAATTTCCACTAGTCTTTTGTTCGTAATTTACAGGAAACTTTGCTCTAAAGTATTATTCTCATCAGTCAGTTCAGCTACACTGTTGCCATTCCCCATCAGCCCTACAACGATTTGGATCAGTTGAAAAAGCAGATGTCAGGCAGGATGAAAGAAGAGAAATTTCAGGTGGGCGGCAGGTGATTCTCTTCCTGACTGAAGCCTAATAATGTACTCTATTTTGTTGTCTGTCGTTTCCTATAAAAGTTGAACAAGAGAGAGAGAGAGAGAGAGAGAGAAGGGTGAGAAAGAAAATAAACATAGCCGAGGAATGCTCTTTACTTCATTCGACGTAATGGCAGCATGCGAGTCTACCTGTAGTGTACTTATTTCTTTATATTGATGCAAGCAAGGAAACACATAACAATAGTAAAGACGGATTAAAAATGGAGATTAGTTGACAGTCCCGTTCGAACTGAAATTCCTGCGGTGTTCAGGTACAGCAGAAAATGATTCGAACGCCAAAGCGTCCTAAAGAGGAAGATGAGGGAATTCTGCAAGACACGTTAGATGCTCGCACGGTGGGAGAATATATTAGAACCTCGAGAAGTTGATGGTTACTACTGTAGTCGTTACTGTAGTGTCTGAAGTAAGCGTCTTAAATCCCAAAACAATAACGATCCTGAAGCCAATAAAGTGATTACAGCAACACGAAAGGAACAACCATTTCACCGCCACTGTCGAAAACGTGCCTAAAGTATTTTACTCGGAAACAGAGGCTGATAAAACTCTTCCAAAAACCAGGTCGTAAAGTACAATTGCAGTCTAGTGACATCAGGAGGACAGGCCAATCCAAAAAGTGGGAGACATTTCTAAAAGAATAAAATCACCAAAAATGAGCAAGGGTGTAAATAATGGGCTCCTTGAACTATAGGAGCTCCTAGACCATATAGGGCGTTACTGGAGGAGCTGGTTAAAGGCAAAAGCAGAACAGAAGGATGAAGAGACACTGAGGGCTAAGAGAGATAGTTTCACCATCAAACGATCAATAAAAGAATCGTATCTAGCCCATTTGAGGGCGCTCGGGATAAAGACAGAAGTATGAGGCAATTGATGGGCGCAAAACGCCAAATTAAGAGTTCCTGACAATACTAACATAACAAGTTGGGTAGACAGACCTATGCTCTGTCAGAAGGGTTTCGTACTCAACTAACAAAACGCAGTAACCAGCAACGAATAAGAAACATGTCATGTTTGAGTATCATACTATTATTAGCAAAGTTGAAAGCATTTTGACTTCTGAGGTATTTGTTATAGTTATACCCATAAATATCTCCCTTCATAATTTTCACAGATTTCTTAGATCACGGGTGTCCATTCGCGAGGGAGGAAACATATTTGTCGTGTATTCCACCCCCCCCCCCCCCCCCCCCTGTGCCCCCATGGAAGCAAACACTGTCAGTTTAAGAAATGTTTTGAAAAGCTCTCATAGAGAACTTTCAGTTGATACTCATATCGGCTACCTTCATAAATTTTTTTTCAGGGGCCACTCCTCTGTACTGTAATCATCGATTCATGGCCTATTTTTTCGAATCTTAGAATGGTTACAAAGCCCTTTTCCTAGGAGCTCTCTCCTGCCTCTTCGACTTTTTTCAATTGTATGTACTCATCTTCATGATACCTATCATTCCTGAAATTTTCATGCAAATCCTAGCAAAGCTGTAGTGTCTAAGTCGGTAAAAAGCGCAAATGGCTCCATAGCCATATGTTTCCATAGTAATACAGGGCATATTGTTCCATAGTAATACAGGAAAATTCAAATCGCTATAACTTCGTTAAATACTATTCAATCTTTATGAAACTTTCAGAAAAGATCAATCTTATAAATAGTCATTTGTTTGAATTTAAGGGTACCGTTTAGATTTTATTCAAGAAAACATAAAATCGATAAATCATACTATTACTAACAAAGTTGCGTGAATTTCGACTTCTCATGTATTTGTTGTTGTTGTACTCATTAAGGCCTACATTCATGATTTTTTTCAGATTTTTCGGATGGAAGGTTTCCAATCGCGAGGGGGGGGGGGGGGACGCGAAAAGTTCGTACATTTCTTTTTCCCCTGCCCCCCTCGGTACTCATAAGGTAATTTTAAGACTTGTTTTAAAAAGATCTCATTGATACCGTACTCGACTCATTGATGCCCAATGGTGAAAGTTTTTTTTTGAGGGGTCACCTCCCTATATGGGGAGACCCCCTTAAACCCCTTTGAAGAATTTTTCCACCCTTGAACTTTCAAGAAGTCGCCACTTCTGACCCATTTCACAAAGTTTCGTGGCTCTAGCCTCTATAGTTTCGGAGAAAAAGTGCTGTGACATACAGACGGACGGACGGACACAGGACGTGATTGCATAAGGGTTTTGTATTTTAATACAAAACCCTAAAAACCGAAGAAGGCCGCAACAAAACTCTTTCAAAAAGTCCCAGAAAATAAAGTTCACATGGCCGCCTAACAAGAAAAAAAAAACCTGATGCGAAACAAAAGAGAAAAAACCCACAACAAATACCTCGGCAGAAAGCACTGCACTGCACTGCAGAAGGATTGCAGGATATTAGGGGATGTGCAAGGCTCGAAGACACAAACACTAGGATTAAAGCAATTCAACCAACATGGTCGGGCTACATATTGGTCGAAATTGAAAGAGTGGTTGGTAAAAATGAAGCGTTCAGTGACGCAGTAAATAAAGTCTTCAGCAAAAGCGCAACTATAGCCTCGATCAAGGATGTGGACATTAACTACGTCCGAGGTAGAAGAGGCCATTTAAAGGGAGTTCCATAGTGCCCGCAGGATCAAATCGAGGCTGATACCAAAAGCCATAAGGAGCAACGCATGGCTATCATTTACTTGACTGAAAAGGACGCCGAACGATTTCTGAATAAGAGTGAAGTAAAAATAGAGAAATATCGTCTGCCAGACATGGTGAAAAGCAGTGCCTCTTCAGTGTTTCAACTGCCTTGGCTACGGTCACACCGCACAAGTATGCAAAGAATCTGATAGGAGCTCCCTGTACTACAAATGCAGCGGAATGGGACAAAAAAGAAAAGAGTGTACAAAAGAGGCACACTGTCTTCTTCGCAAGGATGCTGATCCAAGACTGGATGTTGGGCACGTTTTGGGACCAGGAAAATGTGGGGTTTTTCTGAAAGTCCTCGGCAAGGCAAAATCCGAGCTTTGAAGAAAATATCCTGCCAGTAACCGTGGACCAAATGCAAAAACCTGCTTAAGAAATTTTGCTAGGGACATGAAGACCGAAATTTTGGTTCTGAGTGAGCGTTACTGCAATGAAAGTTCTGCATCACGATATCCTGACGACACTGGTGCTGCAACTTTTCGGGTGAAGAACAGTAATCGCGAGGCAAAGGGTTGTGGATGAGGGGATGGTTTCTTGGGAGTTTGCCGCTCAGGGAGCACCTTCTTTAGTAAGTGCCAAACAACAAATGAACCGATATCATCTTTCCAAGCAAAGCTTAATGCTTGATGTGGCCGTTATGTATGCTAGACATGGCTGAAAAAGTGCTAGAAAAGTTCTCCAAGGGAAGACTCACTGACGCAATTCGTACTGTTTGGCAGAACGATTTTAGAGCAGGATTTTCCACCATTAATGCGATTGTAGAAGTGGTATATAACCAGTCGTTCTGTTGGTGACACTTGACTTTAGGAACACTTTCAACTTCGTTAGATGGATCTTTACCCTGAATACGCTGTAAACGTCCTTTCAAGTTCCAAAATACCTAATAATGCTACTGAGGGGCTACTTGAAGGACCTAACCCTGCTTTAGGAAACGATACAGGGCTAGTGAACAATGAAATTTACATCGGGTGTTGCCCAGGGATCTATGCTTGGTCCAGACCTATGGCGTGTATCTTACGAGAGTCTACTGAGACTGGGCACATCAGATGAGTGGCGTTTCATCGGCTATGTAGATGATGCTGCGGCTCGAGTCACTGGATGCACCTTTGAGCAAGCACAACTTAGGCTAGGTATGCTAACGCATCAAAGGTGAGACTGGATAACTGGTTGGTTCAGTTTAGCACTGGAGAGAATCGAAGTGGTTATCTTGATAGAAAAAAAAGAATGTCTATAATAGGAGTGATTAGTATTAGAGACCAATTAATCAAATCAAAACCAGCAGTAAAGTACCTGGGACGTTAGATCGATCCGAAGATGAGTTTTTCTTAGCAATTCAGGGCAACGGTGTAAAAGGCTGCTTCGGGAGTATTGGCTCTGAGTCGGCTTATGGGCAACGTAGGGGGAGCCAAGCCATCAATAAGATGCATTTTGATGAGCGCTGTAGGGTCAGTGCTGCAGTATGGATTAGAAAGATGGGTCGACGCTCTCAGTAAATGCTTGGCATTGGTATAGAGAAAAGGAGCCCTGAGAATTACATTTTCGTATCCGTTAGTCTCTGATTTGGCGGTGAGAATTATTGCAGGCATCATAACTGTCACCCTCCTTGCTTAAGAGTGTTGTTCTTTTAACGTGGGTCAAAGCGAGGACCTACGGTAGAGAGACAGCAACCATTTATCGATTCGCAGCAATCTTGAGTGTATTGCATGAAGGTATTGTGTACTGCCTGGCTCACTCCAGATCGAGACTAAATCATACTTAGGTTGATTTCTGGTTAAACCAGATTTTGAGTGGGAATGGAATTTTCCGGTCTTGCCTGCACAAATCCCTCGACCATGGATTTTCCGTAGGAGAGAAAAACGATGCCTGTCACATATTTTTGGCATGCAAGCTGTGATGGGACCTCTACAGAGAGATGCAAGAGCTCACCTCGAATAGTATAGGTGCAGTGAAAGTTGAATCGGTTGACAAATGAAACCATGTGGCACATTATGTTCGTACGGTCCTAAAAGGTGAAAGTTACTCACATCAGTCGGAGCTGGGGGATTTCCTGTCTACCAATTCCTCCTTCTCCCTTCTCTCTCACCAGAAGAGGGATGTCCTAGCTTGAAGGCGCTTTATGGCATAGCAAGACAAGACCTGGCCCAAAGTAATGTTTCAAGTGATTCAAGCTAGGTTTTCAGGTTAACAAAGGTGGTGTTTAGTGGGTAATCCAGTCGCTTACAAGCGTGGGAGCCCTAGAGTCAATGTGTTAATGGTATTCACCTCGCGACCAGAAAGAAACAAGTTGGGTAGACAGACCTATGCTCATGTCAGAAGGGTTTTGTACTCAACTTACAAAATGCAGTAACCAGCAATGAATAAAATCAAGAAACATGTCAAAGACGATTTTATTGAAGAAAACGTGAAATTCGAGGATCATACTATCATTAACAAAGTTGAAAGAATTGTGACTTCTGAAGTATTTACTTATACCCATAGATATCTCCCTTGATAATTTTTCCAGATTTTTAAAAAACACATTTTTCATGTATTTCCCCTCCCTATGCCCCCACTGAAGCAAAAACTGTCAGTTTAAGAACTGTTTTGAAAAGCTCTCATAGAGAACTTTCAGTTGATATTCATATCGGCTACCTTTCATGAAATTCTTCTCAGGGCCCACTCCTCTGTACTGTAATCATCGTTCATGGCCTATTTTTTCGAATCCAAGAATGGTTACAAAGCCCTTTTGCTAGGAGCTCTCTCCTGCCTCTTCGACTTGTTTCAATTGTATGTACTCATTTTCATGAAACCTATCATTCCTGAAATTTTCATGCAAATCCTAGCAAAGCTTTAGTGTCTAAATCGATAAAAAGCGCATATGGCTCCATAGCCATATGTTTCCATAGTAATACAGGGCATATTGTTCCATAGTAATACAGGAAAGTTCAAATCGCTTTAACTTCATTAAATACTATTCGATCTCTATGAAAATTTCAGAAAAAATCAATCTTATAGAAAGTCATCTGTTTTTATTGAATTTAAGGGTACCGTTTGGATTTTATTCAAGAAAACATAAAATCGATAAATCATACTATTACTAACAAAGTTGAGTGAATTTCGACTTCTCATGTATTTGTTGTTGTTGTACTCATTAAGGCCTACATTCATGATTTTTGTCAGATTTTTCGGATGGAAGGTTTCCAATCGCGAGGGGGGGGGGGGGTATGCGAAGAGTTCGTATATTTCCCCTTCCTCTGCCCCCCTCGGTACTCAGAAGGCAATTTCAAGACTTGTTTTGGAAAGATCTCATTGAGACCCTTCCAATGACACCCTACTCGACTACCAATGGTGAAAAATTTTTTTTGAGGGGTCACCTCCCTATACGGGGAGACCCCCCCTTAAACCCCTTTGTAAAATTTTTCCACCCTTGAACTTTCAAGAGGTTACCACTTCTGACCTTTTCAGAAAGTTTCATGGCTGTAGCCTCTATAGTTTCGGAGAAAAACTGCTGTGACATACAGACCGACGGACGGACGGACAGACGGACACAGGTCGTGATTGCAATAGGGTTTTGTATTTTAGTACAAAACCCTAAAAAGGGAAAAATTGCCTTTAAATCCCTGTCCACGTTGTCCTCTAGATCGTGCCAGCAACGAAACTTACTCCTGTTAATCAGTTCAAGAAGGCATTACTTGGCCAACTTACTCCTGTTAATCAGTTCAAGAAGGCATTTCTTGGCCAAATTTTATGCTGGTAAGTGGTTGCATGCTTCGTCGTGGCTCCTTGCCAGTTTTGCTTCACGTCGAAGGTTTTGACACCTCTGCTTTTCAGCGATTTCAGTCGACCGCCAGTACACTAGAACGACAGGTCGATTGCCAGGACGAGTGTTCTGACGGGTCAAAGGAGCGCTGCAAGCAGGTGTGATGATGCTCATAGCTGAATTCACCATATTTTGAGCTGCACGTCCTTCAGTCCCTTGTGAGTCTTCCAGCAATGGCGTACTTGCTGTGATCACCTCGGTAAACTTATTAACGCCCATCCTCTCTGTGTTCTACCCAGCCGTGGAAGGCGAAAAGCCTGAGTGCTTGGAGACAGCATCACGTATCTCAAACAGAATGTAGTAGCAATGACTGGCTGAGTAATCCTTTAATATTCTCTTATTGTATTTCCTGCGAATAGGGCCTCTGTCACGACAACAATCATCAACATATGCGAGTACTAATTGCTCGAAATTCTATAACAGTTGATCATGCCCTCATGCCTCGCTCGTCGCACGTAGCGTTTTTCTGCGAGCCAACAAGCAATGTATGCTTCACCGCTCCTATCAAAGGAACGGCGATGCCCTATACAGAACACATAATCGCAATTCATTGTATATAAGAGCCTTATATCTTACGTTTCATTGGTTAAGTCACTAAATTGGCTCCCCGGCAAATTCCACACGCATACATGGTAGTCCATACAATTACCATAATGAGAGCACATGGGGAATACGAATACAATTGAATGTGTGTACTATGCGCAATCCGCTCAACAGAGTATCAATTCACCACCAACTCAGCAATCATATGAGGAGAAGTCGTCGAATATTCAGATATATGAATACTGAAGACAACAAGAGCAAAAACATAAAATTGGATCTGGCGTTCCTTTTCACGCACCAAGATTGTTCCCGAAGAACGAGGGAGGAATGAATTCGTAGAGCAAATTAAGGGGAACTAGCACGTTAACAAACTCATCGTTTTGCAGTTAACTGGTGCGAAGGTCTACGACTCCCACTAGCAATGCAAGCAATTCGTTTGTATTTAAGCTACTGGCGAATTGGACAAGGCAGCCAGCACAAACACATGTCTCGAGTAGAGACTGCTGGAGGCACTTGCGGTCGTCATTTGCAAATAAGTTTGCTGTAAAGAGGAGATATTTTCGAGTTAAAACAGAGTTTCTTTTGGCCTAAGCCGGCGAAACTCTAGCTTTAGCCATTTCATTAGTGATTTATTTCGATCAGTGTTTAAAATAAACTCTAACGCAATGACTTTTTGTCAACTTTCACAATTGCGCTAAAATGAGTTCAATCATTTATCAATTCTTTTTTAGGGTTTTGTAAAATAATTTTACAAAACACTTCTAAAATCGCGTCCTGTCTGTCCATCTGTCCGTCTATCTGTCCGTTCGTCCGTCCGTGTGTCACAGCAGTTTTTCTCGGAAACTACTTAAGCTAGAAGCATCAAATTTTGTATGTAGGTGTAAAGTTGTGCTCTCTTCAAAGTTCAACTACAAAAAAATTTAATGAGGTATTTAAGGGGGGTCTCCCCATATAGGGGAATGACCCCCCCGAAAAAAAAACTTCATTGAAGGTAGCCGATATGGGTATCAAATGAAAGGTCTTGATGAGGCAAAGTTCGCTTCGAGGGGTGCACAGGGAGGGGAAATACACGAAAAATTTGTGTCCCCCCCCCCCCTCGCGATTGGACACCTGTGATCCGAAAAATCTGAAAAAAATCAGGAATGTAGGCCTTGATGGGTACAACACCAAAAAATACGTGACAAGTCGTAATTCACTCAACTTTGTTAGTAATAGTATGATTTATCGATTTTATGATTTCTTGAATAAAATCTTAACGGTACCCTGAAATTCAATGAAATTCAGTACACTATTGACGATTTATAAAATTGATCTATTTTCATAAAGAGTTTGAGTTTTCCTATATTACTATGGAACAATATGCGCTGCATTTATTACTATGGCAACATATGCAACAACATGCGCTTTTTACCGACTCAGACACTACACTGGAACAACATGCGCTTTTTACCGACTCAGACACTACAGTTTTGCTAGGATTTGCATGAAAATTTCAGGAATGATAATTGTCATGTATATCTTTGAGAATCGGTTCAGCTAGTGGTATCAGTAATTGTAAAACAAAATAGTGGCTGTTTTAAATGCGAAGATTGAATTATTTTGAGTCATTTTTTCCCAACTTCAGCGTTTAAGGTGCATGCTTTGAACACTTGATTCAATTTAATGAATGACTGTAGATGAGTACCTACAATTAATCCTCATAAGTGAAACAAGTCAAGAAGGCGGGAGAGAGCTCCTAGCAAAAGGGTTTTGTAACCATTCTAGGATTCGAAAAAATTGGCAATTAATCGGTAACAGTACGGGAGAGTACTACGTTTGATGATTTTATTGGAGAAAGTATGAAAAACGAGGATCATACTATTTTTGTTATTGTTACGCTCATAAATATCTCCCTTGATAATTATTTCAGATGTCCATTCGCGAGGGAGGAAACACATTTTTCATGTATTGCCCCCCTGTGCCCCCACTGAAGCAAAAACTGACAGTTTGAGAACTGTTTTGAAAAGCTCCCATGAAAACTTTCATTTCATACTCATATCGGCTACGTTTGATGAATTTTTTTTTTTTTTAAATTAAGAGAATCACGTTGGTATGGTGTATGCGAATTGTCTCTATTAATCACGACGAGTCCTATCCTAGCCCTCATTTTTATGACTTGTTTTCCCCGCAGAACCTTTGGAGACATGCACCATTTGATTGCTTTATTAAAAGAGTCCGTTCCAACAAACTCGTGGCCCTCTGCACTCGAGGCATCGTCCTCCAAAGCATTAAGATTGGCATAAAAAGATGAAATCGGATCGCTCGCCATTAGGTACACACAAATATAAAGGGTGAGCTTGCTGATAATAGTTTGAAATATTGTGTTTAAGTTTGCTTGGTAATGAAACACTCTCCACTTAATAATTGCATTTGGAGTCACTTATTTTATTTGTTTTATATCCACCAGTCATTTCTCTCCGATCTGGGAAATCCTTCTAGCCTTGCTTGTTTTCGTAAATAAATGTATTCTGACTTGCTAGAAACACTGAAGATGACTCAAGTAAGTCAAACTGCATCTGCTTACCCAAATAAGCGTAGCCAGGCAGCTTTTCCAGATTAAAAAAATTATGTTTATTATAAATCCAGTCAAAACCCGTTGGCATGTCTTCCCAATTCCCCATTTAAGATGCAGCCTAGAAACGCATTAAAAAATCAGCGAAATGTCTAAAATAAAACATAGGATTTATGAAACTCACTTTAATGAATTTTTAAATAATAAGCCCGGCCAAACTAAACCTCCTCATATCTTGTTTTCAAACGTGCGAATTTGTAATTCAATTTAAGTCCATTTTTGTGTATGAGTTATAAGTTTTGTACTTCAACCTCACTCCAGAAAGTCAACTTCCCTTCAATTCTTCTAGTTTACTATTCATCGCTTATATCCATCTAAATCGTCGCTTTCGAGTACGAATGCGGAGGCATAGCCACTGGATCCAATCACTTTTTCATGGAATTCTGGATAACAAAAAACTAAAAAGCCCCAAAAAATGTTCCTAGCTTAGCACAATGTTAACGTGCCTCCCATGCCCGACTAAATGTAAGGCAGTCAGTCTTCTTGTTGAAAATGTTACTACTTTCGACTTCTGCGTTCAAAGTGTCTCCGCACATGTGTTGAACGACCAGCTACTGGAAGACAGATTTGTCTCCCCATACACGATGAATTCCAAGCATTTTGCTGGATTTTCGAAAGGATATCCCTTCAAAGTCTAGTGGCATTGACGAAGTACGACTTGTTATTGCTTTTCAGCCACTCATGCAATAACACCTGCCTGGAAGCTCTATTCTGATTTTTGGGAAGAGGTTGTGATAACATTGAACTCGATTTGGTCTACTTGAATGCTTAGGATGGCGTGGAATGTATGTTTGTGAACGCTGACGGCAATTTGGCATCAATACTCTTATCAATTTTTCCAATTAATAAAAATATTCATGAACTAATTTGAGCTCGTGATTTCCTGGTCATCATGAACTGTTTCTGCAAAAAGCAAGTATTAAATCATATTTAGAAATAAATCACAATAACGGCCAAATCAGGTCTTTTACACTAACAAATCAGATTCACGCCTCCCCTTTCCTAAATCTTTACATTTTACACGGACGAGAAAGCAGGAATATGGTAAGGTTATATCATAGATTTTAAGTAATTCCTTGCTGCTACGTTTCCATGTTCACCACCCCAATTATCCCCTAGACGAAAGAAAGTTGCGTGTCTTCCTGCAATTTTCATCAACGAATTACTACCTAAACAAACTCTGACATTTTACCGAGAAAGGAAGAAAAAATCAAATCAAGGTAATCCCCAAGCAATTCTAATGGTGTATGGCAAAGAACGCAAAAATTCTATTTAATTTATTAGATGTAGGATTCAGATAGAAGAGATTGAAAAATGCAAAGCACATTAAAATTGAATTCTGATCCGAAATTTATGAAAACGTAACAAAACCATAAAAAGTTTTTATTTAAAAATTCAAACCAGACTTTCACATTAATCGAAAAAGGCATTTAGCTTTGCAATCCTTTATCCACTCGACGGATCTGCATGAAGGATGCCATATGTGTTCTCTGGAATATTGGTCAGACCATCAGACATCCCATTACTAGATGCGTGCACATATGTGTGTGTGTATACAAATTTATTATCGAATTTTGCTACGTTGAAATTCGTCTGGAATAGAAGGAAGGGGAGGAAAAAGTGCGCATCTAAGCAAAATAGCCGGTCCAAGTTCAACTTTATTTTCTATTTGAAAAACCTCAAACTTCACCACTGTAACCACATTTGGAAATTAATTTAACATGAACTTTGGACAAGAGCTCACAAAGTGCAGTTGGAGCAACGAAGAATGGGCGATTGAGTAAAGGAATGAGAGGGAGATGCTTGCGATAGTAGTCTGGTCAGCACGTACTATACGTATTCCACACATAATACCCAGAGCTATACGTAGTATAAGGTTGGGCATAGTTCGAAGGTTCGAAGCACTATGACCGAACAGGTGAAATTGCTTCTTCTACGACTGTCCGCATACAATATGCAGAAGTGGCAGCCAGTGGTTCCGACAGGCGGGGTCTATACTCAGCATAAAGGAGGAATATGATTATGTATTATTGATGACGAATCCTCAAAATAACCACATTCCTGGCATTTTGCATGCCATAATCCGGACTGATAATACACCTTTCGTCCCATTAGAGCCAAAAAATCGAAAAAAGTTTTGCCTAGAATATTTGCAGGTCTTTTTAAAATTATTACCTTATTAGAATCGTTTCATTTTTCGCATTCAGGGAAAAATATTACTCAATAGTAGCTCAGACAAATTTTAAGTACTCCTGAACGATTATCAGGCTTATCGTGTTATTACCAGTGTGAATAATTTATTACTTACGTTTTGGAAGCAAATTATCCTTATCCTTTAAGCAGCTCTAAACTTACAGTTGATTTCGTTAACACAATTGAAAAGACCAACATCTGAGTATTGAAGAATGGGTCAATGGTTTCAATGGAATTTAGATTGTGGTTTGAACGAACAAGCTTAGTAATGTCGTCGAAGTTCTAAAACTTTTACACGGGTTTCATACTGAAATAAATATTCATATTGAAAACGCAACTTGTGTTTGTCGGTCCATTTGTGTGTCACAGCAGTTTTTCTCCAGAACTAAAGCAGCAACAGACACCAATCGTTGTACGAAAGTCGGAAATGATGACCCCTGGGAAGTTTTGGGAACTTCTTATGTATACACCAAACTTTTTAAAATATGGCGGTAGCGGTGTTAAGAAAACCGTCCACAAAGTCATTCTGCGCATTTGGCAATAAGTACATATACCAAATGAGTGGAGCCAATCAATTATATTTCCTTACTACAAAAAAGGTGTTAAGCTAAAGTGCGTGAACTATAGAGGCATGTCACTGCTTTATTCGGCGTGCAAAACATTTTCAAAGATCTAAGAAAATAAAATCAAAATATAAGCCAACAGTATTATTGGAGAGTGTCAAATTGGCTTTCGAGCAGGTAGATCGACGATAGACCAAATGTTTGCAGTCAAGCGAGTACTTGAGAAATGCTCTGAGTTCAGCATATACGACTTTAAGCAAGTATTCGACAGTATTGATCGTAACGTTCTGAACCAAATAACGCTTTGCTTTGGTACCCCCGCCAAAATAGTCCATCTTACCAAATTGATAATGATGTCGACAACCTACCAAGTCCGTATTGATAACCAACTCACCGACACCTTCGACATAAATATCGAACTTAAGCAGGTCTGCTGGTCCCATTGCTATTCAATTTAGCTCTGGAATATGTCATACGAAAGCTACGTGTCGATACGAAGGGTATGTTATTATACAAATCAAGCCAAGTATTAGCCTATATGAATGACCTCAACATTTTGTCACTGTCATTAACAACTGCCAAAGAAACTTTCCTGAAACTCGACAGCGGAGCAAAACTAGTAGGGCTACAAATCAATGAGAATATCATGATGTAGTCGAGGATATATGCCTCAAATATACAAAATGTCGAACTTAGCATATACAGTATCAAAAATGTGAGCAAAGCTGTATACTTACACGACAAAATAACGGGAACTCGTAATGAACGAGACGAAATACGCCGAAAAATACAGCTTGCAAATAAAATATTATATTCAGTATTTACGGTTTGGAAGACCAGCTGTATACAAAGAAAAACAAAGTTCTGATTATACAAGTCTATGATAAGACCTGTGCTATTCTATAGACGTGGGATATGGGCACTAACCCAATCATTTACAAACATATCGAATGCCTTCGAGAGACGGGTCCTAACACGAATAATTCGTTCATACAATTGTGAGCTTTCTGCAACTTTTGAGTAGCTGGAGGTTTCAACGATTGTAAGACTGCGGAAGCTGCGATAGGCTCGCCATGTTAATTGTATGGACGAACAAAGGATACCCAAAAACGTATTCGTTGGGACAAACTGAAGGGCAAAGACTAGTGGGATACTGAGAAAACGGTGGTCTGCCTTGGTTGACGAAGACCATTCACTGTTGCTTAGATTTTCAAATTCCAGGACGCGTTGCATGCACTGAGACAGTTGGAGGTGCTATTTGCAGGAAGTAAAGGCCCAAAAAAAGCTGTAATACTACGAAAAACCAAGAAGGCATTAACCACGGCTTCTATTCAAGGAATAATATCGTCCAATGTCTGTAAATTATCGGTCGGAATAATAACCAACCTTTAAGACTTCAAAGAGCAAACTAAATAAGCAGACCGTTGGAAGTGTTAATGTAAAATGACAAGATCACATACTGTATTTATTTCTGATTTCTAAACCAGGGTTAAAGATACTTTTGGCTACCAGGAAAATGAGTTTCTGTAACAGCCTCAAGTACGTCGAGACTACATATTTGGAGTTCAGTATGCATCTGCATCTTGAATTGAACTCGCGACTACTGATTTTATGCTCAGAATATTCTAGAAGTGACTATCCTACTAGGTAACTAATTTGATGAGGTTCTTTATGCTTTATCAGTGTCATTTTTGAAAAGCTCTAGTCTTCTCTTAATATGACTATTTGGCCAGTTATTTACCCTTTTTACACAAATGTGCGCAATATGGTGCACTGTGAGTTCATCACTGGAACTTCGGTCTCATCTGAGCTCAGTTGAACTACAGGCTAGCAATAAGGAAGTTTACTTTATTGTTCAGATTTTCACGATTTTTCAATGGAGCATTTATCATTTAAGCCAAAACTTTGCACAGTGGGTGAACGTCTGGTATAAAGAGTCTGATAAAGAGCGTTCTCAAAAAATCTTTTGAGGTCGCATATCAATGTTATGTTGAAAACCTCGCTGCCCTTTCATTCAATCATTCAATCATGCAAAAGTTTGCACTATCGTTGTTGGGCATTTTACTCTCATTATGGGTATTCACATCAGTAAAGATTATCAACAGTATATGTTACTCATTGATACTCAACGATTAGTTTTTTTCAAGAGTTGCTTGGTAATAAACCAGCGTTTTTTAGTAATTAACATGGCTTGTTCTCTAGTAGGAGGCAAAGTCATTTTGCTTCTATTTAACATCTGCTAAAATTACTGCTGAAATTCGAGAGGTAAAGGATGCTCATCAATTTCTTGATAGGACCAAAGCTTATTTATTAGGTTATATAAGTCTATACCCATCTATATGGAGACTGTATTAATTTTTCACGAACTTTCGAGACTTCCCGAAGTATATCTAAGCCAAACTCTCATCGGTGAAAGAAGTGAAGTCTCGGTTCATGCCAACGGACCGTACCCTACAGATCAACTAGTTCGGGCACCCTTTGTCTGCTCTGACGTAGCTACTGGCAGGCTTGCCAGTTTGGAGAGGAGTTTCAGTCTTAGGTTTTATACAAGAAGACTAAGTCCGGGTACAATTTCTCAGCCACTAAGTCAAATGCCCATTTAAAACGCGTTCTTAAAAATTTTCCGAAGAAAAGTTTCGTCATTACTTTAAATCTACCTTTGCGAGGGTTTCCATCAGTCCACAACAACCAAAGTCAAATCCATGCGTTCCCGGTCTCAAGATCAAGGCGTTCCCAAATATAAGCTACTCTCATTCTAAGCAAAACATTTTACGCTAATAAAAACACCGAACACAAACTAAGGCACCACGTAACCGAACCGAGCCACCAAACCAATCAGTCACGAATTTTTAGCACCCTACCCACTCGGCGGCATATCTACCTCCCGCTACTGGCTCCCGCTAAAACACTAATTGTTTAAAGGAAATATATTGGTTACCTTAACATATCTTTTTATTCGTATTTATAAATTTTGGGCTTGAATACAATTGAGCTCTATGGAAGTGGCATGGTTTAATTCCAATGAAAATATGGTTGATCAAAACAAAAAAATACAAAACTCCCAAAAAAACAAAGCCTTAAACCCGAGAAAGAAGTGCAACGCCTTATACTAATTTTTTCTTGTGGAAAATTACTCAGTGGAGAATCGCGAGTTTAATATTGCAGCAGCAATTTGTTTTTTTTATAACTTCGAAAAAAGATGATTCATATGTTATGAAAAGGATATCAATACGATGAAATTGTAGTAATCGAGCAGTAGCACAAGTCTTAAAACTTATCCGAAATTTTAATTCCAGATTTGGAAAAAGTTCCATTACTTTCATTCATGGTTATAAATTATAAAATATTTTTATTATTGTTATTAAATGTGAATTTTTTATCATTTTCTTCTTTGTAAAATTTAAACGTTTCATTTTAATTTTATTGTTTATGATATTTAACTTTTTATTTTTATTTATAATCTTTTTCATTTCGTTATTTCTGTTAACTTTTAAAATTCAAATCTGCAAATAAAATGCGGATATAGCAACTCTTTTTCTGCTACACATATATGTATTTCACTGGCGAGGCAAGTGTGCAGTGGAATGAGTGGAAGGCCCGTCAACTGCCGTTACAAGGGTCCCGCAAGGCGACAACAAAGAACAACGGAGGAGTCGGCTCGAGATCGCCATACATGGTGCACGTCGCGAGAACCGTGCCGTAACGATTTGAGATATCATAGAATTTTTCGGTAGTTTTCATTCAAAAACAATCCAACTCGCATCAAAATGTATCTACAAGAATGCCAATTGCAAACGTTCAGGATAAATACGATATTTTGCCCAATGTGTATGGTATGCAACGCGGAACGTTAAAGTTAACCATTCTTGAGATTATGCCGAAGTCGCTGTCAATATCAAGCATTCTAAGAGGACAATCAGGAGATGTGCGCGTTCGGCGATGAAAGAATTTTGTTGAATTTGCTTTAAGTTGAAATTGGTTTTTCATTATTCCAATGTGTATTTTCTCCAGCCTTAGTTTTCGCGGTCACCACCAGTATTTGCAATGCGAGCATTTTGTGTGAAGAAAATTGATAGGCTGATAGTTTTTAGGCGTAAAGTGATTTCCCTTGAGAGTGAATTTTGCTGTAGTTCGTGGAGTAAAAATAAGAAATTAACTTGCTCGCGACCAGTGTACTAACCTATATCAAATAATTGTCGTACCCCCAAAAGTAAATCAAAATCGTACGTGAAAAGGGAGTCTGCTTGAAATCGCCAACCAGCGCGGACATCACGAGAGATTTAAATCATTTATTTATAAAATTAAACTGTCGATCGTCGGAAAGTTTTTAGTTGCCGTTAGTGAGTAAAGACTTTCATCTATTAAATTGAATTATTCAGATGCAAGGTGCTTTTGTTAATAAAAGTTAAAGTGATCTATCTTGTGCCTCCAAAAAATTAAGATGTACTGAAAAATTGATTTGTTTCCGTATGCACGTTACGATACTGAATACAAAGAGATTGGAGAAAGAGTGCAATTCGAAAAAAATTGAGTGATTGAATCATTTGTGAAGCAAGGCTATACTTTAATCAGTTTAAAGAAATAATTAAACATGTCAAGATCTGACCCTTGGGGAGAAGCGTAGTCATAACCGCTTCCAAGTTAGACAATTTTAATTATTAGTTGATACAAGTGCGGAACATATTCTCCAAACAAACAAAGATTGAAGATTTTTTTGGGTCCTCATTATTGCTGGGCCGTTTTCTTCCTCCTCAAATCTAGAAACTAAAATGCCTTTACTAACGGCATATTGTGTTTGTATTGTGTTTTTTTTTCATTCCACTTATAGTTTCATCAACATCTGCATGTTTGTCTGATGTTTGACTTTTTGTACCTTGCATTGTTTTCTCTACTTTTCTGCAATTTCTATCGCAATTAATTGTTATTACATTTAATTGAATCGATAGAACATACAAATCTAGCGTATTCATTCAAGTCAATTTGTATTTTTTTCTCCGAAATAGACAACTTCTAAAAAAAAATTGTTCTACTATAGAAAAAAGAGCAATCCATCGAATTATCTATAGTTAAAAAAACGTACAACTAAAACATGAAGTGAAACTTAAATTCTGTTCTACATAATCGTATGAATGTAGCGCAGTGTTAACAACCAGGGCTAATCGGTCACAACTTCATACCACACGGAACCTTGATGGTCCTGCAGGCTGCATGGATGATAGTAGACAGGGAATCCAGGTTCTAAGCTTTTTTGCGCTCAGCAGGTGTAACAAATTTGATGTAGTCTTTCTTATCATCTTGCAAATCGCAAATCGTTCCCATCATCGATATATTCTGACACCCAATCGACAATTCGGTTCAATTTGAGCAAGAAACCTGGCGTTGATCGATCATAACCATATGATGCGGATTTATTTATTTATTTCAAACGTCCACCCAAACTTTATTTCAAAAGGTTTCTCCGAATCATAATGCACTATCCCTAAGCCCAGCTAAATTGGCTAATGAATTATATCCTAGATCAGGATTTGTACCAATTAATGATGAATCTAGTGTATAACATGGTATTATGGGGTCTTTTGTTGAAAATAATCCTTTTATCCATGTTGTAAAGCTAGTGCAATGGTTGTGTTGCTATGAGGCCTCTCTATCATTGACGGGTACAGTCTTCAAGCGAATCACCACTGCTAGATGAAAAAGTTGGAAATGTTCAATGAAAAGCTGTGCACCTTTGATCTTCTGCAACAGGTATTACTTACCGCATGTTAAAATCGTTACCTCGAAACAAGACAGGTAAACGTTATAAATTTTCAACAACACTCGCACAACCTCACCCTCAACCGGCATCCCTAGACTCTTGAATTCCCGTTTTCAGTTCGACCCCGACAGGATGTCTTATGACAACTCCCGCCCGAGACACATACTCTGACCTTCGAGAATGGACAAATAGAGAGGCCATGCCCATTCAGATCTAAGGGAAAATGATATGATCAAGTTCACTAGTTTTGATTGTAATTTCACCTTGAAAGCTTTTCAATTTGACAATCGAACCGGGGAACGGAATAAAAAAATATAAAATATATACTTTTTGGTTTTCGTTGTTATTAGTTGCTTTTATTACAAAACCGCAGATCTAGTTTTTGAAAAAAACAGGTTTGTTAGAGAAACTACGTTTTATTCTTTTTTTTTGACCAAAGAGGACCTTTCTCTACCATTGTGTAGTGATGATTTTAAGGTCATACCGGTCAACTTTTACTTGGACTGCATTGAGCCTATCTTCTTAAAAGTATCATGTTTTAAAGATTCGAAGGAACTCCTTGTTAGATGCAACTGAGACTTGTTGCTTGTGGTCAGATACTTCTCCGACTTTCACCTACAAACCAACCATTGATATAACATTACCATAAATTTACATTAAACATTTTTCATTAAAATTTAACAACATAAACCAAATTCGCTTTTTTTTCTTATATAAATACAAAAGTCGAAACTCTTACTATGAAAAAGTCCTTTAATTTTGTACCTTTTCTATTGTTGGCTCACGCTTTTTCCACGATCTTCGCTGACGTCAGGATATTTCTGAATCAATTATTTTATTTTAACTTTCTGAGCTTCTATACTTCGCACAGCTGGCTCAATAATCCCAACTACCCGTCCTATGGTTGACAGATTCAAAACGAGAAATAATTTTTAACTTAATTTCCTAATCCAACACTTTTTTCTACGATTTTACAATAGAAGGCATCATAAACTTAATATTGTAAACTGCACATGCACTTCAAAAAACCAAAAGAAAGCTAGAAACAAGAAAAACTCTTTTTTTATTTTGTTTTTCAGCTTTCACTAGCATTTCAAAAGCAAACTGCTTCCTTCTTCAGTGCTACACAATATTCTTCTTTTAAAAATAGTCCTTAAAAAGCTACATTTGTCAACATTCTTAATTACTTTAAATTACCAACATCATTACTTTCCAAAGAATTTCTCATTTTTCTTGCCCTTATACTTAATCCTTTTCCTTTTTCCGCTTCGTTTTCTTATTCTTCTTTGTAGCACTACAACCCCTCTCGGGCCTTCGTTTAGAGATAGTTAGAGTATCTCATTTTCATGACAATTTTGCACTTCGTTTTATAACCCTTTTATTGGGCTGCGTGGATCCTGCCAGCCAATCTTATAAATCTGCTGTAGTTGTTGCCTAAGTCTGTGCTGAGTCTGCTGCTTTCTGGTATCGTTGATATACAACAACTTTCTACTGAATCCAATTTTTTCCATTCATGGACTCATCCCAATATCTGCACGTTGTCCCAGGATCTCTCGTGGGTGCTTTCTACTTTGTGTCTGCGTACCATTGATCGTGTCCCCTTTTTTCCTTGTCTCACTGCCAATTTGAAAAGTGCTGGGAGTTCAACATAGACGTTCACCAAATTTTCGTTGACTTTAAGCAAGCATACGACAGTATTGATCGGAACGAACTGTACCAAATAATGCTTTGCTTTGGCATCCCAGCCAAATTGGTCCATCTGATCAAAATGACAATGACGTCGACGATCTCTCAAGTCCGCATCAATAACCAACTCTCCGATGCCTTTGAAAAAATATCGGACTAAAACAGGGAGATGGGCTGGCCCCGTTGCTATTCAATTTGGCTCTAGAGTAAGTCATAAGGAAGCTACCTGTCGGTACGCGAGGTACATCACTATTCAAGTTGAGCCAAGTAGTAGCCTATGCCGATGACATCAACATTTCGTCACGGTCATTAGCAACTGCTAAAGAACTCTTCCTGAAACTCGACAGCAAAGCAAAACTAGTAGGGCTGCAAATCAATGAGAATAAAACAAAGCTCAAGACGAAGTCGCGGAAAAATACCTCAAGTACACAAGACATCACACTTGGCGAATGTAGTATCAAAAATGTTAGCGAATTTGTATATTTAGGCGCCAAAATAATGAAAACGGTCAATGAAAGAGACGAAATACCCCGAAGAATACAGCTCGCAAATAAAATATTTTATTCAGTATTGACGATCTTGAAGACCAGCTACATACACAGGAAAACAAAGCTCCAAGTATACAAATCTGTGAAAAGACCTGTGCTATGCTATGTGTGTGAAACATGGACCCTAAGCCAAGCATCCGCAAATATATTGAACGCCTTTGAGCGACGGGTCCTGAGGCGAATAATCGGAGCGAAGCTAGACGGAGACCAATGGCGAATTCGATACAACCATGAGTTGTATGAAATTTTTGACAACTCGGAGGTCCCAACGATTGTAAGACTGCGGAAGCTGCAATGAGCTAGACACATGGATCGTATGGGCGAGCGACGGATACCCAGAACGGTATTCGTTGGGAGAACTGAAGGCCGGAGACCAGTGGGGAAACCGAGGAAACGCTGGTCTGACTCGATCGACAAAGACAGTTCATCGCTGCTCGGATTTTGAAATCGGAGGACGTGGTCAATGGAACGAGAGAGTTGGAGGCGCTGTTTGCAGGAAGCGAAGGCCCGAGAAGGGCTGTAGTGCTACGAAGAAGAAGAAGATTTTGTAACAATATTGTCGCGTGGTTTGGTTCGCGGCCAATAATTTCTATATTCCGGGAAAGTGAACGCAATGTCTTTTAAATTAAATTGAAAGAGTTTATTTAATTACTAAAGAAAATGCACAATCACTTATACAACTATTCCACAATTTTAATTTTCACTATTTTAGAAGTCGCCTATCAATTTTTGCTTCAACTGTCCACTAAAATCACTTCACAATCAACGAAAATCACTTTGCTATTACTCGATCAATATCGCTTTCAATTCTCAATCCACACTATCGCAGTTTTTACTATCGCGGTTCTAATGAATGATCCCCCCATTCATGCAGCTCGCTTTTATATAGGGTTTCTAGCCGTTCTGTTCTTCTGTTCTGCTGAAACGTATCTGGTATATTCGAGCATTTTAATGAATGGAGCAGTGACTCACTTTCAAATGTTGCTCATGCATGGTTCTCGTGGTTTCGAGTAAATTCATTTTGTTGATGCTCTTAATGGTTGTGAAAACAATTGCGACAGTAGCTCGCAGAATTTTTTGTACATGTAAGAATATGGATGATTCGATATGCTGACCTTTGGGTGCAAGTAATTATTCGGTGAACGTCAAACTCAAGGTTAGGTTATCAGAACCAACGGTGCTCTCGAGTTTGACATTCACCGAAAAAATACTCACACCCAAAGTACAATTCACAGCACATCGAATCATCCATATTGTCACAAAATGGCGGCGTTTAACTCCACCTTACTGAGTGCCGGACCATTCGATCAAGGTAATAGGATAGTCCATTTCTTGGCTTTAGTGCTAGAGCAAAAAAATGAATTTCACAGGTTGAATATAGTAGAAAACGATTCTGGTAGGAGCGTATTCCTGCCTACTCAACTTGTTAGTTTTTAGTTGCGAGCTGAAAATGTGGATATTCTAAGCACTATCTAATTTTTTGTTTGATGTTCATTTTAAGTAATATGCTTTTGGATAAATTTAAAAAAATCATGAAATCTTCACATTTGATTCTTAGCAGATTGGATTCAGACCAAAAATACTTTGCCTTGTCCTTTCTTGCTATGAACCAAATGGACACTGTAACAATAGAAGACGATTTAATATCTTAAGTACTCTCATACATCTGTCATTGAATACTATCCAAATTTCCCAGCCGGCTCTATTCTTCAATCAGAATTATATGTTCAGAGCTCCCTTAATTTATCATATGAAGGATGAGCTTTAGATTTGCTACCATTTTAATATCCAGTTGTCAAATACGTCTCTCATGCCTTGATTAGGGTATCTTATGTATGAATTTGTGGTCTTGCTGTTAAGGATTAGAATGTTTAACTTTGACAAAAAGGGATCACAAGGGTGCTTAGTTCTTTGGATCTGCTAGGCCAGTTTACTATGTAGGAAATTCTCCTTGGATTCATTCAAACATTCCCCAGAATATTCCTTTTCAATATGTTCTCGTTTTTGTTGTTACCCTTTAATGTCACTAATAAAATGAACTTAAGTGAGGCAAATGAAGTTTCTATTCTACATCATCGTTTTGTATAGTATAAGGATTTTAGTAAGTTTCTATGACATTTATCCATAGAAAAGTGAATTACGCATCGAATAAAGAGAAAGAAAATAAGGTTTAAATTATATACAATATGATAAGAAGAAGTGTAAAAAAACCTTGATTATAATATTGCTTTTTCTTTTTTTCAGATGGTGACGAGAACAAAAAAGATATTTGTTGGTGGCCTTTCGGCCCCAACAACGCTCGATGACGTCAAAAGTTACTTCGAACAATTTGGACCGGTAAGTACAAATTTACAGTTTGCATCCTTATCACAACCTTTTCTTTACCAATTCATACATTTACTAGCTTCGACCAGATTATCCACAGGAAAATAGTTTCACTAATCCCTTTGCCAGTATCCGGTTAAAACTTCTCAACTGACTACCTATGAGAATTAAAATATTCCCATGAAAGACCGAAAGCCAAAAAAGGCTAGTACAAAAAATATCCGAATTGATGCCACTGGTCCTTTGCTTCGAAATACTCATGGTAGTAAATGCATATTTAAACACACTTCTATGAGTCGCACTATCGTCGCCATGAGACAAATATATGCATTTTATGTACATACGATGATACGGAAATCCAAAGTGCTTAAAATTTTACCAGAATCCCCCAAAAATATCCACCACTATACTTCACCATTTTGAGTACAACCCTGAGCTATTTTCAATGAAAGCCACACCAATGCCATCATGCACACACAAAGAGCGGAAGGTGAGGTCGCACTAGGAAGCGGCTTGGGGGGCAGGAAGGTACAATATGAAGAACTGAAGAGTGTTCATAGTGAATCCTGAAGCTGAGAATTGCAAATCCATAGTATGTTATCATATCCAAACAGAAAGTGTTAGTTTACAGATTTGCATATATTCGTAAGAGGAGCATGGGGAGTGCTCCATCTCGAGTTGAAACAAGGAGAGATGGTGAACCATAGAGTGAAATTAATTAATAATTGCAAAACCAGTTGAAAACGAGAAAATTTGTTATCGCGATGTAAAGTTTTTCGGAAGTGTGGTGGAGGATTGCAACGAATTGAATTCAAATGCATGCTGTTATTATATGTGGAGGGAATTTGCGGATTGAGCGTTGCAGATAGAATGTTTTGCATGAAAATGAACTGCAAAGTCGAAACTAAAGAAGATTAAAGTATTTGTTCTGTCCACTTGCTGAACGATTAACTGGAGAGTTATGGCGCAATTGATTTAAAAGGTTGGCCTACATTTGGAAATTAAGGTTAAATAAATTTCACTTCAGCCTTCATTTTGTCTTGGTATTACCTGTGATATTTACGGAACTCAGAACGCGGGCATTCGTAACACTTCTTGATTGGTCAACTTTTGGCTTGTAATACTTTGTGTAAGACAAAAGTTATCGTTATTTTAAAAACGTGAAACTATCAAACATTCACTAAAACACTAAATTTTACACATGCGTGACTCCTTTAGCCATTCGCTTCAACAAGTGTGATACTCAAAACTAACGACTAAATAGATAGGATGAAGCATTTTTGGTGATACCAAATTTGTAGCTGCCTCCTCATAAATTGCAGCTATCTGTAACTGTTTGATGATTTGCTCTATACCGTAGAAAGTTGTTGTTGTTTGATTTTCTAGAGGAATAGTGCAAGCACCCGGACGAGTAACTAAACTGATTCTCTTGCATTAGCCCACAGATGTGAAAACTTCGTTAAGTTCATAATGTACTCGATTCTGTATCTTTTCCGTTGATGCTGCCCAAGAAAAGATATTTCATTTGCATGAAAAAAGTGCGTAGTAGTGAGCGCATCAAATTCTCTTGCATGTTCCCGAGTAGAAATTCAATTTAGACAGTCATTATGCCCTAATGCCGAATGTAACGCATTACCCCATCACTGCCTAAATTAGGATATGATGGAGTTTGCCTAAACAGTTCCTAATTTTGGATGTGATGTGGCTGCCCCAAACACTTCCTAATGTAGTCGGTGATAGGATTTGCCAAAACAGTTCGTAAACACAAACAGCTCTCTTGGCAAAATCAGCATAAAAGATATAAATTTGTTCATATTACTTACCATTCTCTCCACTTCGCAAACTACTTATCAGTTTTAACATAAAAAAAAAAAAAAACCCACATTTGCGATTTTTCAAGATTCAAAATTTTTATTTAGTGATTTTTTTTTTCTAATTTTCACATATTTACAATCCATAAATAACTTAACCTAACGATATTTGTGCGGGTTGTGCCTTCGGGCTTTTCCGAGAGTTCAATCATCATTTACTTTACTTGGATTACAATATTAATTTTTCGAGAAAACAAAACTTTAAAATGTTGACACCCACAATATCAAAAATCAATAGATTATAACAAGAAAATTGATATAAAGTTCATTAGCTTTCACAAACGCAGTTTTAACAATGAAATGATTAAAATGATGATTAAAAATAATATTCTTAAAATTAAGTACATTATTTCCTTAAGATCACCTTAAAACTTTTCGTCCGCTGCATCTATTGAACAGTTATTCGTTGCTCTACTGGCTATTTCCAGCTTGTGTCCCTTGGCTCTCCTGATTCCACCATCTTTTCCGCATACGATTTGATTGGCTCCATTGCTGCCTTGTGGTACAGCGCCTCGTTGGGGTAAGATCGCCCATCTTCCCGTCTATATAGGCCTGTGCAAACCCGAAGGGTTTTCGCTCAATCAATACTATCTTGCGCCATTTTGTTTTTGGAGATCCATTCCATATCGTCACCGCATATGTGATGATCGGACGAATCAAAGTTTTATAGGCCCAAACTTGACTCACTTGCTTGCTGTTGACTGCTTTCTGAAAAGACGTATAAGAAGATGGTAAACTATCCGCAAGTTTTTCGTCTGCCTAGAGCAGTGCACCATCTGTCCATTCAACTTAATGCTGGAGTCACATATGCCTCTTTCACGATGACCAAAGTTCTTGTGGGGTCCTTGGACACAATTAATTCACTTTTCCTTGCATTTATCTTGCTTTATCATTTTCGGTTATATGCAGTAACATATTCCAAGTATTTTTGGAACCTCATCTTAGCAAAGCGCAAATTGTGCTCAAATGACTACGCTAATAAATCATCAGCGAAGAGGTTCACCTGGATTCTGGGCTTATATTCATCTTTTACGCCTGGGAAGTCAGAGGTGAATATGTTGAAAAGAAATAGGACTAACATAGACCCCTGCGGGACCTCCGAGTCAATACAAAATGGGTCTGATCCAGCACCATCAGCCATCGCAAAGGCAGTTCGTCCCCTCATGAAGCTGCCTATCATTTCTCCAGTGCCAACAAAGTGAGTCTCTCAAGACTGACAAATAGACCATGGCCAGTAGGTACCTTAGAGGTATTTGAATCAGAAAACTTGGTCAAGTACATTTGCTCATGGTCCCTGTTGAAATTCGGTGTAGTGCTGCGCACTAACGAATTAATGGAAGAGTCCTCACTTGCTTTCCCTCTTGAAGAACTTTCCCAAAATGCCTTGTGATAGAGTCAGTGATACCTTTGCCATCCATGAACATGGACCCATTATAAGTGAAGACCCTGGGCTGCCTTTTTCTGACAATTATTCTATTGATATAAGGAAACATACAAGAACCTGGTTTGATACTTTCTAGGGCCTGTTCAAATCGCTCAAAATTCCTTTTATATCGTGGATTTAGTGAACATATGTTGAGCATGGAGAGTTTAATGGAACTCATCACGAAGACAAACTTTAAAGGCAAATCAAAGTTCGCAGCTTTTTTCTCACTAGTATTAGTGATTTTTTTTATAGTGGGGTATGAAAGAATCCACTTTTCAAATGAGTGTGAACAAGTCACACCCGAAAAATTGTCGGCAGTCAGTGCACAAACCCGAATTTTGGCTATTCGGCAGCTGCTGTGGTTGCATTAGTTGCCTTATAGGCTGAGGTGCAGGCTGCTTCTTTACACCTTGGAAAAGGCTAGAGTATGAGACCCCTTCTCTTACAGTATTTTCCCCTTTCCTCTTTACTCTTCTTCCTCGTTTCTTCAACTTCTTTTGCTTTAGGAATATCTTTGAAACTTGCAGGGTTTTCCTTAGTATTGCAGTTCACACAGAAGATCTTTTCTTTTTTCTCATCCTTCAAGATTGGGCATTCAATAGATTTCTGTTGCTTGTCACATTTTACGCATCTAACCTCAAGTCCGCAGTTGAAAGTGAAGTGGCCAAATCTTTGGCAATAGAAGCACTGGAAGGTGCAATTTTTCCGTAAATGTTCCCATTGTATCTTCTGATACAGAAGGAACATTGCTTTTTTCAGTTCAAAGTCCGATTTGAACTGGGTCAATAATGAAGTACGCGTCCTCTTTTCCCTCCTGGAGGTTGTGGTGCAGAACTTTTTTGCTGATAGGATATATCCTCCGAGATGTTCCTTCAACTCAGGCACGACATCGTTCTTGTTGTATAAACTATGCACGCCTTCGAGAAAAAGTGCTAATTTGCACTCTCCTCGAAGAGTGTAGGTGTAGCAAGCGACTGTTGAACACTTCAGAAAATTAGATAGTCTTGTATGATCCTCAGCCATGTAAGGGTGGAGCGAAGTTCGTGAGGAGCTGTTTACTGTCATGTTAAACTCTGGCTCCTTTTCAGAATTTCGTGTACATGCCCATTTAACGCTATCCCTGAAAGTCATCAGGTCAAGCCTGTAACACACTATTGGAGACATATTCTCTTTTTCGGTATCAGCCACGCTTGGCTGTGGGACTTAGACTCCCCTTTGCCACTCAGCTTGAGTGTAATCCTCGAGAAACTGGTGGAGCTATTTTTACTACCTTTTTGAGCTGCAGAAAATCCCGCTTGTTTATTTCAAAGGTCCTCGATACTTTTGAAGTAGTCTCCTGAGTTGGAGACTCTACTGGCCTCTTTCTTGCTTCTGGCTTCACGATAGCCTCCTCTTTGTCACTACCACCACAATTCTTCCTTTATGTCGCTATAAGTTTTTCCACGGTTTCCGCGTGAAGCTTTATTTCCCCGCGGAAAGCTCCCCATACTCGCTACTTTCCCTCATACCCACAGATTCCAAGACGAAACTTAGAATACTGCCTCGGGAAAATGAAAGAAATTAAAAGAAACTGCAACTTTTATCACCTAGTGACGAAAAGACCAAAAAGCAAAATAATAATAATAGCCTTACTGATATTTTTTTCCAAATATTCCAATTCGAATTCAACTCCTTCTGTCCACTCCTATCATTCCACTTGTTCTCTTACTTATGCTCACTTCACGTGCCTTACCCAGGTGCTTCACCTCCTTTTTTCCATACTTTCAAAAATTCCGTTATTCCTCCAAATCTCTGAAATTCCTCCAAAATTCCATAATGCCTCCAAATTTCAATTGACAAAAAAATTGTTTGAAAATCTTAAGCTGCTTGATTCGTGCTACCTCGATAACTGCTCGCCCCGACCCTTATGCCAAACCTTATCTCTTTGAACCCATATATAAATCTGTAAACAATATATAAGCGTGTTATTAACATGGCTCTGGCGCAAATTATATGCTGTGAAATATTTTTATTCAATTTAGGTATGCCGCATTAGAGCCCCATAAGGCCCGCATAAAGCATGTCTGTCTTGGGAAGAAGTGATCAACTCCACATCAGATCCGAACTTAAAAGTATTTGAAGCTGTGCATTCTCATCTTCTACGTATAATTGTAATTTATTACCAAGAAATTTCGTTTCGATTTCACACAATAAGAAATTTCTCTTAGGAACTGTTTAGGCAAGCCCCATCACCACCTAAATTGAATTTTTTTTTTAAGTGAAGAAAATTGTGAAAACTTAAGCACTGAAAAAAAATTGTGTTTAGAAACAGTTTAGGCAAGTCTCATCTTCGCCCAAATTAGGAAATGTTTAGGCATGCCCCATCACTGCCTTAATTAAAAACTATTTAGGCAAGCCCCATCAAAGTATAAATTGGAACTTTATATGAAAATTGAAGAAAATGGTTGGCCAAGAAACAGATTTCTTGTTAGCAAACCGTAAATCAATCATATCATGAAACTACTGCAACTTAATTAAAATTTTTGTAAAACGATCGTAACACCATCTTAAGAGTATCTTAAAACTATCATAAGACTATCGTGCTTCAATTGTAAGACTATCGGATAACTATCGTCAAACTATCGTAAATCTATCGTGAAGCTATCTTAAAACCAGCATAAAACTATCGCATAACAATCGTAATACTATCGTAAAACTATCGCAAAACCTTTTTTACAACTATCGTAAAACTTTCGGCAAACTATCGTTTTTGACGAATGTTCGTGAAACTATCTTTTTTGGCAAATGTTCGTAGAGCTATCACTTTTGACGAATGTTCGTAAGACTATCATTTTTGACGAAGATTCTTAAAACTATCGATTATTGAATTTTCGGAAAACTATTTTTTTTTATGAATGTTCGTAAAACTATCGTTTTTGACGAATATTCCTAAAACTATCGTTTTTGACGAATATTCGTAAAATGCTAAGTTCTTATTAATAAATTTAAAGGTTGTTTACATTTTTCGCAGCAAAGATTTTTCTGTTCACGAATTGTTTAGAAAAACCCCATTGGGCCCTAATGCGGAAAGTCCCATCAGTGCCTAAGGACGTTGTGGTGAACGTTGTGTGAAACTCAACGGGTATGAAATTCAGACGAGATATGCTACTCGATAGCAACGTGAAAGTTGGCCAGGAAATTCCTTCCTAAATTGTTTGAAAGCAGTAAAGCTTACCGCTGACATGGCTTACGGGACAACGTGAACAGTAATCTACGGGACCTCAGCTACAAGCTAATTATGTAGAAGCTTGGTTACCTACACACGGACTGCATACATAAAACTGTCAAGATGGGCGAAATAGTTCATATATTTTTCTCTGCCTATCCCGCCCATGCTGACGCTGTTCATTGCAGCAAAGACGTTTAGTCCTCACTCTCCGCACAGCTAAAACTGAAAAATGCAGTCCTATCAAATAAAACAAAGAAGATTTTAACACCAGATAGCGTTTCAGCTTAGGTATTTTATAGTTTGTCATTCACCATTGTCTTGATTTGCTGCCCAGAAGGCCCAAGCAAGGGTTGTCCTGATCAGCAAGGAGATGCAAAATTCCGGGCCGCCATCTACATGCCACCTGTTATACATGGTAGATACGGGTGCGAAAATGCTTATGGGGCTCATAAATAGAAGATTCACTGACACTTCTCGTGCTGCTGAGGATCTATCTTCTTAGCAGTGCAGCATTAGAACAGGACGCTCCACCATTGATGCAGCTACAGAAGTGGTGAGCGGGGTCTAACAGGCGAAGGTGCATAGTCGTGGAACGCCAAAAGGCCGATTGAGGATCGCGGCGCAGGCCAACACCTAACCCCTCACCATTTCGTTGTACACTGGACAATACCTCTGTCTAAACTTTAACCGCAAATACTTTAACCTTGTAAATAGTAATTGGGTAGCAGCACGCTACCTACTGGACTTGAGCACACACTGCTCTTCAGCACTCCATAAACTGTTTATATATGGTCGCGAAACGAGCTTTTGTTCCATATTTCGCCGAAATTTGCCGAATATGCAACATGTGAGCTCCCATTCCACGGGGCTCTTACTCTCCGGCTCGTTTGTAGACTTTTACGACAAAATTCGGGAAATTAAGCGAGGGAGAGCTTTTGTTTCATCTTTTAGCTCTCACTCTCTCTTCGGCTTCACTTCGCTGAAAGCGCACCCCAAAGCTTATGTCCTTAGCATGGACGTATGAAGTGAATTGCGGATTGATCTTTGCGTATGCCCATTGGACGACAAGTATATGCTTTGATAACAATTGGTGTATGCGCTTGCTTGTATGTTAGTATATAGGTGGTATTTGTTCGCTCGCAACATGCTAATGTGCCGAGTGAGGGACTAGATGGTTGCTTGGGACTCTAGCCTAGCACTCAAGAAAACTGTGCTGGTTATACTGGCGAAGAAAAGAGTCCTTTGAGTAAGATGGATCAGTATTGCAGGACAAAGACTGATAAAGCTTCTTCAGACTTATGTGTTGAATTATGGCTAACGTAGGAGGCACCAGCCTATCACAAGGGTGACTTCTGATGAACGCTGTAGAGTTGGTACTACTGTTGGACCAGAAATAGGAGCTACAGCGAAGAGCTGTACGGAAAATGCTTGGCAGAGATACAGACAAGAGGAGCACTAAAGATCGCATCCTTCATATTAGATAGTCTCTGATCCATACTTGTCTGAAAGTCCAGACGTCAATTACAGCCATAGCCTCAACAAAAATCAAGCGAAAAATTATGAGACTTGTGTAATTATGAAACATGCGTACAATAATCAAATATGGGTGGGTATTTATCCCATTTTCAAAGCACTATCCTTGCGGCAATAAATATCCAGAGAAATTATTATAGGCCAAATTTTTGATTATAGCTACTATCATATTGCACAAGTAGTACACAAGCGTGGAGAGAAATCAAAATCAAAATTTTAACTTTAGTTTCAGCTTACTGACCTTATTTGGCCATGCAAATTTCTACTTAACATGAGCTTCATGTAATGATTCACGGACTTGCAGCAAATGCATAAACTCATGAAGATCACTTGCCAGCATTCAAAATGAACCAACTTTTTTCACCAGCAGGGAAAATCTCGCTGCAGCAGAGTTTGTTATTTTATTGAGTGAGGAAAGCACGTAATCATTTTCAATTGGAATAAAATAATCATTTTCAATTGTAATAAAATATAAATTCGTCTGAATCAGTGGGTACGTAACGAGTGCTGCTTATGCCTTCAACTCATCTTTGGCTATTGCAAAGCTGCAATGCATGAGTCAACTTTACGATATCACATCCAAATTTTAACAATAGTTGCATTTATTGTCTCAGCTTGCTGTTTAATTAATTTTCCAAACAAATTTTTAGAACGTGGGAAAGTTTCAATTAAAATTAAATTGAAGAATGAAAAAAAGAAAATCGTTGATTAAATAGAAGCATGGTAATAAAGCCTACGTTGATGTCACATTATGAAGCATAAATTAATATCGATTGGTATCGCAACGTTGACGAATTTCCAAGCATTCTACCATAATATCAGTCCATTTTTTAGGTCTTTGTAAAAAAAAATTTTCCAAGACCTACTAGTTTCGCGAGGAATAGTGTCTAATTTACATATGTTCAATGGGCTGAGCAATTCAGAAAAATCTTTTAAGCTCCATCCAAGTGGTGGCTGTAATGTGCGTATGAAGGAGACTCTGCATCTTTTGCATAAATTAGAACGGTTTCTTATCCAAGTATTAGATGAATAATTCAAATTATCGATTTACATTACTAGAAAAGTTGTTCGAACCCTATGATGGTTAGAAAGACCTTCTGGTACGAGCACTCTCCTGCTAACTCAACTTGTTTTGTTTCATAATACTGAAGCATTTTATGTTATATCGATGTGAAACATTTAATTACGCGATATGCGCGATTAATTCCGAGATATATTCGGGGGTATTTAAATTTTCCTGCTATGTTGTAAATAATTTAGACCTTTATTTTTCAAAATTCTTTATAAATGTTTTTCGATAAAGTTTTAAAATGCTTAAAATACTTTTGGGTACTTGGCAAAGTGTCCAAAGTGCGACATACATGAAGTCATATGGGTGAGATGAAACGGTTTGAGACTTTAAACTGGAAAGCCAGGTTTAAGTCCAAGCCAGGGCAAATACAAGGGCCAAAATTATGGTATGGAAGTTCTGACTAATATTTTTTGGTGGTTTCGAGGTGAATGCTATTAACGCAATGAGTATGCAAGTATCACCGCGACTATACTATACCAGGTGAGTCCTCTTACTTTCTTGCCGCACTTCAGTCCTAGCCTATACCCACGAGCAGTCATCCAGTCTCTCACTCAGCGCATTAGCATACCTAGCCTAACTTCCGCTTGTTCAATGGTACGTCCAGTGACCAGAGACGCAACATCATCCATATAGCTGATCAAATGTGACTCATCTGGCATCTCCAGTTTCAGTAGCCTGTCGCAAGTCACGTTCCACATGTCTGGACCAAGGATAGATCCCTGTTCAACACCCAATGTGGCTTCGATCTTTTGTTGGCCCTGTGGTGTGTTGAAAAGTAGGTTTCGGTCCATCAGGTAGTCCATCAAAATGAGCACTTCATATTCTGGAACTTGAAAAAAAGCATTACAACGTATCCGGGTATTGAAAGCGTTCCTGATGTCAAATTTCACCAAAAGAACACTCCGTCGCTTGATATAGCTATTTGCATCTACGTTTTCGACCGCGGTCACCACCTCTGCAGTTGTCTCAATGGTAGAGCTATCTGCCGTAAGGCCATACTGTCAAAGATATAGGTCTCCTAGTAATTTCTCACCCATGTTTAGCATACATAAAGGGCGCTATACAGTCGTTGATCCGGAATTTCCCTTTTCCTTGCTGATCAGTTTGAGCTTCGCTACCATTCATCATACTGGGGAAACTCCGTCCCGTAGGAAAGCGTTAAATGTACTGAATAACAAGTCAATGACAATGATGATAGATAAGTTGCAATGCCTCAGCTAGAACACCATCTTGGCATGGAGCCTTCCTGGTTTTCAATAAAAAGACTGCCTCTTCCAGTTCGGGCTGTGTGAAGAATGGGCACTCGATTGTTGTTTCTCCGTGGACTAAGTCAATACGAAAGGGATGGGTGGGAAAATGTATCCACACTATCGCGTCCATGATTACTTTTTCATGAATGCAAGATGACCGCAGGGCACTAAGCTTCTTGATAACTAGCTGTATCCAAGGTCCACTAGATCTTGCCAGCAGCGACCATTGCTATCGTCTGACTAAGGTTCAAGTATGGTATGTATTCTTGTTTTGTTGATGGTGTCTTGCAGGAAGAGGCAACATACAGTGCATTGAAATAAAGCATGTAATTTATTTAAAAATCTAGGACACTTCTACATGTTTAAGATTTAGCACACTTTAGTGCTTTGATTCAAAGCAACACTTTGGATTAAAATCGATTGGAATAGAATTCTAGTCCTACGAAATACTTTGTAGATATTAAAAGTTGAATATTTTGTATTGCATTCGAGAAATAAGGCTTTAAAATGCGTTGGTATAAAATTTACGGTTCATACCACAAGAACCTGATGGGATGATTTTTACTGAAAGGAATTATCAAGAAACTGAATTTTAATTGAATGCAGATGAAAAAATTTTCCCCTCGAGAGCTTTGTGAAATGAACTTTTTAAAGACGCACTATTTCCGCATCCAGTCTATCCGTCCGTCTATCCGTGCAACTCAGTAAGTTTTTCCAGAAATTATAGAAGCTACTAAGCTCGAAACTTGTGTGAAAGAAACATATGATGGTCTCTTTAAAATTTACGTCAAATCAAAAATTTTAGGAGCCACCATTATACCAAAATTAATCATAACAATTTTTTTATTAAAGATACTCATGTGGGGCATCAAATGAAATACCTTGATTAGAACTTTTAAATTCAGGAATTAAATAGTCAGTTTGTGCAGCAGATGATCCAGAGGGGGGCAAAATGTAATAGAAATGCCTATCATCTCTTATGATTGGACACTTTTCAGTTGGAAGACCTGAAAAATGTCGGAGGTAGGTCTTTATGAGTAAAATGGCAACAAATGCCTCGCAAATCAATATTCACTCAAATTATTGATAATAGTATGATTTGTGAATTTTTCGTTATTCCTCATAAAACAAAAGGTTGGTACTCTCCATTTGACAATAATCTGTGTTGATGTTGAACAAATCAATTTAAACACTATTTTCTTCAAATTTTCATGAAAATTTAAGTAATGGTGTTTAATTTGAATGTATTCAATCCAGAAAAATTATTTAAACTCGAACAAAATGGCGGCTGTTATGTGCTTATGAATGAAACCCTCTTTCTTTAGGATACTCGTATATTTGAACAATATGTTTTACTAATATGTAATGAATAATTCAAGTCATCGGTCCATATCATCAGAATGTTTGTTTTAAATCTTAGAACGGTTACAAAGTTCTGCTGGCAGGAGAACTCTCCTACCTACTCAATTTTTTCCGATGAAATTCAGCTGCAATCCATGGCCACCATAACTCATACCAATGAACAAATCGATGGGTTACATCAGCAGCAGCGAGAATGTGTAGTTTAGTTTCGATGAAATATTCCTCCTTTTACAGGACTACACAAAAACTCGAATATCGCAGACTGAATTCCACACCACATTTTCTTGCGTATTCGAAAAACGATTTATAGCATGCATCAAATGAGGGAATGTTAATTAGTTCATCAGTAGGCTGATATTTCAATTAATAGCTTTTTCAACTCTTGTATTGTGGGAAACGTTGAAAAATGCAAAAAGTAGAATGTTTATTGATACGCATTGATTGAACTGTAAGAAGATCGTATTGAATTAATGCAAATTAAACCAAATTCCTAAATATTTGGCACGTGCGCTGATACTTCGATTAAAGAAATTACGATAAAATTTATTTGCGAATAGTTAGCTTTCTAGATAAAAATGTTAGATATGATGCACTGTATTAGACTGTGTGGTTTAGTGAATCGAGTGCTCACCTTATAAACCGAAGGTCCCTGATCCAATCCCACTAATTGACAACAAGATTTGTTTCGAGTGATTCTTCGTCTGGATTATAAGCGTGTTCGGTTGTGATATTTACTGGTTTGCAATCAGAACGTTTCGCAGCTGGGTGGATAGATAGCCAAAGCATTATATTAAACATACCACCTTGTCAAGTGCCGATACATACTTTCAAGATACCCAACAATGAGACGTTGGTTGAGATGGAAGAAACCGCACCGGTTTAACCGCAAGCCTGATTTTTTTTGCTTCAAATAACCGGTTTTTTCCGGAGGTTTTTCTCCCGGTTTTTTCTTCCAAAATTCAAGAGCCAGATAAAAAACCAGTCATAAAGAAAAAGAAAACTACTGAAGACAAAAACCCGAAAACTGTTTTTTTATTCTTACCCGAAATCTGTCAAAAAAGGTAGCATAAATAACCTCCGAAACGAGAACAAAGCAAATTTTGATGTTTGATTGGTTCTTGGTAGGTATTGGTGGTTTATTTTTCATTTTGATGCGAATGACTTCCCGTCGAGTGCAAAGTGAAGCTAGCAAACTGTCACGATAAAAGCAAAATACTTGTGTATACATATGTATATTGAACTGGAAGGTCTTTCACCTTTAAATAAATGACTTAGCTAGCTTGTAAGCTATCGGCTTGGATTTCAAAACATTAAACTCTTGTTTCCAAAACAAAAATAAACTTTCCCTCAGTTTATTTTGGTTTAGGTAATTTTGTAAAAAAACTGGAAAACCGGTTATTTTTAAAGGCAATTAATGGACATAAAAAATGTATGTTCAATTTTCATCAGAATTTTTTTTATTAAAGCTGAAAGATATTCCGTGCAAAGAGTCACAGCGTTTCGGTTCAGAGACATATTTTTCGTCTTATAAACATCTACGCAAGAATGCCAAAATGGTCATCCAGCGCGCAATACATTCATATTTTAATACCATTGAGGCCTCTTTACAATCGAAAAATCCAAAATTTTTCTGGACATACGTGAACTCCCTCTAATCCACTTCAAATATACCTAGCTCTATTAGCCTGCATGGGAAACATGCGTCTGATGGTCTGGCCATATGCAATATATTTGCAGACCATTTTGTTTCTATTTTCCAATCATCTTCGTTACCCTTATCCATTCCCCCAGCTAATCCTTCCTCTCATTTGAACACCATTTTGACAACACCTTCCAAAGTCGAAAGTATAATCAACTCCATTGATGTTAACGTGAGTTCGGGCCCAGATACGGTCCCAAACTTTTTTGTGAAATCCCTGTCCTCATGCATAAGTTTACCCTTGTCAATTTCATTTAATACCAGCCTGACTGTAGGGAAGTTCCCAGCAACTTGGAAAAGTGCCAACATCCTCCCAATCCACAAATCAGAGGACCGTAGCTCAGCATTTGATTACAGTCCTATGTCCTGACTCTCGTGTTTCAGGAAACATTTTGAGAGAATCGTTCATAACCGAATATATGATGCATTCTTCACAGACTTTGCCAGACAGCAGCATGGTTTCGTTAAAAGACGGTCAGCGGTAACCAATTTGACTGAATTTACCAATAAAATTGCCCTACCACTAGATGAAGGTCAGGAAATGGACGTGATTTATAGTGACTTTGCCTATGCCTTTGATATGGTAGACCATCGTCTATTACTGAAAAAAACTTGAGGTTTTTAGGCTCTCAAGCCCACTTTTTGTATGGCTATCCTCCTTTCTGACAAATCTTTCTTCATTGGTTACTTGGTGTGGTCTTTGCCATATATTTTCTGTAGTTCTAGAGTACCTCAAGGTTCGGTCATCAGCCCTTTTCTATTCAATATTATCATAAATGATCTACCAACTGTGTTGACGTCCGATTGTCTGCTTTATGCAGGTGATTTAAAAATCTTTAAAGTCGTCTATCCACAAACTGAATGTAGTGACCTCCAATCTGACTTAGACTCCTTCTTCTGGTGGTGCTCTGTGAATCGCCTTCCTCTCAACGTGTCTAAATGTCTGCATATGTGTTTCACCAATAAGCGTACGCCTTTTGTCAATGCGCATTCAATTAATGGATCGCTGCTGTCAACGGTAGATCATTTTAAAGACCTGGGTGTTATCCTGGATACGTATTTAAAATTTGATGTACATATAGCTGACATAACTTGTAGAGCATCGTGAATCGCTGATTTTGTACTGCGATGCTCTCATAGAACAGCAGTATTCATACCTGTGTTTGCCTTTACATCCTCTTGGTTCGCTCTATTCTTGAGTATGTCTGTCAAGTATGGTCATCCCGATTCATTTATCAATCCAGCACAAGTTCGCATGCATTTTTTATATAAATATAATCTCTCCTATCGCTCCGACAGTGAGCATCTAAATGTCCTTCATATCCCACCTCTTGATCTCAGAAAATAATTTTTAATTTTTGTGCATCCTTTCTAAGCTCTCCAGATGCCTCTAAGCATCGGACCTATGCAATGCATTACATACACGTGCGCCAAATTGGAGAAAATTTAAATGGTAATAACTTCTGTACATTCTATAAAAACTCATGGAGTATAAGGACCTTTCAAAGGACACTTACATATCTACTTTCTTCCAATTGAAGCATACAAATACAGTGATTTTAACGCTAAGGTTGGCAATGAGCTATTTCATCGGGGAATGACTGGGGGATATAGCCTGCACGACAAAATAAATGACAACGGCCAGCGCCTGATTGACTTTGCATGAAGTAGAAATCTAGTCATACGTTCGATATATTTTCCCCATCGATGTATTCGTAAAATCACCTGGATATCGCCGGAGGGCAACAAAAAAAACCAGATCGATTATGTTTTGATCCAACAACGTTGGGCCTCGAGCATACTTGACATCTGTACAAACCGAGGAGCCAATTGTAACTCAGATCATTACTTGATCAAATTAACCTATCCATGTCATATGTCAAAGGCATATTCGGCGAAGACTAGCCCACTACAACAATTTGACATCGAAAGGCTACAAACGGCGTCTGTTGCCAAAAATTTCACGGAGACTCTCGGGAACCAGCTGGTTCCCATCTTATCAGACGCATCGTTAAAGACGAACGAGGTCTGGATGGAAGTGAAAGCGGCTATTAAGACAGTGGCAGAACAGACGATCGGGCATCAAGCCCGAGGCAAGAGGAATGATTGATTCGATGATGAGTGCTAGAATGCGTTAGATAAAAAGAATCAGGCGTACAAAGAATACATAGGTAGAAAAACCAGGATGAAGAGAGAACACTATGAAAATCTCAGAAGAGTAGCGAATAAGATAATTAGGATTAAGAAAAAAAAAATACTATGAGGACCAATAGCATAGCATAGATGTAACTCTAGCGAGCAACAATACAAGGCAAGCACACAGAATAGTGAAACGCCTAAAACGTGGTTATCAGCCCAAAACCACGCTCTGTCGTGATGACATCGGCAATATAATCGCTGATGAAACCACGATTGAGAAAAGATGGGCAGTATATTTCAAGAATCTCCTTAATCCTCCACACAAATGCAGAACATCGGAGCCTACAGATGCCGTAGAGAGCTTCCATTGGCTCCACCAACTCTGGATGAAGTTTGTTCGATCATCAAAGCCCAAAAGAATAATAAAGTGCCGGGCATCGATGAGATTCTAGTGGAGCTCATCAAATATGGTGGCAGTAGTGTTCATAAAGCTATTCAGAAAGCCATCCAGCACATTTGGCAACAAAAACGAAAGAGTGGAGCCAATCAATTATATTCCCCTATCGACAAAAAAAGGGTGACAAGCTACAGTGCGAAAATTATAGAGACACATCACTACTGTATACGGCGTACAAAATATCTTCTAAAATCTAAGGAAATAAAATCGGATCATTCGTCAACAGTTTTATCGATGAGTATCAAGGTGGTTTTTGAGCAGGTAGATCCACAATAGACCAACTGTTTACAGTCAAGCAGGTATTTGAAAAATGCTGGGAGTTCAACATAGACGTACACTAAATTTTCGTTGACTTTAAGCAAGCAAACGATAGTATTGATCGTAACGCACTGTTCCAAACAGTGTTTTGCTTTGGCATCACAGCTAAATTAGTCAATGACGTCGACCACCTTCCAAGTCGACATCAACAACCAACTCACCGATGCCTTTGACGCAAATATCGGACTGAAGCAGGGAGATGGACTGGCCCCATTGGTGTTTAATTTGGTTTTAGAGTACGTTATAAGGAAGCTACTTTTCGCTTCGCGAGGTACATTACTATTCAAGTCGAGCCAAGTAGTAGCCTATGCGGATGGCATCAACATTTTGTCACGATCATTAACGACTGCCAAAAAGCTTTTCCTGAAACTCGGCAACGAAGCAAAACTAGTAGGGCTACAAATCAATAAAAAAAAAAAAACTTATGATGCAGTCGAGGAAAAATACCTCAAATACACAAAATATTACACAAAATATCTCGAAAATGTTGGCGAATTTTTGTATTCAGGCACCAAAATAATGACAAGTTGGGTAGACAGACCTATGCTCATGTCAGAAGGGTTTTGTACTCAACTTACACAATGCAATAACCAGTAACGAATAAAATCAAGAAACATGTCATGTTCGAGGATCATACTATTATTAGCGAAGTTGAAAGAATTTTGACTTCTGAGGTATTTGTTATAGTTATCCCCACAAATATCTCCCTTGATAATTATTTCAGATTTTTTAAGATCACGGGTGTCCATTCGCGAGGGAGGAAACACATTTTTATGTATTTCCCCCCCGCTATGCCCCCACAGAAGCAAAAACTGTCAGTTTAAGAACTGTTTTGAAAAGCTCTCATAGAGAACTTTCAGTTGATACTCATATCGGCTACCTTTCATGAAATTTTTTTTCAGGGGCCACTCCTCTGTACTGTAATCATCGATTCATGGCTTGTTTTTTAGAATCTGAGAATGGTTAAAAAGCCCTTTTGCTAGGAGCTCTCTCCTGCCTTTCCGACTTGTTTCAATTGTATGTACTCATCTTCATGATACCTATCATTCCTGAAATTTTCATGCAAATCCTAGCAAAGCTGTAGTTTCTAAGTCGGTAAAAAGCGCATATGGCTCCATAGCCATATGTTTCCATAGTAATACAGGGCATATTGTTCCATAGTAATGCAGGAAAATTCAAATCGCTATAACTTCGTTAAATATTATTCGATCTTTATGAAACTTTCAAAAAAGATCAATCTTATAAATAATCATCTGTGTGCTAAATTTTATTGAATTTAAGGGTACCGTCTAGATTTTATTCAAGAAAGCATAAAATCAATAAATCATACTATTACTAACAAAGTTGAGTGAATTTCGACTTCTCATGTATTTGTTGTTATTGTACTCATTAAGGCCTACATCCATGATTTTTTTCAGATTTTTCGGATGAAAGGTGTCCAATCGCGAGGGGGGGGTACGCAAAAAGTTCGTACATTTCCCCTTCCCCTGCCCCCCTCGGTATTCATAAAGCAATTTTAAGACTTGTTTTGAAAAGATCTCATTGAGACCTTTCCAATGACACCCTACTCGACTACCAATGGTGAAATTTTTTTTTGGGGGGTCACTTCCCTATATGGGGAGACCCCCCTTAAACCCCTTTGAAAATTTTTTTCACCATCGAACTTTCAAGAGGTCACCAGTTCTGACCTTTCCACAAAGTTGAATGACTGTAACTTCTATAGTTTCGGAGAAAAAGTGCTGTGACATACAGACGGACGGACGGACGGACGGACGGACGGACGGACGGACAGACGGACGGACAGACGGACACAGGTCGTGATTGCAATAGGGTTTTGTATTTTAGTACAAAACCCTAAAAACGGGCAATGAAAGAGACGAAGTACGCCGAAGTATGCTAGTCCCAAATAAAATATTTTATTTAGTATTGACGATCTTGAAAACCAGCTGCATACACAGGAAAACAAAACTCCAAGTATAGAAATCTGTAATAAGACCTGTGTTATGATATGGGTGTGAAGCATGGACCCTAACCCAAGCTTCCGCAAATATATTGAATGCCTTTGAGCAACGGGTCCTGAGGCGAATAATTGGAGCGAAGTTAGACGGAGACCAAAGGGAAATCCGATGCAGACATAAGCTGTATGAAATTTTTGACAGACCGGAGGTCTCAACGATTATAAGACTGCGGAAGCTGCAATGGGCTGGCCACATAAATCGTATGGACGAACAACGGCTACCCAGAAAGGTATTCGCTGGGAGAACTGAGGGACGGAGACTGGTTGAGAAACCGAGGAACTGCTGGTCTGACTCGTTCGACGAAGACAGTTCATCGCTGCTCGGATTTCGAAATTGGAGGACGCGGTCAATGAATCAAGACAGTTGGAGGCGATATTTGCAGGAAGCGAAGGTCCGAGAGACGCTGTAGTGCTAAGAAGAAGAATACAGTTTTAACGGCGAAAACATTTAATTTTCAGTTCCTACTATTATTAGAAAAGTTGAGAGAATTGTAACCATTGTTATGTGTTATTGGATCTACCTTCATTATTTTTCACTGATTATGATTAGCTGCTCATCTGCAGCTATTCATTAATAGATTCAATCAAGTGTTCACAGCATGTACCTTAAGTATTGAATACGCGAAAAATCACACAATATTATGCAATATTTTCACTTAAAACTGCCGCCATTTTGTTTTACGATTGCAGATGTCACCCGTTGAACGAATCCTCAAAGATATTCGTTATACACATAATTCCTGAAACTTTCATCCAAATCCTAGCAAACCCGTAGTGTCTGAGTTGATTGGAAGCGCATATTGTCCCATATCTACTCGTATGTATAGTTGCTGTTGTATGTAATATAAGAAAATTTGAACCCCCATAATTTTGTTGAATACGATTTGATTTTTCTGAGATTTTCTGTAATTATTGAACTTACAAATTGACATTTATATATTGAATTTTATTCAAGAAAGTGTAAAATTGATAAATCATACCATTACTAACAAAGTTGAGTGAATTTCTACGTCTGACGTATTTGTCATTGTAGTGCTTATAAAGCTCTACACTCATAATTTTGTTGAGATTTTTCGGATGAAAGGTTTCTAATTGCGAGGGGGGCACACCTAAATCTCATGCATTTTCTATTCTCCTGTCTTCCTTGGTACCAATAAAGTAATTTTAAGACCTGTTTTGAAAAGATTTCATTGAGACCTTTCATATCATACCCCGTTTGATCATCTTTGATGAAAAAAAATACTTTGAGGGTCGCTCCTCTATATGGGGGGACCCTCCTTAAAACCCTTTGAAACATTTTTTCACCCCAAAACTTTCTAGAAGTCATAACTTCCAACCTTTCCCCAAAGTGTCATGGCTGTAGCTTCTATAGATTCGGAGAAAAACTGCTGTGACATACAGACGGACGGACGGACAGACAGACGAACACAGGTACCGATTTCAATACGGTTTTGTATTTTAGTTAAAAAAGAGCAATGCTTTTGACATTTTTGCAAAGTTTAATGACTGCAGATCTAGAAAACTTGCTGGGGCGTATGAAAGACAGTATTTAGTTGAAGAGTTTTCAAGAGTTCCTTGGCACGAATTTTCAATGCTCATAATGTTTTCTCCGTCGCAAAATTCCTGGTCTTTTATACCTTCTCTTAAAAGGTCCAATATACCACCAACTGCAAACCTCCATTTTTCTCGTTGACCAGCAGATGTCTCCATTAAGCACCCATTAAAAACAAATAACCATAATTTAAGCTATGTCATTTCACCACAGTGAGCATCATTGGTTCCATGAGCTACCTATCGATTCCGTATCACCCATGCCTCTCCCAAACAAAACAACAACAAAACGTGGTAAAAGAGACACCAACAACTCCAACTAATATAGATTTTTGCCAGTGGGTAGGAAGAACGTCACACAGGGTGAAACACTTTGCCGTTCAATTTCCTATGACCCAGTTCCCTATCAACGATAAAACAGGAGAATTGAGAGTCAAGCCATAAAAGCTATCTGGCATACCATGGCCGAAACTCGAAGACACGTTGCCGACACTTCGCCCAAAATTTAGTGACATCGAATTGCCCCTCAGCCATAACTAATAACGTTATTAAGGAGTATTGAATCCTCATTATTATTCTCCGGCCAGTTCGAATCCATTGAGACATCAATACCAGCTGCCATACGTATCTTTGTGGGGTTCTGGTTTTTGCGGCTAATTTTTCGCATTTCCCCCAAGCGCCTCGAGATGGTCGTGGTCCAACGCCACAGTCTTGGTCCTAGGAAATTTTGTAGAAGAAATTTTTATCGAAAAGTCTCCAGCGATAAGATTTCGATGGAAAATGAAGTATTGTTAGTGTCTAGCTCACGGTTTGATGATTTAACACTCTCGGACTTCTTCACAAAGTAATCCTTGCCTTACTTGCCTTGCCGAACCGAGGCAAGGCTTCACGTTGAGCTCAGATATAAATCACAATAATGGTGGTGCTCATTATAATTATGGCTTTTAAAGTACACATAACCATTAGCGCACGTACAAGTCGTTAAACAAAGCCATTTTATAAGGAGCGACGATAAAGCCAAGCGAGGCCAGAAGGATTTTGCCAAAGCACCATAGCCCACATTGCAATCTACAGGATCGTGAGAATGTGTCTTGTTGCCTGTCTCTGTTGAGTGTCCTCCATTGATGAGTAGCTGAGAGTAGTGTTGCCACTTTATCTTATCCACCATGAAATTATATTGGCGTTTGGTGGCGGCGGGGAGTGAGAGACGTAATTAATAATGAAAAATGTGGTCGTTAGCACGTTGAGGATAATAGAATTGTGGGAAAACTGTTTATGAATCAGTTGGAAGTGATATTTGGCTTTAAATTTAAGCTGACTTGAAAGCAACTTAAACTCACCAGGTTTGTTGGTTTCAAAGATTAAGATCCCACCGCAGTATTTAAGGAATATTATGTTTGCTACACTGTTCTCAATACCTTCATAGCTACATCATATTTCTATTCCTAAAAGCACTCATTCAAATGATTCGCTTCACATTAAAAGTAGGAAAATGTTTGTGATTATGACGACTTAGTCGTGTCAATCAACAACGAAGGATGTAGCCTTCTACGAAAGAATACATAGCCTTGCGGGTGTGTGCCAACACCTTAGAGGCTTTCTTTTCGGCTCTGCTGCAACCACCACACACACATCGAAACACTCATGTGCTCGACCGACATTTTGTTGCTATTCATAGCGCTCCTTCATTCTTGAAAACTAGAGCATGAACAAAAACGGACAAGGATGATTCAGCTAAATAGAGAGAATAGTGTGAATTGTAGAACGCTGCTAAAGTCGAGGGAGAACATCAGGTGCTTTCCGGGACTGAATGTTTTGAAAAGTTACCAAAACAATTTTTGAACGAAAATTGGTTTTGTTCATCGTCACACGAAAACGAAGGGTTAGCTAATGGATTTTCAGGACAAACAATCGTTAAAGTTGCCAACTAGTATTGCTAGTTGGCTAGGAGACCACTAAGCGTGGAAAACTTGGAAGATGTTGTTGCGATATCAGATTGATTTATTTTTTAAACGACGCTAACCAGTTAACTTTACTTTCGAAGCTCAAATTAAATAAAAAAAAATTGGTACACGCTTCAATTCTATAATGAATGCTGGATATGTACATTCCAAAGTTCGGGTGTGGTTTGTTTTGAGATTTATCAGGAACGCTTAAATAAAGTGATGAAAAGACTACACTCTGTGAACCCAAAATTTTGTGGGAAAACAAAAAAGAAAGAATTTTAAGGAAATATAAATTCATAGAAGAAAAGTTTCGAACCAATTTATTCAACTGGCCTGGAGACCTTAAAGTACGCAAAACCGCGCGTAGACTCACAAACGTTAACAAGCTATTGGTAATACCTGAAAAAACATTGTGAATCCTGAATGATATGCGAAGCTTATTTTTTATGCTTCAATCTTTGAATACTTTTTCTTCGTTTTTGGTATAGCAAAAGTTAACTATTTGAGTTTCATGAGCTCTTCCCCACCTAGTCACTTTTACTCCACATTATTATTCACTGCAACGAATTACTATGGAGCACATGCACATTCCTCCAGCCGAAATTGCAAAATTTATCCGCAACGATTCGTAGAGACAAATTCTTGACGCCGAACGTTGACCACAAAAGCGACTGCTTTGCATTCAAAATTCCTACAATTGCAGACATTCGTTCTTTTGCAAGTTCCTTCCACGTAGTACAATTTTAGTTAGCAGACCCTCCGCGCGCCCATCGGGATTAATTCTGTTCAATTGTCTATTGTCAATGTCCAATTTCAATAACGAAATGACCGCATCGTTTCCTGTCCAAGACAATATTCCTTAGTAGATGGACATAATGGGGCAGAGAGAGGACGTTTTGTACCAAGTTAGCTTTGATATATCAAGAGCATGGTCTAATCTTATTGCCACTTGCAACAGCATCGAATTGCATTTGATTTGGATGTGGGGATAACTTGTACGAGTCTAAATGCAGGACATTTCTAGATGCTCGGCAAAAGGTATAGTCCTTTAGCATGCTTGCATGTTCGTCTGATCCTATTCATTGCTTGTGGGATTTTCAGAGAATATTCAGATTTTTGTGGGATTGTTCGTCTGATAGGATGCAATAAAGTAAGTGGACTTAAATTTTTTTGAAACTTTGTCGGGCTTTAGATATGATGTACATTTAAAGCTGCCATTTAAGACGATATGATGAGAAATTCCTTTATTAGTGCCTAAATAACATATGCTTTCAGTTTTAGAATTTTGAACTTAAAGAATTCAATTAAGGGTAGCATTTTATTGTCGTATTTCTCAATAGGTTTCATGAAATATTCTACACAACATTGGTGAGCAAATAAATTTTATTGCTGTTTCATTAGTTAACGTTCAATATTTCTCCGGCTTTTTCCATCAAATGCCTGCTTAGTAACTTTGCGACTTACGAGACTTTATTGCATGCTCAGTTGACTAACTTTTTACACTCATTCTTGCACTGAAAAAGTGAACTGAATCACAATACAATCTTTTGTTCAACTTAAAAATGAACTCTGTAAAGAAGATGCTGTGATTATCTTCCATAACTTTTTTATATGAACGGTCCCGGTTAATAACGATCAAAATCCATTTTTTCGATTTCGAGTTAGTTATGCTATCTTCTAGCACATATCGAAAAAAATAAATGTATGAATGCCGCAAAATTCTAAAGCTAATACTTTTGAATATAATGCATTGTTTGTAACTATGTTTTGCGGAAAAGTATCAAAGTCCATCCGTTTACGGGGAAGAAAATAAAGGTCCCAAAATTTCGATAATCGATTCTTGTCATCTTTATAATCGATTCTTGTCAACTTCATTTCTTCTTCTTCTTCGTAGCACTACAGTCTTTCTCGGGGCTTCGCTTCCTACAAATAACGTTTCAAACTGTTTCGGTTTATTGACCGTGTCCTCCAATTTCGAAATCCGAGCAGCGATGAACTGTCTTCATCGACCGAGTCAGTCCAGCGTTTCCTCGGCTTCCCCACTGGTCTCTGGCCTTCAGTTCTCGCAGCGAATACTTTTTGGGTATCCGTTATTCATCCATACGATTCATGTGTTGAGTACATTGCAGCTTTCGCAGTCTTACAATCGCCAAAACTTTCATATAGCTCATAGTTGTATCGAATTTGCCATTGGTACCCATCTAGCTTCGCTCCGATTATTTGCCTCAGGACCCGTCGCTCAAAGGCGTTCAATATATTTGCAGATGCTTGGGTTAGGATCCATGTTTCACACGAATAGCATAACATAGGTCGTATCACAGATTTGTATACTTGGAGCTTTGTTTTCCTCCGTATGCAGCTGGTCTTCAAGATCGTCAATACTGAATATAATATTTTAATTGCGAATTGTATTCTTCGGCGTATTTCATCCCTTTTATTGCCCGTTTTCGTTATTTTGGCGCCTAAATATACAAATTCGCTAACATTTTCGATACTGTATTCGCCAAGTGTGATATTTTGGGTGTTTGAGGTATTTTTCCTTGACTGTGTCAGGAGCTTTGTTTTTTCGTTGAGTTTCAGGAAGAATTCTTTAGCAGTTGTTAACGACCGTGACAAAATGTTGATGTCGTGCGCATAGGCTACTACTTGGCTCGACTTGTATAGTGATGTACCTCGTGTATCGACATGTTATGACGTACTCAAGAGCCAAATTGAATAGCAATGGGGCCAGCCCATCTCCCTGTTTTAGTCCGATATTTGCGTCGAGGGCATCGCTGAGTTGGTTATTGATGCAGACTTTGGAGATCTTCGACATCATTTTCATTTTGGTGAAATGGATCAATTTGGCTAGGATGCCAAAGCAAAGCATTTTTTGGTACAGTACGTTACGATCAATACTATCGTATGCTTGCTTAAAGTTGATGAAATTTTGGTGTGCGTCTGTGTTTAGCTCCCAGTATTTTTCAAGTGCCTACTGTCGATCTACCTGCTCTAAAACTACGTTGATACTCCCCAATAATACTGTTCGCGTATGATCTAATTTTATTTTCTAAGACCTTTGAAAATATTTTGTACGCCGTACAAAGTAGTGATATGCCTCTATAATTTTTTCACTGTAGCTTGTCAGCTTTTTTGTGGATAGGAAATATGATAAGCTCCACTTTTTCGGCATATGTTTCTGTTGGCATATGTGCTGAATGACTTTGTGAATAGCTTTAGGAACACTGCTGCTACCATATTTGATGAACTCCACTGGAATCTCATCGATGCACGGCGCTTTATTATTCTTTTGGGCTTTGATGTGGGAACAAGGTTCATCCAGAGTTGGTAAGGCAAATGGAAGCTCCCCGCTGACATTTATAGGCTCCGATGTTCTGGAGCTGTGTGGAGAATTGAGGAGGTACTTACAATATGGTGCCCATCTTTCCTTAATCTTGGATTCATCAGCGATGATATTGCCGATGTCATCACGAGAGAGCGTAGGCTTGGGCTGATAGCCACCTTTCAGGCTTTTCACTACTTGGTATGCTTGTCTTGTGTTTTCCCTTGCTAAACTTACATCTGTACTACCTCTATCCAAATAATGCCATGGCTCGGGTGACAAATTTTGTCTGCTATTGTTCATAGGTTGTTCACTTCCGTCTCTTACAAAATTTGTCGTTTTTTTCTTTTCATTTCTTTAAAAGCCGTCGAGCCTTCCTTTGTTGTATGAGCAGACGAATTTCGACTACTTCGAGTCATCTTCAGTGTCTAAAGGATGTGTTGAAGGGAATGGCTTTATATTCCATAGGACGGGCTGAGCGAATGGGTTATTAGTTTAGGTAGTAAATCCCAAGTACTAAATTAGGCCAAGTAGAGGGATATCAGGCTTTTGTTTTTTTGCTTGTTGGACGACCGTTTGTTCTGTTTCATCTCGTTTCCGCTTTCGTCTAAGAGTGTGGTTTAGTACTGAGAAAATCGCGTCAGAATTTGTAACAAGTTGTTCGTTGATAATTTTATCGTCTGTTGCTGTTTATCCTGCTAAATACAAAATAAAAGATTTAAAGCTGACAAAATAATTGAGAAGATTTTTATTTCGTAAAAGGTTGGGGGTTAATGTTTCCTTCAACTAAAGAATAAATCTGCTATTCAGGCTTGATTTGAAGTACAAAAATGCTGCTTCAGCAACATCTGAAAGTATTTAAGTCTCCTTCTTAGAGTTTGGTAGACGTACAAATTCAAAATAAGTTCCAATCAAGGCAAGCTTCTGTTATCCATCACTTTTAATCCTATATCTTTCTGCATCCAAAGTCGTAATATAAATTTCGGTACAAGCCCTGTCTAGAAAGTGACTTTAAGATTCGACACCTTCACTTGAGACTTCTCACGAATTATACTATTTACTTTTGTGAAAACTCCATTTGGGTACTGTGTGTTAGCATCCCTCGGTTTTCCCGCCCATCGGTTGCTAGTTTTACTCCTGTAGTATAAACGAATTAAGTTCCAGACATTATTAAGGTATAATTTCAATAACGCCAATTAGAGATGGTTCCAGTCCAGAAATTACCGGTAAATATTGTTCACGTGCGCAAAAAGAAGTCTGGTTGGTGTTTCATAATCGTTCATATTTTTTAAATATTTTATCTTGAAAAGCAAATTTTCCAATCGCCTTTGTGTCAGCTTCTCTAACTTTGACAAATAAAAATCCATTTTAGTGTTAATTAAATTTCTGTCACTAAATGTCAATGGGAAAGAGTTGCCATCATCAGAAGATAAACATTGCTTCTAGCGATCTCGATGAAACTCCTTTTGAAACTTTTCGTAATCCGTTATTCTGAATTTTAGTCAATGTTTCAATTTTATGCCGCCATGAAGAAGACATCAACCATTTGATGGTTGACTTCTATTACGATTGGAGACTGGTCATTTTTCATTGGGGACTATGAAATTTGAAGTCTTACGTGAGAAAGCTAGGGGTCCAAATTGAAATTGGTCCGCGGATATATCGAGAGCTCAAGTCAAATTAAATCAAAAGCGCTTTATTCAACACTAATTGTTATAAATTTTCAAAGAATATAAAGCAAATTCCAAGCCATAACAATATTAAGAACCCGAAATTTATACATTATCCATTAAAAAACATTTAATAAAAAAATAACATTCAATTCAATCTGATTAAAATTATTACATATTTTTTTATTCAATTGGAAGAAGGATAAAAAACCAACCATTGATATTCAAAAATAATGTATAATACTAACACATCAGTGAACTTTCATCTTACATCTAATTCTAATAACATTCAATCAAAAACTATGTCTTATACTAAAAAATGCTGTCACGATGTTCCGAACTGAACCTTATTTCTAGGCTTAATATAATAAATATAAACTCTGCAGGACACTTCAGGTGTTCGAGCGGTGGGAGATAACATAAAGAACACCGAAAATCCTATTGTCACTGCTACGATCGTTACCGTAGCGACCGATGCAAGGGTCGCAAATCCCGACATTGCAACGAAAAGTCCAGAAGCCAACGAGGAGATTACGGCACTAAAAGCAAAGAGTGACCAGACACCGCGTGAATGCACCGCCAAAGTTGAAAATGTGGCGGAAGTACTGCACTCAGAAACGGAACGCGATAACCTCTCCCAAGGATGGTTGCAAGGTACAATTGCGGCCCAGCGATACGAAGAAGAAAGACTACTCCGAAAAGCGGGAGATGTTCTGAAAAGAATACAAGCTGCATGCGACTCCTCAAAAATCAGCAAAGCAGCGAAGGAAGGGCTCCTTGAACTAGAGGAGCTCCTAGATCGCATAGGGCACTATCGAAGAAGCTGGTTAAGGGCCGAAGACGAAGAGAAGGCTTAAGAGGCACTTGGGGCGAAATCTAAAGGCGACACGCAGATAGCTCCACCATTAATGGTCAATAAAAGAATTGGCGTCTAGCCCAATCGAAGGAGATCGGGATAAAAGAAGGAAGGAAGAGGCACTCGAAGGGCGTGGAGCACTAGATCAGGGGTTCCAGACAGTGCTTACAAAAGGAGCGAAGAAAGCTGCAAAGAAACTCCTTCAAAAAAAGCCAGAAAGTAAAGTTCGTACGGACGCCCAATTACAAAAAGGACCTGATGCAAAGCAGGAGAGGCAGAAGCCCCGACAAAGACCCCGGCAGCAGGCACTGCTTGTAAAGCCCCAAGATGGCCGATCCTACGCGGAAGTACTGCGGAACATCAGGGGAAACGTAAGGCCCGAAGACACCAATACTACCATTAAAGTAGTACGACCAACGCGGTCGGGCCACACACTGGTCGAATTCGGAGCAGAGGCCGGCAATAAAGATGCATTCTGTGACGCAGTAAAGAAAGTCCTCGGCAAAAGCGCAACTATAGCCCCGCTCGAGCCGATGGCAACGATCGAAATACGAGACATAGACTGTGTGACGGATCTGGCCGAGGTAGAAGAGGCCATCAAAAAGGAGTTCCCTAGCGTGGGAAGGATCAAAGGACAACGCATGGCCATAGTTGACTTGACCGAAAAGGACGCCGAACAATTCCTGAACAAGGGCAAAGCATGAGGATACGGCGAAGAGCAACGCATCTTCAATGTTTCAAATGCCTTGGTTATGGTCACACCACACAAGTATGCAAAGGACCCGATAGGAGTTCCCTATGTTACAAATGCGGTGAAATGGGTCATAAAAGAAAAGAGTGTACGAAGTACGCACACTGTATCCTTTGCAAGGATGCTGATCCAAAACTTGATTTTGGACACGTCTTGGGATCAGGAAAATGCCGGGTGTTCCAGGAAGCCCTAGCCAAGGCAAAATCAGAGCTTTGATGACCCGCATCCTGCAGCTAAACCTACACCGCAGTTCAACCGCCCAAAATCTGCTTGAGCAGTTTGCGAGGGACAGGAAAGCCAACTTCTTGCTGCTGAGTGAGCAACACCATAATAAAAGTCCTGCATTATGGTACTCTGACGAAACTGGTACTGCCGCTATCTAGGTTCGGAACAGTGACTTTCAAGCGGAGAGTTGTGGACGGGGGGATGGTTTCGTGTGGGTTCGGTGCTCAGGGATCACCTTCTTTAGTGTGTACCTAACGCCTAACGAGTCGATATCATCTTTCCAAGCCAAACTTAATGCTCTGGAGGGCGCTGTCTCAAACGCAGAGGGTAAAGTGCTCGTTGGGGGCGACTTCAATGCTAAAGCAATCGAATGGGGCATGCCTCAGACGGATCCGCGGGGAAAACGAATCCTGGAAATGGCGGCCAGGACGGCCCTCGTCGTACTAAACTCCGGAAATACGCTGACTTTCCGCCGTATTGGATGTGAGGGAACCATACCGGACGTGACATTCGCCTCGGAGTCCTTAGTACCGAGGATAAAAAACTGGAAAGTATTAGAAGACTACTCAGCCAAAGATCAGCAGTGCATTCTGCTTGAGATAAGTGATGCTGTCTCCCGGCGTCCATGCTCTCGGCCTTCTACAACTGGATGGAACATCGGAAGAATGGACGTCGAGAGGTTCGTCAAGATTCTCACAGCAGGTGAGCCGCTGCAGGGAGCTTCGGAGGGGACGGGAGAACTGGCAGCTCAAGATGTGGTGAACTCTACTATGAGCATAATCAAGACTGCTTGCTGCGCTTCTATGCCCCGTCGAAGACCCCGGCACGGCAAGCCCCCAGTGTCCTGGTGGTCTACTGAAATCGCTGAAAAGCGGAGGAAGTGTCACAAGCTTCAGCGTGAGGCTCAACGGGAGCGGAACCGTGACGAGGCATTCAACCAGGTGGCAGCATATAATTCGGCCAGGAAATGCCTTCGCAAACTGATCAACAGTAGCAAGGCTCGCTGCTGGCAAGACCTAGTGGACAATGTGAACAAGGATCCGTGGGGCCTTGGCTACAAGCTGGTCATGGGGAAACTTGGTGCCCTACGGAAGCCTTGTATACATGACGCGGAAAAGATGGACGCGATAGTGCGGGGACTCTTCCCCGCCTATCCCGTCCGTGTTGACGCTGTCCATGGTGAAACAGCAGTAGAGCGCCCACTCTTCACACAGCTGGAACTGGAGGAGGCAGTCCTCTCCTTGAAAGCGAGGAAGGCTCCAGGTCCAGATGGTGTTCCAGCTGAGGTGTTGCGGCTCGTCTATCACCATTGTCCTGACTTGCTGCTCAGCACATTCAACGCTTGCCTACGGGACGGGGTTTTCCCGGTACGATGGAAGGTGGCGAGGCTCCTGCTGATCAGCAAGGGGAAGGGAAATCTCCAGTCGCCGTCTGCGTACCGCCCGTTATGCATGCTAGACACGGCTGGGAAAGTGCTAGAGAAACTCATCAAGGGAAGACTCTCTGACGCGATTCTTGCTGCTGGGGGCCCATCTCCTCGGCAGTACGGCTTTAGAGCAGGAAGTTCTACCATTGATGCAATTGCAGAGGTGGTGAACGCGGATCAAAAGGCAGAGGCATATAGTCGCACCAAGCGATGGATCGTCCTGTTGGTGACACTCGACGTCAGGAATGCCTTCAACTCCGCTAGATGGGTGGATATTCTGGACACGCTGGAAAACTCTTTTCAAGTTCCAGAATATCTAATGCGGCTTTTGAGGAACTACCTTAAGGACCAAAGCCTGCTCTACGACACGACACAGGGCCAACAAAGGATGGAAATTACATCGGGTGTTGCCCAGGGATCTATCCTTGGTCCGGACCTGTGGAACGTGTCTTACGACGGGCTACTGAGACTTGAGATGCCAGATGAGTCGCGCTTGGTTGGCTATGCGGATGATGTTGCGGCTCTAATCGCCGGACGCACCATTGAACAAGCGCAACTTAGGCCAGGTATGCTAATGCGCCGAGTGAGGGAATGGATGACTGCCCGCGGGCTGAGTTTAGCACTGGAGGAAACCGGAGTGGTCATCTCGACAAAAAAGAGAATCCCTAGAGTAAGGATGATCAGTATTGGAGACATACAAATCGAATCGAAGCCAGCGGTGAAGTACTTGGGGCTACTGATCGACTCGAAGATGAGTTTCTCTGAGCAAATCAGGGCAACGGCTGAGAAGGCTGCTTCGGGAATATCGGCCCTGAGTCGACTTATGGCCAACGTAGGGGGACCCAGCCCATCAAGAAGACGCCTCTTGATGAGTGCTGTAGGGTCAGTGCCAATGTACGGAGCAGAGGTATGGGGCAACGCTCTCAGCAAGGAGGTATACCGAAAACGTTTGGCACAGATACAGAGAAGCGGAGCACTGAGAATTGCATCTTCGTATCCAACAGTCTCCGACTCGGCGGTGAGAGTTATTGCAGGCGTGATACCTGTCGCCCTCCTTGTTAGAGAGCGCCGCGCTATTTACCCGCGCCGAAACGAGGATGCGACGGAGATTGTTATCCGCGAGAAAAGACAGTGCTCTCTCAACGATTGGCAGCAGTCTCGGGTCAGTTGCATGAAGGGAAGGTGGACTACGTGCCTCATCCCGGATGTGAGACCGTGGCTATATCAAAGGCATGGTGAGACTGACTTCTATCTGACCCAGCTTTTGGGCTGGCATGGGTGTTTTCAGTCTTACCTGCACAAGATCGGCAAGTCACGGTCTCCCGATTGTCGGTTTTGCCCAGGAGAGGAGGACAATGCCTGTCACACATTTTTTGAATCCAAATTGGCCAGGCTGCGAAGGGAACTCTACAGGGAGACGGGAGAGCTCACCCCGGATAATATATTGCGGTGATGCTCGAATCGGTTGACAAATGGAACCAGGTGGCACATTATGCTCGGGCAGTCCTAAAATATAAAAGGGACTCACAGCAGCCGGAGGCACTGGGGCTTGGGGGTCGCTCTTCTGGCAATTCTTCTTCCCCTCTCCCCTCCCGCTAGGAAAGGGACTCCCCAGCTTGAAGGCGCCCCACGGCGTAACAAAACGAGACCTGGCCCGAAGTAATGTATCAAACGGTTCCAGGCTAGGTTCTCAGATTGACAGGGGAGGTGTTTAGTGGGTAGTCCAAAGGTATCCTCCATGGGAGTCCCACACTGCCAGACTCGGCGGGCATAAATGCCTTCACCTCCCTACCACAAAAAAAAAAAAATAATGTGTCAATTAAGCTGCATACTCTACTGTAATTCAACATTTTTTTCTCTCGTCAAAGTTAGCGGGCACGGAGGCTTGAGACAAACGTAAACATTACACAAAAAGCAACCGTTACTTTCTCTGAAGAAGGTCGTTGCATTAAAAGAGGAATGTCAAACTTAAAGATGTTAAAGTGGCTGAAGTGAACAACTCATCTCTGCCTAAAGGATGGAAACTTGATGGATGTAGTTTACTTTAAACTAGTAAAACAACAGACTAAACAGTTTCGACGGGATCCACCTTATCTCTTCAGAAGCAGCCACTGCTGCTCGACTGCTTATGTTTATTACACAATTTGACATCAACTCATATTTCTCAATATGGGCGTTTAATATTTTGTTCAGTAAGACTTCAAACATTTTGCTGGTGTTAGGCAGAAAGCTGATTGGGCAATAGCGTTTGGGGCACGGAGATTCTTTTTCTTTCTTCAAGATTCGAATTTCCTTGGCCTTTTTCCAATCATTTGGGAAATATGAATTGTTCAACATATTGTTGTACAATATGCAATAATTCCTTATAGCAACATCAGACAAATGCTGGATAACTATATTTGGAATACCGTCAATACCAAATGATTTCTTGTTGTTTATCTTGCCAAATATGAATCTCAAGTCTTCATAGCTTACAAAATAATCGGTAAGATTCCAAATGTTAATGTTTTATTGAAATCAAGAATTGATTTGCCGTTCAGGCTTGATTTGAAGTCGGAAACTTTTGCTTAAACCCCCTCTTAACGTTTTTGGTTCCCTTTGTTATGGTTTGGTAGATCGATCTATTCAAAATGTGTTCTAACTAGGGCAAGTTTCTGCAATTCATCACATTAAATCCTGTTTCAATTTCGATCCGGAGTCGTACTATCAAGTTTGATATTAGCCCTATCGAGAAGATTTATCTCGTAACTAGAGACTTCAAGATTCGATACCTTCACTCGAAACTTCTTACGGAATAAGCTATTTTTTTTCTTTGGGGTGATATCCCTCAATTTTTCCGCCCGTAATTGCTGACCTCACTCCTTTAGTATGAGTAAATTAAGTCCTGAATATTCCTCAGGTGTAATCTGAAGAAAGTCAAAGAAGGATGATTGAAGTCCAAAAATCGCTGATAAATATTGTTGATGCGTGTGAAAAGAAGGAATTCAATCTCTTTAATCTTGCGATGGTTGGTGTTGCATATCCTTCCAAACTGTTTCGATGTTAAATCTTGGAAACTTTTTCCCAATCTTTTCCAACGCCAGCTTCTCTAGCTTTGACAAATAGAGATTTATTTCATCGTTAGTTAGATTTCTGTCATTGGAAACCATTGTTCAAGCGTTGCCATTATCAGAAGGAGGACGTTGCTTCTGGTAGTCCTGCTAAACTTTTAAAACTTTCTTCAATCCGTTTTTTTTTATATCAAACCGATAAATTTGATGTTGATCTGGAAAGAGGAAATCATTTTCCCTTTGATGATTGATTTCCATTACGGTTGCGGTATGGTCGCTTTCGTGAAGAAGCACCCGCAGTTTCCGCTGGGAACTATAAAGCTGAATTCATGTATTGCATCATCAAGGCAGAGGTCCAAACATGAATTTGTCCTAGGGTATGTTGGGAGCTCCGACCCATATAGATTGCACCTGTATTCAATTTGGTTCTCTGTTATCGATGATTTCAAGAATACACCTCTTGGATTATTGTTGACGTTCAGTCATGATGTACGCCGGGCATTCAGGTCACCAGCAAGAATATAATACTCATACAGTCTGTTCAGTTCGAGTATTTCAAACAAGCAATTTAGTTCCTCGTTGAACATGCGAACGTTTTGACCAGTTGCATGGGCAGAGATAAGAAGAGGTTATTCTCACCTGGCAGTGAAATTTTGATAACTTACACTTTGGAAACAATAGGGTCTTCTAACCAATATCGCGGTGCCACCTCCCCTATCACTGTTGACTCTATAGTTTCTACAAGTTGAAAATCCTTGAATGTCATGGAGTGCCATGAATTCAGGTGGGTTTCAGTGAAAAGCATGATGTCAGGCTTTTGCTTTACAATGAATTCAAGGAGATAGTCACGTCGATTTATAGTAACAATCGTGTTGGCTTGATCGAGATGAGGCGAGGCCTAGTGACTGGATGACAAGTTAATTCGAGGCATTTGAAACGTCTAGATGCTGAAAAGGCGGCGTGAATTTTTGAATCTTGTTATCGATTCTCTCCGATAAAGAACTAAATTGCTGGTAAATTTTAAGAAGCAGGTCATTGTTGCCACTGATATTATATACATTCTTTTCAGCATTATCTGCTGGTCCTTTAGTGGCGAGTGCAAATGATACTCCACCCTTGACGAAGTAAGAAGGTATTATACTGCAGTGTACTTGTGTTTCTTTTCGAATAAATTTAGTTTTGCATCTCGATATCGGAAGCATACCCGATATAATTTCTTTTGGCTCCGTCTGAGCCAATTTGCCCTCACCGGGGGAATAAACATCTTTGCATTTTACACACTGAAAGCCTATGACGCAGTTGGCAGCCAAATTTCCAAATCTTTGACATAGGTAACCCTGGTTGACTTCTCTTTTTTGGAAGTGGTCCCACCTCACCACTCTGAAATTCAAGTACTTTATTTGTTGAAGGACACTTGGACTGCTTTTGTTTGAGATTTGTACCAAATAAAGTGGTAAATTCTTCCTGTTTTATTGTCAATCTTCCTATTGCACCTGAAGAATATCGGCTGTATTGTTTCCATAGTGCAGTTCCGTCAATAAAAAGGTCTGATTGTTTCATTTCTCGGGGTATAGATGAACTGTCGAAACTCCCCAGAACTTCGCGCGCCCTTGACTGACTTAAAACCAACCAGTGGCTTTGTTTTCTTTTGCGCTTTGTCCGAATACATTGATTGGCAGAATTTTTCTTCCTTTTTGGAACCTTTTTTTTTAGCGGAACCGGCTTTTTTCAATAAAAATAAACTTTATACTCACGATTTAAAAAATTCATTTAATTTTTGAAAATTTTTGAGCGATTCAGAATACGTTTATACGCAATGCTAGACGTATATTATGTTGGGAGCTCCACTCCGTATAAACGATATCAGTTTTAATTTGTTTCTCTCTCTCGATGCGTATAAACGATATCTGTTTTAATTTGTTTTGATCGACGATTTCAAAAATACACCTCTTGGATTTTTAAATGTATACATACCGTTTCACGTCGTCAGCTAGCATATAATAATTATGCAGCCTGTTCTATTCGAGTGTTTCAAATACGGGTTTGAGCTCTTTTTTAAATTTGAGAACATTTCTTTTAGTTGGGTATGCCTGATGACGAAAGGTTATCCTCACATTTCAGTGAAATTTCGATAACAGACACAACAAAATTCAATGCTTTTGAATTCGACTTTATCAGTACTTTGGAAACAATAGGATCTTCTAACCAATATGCATATTTTGAGCACACCTACATGGACCTAGTTATATGTACCTACTATTGGGAACTTTTTTCAATATCTTCTCAGATAATCGGTTTAGTCTGATTTTAATTTGTCTAGCCTCTTTTGCTTCTTTTCATACATACATATCTTGATGATCCTTGTCTGTTGAATTACCAGTTAATAAAAAAAATTGCTGTTTACTTGAATAGTTTCAATATTTTTCTAATCTTATGAAATGCATTGAAAGAAAACAAACAACTTTAATGGCTACCTAGAAACTCTGAAATTTAAAACATTTTTCCTTTTAGTTTGTAACTTATGATCTGATTAACAAGATGTCAAAGCATGCCGTACGATAATATTCTTACAAACTTCACTGGAACATTTTCACAGCTAACTTAAATCAATTTCATTTAACTTCCCAGTCAATGCTAGACTTCCGATAAAATTAACTCGGTTCATCATTCATACTTCAGAGATATCAAGTGCCTCATGCATAGCCTTCACGAATTCTTGCGATTCCCAATAGTATGGCTGCATTTGAATTTTATTGAAGTATTCAAGCTACTCTACAGCCAATCCAACCATATCTACCAACCTGAGAGGAGTATTAACTGCCACCACTGAGCTCTAGCCAACAACCTTTGAGTCCATTCCAAAGCGAGGAATGTCTTCGATTAGACGTGACATTGACACATGCATGTTTATCTACACAAATATTTCTGACAGTTAACTCTCGTAAACTTTAATTTGATTGGTATAAACCATTTGGAAATTTTGCCGGTACGATCTGTAAAGTGTATTGTAGGAAATCTGCAAGACAGGTTCCAGGGCAAGCAGACATGTATCAGGCAGCCAGCAGTGCATAGCTGGAATGAGGAAACTTCACCTGAAGTGCCTTCGGTCTGAACTTTGCAACTCTTCATGGACAAATCAAGACTTCCCAGGGCGAAAGTGTTTTAATTCCAAAAGTTTTGTGGAAGTGGTTGTCTAACATTTGCTCTTTGCATTGAATATGCCTCAGCTCCCTAAGACCTTTGTAGCATGTGTGGCCAGATGGACTTAGCATATCTACAGTCGGCTTTCGTTCGTGCATTTAATTTAATTTTGAAAAGTTTCACTTGTCACTTTGAAGATGCATGGTTGAGGCTCAAATCGAGTGGGGGTTTCGAAAATAGTCATATGTGTTGCAAACAGTTTTTCAAGGAAAGCAAAAGATCCTCCACTTGAAAAATTCACAAATGTATCATTTTCTCTTTCGATAAATAGGTTAACTAAATATATGAGTTTGAAAACAATAGGAAAACTGTTAATTAACAGTTTTCTAATTGTTTAGTGAACGAAATCATTCTCTATTCTCCAATAAATCAAATTTAGTTCTTCATTTCCATCTAGGTCTTATTTCCAAGGCAAAATCACATGCGTGTGTCACGCGACATTATGATTACCTTCAAAAGCTCGATATATTTTCAATGTGGAATTGGATTTTTATTCTCATCCTTTTCAGGACAATTCTACTCCCTCGAACGATTGAATTCAATATTTTTTCGATTGTCGTACGTACTCGCATGCATGCTATTCGGGGAAAACATGCCTGTAAGAAAATTACAATTTTGTTCCATTTCGGAGGAATGCCTCGAACCCATGCCAATCAGGCGTTTCGAGACAATGTTTGGTGGTCTACACAAGATGGCAGAATCCTGCTTACCAAAGACAATTCAATATGCGACGAGTGTTTTTGCAATAATATTTGCGATAAAAAACATTCAGAACTACGATATGTATATTGATCAAACTTCAATGAATTGTAGAGGAGGTAGCACAGGTGGCCGACAGCCACGTGAAAGCAACTAAATTGAACCTCTCCAGCCCGCGCAAGTAAGTAAAGTCTAAATCTCATTCGAGCTTATTACGTAGATCCCTCCTACGTCCTTGGGAGGAATAAAGAAGTTGGTGTCATATCAATCCGAACGCAAAAATATATTTCTCCAAATCGACGTCTACCGCACAGATACGAGTATACGATGCACAAGCAGATACTTGTTGGGGATTAATGCGGTTTCTCCTTTCGAGATTGAACCCCAAAGGGATTTGAATTTCCCAAGCAATACGAAAGTAGCAGCGCCAATCAACCATACGCCCATTAGCCCATTAAGCCAGAGAATGACTCAGATTTTTCACAAAACCCAAAGAGTCGTTTCCTGCCCGCCCTCTCACTTTTCATCCTTTTTCCAGGCTTTTGCATCCGCTCGTGGTTTGGTTGCCATTTTCAGTGTCGCCTTTCCTCTCGCATCTGTATGTGTGTATTTTTCTGGTTTTCCTTCTATTTATTTTATTTTTTTTTATTTTGATCCAATGTAGTCCTGCTAATCCTGATGAATCAAAGTGATGGATTTGATACGAATGGCTAAAATATTTTCAGTGTAATTTTTTGTGCTCGACAACAGATCCAATGGAGTACGGAGTGAATTTTTTCAGGGGGCAAAGCGTATTACGAGATGAGCACACATTTTTGCATGCCTGGATGGAGGGAGTGCGGCAGGGCGGAGGCAAAGTCGTTTGAAAACAGATCGACCTATAAATTTGGTCACAGAGAGAGATTCATATGAATGTTTCAGACAGTGTAGTATCTGTACGGAAGCACAGACACGAAAGGACGATGAGGGTGGAAAGTGTTTTTAGTTAGTATATTTTTTGGAGTGGCCGATTAGGGAATTGCAGGGATGAGTTCAGTCAGCTATTTAATTAAATAGATGACTGCAATTATCACGGCATTAGATGTGATTGTTGTGTAGAGAAAATAACGCTAATATAAATGGGTTTGTCGAGAATACTTCAGGATAGTTTGTTGCTAGAAAAGCTTAGGAGGATGAGATCATAACTTTTGCTTTTTGCTATGAAAACCTATTGATTAATAGGAGTACATAACATGAGTGATTGAGCTACGATTCTGTGTGTATCTTGTGGATATAACCAGTGGCGTATCATCCAGAATAATGATTCGACAATATTGCATCATAGGCAATAACAACTCTTAGCTGAATTGATCTTATTGCAGAATTCTTGTTTGCCATCCTTGGCTACGTTCAAAAAACTAGCTTGGCATCGTTCAGTCAACTGCTTGCTACACTCGTTAGGTGCTGTTGTCACCGTAGTATATAGTCAACTAAGGATAGTTCGACCAAGTACAGTGACGCTCTTAGTTCTTCCAGAAAAAAACTCAAAAATAGAAAAAAACTCAAAAATAGCAAACAATATTCAATGTAAGTACCATTTTTGCTATCTAAATGGAAGAAATGAAAGAAAAACAAGCAGTTGGTTAACGAAAATAAAACACCTATTCGAAGGCAGCCAAAAATTGTACCATATGTCCGAAATAATGATGTTACACTAACGTCAGGCCTACCATGAAGACTCGATCTCCTTGCTCTTAGCAGTGATGCTGTAATGATTTTTTGTCCGTAAAGGACTGCAGCGATAGTCTACTACCTCAGCGAGTCCAGATATTAGTGCTCGTCGAAATTGCCTTTTTCTGAGAATGCGCTGACAGGCTAGCATTGTGGTGTCGTGGGGCGGGCTCTTTTCCCCCAGCACAAGAGTCCACTACCAAAAAACTTTGCAATCACGAATTAGAAGATAAAACGACTCAGTTCGACGGTGTCGAGGCCGAAGTAACCTACCGAAGGGATGGACTACTAAAAAGCGACTGGCCGAGCCTGATGAACACGCGCGGGACTCGAGAGGGTTCCGTCGCTACCAATGGTATTTATGACCCTCAAATAAGAGTTGAGCATCCAGGTGGAAGCGGTGCACCCCATTCATACAAACGTAATTCGCATGTACTTTTCCCTTAAAGGCTTATTCGCATAGAGCGCATTATAACGCAGTGCTAAGCATTACTATAACGTCGCGTTATTGCGATACGTTTGTGTAACACAAGTTTGCATCCATCCTGTCACACTAATGGCGTTATGACTCAGCGCTACTTTCAGGAACATTGCGTTATAACAGACCAATCGAAAAGCCCCCGGTCAAAGGGGGCCGTTTTTTAACGATTTCATTCCTTTAACGATTCAATAACGCGATGGTCTGGCACTTTTGGAGGTAATCAATGAATATTATACCTTGCGCATCCCAGAATACTGATGCCATAACCTTGCCAGCTGATCCTCGCTTTGGATTCGGTTCATCGTGTGCAGTCCACTCAGCTGACTGTCGATTGGACTCCGGAGTGAAAAGGTGGAGCCGTGTTTCATCCATTGTCACATATTGACGCAAAAATTCAGGTTTATTGCGCTTGCTTTTGATTGATTGTGAGCTCGCGCGGCACCCATTTTGCACACAGCTTTCTAATGTACAAATATTCGTGAATGATATGATGTACACGTTCCGATGATATTTTCACAATGTCTGCTATCTCGATCAACTTCACTTTATGGTCATTCAAAATTATTTTGTGAACTTTTTTGATGTTTTCATCGGTGACAGCTTCTTTTGAGCGTCCACTGCGTTCGCCGTCTTCGGTGCTCATTTCACCACGTTTAAACTTAGCATATCAATCAATGATGGTTGATTTTCCTGGTGCAGACCCCGAAAACTCTTCATCAAGCAAAGATTTTGCTTCAACTGTATTTTCCCTTCAAAAAGCAATATTTTATCAGCACACGAAATTCTTTTTTTTTCATCTTTTGTCAAATAACAAAAGTAGCAACACTCACAACGCAATATCTCTCAAACTTATGGTCGGACTGCTGTCAAATTTTGACACCTATCGTTTGAAGGCTGATACAAACTAAAAATCATATAGATTTAATACTAGCACCGCCATCTGTGTATCATACCAGGGACTTTTCAATTGGTCTGTTACATTTGTTTTGTATAAAATTACAAAAGTAACGCGCGTTACTGAATTTCCACGAGTAAAATATGTGAAGAAACCGAGAAATTAATAGAAGAAGTTAGAAAGTTTGTTTATTTATATGACTCAAGTCATAGTTTATACAAAATTATTATGAAGAAAGCGGAGGCATGGAACATTATTGCTGAAAAGCTGGGAATTACAAGTGAGTATGATGTGATGTCTAATAAGGGCGATGTTTAAAAAACAAATTTTAAACCATATTGAAATTGAGTTAGTCTGTTCGTCTGTAAGTAAAATATAAGTAACCATAATTAAAAATTGCCTATTTTTTTTATTCGCTCGATTAAATTCCAGCATCACTACTACGTATCATAACTTTATATAAACAATCCCTTCTAAAATTATTATCTACTGGCAAAGTAATCAGCAAAACTTTCACGGACTTGAATCGCAGCATTAGTTGATCTTCGATTGGTTACATTTGTTGGTACGAGCGCGAGGGGCATTTCATAAATATTGCTCAATGGAACCAATGCCATGGGTTGAATATTGTATGTTAACATCCTTTTTGATTATAATATAGTTATGCAAACAGGTTGCAGCTTTAACTACGCAATCTGCAGTAGTGGCACATGTTTATATTGGTCTCAAAAGTATGCGCCATTTCATGGCCAATATGTCAAATGCATTTTCCACGATACGCCGGGCTCGACTGACTTGTGCATTGAAACATTTTTTTTTGATTCGTCATTCCAGCTTTGGGATGCGGCCTCATTAGGTACGTTTGAAGTGCTAATCCTTCATCACCGAGGATGACGTGGGGAGAAGGAATATTCGTGCCAGGTAATGGCTTTAGAGGGAGAATATTTTTTCCATCGATATACTGCCGGTAGTAAGCGGAATTCTCAAATATAGCACTGTCGCTATGTCGTCCATAACTTCCAATGTCAACTACTATGAACTTGTAGAATGAATCCACCACTGTCAGAAGGACGAGAAAGAAAAAATATTTGTAGCAGTAATATTTAGATGCACTCTTGTTGGAGCATTTTAATTTAATGTGCTTTCCATCAATGCTTCCAACGCAGTTAGGAAAACCCCCTAGTGTTGAAAAACCTTCCTCTGCTTCTTTCTACGCCCGTGTCGCGGGAGGGGGCATATATATTGGCTGCAAAGCGTTCCGAATTTCCTGACAAACGTCGCTCACAATGTGTGAAACAGTTGAATGTCCCAAACATTGAGTAATTAAATAATACTGGAGTGGACAACCACGTGACAATATGGTTGCAACAACCCCTGCGACCACTTTTCCTACTGCTACGCTCTTGTTTACAACCTTAGAGAGAGCCAAATTGCACAAGCAAACATGGCTGCTGCTCAATGTAAACAAATTTTCATACAATACCAAAAACTTGCTTTCTATTTGAAAAACCTTCAGCATTGTATGAAAAACATGCAAAACATTAAGATAATAACTACTCACTTGTGAAAGGAAACACCTACAGATCCTTTTCCACTATGATTTTTTCACGAAGGCACTACATATTTCATTTTGAAATTCTAACTTAATTACACAGTGTCACACGTTAAAATAACTTGAATCACAAACTTCAATCGAATGTTTAAACACTTGGTACGAATTTAGATCGCGAACACTTTCCATAGTTTTAATATCGGATAAAATTCGCGACGAAACTTGCAAATTGGCCAATTTGGCGTCCAATTTGCATCAGTCAACTTGACAGTCAGTTCACACCTAGTCAGCTTTTGGAACAAGAAAGTGACCAGCAAGAGGCAGACGGGGAGGAAATGACAGACTGTTCACTTGGAAGAGAACAGAAACCGGTCGCATGCTCTCTCATGCATTTTATATGAGCTTAGCCCATCCAGTTCTTATTAATCTTAGGTCCCAAATGAAAAGAAAACGCGATGGTTTGGTAACTGTCACCAGTAGCCAAAAATCTTCCAAACACAGAATTCCTATTAAATACATGTTATTTTTCAATTTTGAAGCAATGTAAACTTGGAACTATTTATAAGAACTGTCAATTAGGCGATGCAGCCAAAACCAAATGAAAAAGTTTACGAAACAATTATATGAGGTACAAGAAAAGTGTGAAAGGTATAGCGGGGCTGACAAAAAAGTACCAAAAGTGGCAATGGAGTCAACAAATGCAATTTTTGGATGATATGAGGGGCATTTCATAAATATTGCACAAGTTGGTACCACTGCGAGATAGTCAGCGCTACAACAATGAGCATCTCGCCAGTAGTAGTTCAAAGCTTGGGGAAGAAGTGTGTTATTTTATTTTATTTGTAGTGCATTGCATTTTTTAGTTACGCGACTTTTAAATGGAGCCTGCTCATGTCTCAGATAATGCCTACATAAAGATTGAAACTTTACGTCGAAAAAACCCGACAGATTTCCACAGTGCTTTAAGTGAGATTTGTAGTGAGTTAACAGTGGACCGAAGTACAGTTCCTGGTTGGTCCAAACGTTTTCGTGGTAGTCGTGTTAGCATAAACGACGATTCAAGACCAGGAAGACTGAAAACATCAACCGATGAAGGAAGTGTGAAACTTGTTGCTGATGCTCTCAAAAAACATCGTCGTGCGAGTTGTGGGGAATTTTCTGCAGTTACAAGTATTCCACCAACATCAGTTAACCGAATTCTGAGAAATCATTTAAAGAAAAGAAAAATTTCGGCGCGATGGGTTCCGCACAACTTGACTGGTGAACAGGAGCAAAAACGCCAGGACATTGCAACCTTGCTGAAACAAAGATTCATTATTGATGGTCCAACATTCTTGAATCGAATTGTTGCGATTGTTAGAGACGTTGAGCCGGAGTTGAAATCACAGTCCAATGAGTGAAAAGGTCCATCTTCCCCACGACCAAAAAAATGTCGACGAACCAAAGGTCAAACAAATAATTATCTTCGCATACGATAGCCAAGGAATCATCATGACAGACAGGGTTCCGAATAGAAAAAGTGTCACAGCGTGATTTCTTGCAGAATCTGCGTACAAAAATGCACAAGAGCCGACCTCAGTTGCTCAACGCTAGACAACTCATTCTCCATAACAATGCTCGTCTGCACATTGGACATGTCGTAACAGAAAAGCTACGCGAATACGGTTGGAAGGTGTTGCCTCATCCGCCCTACAGTGCGGACATGAATCCACTAGACTTCGACATATTCCCAAAGTCGGAACAACCTACCTGTATGCGTGGACGTCGTTTTCCATCTCTGAAAGAGCTTTCTACCGCCATTACCCGAGCCATCCGCCAGATGAACAAAGGTGGTATCCTTGATGATATAGTAAGGCTTCCGACTCGTTGGGATTCAGTCATTGAGAAGCAGGCAGACTATATTGAAGGGATGTAGAGGGATATTTCTGTAAAAATAAAAAATGAAAGAAGGGGGGCCTAATTTATTGAATCAAATTAGCTTCTCTGTGCCGGCTATTTTGTTGTTAATTGTATCAAATGTATTATAATAAATAATTTTGTAAGAATGCAACCAGGAATTTTTCATTAACTTACCTCAAACAAACTTTCCCTTGTTCCGACGGATCTCCGTCACTTCGTGACTATTTTCTCAATATTCGGCTGCAATAGATCATGGAAATCCTCAAAAGTTTGTCTTGACATGCGGAAATATACAAAAAAAAACGATCTTCATGTGAGCACAGCTCTCGACACAGACGAAATTCGTTCCTTCCTTTCACTACCAATCAAAGCTAGAAGAAGCAGAACCTCCTCTTCATCAGAACTACTCACTGCTTTAAATTTGGTCAACCTACTATTGCTGAAACACACAGAATAATGTATCGTCCGCACGAATAACGCTGGATGTGTGATGTAGCTTTATCGCTGAATGACGTGAAGAACGCGCGTTCCCTAAGCACCGCGTTATAACGCGTTCTATACGAATAAGCCTTAAATGAAAAATAAAATATTTCAGATTTATTTTAAAGTCTTATATGACTGATTCATATAAAACGTTACCATAAATAAGAAACCTGTGCGGAAGGCCACTCTACCCTGCAAAAGCACCTGTAACAATAAAGAAAAAGGGGTGAGCTCACCCAATGGCTAGCTCATGAGTAGAAGGGCCAGTAAACCTGGTGGGTCCCATACCTGATCAGGGTTCCAGGGAAATGAAAAGATCAAATTTATCTTTTTTCTTTATCTATTCATCATTTTCTCAAATTTTGTCTAGCAAATCATTACATATTATTCATGTATTCGTTCTTCGTCTTATTTTAACCTTCTTGCTTCTTAAAAGACATCAGATTAAAAGGGTACAGATGAAAATTATTGCTTATCACACAAGTTAATGCTGGCCGCATTTAAAAAAATTATAAATAGAAGAAGAGAACGAATGCAAGTAGCTCTGAAATATTTGTTTTTGGCTCAACAATTTTATTCTGAAACATTTGTACTTGTAAAGTGTCTCTTATTCAAAATTTATTTAATATTACTTTCTCGTTATTAATAATAAAAAAAAAAATAATTGCTTTGCATTTATTGAAGGGCGTAGGGGACCATTTAAAATTATTTTCAAATACATGAACAACGCGAACTATAAAAAGTGGAAATCTAGATCGAGATCTGAGAAGCTAACGACAATATACAAGTATTATTTTAAAGGATAAAATGAACAAAGAATCTAATTGAATTGGTTTTATTTTTGAAGTACTTGAAGGTATATACAAAACAAAATGTTCATTCTTGTGATAAAATATGTAACATTTCGTTACGGTTTATGTTTTATTTCCGCCGTCGGTTACATTCTATAGCTCATAAGCATTCGGATTTCACATTTCTAAAATCCTCTTCATGGCAGTAACAGCAGATTCTTATTGCAATAATCTACTCATTGCTTCACTAAATTGTGTCGCAATGAGGTTATCACTATCGGTTTTATTTGTTAGTTTTATTATTTTTTCTTCGAAAAAACTTTTTTATCGATAATGGTACCGGTGATAGTGGCGGGGTTTATTTTGGGTTAGTAATAATAATGTTAATAAGTTGCGCACCTAATTGTTCCGCACTTATTGCGTTGTTATTATGATGGAATGGGTTGTTTTTTTCTTAAAGGTCCCTTGAGCAGTTTGCTTAGGTGGGCTGCTCGATTACTACAATGCGTGTATTGCTTACCACTGAGTAAAATCTTTTGTATATTGCAGAAGCTGAAGAGAAAAGCTACCATATTTATTTCATTTATTACATAATATTTATTCTTTGTATACCTAATCATGACCATCTACTGTAGACTGGTCAAAAATTAGAATATTCTACTCTTTTGGAGAGTTGATAGTTAAAGTTTGAAAATCCACTTCAAACAATAATTTTCTCAAGACTTTCCTTAACTACATTTTCAATTCATGAATGCTTCCAATTAGAGTACAACTGCTACCCTAGCTTCAAAGTCTCTACAGGAAACTTTAATTGCCACGCAATTTCCTGCGATGCGTATGTATACTAAATCAATGTCAATTACACCAAATCATCTTAATCAGCATTAATATGCAAATTAAACCTAGTCATGGAACTTTAATTCCAAATATCATCCTCGCTACGATATATCGCATAGGTTTCTATATCTACCTTACGATTTAGCTATTTCACGGAAGACGTTGCCAGCGGAAGAGTTATTTTCCAAGAATTTCAACATTTCCCTGTAAGCGTTCCACATCGTTAGTTTTAATACGATTTTAAACTACTTTACACCCGAGAACGAACGAGTAGCGCGCAAGAGAAAAGTTTCAATTTTTTTTATATTATTTCTCCCATAAGTAACTGTGCATTTGCTCACTTTACTCTTCTCTAATTCGCGTTGGGTTTTTCCCGTCCAAGGATATTCCCGAAAACGAACGGGAGACGGACGAGACATTAATTAATACGGGATAAGCTGTTTGGAAAACTTTTGAAAATTCCGCATTTCTATATCTTAGAAGTGGAAGTTGCTTTGGATGAAGTGGTTCTAAGGCTAAGAGATGAAAAGCGTGAAATTGAGAGAATTTTACTTAGGATTAGTAATTTTTGATTGAAGCGAAGCTGTAAATGGATAATTTCATCGGGTGACTGTAGGTGTATGACTTATACTAGAAGTAAGTTGGAAGGGAAGACCTGAAAATTATTTCACAATATGGGAGACATACATTGCAAGAAATGTCAATAGTATTTGAGAGATTCTCGAAGAGTTGCAAAGTTTTTGCAACTTAAAATAAGTCGAGTGGACTGAAGTATGCTCCTCTCAGAAGAGTTTTGTACTTAATTTATTATATGCAAAAAGTATTGCTACAAAACTAATGAAAGAATCTAAAAAAGGCTTCGAGGATATGCATATTAAATAAGAAGTTTGAAGGAAAACCTACTTTACCCTATCTACCCTGCTACGATGGTTTACTATTTAAAGGGGAAAAGTTAGTGGTGCAGGCTTGTGAGCGATAAAATATCATTGACGCAGCTCATTCAGGATACTCAGGAATCAACAACTCTTTGAAACGGGCTAGACAGTTTCTTGACTGGCCGAATCAAACTAAGAACATTATCGATTTTATCAAGAAGTGTCATACCTGTCAGCAAAATCAACACAGCAACACTCATGAGCCTATTCACGAAAAACCGACACCAGATTTTTTCAAATTATATCATCCAACGATTATTTACTAATCACTGATTACTCAGAGTATTTTGGATTCAATTGACTGAAAACTCCGACTGTAGCGGAACTCAAAAATCAATTACAAAGTGGTTCTCAGTTCACGATATACACGAAACACTTGAAAGTGACAGTGGAACGCAGTAAACATCAAGAATTTGCTGAATTAAAAAAAGCTTGGAATTTCAACCACACCACGTCAAATCTACATTTCGGACGTTCAAATGGGCACAGTGAACGTTTCGTACAACCAGCAAAGAATTTTCTGAAAAACCGTCACAAGTACGATTCCGATGTTTATCTAGCGCTACTGCTACGAGTATTACGGAACACACCGAAAACAGAAACGCTTAAATAATGCAACGAACGATTGATGAGTCGTATTACACGATCAACTTTGCCAGTGCCAAAGGAGTGTTTAAAACCAGCAATCGCTGAAGATTCTCATGCCAAACTACGCAAGCTATGTATCAGCCAAAACCGTTATGCGTATCAAAAGACTAAAGCACTAAAAGACTTGGAAGTTAGTGCTAAAATTCAAATGCAAACTTGGCATCGCAGTTGGGTCAACGGAAAAGCGGTTCGAAGAATTCCATTCTCATGACCATTGATAGTTCAAACCGAAGATGAGTTACTTATCCCGAGGGAGCTTACTGAGAGATATCGGTATAAATCAAGCGGGCGATGCAACACCAAATCAAAATTCATCCATTGTTCAACCAGCATCACATGTAACTCTATCGATAGAAGAGTCACTCAATTTAAACCAGACTGCCCCACCAATCATGAATCAAACAGCATCACCAAAGGACACCTTAATATTGGGTGTATAACTTAATAATCGGAATTTGACGCTAGATGTCCGTACTAACAAATATCGTGAAAGCTAGAACTTTATAGATATGTCATTTTGAAGGTACATTTGACAACTATCAAAATCAGTCAACAAAATAATTTTATCTTGTGTGCATTATTATTTTTCACGATGAATAACTTCGAAAATTGGAGAAAAATACAGCATTTGCGGGAGGTTCTGTTGGGTCATTTTTTTTGCAAAGAAAACTGCTACCGAAAGTCATGGTTTGCTTGTACAACTTTATGGCGACTATCTTTAGCGAAAACACAGTGTTCTGAATGATTTCAACGTTTCAAAAGTGGCGATTTTGACATCAAAGACAATGAACGCCCAGAACAGCCAAGAAAGTTTGAAGACCAAAAATTGGCGACGTTACTCGATGAGGATTCGTGTTAAACGCAAGACAAACTTGCCAAATCGTTGGGAGTGACTCAGCAAGCTATTTTGAGACGTTTGAAAGCCGCTGGATACATTCAGAAGCAAGGTACTTGGGTCCTCTATGAGCTGAAGCCGAGATACATTGAACGGCGCTTTTGTATGTCTGAAACGCTCCTTGAGCACCATAAAAAGAAATCATTTTTGCATCGGGTCGTGACTGGAGATGAAAAATGGATCCATTATGACAATGCCAAGCGCAAAAAGTCTTACGTGAAGCCCGGCCAACCAGCGAAATCAACGGCGAAACCAAATATCCATGGCTACAAGGATATGCTGTGTATTTGGTAGGATCAGAAGGGGCCGTTATATTATGAGTTGTTGAAATTGGGCCAGACAATCACAGGTGACCTGTACCAAACACAATTAATACGTTTGAAGTGGGCCATCATCGAAAAACGCCCGGAATATGCGACCAGACACGAGGCTATAGTTTTTCATCATGACAACGCTCAGCCGCATGTTGCAAGACCCGTGAAAAACTATTTGGAAAATAGTGGATGGGAAGTTTTGCCCCACCCGGCTTATAGTCCGGACCTTGCTCCGTCTGACTTTCATTTATTTCTCTCGACGCAAAACGCCCTCACCGGAATATGCTTCACTTCAGAGCAAGGCATCCGAAATCGGATAGATTCATATTTGGCCGCCAAGCCGGCGCAATTTTTTTGGGATGGAATTTATAAATTGCCTGAAAGATGGGGAAATGTTGTAGCTTCCGATGGACAATACTTTGAATAAAATATATTGTAAGATTTTTCCACAATAAAGCATCGCGCAGTTGTACACCCAATAGCTTCACAGTCGCTGCAAGTTTCGGAAGTGTAGTCAAGCCTGCAATAAGATATATGTACTTGAAGAAAATTGAAAACAAATACTGGAAATTTTGAAATTTACTCTTAAAAGTTTTCTTATATTTTTCATAATTTGGCGTAGTAATGAAGTAATCTATCTTTTTTTACTTATGAATTGAAATTTACAAGCAATACGGAATAAGAACTAATGAATATCTAAAAAAGCTTAAAAGTTAGTAATTGATTGAAATTTACTATTGTACTTTTGCCATGGCAACACCAATGTCACCATACAATCACCACATTTTTCTAACAACCTTATGTCAATAAACATATGTCTTTTGCACACGTAATAGAAACCATCGACTTTTTGAATATAATGGAACGATTTTTGGTATGTTCAATGTTCATGTCACCAAAAACGTTTTTTGGAACCCTAAAATGGTTACAAAGCCTTTCTGGTGAAAGCTACCTCCTGTCATTCGCCTTTTTTTAATTTATGGTGAATGATTGTTTCTCTTTATTGCAGGAGCTTTGGCTTGAATGGAAGAACTTTTAGTTTAAATTTTGAAGGCTTTTATTTCAAATAATTTCCGAACGAAACACAGTACAGTTTTATTTTGAATGACAAATTGCTCAGAATCTTTTGTTTTGAAAGAATTTATTTTAAAAATTGAATCGTTGCATTCAACTGCTGGGTTTTTTACTTTAAGCTCACTAATTCTTTCCTCTGTATAACATAAAAGAAAATAGTTAGATTTTGCTGTATAAAGAAAAGTTGAACTTATTCTCAACCATCCTAACGTGCAATTTTAAAACGTTTTCGTTTGAGAAAAGGAGAAATCAATAATTCTACGTCTAGCACTCGTTGCGTGTAGACGTGTTTTTAATAGCTCCTGTCATTAATTTTAAAAATTAATTAATTTTTCACAAAAGTCAGTTTCAAAAATTTGAATTGAATTTTTACGAGCCAGTCAAAAGCATATTTTGATTTTATTTGGAAAGCATTTATCGTCGAAGGCATCGACCAACGATATCAATAAAACAACAAAAGGAAACAAACAAAAGACTAACTCGGGACTGCTGTTTGGAGGAGCCCGACGGCTGCCCTCCGTTGGGGGGCCCCGGGGAGAGTGACAATGTGAAATTGGCGGCTAGTGTTAACAAGCGAAGACACATGAGCACCCAGGACTCCGCAGATGGCGGCCATAAGACTCAAGTAGTCGAAGACAAGCAAGAAGTGAGTTGACTTCAAGCGAAAATTGCAGAATTAAAATTAAGACTGAAAACGTACGCTGATATGTGCGAGACAGCGAAGAAAGTTCGAGATACAGAACCGGTACGAAAAATCGATACGCATGCAAAGCAGAAGAAAGCTGTTAAACCAATCACAGAAGAAATATTAAGTGCTGGAGGCACTAACGACAGCCAGAATTACTTTGCAGCGCTGGACGGACTCCAACAGGAAATGGAGGTTGATCAAAATAATGGAGGTAGTGTTAAAGATAATGATAATTTTATGCTTTATTTAAAAAATGAAAATCAGGAGAAGAAACCAGCCCGTAGTTCTGCTAGTCCTCCTCAAAAAGTAGCCAAGAATACAGAGAAAGTTCCGCCAATTAATGTCTTCGGTCAAAGCGGAAAGGACATGGTTTGGCTGTTGGTAGCCGAAAACAAAATTAACAAATTTTGAAATTAAACGAATCAATTCCGAGAAGTTATCTATCAGAATGAAATCACAAATACTTTAAATTCTGGGGAGGTTCCGCACGTCACATATACCCCCAAAAGCGAGAAGAACCAGACGTTCTTGTTGAAGGGCTTGGAATGCGGAGAAAATACCGTCGATCTTCTTCAGGTGCTCAAGGAAGCAGCACCAGAAATCAAATTTATCTCCGTTAAAACATTCGCGACAAGAAAGTCGACGGTAGAAAAAAAAATTTAAACCACTCTATTTAGTACAAATATCAAATAAGAGCAGTCCAAGCGCTCTTCAACAAATCAGATATTTGAATTTCCGATTGGTGAGGAGGGAACGCCTCCAGAAACGAGAAATGAATCAGTGCTATTGCTGCCAACGATTTGAGTATTCGGCTGCCACCATGCATTACCGATGCGTCAAATGCAAGGACGTACATGACCCCGGTGAGTGCAAATTGTCTCAGACGGACCTAAAAGAGAAATTGTACTGTGTTAAGTGCGGTGATTTTGGTCATCCGGCATCACATTGAAGATGCTCCCGATATAAAGATGCGAGAGTAAAATTTGTCCCAGAGCAAACACAGTTACACCGCAGTGTCTTACCTCCGAATTTCGTCAAGCCCGGAGTATCATTTGCACAAGCCGCTAGAGGACCAGCAGAAAATGCGGTAAATAGTGTAAATAATGCAAGTGGCAATAATGAGCTGATTCTTAAAATTTTAGAGCAATTAAATTCTCTATCGGAAAGAATCGATAAGCAAGATACGAAAATTAATCTTGTTTTTCATCGTTTAGGGGTTTCAAATGCCTAATAACAACTTGTCATCCAGTCACATTCCCATGGATAGGATTCGTCTCATCTCGATCAACGTCAACTCCATTGTTGCTATACACCGGCATGATTATCTCCTTGAATTCATTGTTACGCAAAAGCCTGACATCATGCTTCTCACTGAAACCCACCTCAATTCATGGCACTCCATGACATTCAAGGATTTTGAAATCGTAAGAAACGATAGGGTAATAAGTGATGGGGAGGTGGCATCGGAATATTAGTTCGAAGACGCTATTGTTTCCAAAATATTGAAAAATTCGAATTCAAAAGCTTTGAATCTCTTGAAGTGTCCGTTATCAAAATCTCACTGCCAGGTGGGGATAATCTCTTCGTTATCTCTGCCTATGCAACTGGTGGAACTGTTCTCAATTTCAAGGAGGAGCTCAATTCCTTGTTTGAAATACTTGAATTGAACAGGCTGCATAACTATTATATTCTTGCTGGTGACCTGAACGCCAAGCCTACATCATGGCTCAACGCCACTAGTAATCCAAGCGGTGTATTCCTGTAATCGTGGATAACAGAGAACCAAATTGAATACACGTGAGTATATATGGGTCGAAGTTTCCACCATACCCTAGGACAAATACATATTTGGACCTCTGCATTGCTAACGAAAGACTTGAATTCAGCTTTAATAATCCTCAACGGAAACTGTAGGTGCTTCCTTATGATAGCGACCATAACGCAATTGTAATGGAAATCAATCATCACAGGGATGATTTCTTCCTCATTCCAGTTCAACATGAAAATCATCGGTTGAATTTCAAAAAAAAAACAGACTGGGGAAAGTTTCAAAAGAAGTTTAATCGGGAGTACCAGAAGCAATGCCGCCCTTCTGATAGCGGCAACTCTTGCTCAATGGTTCCTAATGACAGAAATTTAACTAACGATGAAATAGATGTCTATTGGTCGAAGTGAGAAAAGCTGACGTTGGGAACGGTTGAAAAAGTAGTTCCCAAGATTAAACATCGAAACGATATGGAAGGATATGAAACACCAACCATCGCAAGGTTAAAAAGATTGAAAAGCCTTCTTCTCACCCGCATCAACAATATTTATCGGCGATTTTTCGACTACAGCCATCCCTCGTTGGCTTTGTTGAAATGACACCTGAAGAATATCCGGAACTTAATCCGGTCATACTTCAGGAATGAGGTCAGCAATCAATGGGCGGGAAAATTGAGGGGTATTAGCTCACAGGACCCAGATGGCGATTTCGTGAAAGTGAATAGCATATTCCGCAAGAAGTCTCGAGTGAAGGTATCAAATCTTGAAGTCACTAATGATTAGATACATCTTCTCGATAGGGCTGGTATCGAAGTTGATAGTACGACTCCGGATAGAAATGAAAACAGGATTATATGCGATGGATTGCAGAAACTTGCCCTGATTGGAACATATTTTGAATTGGTTCATCTACCAAACCCTGAGAGAGGGAACGAAATATTTTCAGACGTCGTTGAAGCAAAAGTTTCCGACTTCAAATCAAGCCTGAACGGCCAATCAATTCTTCATGTCAATGAAACATTAACATCTGACCTCATACAGAGCTTGAATCTTATTGATTATTTTGCCAGCTATGAAGACTTGTGTTTCATATTTCGCAAGATAAACAACAAGAAATCATGTGGTACTGATGGTATTCCAAATGGAGTTCTCCGACATTTGCCTGAGGTTGCTATTAGGAATTATTGCATATTGTTCAACAACATGTTAAGCAATTCATATTTTCCAAATGAGTGGAAAATGGCTAAGGTATTTCCGATCTTGAAGAAAGGAAAAGAATCTTCATGCCGTTAAAGCTATCGCCAGATCAGCTTACTGCCTAACATCAGCAAGGTGTTTGAAGTGATACTCAACAGAGCATTAAACGCCCACATTGAGGAATATGAGTTGATGCCGAATTGCCAATTTAGTTTTCATGCCAGGCATTCGACCACTCATGTCATAACGAAAGTAACCTCAGACAACTGTTGGAAACTATATGATAGACAATGTGTTGGAGCATGTCTCATTGATATGGAGAAAGCCTTTGATACGGTATGGTTAGACGGACTAATTATTAAACTCCTTCAGGACACGTTCCCCAGACACCTTGTCGCCATGATGTGCAATATGTTATTCGGGAAATCGTTTGTTGTAACTGATGGAAGTCTGACAACAACGCGCGAATTCAAGGCCTTGAATGGTCTACAGCAGGGAACTGTTACTGCGCCTCTGCTCTTTTCAATCTCCATTCGCAAGCTTTTGAACGGCTTTGATTTTAACGTCTCGTCCACGCGATCGTTGGTTTTTTATGCTGATGATCTGATCATCTATACGGCAGACCAAAAAGCTACAATAGTTCAGAGAAATCTCCAAAAAATGTTCAATGATGTGCAGCTGTACACTGACAATTGGCGAATGAAAATCAATGCGTAGAAGTGTGAAACAATTTTGTTTCGGACAACGCTGCAGGGGGTCAGTCCAGACCTGAAACGTAATTGGAAGGATTTCCGCATCATGGTTGGCGAGGGTAGTTCAGAACGGGTTCCACATAAATCCTGTGGTCGATACCTCGGTGTTCATCTCGATCAGTAGCTGTACTAGAATGAACATGTCAAAATTATGCTCACTAAAGCTCTAAAAGTAGTCATGGCCCTACGAAGACTCTTTCATTCCAAATACATTGATCAAAAGGTCAAAATTATCTGTTACAAGACCCTGGTTAGACCAGTTTTGACATACGGATGTCAGATCTGGTACAACCAGAGTGCTAGTACTATAGAAAAATTAAGAGTTTTCGTAATGAAATGTCTTCGTGCATGTCCTGGTTTGTACAGAAAGCCTGAGATGGATTGGAAGCACTATATATCGAATAAAAGAATTTATCAAACTGCTGAATTGACGAGAGTCGATATCTTTATATTGAAACTTCTTCGGAACCATATCGCAAGATCTGTAACTGTGAGTGAAAACCCTTGGATTTCACAGCCGTTCTACTCTACAGACGGATATATTGTGACTTGTCTCGTTACTGGCTTCGTTCCTCCAGAAGCATTCGTGTATTTAGACATGAATCGATATGTTCTTGATTCTGACGGGGTCCCAGTCATATATCACATATATTGACGGGCTACCGATAAGAAGGTAAAATATCCTCCGAATTTGAGTTCACGCGACCAACAATTTCAATTGAGATACTCATTTGCTAGATTCGTTGAAACTGATCGAGCTGAGACCGGGCAACCTAGGTATTGGTGGCTGAATGACAATGTCTAAATTATTCGTGTTTATTTTCAGTTTTTGTGTTTTCGTTATTTTGTTTTTGAGTTTCAGCTCATTATTGATGCATCTAGCGTTGTTTTTTATTTGGGTTAAAAAGTAGTTATAGGTTAGGTATATGTTATGTTTATTTTATCAGGTTTAGAGATAAGGTAAAACGCGTAGGTTAGGAATATTGAAATAGAAATTTTTAATATAAGATAAATTTTTTTTGGTTGAATTTTTATTAAAATTAGGTTATAACATATGAGGTGAAGGATCAGAGTTCACTGTTGTGTTAAAACTATAAATCATTTTTGGATAGTGTTGGTTGGTTTTTTCTCCTTTTTCCAATCGAATCATAATATAAGTAATAATCATTAATTTGAATTTGCTATAGTTTTTTTTTGATAATATTTGTTTAACTGATAACGTATAAATTTCGAGAGCCATTTGGGCCATTTAGTTTTTATATTTTTATAGTTTGGAATTTGCTTTATATTCTTTTAAAATTTATAACGGTTAGTTTTGAATAAAGCGCTTTTGATTTTGACTTTGAAAAAAATGTAATGAATATTGTATTGCGCCGAAATTTTTTTTATGTAGTTGTCTAAAGTAGAGTGAAGTTAAAAAATAAAATAATGAAAAGTAAAAAATCTACATCAGTGAGTTTCGCAAAAATTTCAGGCCCAAAGGTATTTAATGGCAAGCACGAAAGTATAAAATTTCCATACTCTTGCCCCTTTTTAGACTGCCTAATCTGTAGACTAACTTTTTGTTTTAATGTTCTAATCAAAACCTAATGTTTTGAGGGAACCTTTGTCGAAAATCATTGATGTTTTCGATAAGACTTAAATATACTATATACTTATATATGACACATAGTACAGGCGCAAAGTAACTAAAATTTACATATTTTTCCACGCCACTGTGGCATACCAAACAATAAATCGATTTCAATACAATCTTAAAAAGAAAATTACTATTTTGCGTGAATGAAATGACACCGCACGGTATAGGTGCGATTAATGAAATAATTTCAATGTTACTCTTCACAACATTAAACAGAATGGAAAAGAAACTCCATTTCCTATTTTCCAGTTAGGCTTTCCCATTGCAAGGAGTGAGTGTCTGCTCAAATTTTTTATACCGATAGAAAAAGTTTCGCTGCTCAAGTTCTTTTGCGTCTTTGGAAAACGGCTGCAGATAGCAAGAATATAACGAATTACACGAAATATTAACATAGCAACAAACATTCTTATTCGTGCTTCTTTTTTACTGCGTATCTGTAACTACTCCAACTTTCTTCGTTTTTTTTTTTGTGAACTGAACGAAAAAGTAAGCTATTTTCAGAGTCATCAAAGCAAATTACTCCAGACATTTTGGAAAATATATAATGAATTTTCTTGGTAAGCGCGTAGTTGATTATGACCGTCATTGTGTTCTTTCCTTGCTGAAGGTTGCCTTTTGTGAAGGAAAGCGAAATGCAGAAGGTGACGAGGAAACGGAACGAAATACTTGAGTAGGAAAATAATGTTAAACATAATCTGTGATTTCAGCAATTGTAATTTCTTTTGTAAGCTTCAATGCTTCTACTTATTCGTCATTGATAATGGAAAGGGATGTTAACCTCGCGAAAATTTCGAAACGTTAACGAATTGTTAGCGTTTGCAGGCACGTGCGTGGAAACATGCATTAAAAGTCTATTATTCAACCAAGACAAAGTCCATTTCACTTGGAATAAAACTTCCCACTACAAATTACAGACTAGAATAATAGGAATTAACATTTACAATACAAAACCAAAGCAATCAAATTAAAATCCTGGTTTTGGAATCATCTCAGACATCAACACTCTACGAGTACACTTGCACATAAAACCCCATTAAACTGTGATTAAATTTTAAAAGTGATTCTAAGTAAACGAACATTGTCCATTCCGAGAAAGCCACTGAAAATTAACAACGAATTCAAGTCTAAAGTAATGTTTCTGGGAAATGCAACAAAATTTATAATTTAACTTTTCAGATATTTCTGGGTGAGAGAAAGTAGAGAAAATCTTGAGATCCATCGTAGAACAGCTATTTATTTTGCAGTCAAAATGAATTAAAACTGCATGGTATGTAGTTTGTACAGAAAATCTCGAGAATTATGTTCCGAGTTTCCAGAGCTCGATTTATTCGACGTGACAACGAAACGAAAGCAAATAACAACAAAGACTACGTTAAATTGCCTTTTGCAAAGTTAAAGTTTAATTCGTATGCAAATTTTCTTCAGGCTAGCTAGAAGACTGAGACAGATGGAGTTGACTTCTTTTTTCATTTTGTTATGGGTGTTAGTTATTCAAATGCTAAGAAAAGGATGAGAAGGTTACCTTATTTGATGCGTGACTGAAGAAGTTTGTAGACTTGGACTTAAATGTCTACTTGAAATAAATGGTACGGTTATAGGCTAACCGACAAATGCCATTGATTATTTGAAGCTTAGAGGCATCTTCAGTCACATTTATGCTGACATTACAAGTCAGCCTCTTACTATTTAGGGTTTCTTAGTACTTACAAAGCCCTATTAAAATCGGTTTTGTCTGTCGTTCCACCCTCCGAAACCATGGAAGTTATAGACACCAAGGTTTGTAGGTGAATCCGAACTGATGAGTCCTAAAAAGTTTGGGTATCAATAAATTTTTCAACTGTTTTTAAGACGGAGTTCACCAATATCGGAAGACGCGCTCCAAATTCTTTTCTTCAGAGAAAGTCATGTGTGGCGTCAAAAACAAGAAGTGTACTAGCTTTTTAGAGTGCAGGAGGAGGGGAAATATACAAAAAATGTTTGTACCCCTCTGGGGATTGGATTCCTATGATTCGAAAAACCTGGGAAAAATCAGGAAAAGAGGTCTTTATGAATACTATTGTAATTTCAAGTTTAACGCAGGAAATAAATTAGACAAAATTGAAAGACTCGATGTCAACCCAGAAATGATGCGTGCCATTTTCAAATTTTCGGGTAACTTTTCCTTCTCTTTTTGCTGTTCAATTTCAGATGACAATTGATTCACACGAAAAATATACGCTGCTACCCCCTCATCGTCACGCATTTTCGCTGTGAAATACTCTTCATACAAAATCATTATGCGAATTTCGGTATTCTTTTCATGAACGCTGCCAAGTTGATCCATCATTTCTTTCGCTGATTTACAATCCAAAACAAGATTTGCGTTTGTGGCATCAACCGATTGAATAATTACATTCATGGCCCTTCCCTCATTTCGATTGAATTTCGACTTATCTTCTTCTTTCGCTGTATCGTCGGGTTTCTTACCCTCAATATTATCGGTCAAATCACGAGATTTCATGTATGCATTGATTTGAAATTTCCATAATTTGTAACTCGATTGATCTTTCAATTTGTGGCCGATAAAATTGTGATCGTCTTTGTCGTTCATGGTGAAATACTTTCAGCCAAAATCGCACAAAAAAAACTGTATGTAAACACCGACGAAGAGTAGCCACTGTTTATTTAATCTGTTCTTTTGAATTCAATGACGACGTTCGACTGCTGTGCACGCGCACTTTACTGTAAACACAAAAGGGCAACGCTTGCACACTATTGTGAAATTCAAATACTTCATGGGACGATGAAGTCAATTGATTTGGCTTTGCACTACAAACATTGGGCGATGCTTGTCTATTTCAACTATGAATATTTATGGGAATTGTCCAACTTTTTATTCACTTTTATAGAGTCCAGAACCCTTTTTTAATATTTTCCATTACGCTATGACAAGACGACTGTTGGAATAAAACACTTTACACATTCGACGATGTGACTCACTATTTTTCAATTGTCTAACTATTTTAGGCTCACTGGGCCCATAACCTATTGTAATTTCAAGTTTAACGCAGGAAATAAATTAGACAAAATTGAAAGACAACGATTTACGCTTATACTAAAAGAAATGCTCGCTTTTATGGAGTTCTATTTTATTGAACATTGATCGCTTGAATGTTCTGATTGGACTAACAGTGCTACTGCTTGAATGTGTGTATGAGAGTGACATTTAGGTTTTGACAGTGAATTTCGCAATAACAGTGCTGCCACACTTTGTGACAATGTTAATATATCAACAAATACAATAACAAATACCTTAGAAGTCAAAATTTTTTCAGCTTTGTTAATAATCGTATGACCTTCTAATTCAACACTTTGCCCAATAAAATGGTATAGATATTCTTAAACTCAACAAAATCCAGGATTTAAGTAGTCTTACAAGTAAATAGTTCCAAGGTCCTGTAAATTTATATTATATTCTTTATATTCTAGAACTTATTGTCGTTTGAGCTTTCTCTAATCACAACAATGCCAAAACACGATTTTGATATTCTATGGAATTTCCATCGAAGCAGATACTCCAGTTTTGATTAGATCTTCTTAAAATTTTCAGGCAAGATCAATAACATAAATTTTTCTGGGGATTAATGATGTGAGTGATTTTTATTACTTTGTGACAAAATGGCGAATGCTGAAAATGGAGCAGCTATGGGTTTTCTCTTAAATATGTACATCTGTTCGACATACTTCCTGACTTAATTCGTTGTTAGTAACTATATGTCATACGTTGAGTACAAAATCCTTCTGAAAGGACCATAAGTCTATCTACCCAAATTATTTGGAATGCAATTTAAACTTGATAGTGATTGGTGTCCTGTAGGGGAGAGTTGTAACAGCAAGCGAAGATTAACTCAACCGAACACTACCGTGTAATCATGCGTTCTTCGAATGAAACATCACCAAGCCGAACTACAAGGTGCGTTCGAAAATAAATGAGACTTTTGAAATAAAATTTTTTTGGTAACGCCATCTGTGAATGAGATCATGCGTTGAAAAGTTGCATCCCTCCCTAACTTTCAGTGAAAGTTTGGTGACATTCGGTTCAGTGGAAGCGAAGTTATTGCGTCTAAAGTGACAGTATGTTTGTGTCATCGGTACAAAAATGAGTTTCGAACAAAGAGCTAATATCAAATTTTGTTTCTAAATCGTTAAAACTTCACCGAAACATTTGAATTGATAAAAAAAAGTTTATGGCGACGATTGTCTATCTTGTGCCAGAGTTCATGAGTTTCGCAACCTGTCTATCCGTCTGCGTCACAGTTAGTCTCTTCAAAAACTATAGAAGCTAGAATGCTCAAACTTTGTGAAAAGGTCAGAAATGATAACCTCTCAAAAATTAAGGTCTTACCGAAAATTTAAAAATTTTTAAAGGGGAGTCCCCCCTAATAACAAATGAGCCCTTTTTTTCATAGGTAGTCGAGTGAGGTATCGAATTTAAGGTCTTAATTAGAACTTTTAGAATATGAAATGAAAAAAACCATTTTATGAATAAGGGGGTCCAGGGGAAGGCAAAATGTACTAAAAATTTGTGTACCACCCTCTCGCGATTGGACACCTTTGAGCCGAAAAATCTGAAAATTATCACAAATGTGGGCCTTTATAACTACAGGGGCAACAAATACCTCAGAAATCGAAATTCACTCAACTTTGTTGATAATAGTATGATTTGTAGATTTTACATTTTTCCCATAAAATCAAAACGGTACCTTTCAACTTCTTTAAATTTTGCAATTATAAACGCTTATATAAGGTCTTTACGTTCACAAAATTGATTTGAGATCGAATCATAATCAAGTGAGTTATAGCCATTTCAACTGTATAGAATTACAACAACAATAGCACGTGTTTTTGGTTGATACATATTCCAAATTAATCTAGGCACTTTTATTTTCTTTCAATTTACATGAAAATTTAAGGAATAGTGTTTAACTTGAATATGCTCAATCGGCCGAGCATTCAGAAAAATGATTCTAGCTAGATCAAAATGTCGGCTTTACTGTGCTTATGAAAGAAACTGTGCATCTTTTGCATAAATTTGAACGATTTCATATCCAAGTATTGGTTGAATAATTCAAGTTATCCAATGACGCTATTAGAAAATTTGTTTCTAACCCTAGGATGTTTACAAAGACCTTCCGGTGGGAGCACTCTCCTGCTTACTCAACTTTTTTATGTTATATTTTTGAAAGAAGCATATTAACTCAACGACTCGAAAATGAAAATTCTTATCGAGACGCGACTTAAAGGCAACGTCATGGAATGGTTTCATTCTAGGCCCGAATATATCGCGCTTGACCCTGGAATTCTTCCGAGTGAATTGAGAAAAATGTTGGTCGGAATAAGATTGCAATGCGACGAAAATTCAAAGAGCGAACATGGAAAAACCGTGACTTTTCATGATTATGTGCATGAGAAAACAATTCTTGCAAATCATCTCAGCACGGACGATAATGAAGTGCTTAACTACATTAGCGACGGGATTCCGGATACTTAGCTGCACGACATTGCCCGTATGCAACGATTCAACTCGATGCAGAAGAATTTCACGTCAAGTTTGAATGCGAAACAAGGCAAAAAGTGAGCTGTGGTAACAGTAGGAACGACAAAGCGACGAACAGTAAGAGCAAGACAGGTTAGAAATGTTCATCCGACAAAAGAGGCGACTAAAAAATGAGGTGTAAAGAAAAATTGTTATGATTGTGGTCAGCGCAATCATATCAGTATTAATGGTCCGACGAAAAATAAAGCAAGGTAATGTTTCGCGTGCAGCGAGTATGGGCATTCTGCACTGAAATGTGAAAACAGAAGAAAAGATTCAACCAAGAGTAGCTGCACGGTAACCCAGGTAAAATTAAGCGAGTACGATAATCCGGTTTTCATTGATGGTGCCTGATGCTCGATAACGGAAGTGACTTGACGATTTTGCGAGCAGTATGTAAAATAAGGCTCTCAGCGCTTTGAAAATGAGGCAATCTTATTTCAGGGAGTTGGACAGGACAATAACGCAACGTTGAGAAAATTTCGAGTGACGCTGACGGTTAATGGAAACTCGTATCCGATTTTAATTCATGTGATTTTCGACGGCGTCGTAAAGTGTTAATTGGTCACGATTTTTTGCATACGATAGATTTGATGATAAAGCGTGGTAAAGCTACAATCAGCCCTTAGGCTGAAATTCTTTCGCGTGCGACGAAGAGTCAGGGATATTTCGAGTCAATGTAGTAGAATACTGTCATGCAAATACGACTGATTTATCGGATATTCAGGACGAAAAGTACATAGAGGCTATTCAAGCCCCATCGACGATTACAAGCCGGTAAATACTCACTTACACTTACATTGAAATATGACCAGCCTGTATACCAAAGAGCGAGACGATTAGCGCCGCACGAGCTAGGGCTGGTAAATGCTCAGATTAGCAACTGGATAGACGACAGGATTGTTCAACAGTCCGTCTCGGATTATGCGCGTCCGGTTGTCCCAGAAGCAAAAAAAGGTTCAAAAAGACTTTGCGTTGACTACAGACCCCTGAATACAAAAATTATCAGAGATAGGTAGCTGCTACCGCTGATTGAAGGCCAGCTGGACAGGCTGAAAGGTGTGCGATTGTTCGACATTGTTGATTTGAAAAATGGGTTCTTCCACGTGCCAAAATCGGAAAAATTATTCAAAACGGTGTTAGTTGCATACTGGCAGAAGAAAAGCAAGTACGATAAGAGAGCTATCTAAATTCCATCGACAAGGGTGAAGCGCTTTTGGATACTTTTCGTATCGACCAGGAAGAGTTACCGACATTGTCGTTATTGTCATCTTTTCAAAATGTACGTGGTTATACGCAACCAAATTGACAACGATGCATGAGGTGTTGGATCGGCCTACAAAGAATAATTGTATCTGATCGTGATACTGCCTTAACATCGGACGACTTTGAGGCCTGCTGCGACGACGTGAAGATTCGGCATGTGCTGATTATGACGAGTATCTTGAGAGTGAACAGTCAAGTGGACCGGGTAAATCGTACTTTCATTCCACTGCTTTTGAAGACGCTCGCGCCGAAACTGGAAGAATGGTAAATTTATCTGAATATGGCCCGGCTGTACTTCAACACAACTTTCCTCCTAAGCATCAACATGGCGCCATTTCGTTTGCTTTTTGAAACCCATGTTCGTATTGATGAAGATCTAAATACTCGCGAGCTTGCCGAAAACGAATGGATTAATGCCTTCGACGGAAACCGCGATGAAATCCAGTTTCAGGCCAAGGAGAGTATTAAGAACATTCAAGAGGAGAACTGACGTGTTTTTAACAAGAAAACAAAAGACGCAAATGTTAATCGAAAAGGTGATTTGGTAGCTATTCGTTGGACACAGCAAGGACCGTGCTTAAAATCAGCTGGGAAGTATTTGGGATCATACAAAGTAGCGAGAGCCTTGCAAAATGACATATATATAGTTTGCGAAACAGGCAAACACGAAGGACCTTTGCAAACGTCAACGGCTGCTGACCACATGAAGTTGTGGGCATACGATGGAAATATTAGCGACTCTGAAGACATCTGAGGACGTATGTCATTGCAGGAAGGCCAAATGTAGGGAAAAAATAACATAGGCCAAATGTAGGGAACGAGTAACATATTCGTCGTTGCAAGTCGACTTTTGTATGTCTAATTAACAATTCGCAAATTAAATCATTTTAAGTTTGATCTAAATTCGAGAGTTTTCTTTAGTCGGCGGGATAAGCTGATTATATATATATATATATATATATATATATATATATATATATATATATATATATATATATATATATATATGTATGTATATATATATATATATATATATATATATATAAATATATATATTTATGTATTTATATGCATACATTTTTTTAAACGTAAAATATATTACAGTTTTAATATGTTTTGTTACTGAAATGGCAGGCTTTAGATGATGCGCACTATTTATCTGTAAAAAAAGAAGTTCTACTGTTTTCCTATGTTAGACTCACGGACTACTCGCTCACCTTTACAATTTCCCCTGTTAATTTGAAATATTAATGGAATTCGATATATTAAAAAATAACGATATTCATAATTGTAATCTTCAATATAATTGTGAATATGAATTTGAAGCAGAATTGAATTGTAATCCTATCATAATACCTTGTGGGAGCCCCCTTATATCATTGATTGAGTTGTCGGATACGTTGATTGAATTGTCGGATGCACTAATCTTCTTTCCGTTTTTATACCGTTGATTAAGCTATCGGATACGCTTATCTTCTTTCCGTTCAAACATTCTTGTATTTTTTTACGATGTTTCATAATCTTTCGCCTTCATTTTTCACTGTTTTTCTCTGATTAGCCGATTTTTTTCTTTTCCTCCAAGTTTTCGTTTGATAAGTTCAGTTCGCTGAACTTCCAACTCAGCACTTACTTGAATCCATGCGCGTAATAGTTTTTCTAATTGCCTTTGATGTTCTTCCCAGTATTTCTGAGCAGATTTCGCAACAAACATATGAGTGCTTGACTCTTGAATTTCTCTTTGCTGTTAGTCCTTGCTTGGTTGATGATTTTCTTCTTGTTATGTCGTAATTTCAAAACTCGCTTTAAATTCTTCTTCGTATGTCTTCATCAAATGGTATCTCCACTTCATTTAGATATCGTCTTTCTCAAGACTTGCTAACTTTTTTTCGATTTTCCAACTCAATACCAATCTTTCCTAAATCACTTTCCTCTACCAACTCACTACTTTTTTTCGTTTTTTCACGATTGCCTTATTTTTTGGCTACTTTGATATACTGACTCTTTTCACCTTTCAATAAAAATATTAACCCTACAATAGTGTCACGTGTGGTACAACTAATTTTATGACTTACATTTATTGAAATAGCCTATCTAGCGACACCTTTTGGGTGATAGAAGAATACTTACAAATCAAGCAAATAATCAACACCAGCAAATGTACCTAGATGGCATTAGTTATCGATTGTCAAACTATTTCATTCAAATAGTCTGCAGGTTATTCGAATTCGTTATTCGCGTCGATTCGAGGTTGTGGAAGAATAGCTTTTTAAGTGTTTCCGGAGTGAAAAAAATATACTCATTTTGAAAATAGTGCATGTGAAAGAGAAGTGAGTTATTTTTTCAAAGAAATTTATATGTTTGCATCAAAATATCGATTTGCTTAAATGTGCCAGCTATGGAACACCATGCATTAGTTCACATTTGCATATTCCAGTGGATTTCATTTCATTTCGGATTACGGCTAAGAAGAGTTGTTAGACTCTTAAACTGAGTGATTTCTAAATATACCTTCAGGAAGTGAAGATAGCCTAGACTTTTCGGACGGTGAAAGTGACGATGACATTGCGAAAATAAAAAAAATTGATTCGCCATCGAATAGGTATGCAGCATCAGATCCTCAGCTCAGTACTTCTGGAGCACTCAGGTTATCGCGTGAAAGCAGAAGTTTGATCACTTTCCCTGCTACAAGAAAAAGAGTTTCGGGAAATACAAACGTTATGCGAAAGAAACGATACTTAATTTTTAAAAAAATCCTCTGAAGGTTAAGCCTCCTCATTTAACTGGCAATATAAATTTGGAGTCAATTTTTTAGAACTAGATACTCCGCTGCAATATGTTTTATATTTTTTTAGTGACAATTTACTTAGCCATATTGTCGATGAAATGCCCAAATTTAGTGCTCAGAAAGACCCATCGAAACTCTTTATCATCAGCACAGGTGAATTAAAAAAGTTTTTTGGTATATGTTTGGTCGTGAGCGTCGCTCCACTGCCAAATATTTGGATGTACTGAGAATCTATGTTGGGTTTACCTTTAGTAAGAGAGACGATGATCCTGAATAGGTTCGAGAAAATTTGTGAGTTTTTAGATTTCATCGACAACACATTACAAGGAACTTTAGGTCCTCCCGGGCACGACCGTCTCCACAAAACAAGGCAAATATTAGAAAGCATCAGCAAGAAATGGAAAAATATTCCTAAGAGAGAAGCATTGTCTGTGGACGAGTAAAAGTGTCCCACGAAAGCAACGAATATCCTGCGAAACTATCTTCCGGATGAATCACATAAATGGGGCTATAAACTTCTTGTGCTGGGTGATGATCGGGGGCTTGCATACAACTTTGATGTAGACTCTGGAATGGAGAATAACCCTGAGCTGAGATATTCTTATGAACATGACTTGGGCGAAAGTGGTAATATAGTTATTTACCTAGCAGTATCTTTTCCAGAAAACCAGCAATATAAATTATTCTTCGATAACTACTATACTTCACCTGAACTAATTTCTTAGCCGACAAAATGAGGAATTCAGTCATTAAGAACGCTCCGTAAAAATCGCCTTGGTAATGATCTGAAAAACCCGTTGCTGCAAGAATTGAAAAGTAGTAAAACAGAGAGGGGTTTTTCAGAGGAATGGGTTGCTGATGTAGATGGGGCAGAAGTCAATACAGTAATGTGGTACGACAATAAACCCGTCGACCAATCATCATCATTTTTTAGACCCGACTGAAAAGGTAAGACGGTATTATAAAAAACAAAACAAATATATAGACGTAGATTGTCTCAAAATAGTACCAACTTACAATCAGAATATGGGGGGAGTCGATCTGTTAGATTCATTTCTTGGAAAGTACAAAAAGAAAATGAGGGCATTAAAACGGTATCTACGTTCAGTTCACCATCTCCTTGATGTTACCATTATAAATTGCTGGTTATTATACAGAAGAGTCGGGGAACAGAAGTAAAAATCAACTCCAATCAAACTAAATGATTTCAAATTAAAAATTGCTAAAACTCTCTGCATGCATGGTCCAAGTCGAATGTAGCAATCTTTCCCCTCGATAACTTTCCTAAATGAAATTTGAATAGAAAGCGCTGGAAGTATCGTCAATGTAAAAGAAAAACATATACATACTGCAGAAAGTGTCGTGTTGAGTTATGTTTGAACAAAAATAACAATGCTTCTAGAAATCTTACCATTAGAAGGCAAATTTAATTTCTGTTTTCTACATAACACTTGAAAAACTTGATTTTAATACTAGTGAAAGTGCACACATGGAACAGAGAAAAAAAAAACTAAAAATATCTCTTCTTCTACTGAGCAATTAGAAATTTTTCGGATGCCTAAGACACATTTAGAACCATATATATTTTTTTATGACAAAAATAAAAATTTATGCACTGTAGGGTTGATAATTTTACTTTAAATTCAAACAATTTTGTCATTAATATTAATCTTACTAGGTAAACATAAGTAAGGAGTTCGTTTTATTAAAATACATCAATAAATTTATAATTTTTTTTAACTCGAACATCCACCTCCACTCTATTGAGATAAAAAAATCAACATCGTATTTTTTTTATTTTATTTAATATATTAATTTAAAGCTGCGTCCGCGCCATCCAAACTAAGTACCGTGATATTTCCTACCTTGAGTGGGTTTTCCTGAAACTAACCGTGGCAATATGCACGTGTATTGTACCAAAGCCAACTACGAGGGGCGTTTGAAAAGTCCGCGCAAAGTCCAAGAGATGGCACAACCAGTGCGTATCGAGGTCATGTTTAGTTAGTAGCATCTCTTGAATGAACACACACCAAGTTTCAGCCCTATTGGCCTGTTTCTTTGTGTTTGGTATTCGTGTGAATCTAGGAATTCGTGATTTCCAAGAAACGGACGAAAAAAATTTCGTGTTGTGATTAAACATTACTGTATGAATGGCAAAACGCCTCAGGAGACTAAAGAGAAGCTTGATAAATATTATGGTGACTTTTTGCATTCAATTAGAACAGTTTATATGTGGCTTCAAAATTTTCGCACTGGCCATATAGGCACAAGTGACGCTGAACGTTCTGGACGGCCTGTGGAGGTTACGACTCGAGAAATCATTGATCAAATCCATGATATGGTGATGGATGACAGAAGAGTTAAGGTGCATGAGATTGTTTGTGCTGTGGGTATTTCGACTGAATGGGTACATAATATTTTGCCATAAACATTTGGACATGTGAAAGCTATCCGCAAGATGGGTGCCACGATTTCTCACGCTTGACCAAAAACGGAATCGTGTGAAGTGTTATAAGGATGGTTTGCAGCTGTTCCAGAAGGATCCGGAGGACTTTAAGCATCTTTTTGACACTGTAGATGAAACATGGATACATTACTATACTCCTAAAACAAAACAATGGTTTACCAAGGTAGAATCTGCACCAAAAAAGGCGAAGACCGTTCCTTCGTCCAGAAAGGTTATGGCGATGGATTCACAAGAGGTAATCCTCATCGACTATCTGGAAAAGAGTAAAACTATTACATGTGCATATTATTCATCGTTATTGGGCCGTTTGAAAACCGAGCTGCAAGAAACCCGCCTGCGATTGGCCAACAAGAAAGTCTTTTTCCATCACGACATCGCACCAGCACACACCTCAGCAGTGGTGGTTGCAAAATTATTGGAAAGAGGATTCCAACTCGTTTCACATCCCCCCTTTTCTCCAGACTTGGCACCCTCAGACTACTATTTGTTCCTTAATTTGAAGAAATGGCTGGTGGGACAAAGATTTTATTCAAACGAGGAGGTGATTGCAGACACTAATGGATATTTTGAAGACTTGGACAAATCCTACTATTCGGAAGGGATCAACATGAAGTGTATAACCTGAAAGGAGACTATGTCGAAAAATAAAAAAGGTTTACTCCAAACACATAAGCAGTTTTTATTTTTGTGTGGACTTTTCAAACGCCCCTCGTAGGTGTAGTACTAGCCCAATAATAGAAAACATGGACACAATCAATTCACTCCCAAACACGACAGAAGTCGCGCAATAAAAGGTGTGTGGGGGAGCAAGTGAGCGCGGAAAAGCAGGGAAATGGGAGTGAATTGATTTCATTTTGATTCTGTTGATCAGGTGGATATAGAGGGCTTTGATTGTTCACTCGGATACTCAGTACTGACGAGCGCTTTTTTCTGCCAGACGAACCATAAGTGATAGATAAGTATTTGAGATGATTTTTTTTATTATTTTTAATTTGAATTGTTGGGAATGCGGGATATACGCGATGCTTTAAGCCATTCACGGGACGTGTTTTTATCAACAATTAATTGCGGGACTGAAACATAAAATCCGGAACTGGCCTTCATAGTCCGGTATGGTTCGCTTGTAGTAATTGAGCACGTTCTCGAAAAAGAAAACAGAGCCCCGGATGGTTGGTATCTTGTGATGCACTTAATTTTTAAATATCCGTCATATCAAAATCACATTCATAAGGACTTACACGAGCAATATGTCAGCTTTGGTAATCATCCAGAATTTGTTTGGTTTGCCTTGGAATTTGGAGGTATCAATACAAAATGAATAGGAGACGCGCACGTCACCATTTCATATTAGGCCCGCTTATAAACCGGCGCGGCGCCAACAAAATTCGATCAAAGAGTCCAATTTCTTTGGAATTGGATTTGAGTTAAACCACGAATGACATCAATTAGTAACAATTTTGATCAAAAATGCCGCAAGCAAACTCTGAAATGTTGAACAATCCTCGAAATAATCGAAAATAAATTCTGAACGCAAAAAAAACGGTGCCGTGAGCTTAAAAAAATCAAGTCGACTTTTTCGTTAATTTTGAGTTTTTTTCTTTCTTTAATTTATCTCCCCCAAATTTCGAGATTTTCATATACATATTTTTTTCACATTTGCTATATATATATATATATATATATATATATATATATATATATATATATATATATATATATATATATATATATACTCGTATATATATATTTTTTTTTTCATATACATATTTTTTTTAAATTTGTGATATATATATATTTTTCATATTCATATATTTATTTTCATTTTGTTATATATATATATATATATATATATATATATATATATATATATATATATATATATATATATATATATTTATATTTTTTTTTTTCATATACATATTTTTCCTATTTTGTTAGATGTATATATTTTTTTCAGATACCTATGCTTTTTCATGTTTGGTTACATACATATATCTTTGCGTTGAATTGCCCAGGCGTTGTTTGAATTGTAACCAGTTAATTTGTGAAGAAATATAAAAAAAAGATGAAGTGCTAAATTATTAGAAAATCGGTCTTTCCTTTCCGATAACTTTTGCCCGGGTATAGGACCCGGTACGGTGGCAGGCTGCCCACGAAAAACATGAGCCAATCGCCGGGTACTTAATTAACCCTTCTTTGTTTCAGGTGACATCACGGGTTGAGTGGCCCAAGCAGAGTGCCTCTTTATGGCATAGCGTTATGCAATCGAATTGTATAATTCTATGGCATAAATTGGTCACCGGGGTACTGCCCTTCTGATGGGAAAGTTCATACAAGTCAAGTTGTATGAGTTTTCCACTCAGAAGAGGAATACCTGGCCACTGCAACAAAATATAGATTTATTCCGGTTGGGTGGGTGCGAAGGGGCTCCATCACCACCCGGTTGCCCCTCTTTCATTTGTGGGCCATGAGCTTCATCGGGTAATGACGAGGTCACCCCAAGTCCGCCTTTCTTTTCAGGTTCCACTTGTTCTCGGAACAAGTACTATCTCCCTCGGTGTAGTTATCTACACTTTTTGCGACTTCGGTCGCCTCTTGATTAATTGACCATCAAATTCGTGAGTGCGAAATTTTTTTGTAGTGGGTCCTCGTGCTGGGGAAATGAACCCGCCCCACGACACCGCAATGCTAGCCTGCCAGCGCATTCACGCGTCTCCAGACGAGGGCATTCTCGGCAGATATCTCCATCTTCTTCTGCCGAGGCAGCAGAACATCGCTGCAGTCCTTTACGGACAGTTTGAAACATTTAATCCACTATAGGCCGCGACTTCATTCATCAAGGTAGAAGCCGCTCATTATCCAATGGTTGCCGTAATACGATGGCTCTTTTGCTTCAGTTTCGACCTAGGCTCTTTTGACATTTGTTTTGAGATCGTACAACAACACGTGTGAATTTTTTTCATAGTGCATTTAGTGCTATGCCTCCCCGTAGCACACATAAATATCCCTAGGTTTTATTATTCCAGCAAAGCTTGGTGTTTTAGCTCGCTGAAGCCGTATCCCATTTCTGCAGTCCTCTACAGACCTTATAACAACCTTCAACATTTTGACTAATGGTTTTATTTCATTAAGGTGAGCCAGGAATCTTTGAAATTACGAGTACAACTTACACTCTATTAAAGGTGGATAAATTACAGAGTCTGCCTCTAAATGGTCTACTATGCAAAACAATATTGAGCTTTATCTATATAACATACACTCGTTTACTATACATAAATTCTGTTCTTACCTTTTGTGTCAAGTATAATTAAAGAAATAATCCAGTGCTTCTGTATGAAAGAGTAGTATCGTATCAACTAAAAAGGCATCCACAAATTTACCACGGCTTTCACTAGAAAGTTATTCCTTTATTTTTCAGTGCTGAATATTTAAGTACATCCCAATTTATTATGGATTATCTTTTATCAATTTTTTTTAAAAGAAACGAGAGTGGCTTCAACACTTTTCTTGCGACTAAAATTCAATTCCCGAGTATAAGAATGATTTATTTAATTACTGTCGCTTGAACAATTTGTATAGTAAAGTTTCATTTCTAAGAACTCGAACGCAATGAGTAAGGATCACGCCCTCTAAGGCTATGGACGTAAGCTTGTTGGCGTACAGCGATTAAAATGGCTTATGGCCGACAGTGTTTTCTTTCCAACAAAGTCTGCTGTTCTGGCTTCCTCCACTGTTTGGTTTTTCCTAGCCAACCCATTTGTAAATCAATAAAATCTCCAATCGAATCCCAATTCGAAGGCACTTAACCTACTCCATTAGTGTGATGAACAAACTAACACACTTTCACCTCAAATCACGTAAAGACAACATCGACTACAATTTTGTCGGAAAATTAAGTCCCGAACAAAGATAACCCGTGACACTTTTCCTTTTTCATCTTCGATTTGCCAAGCAAAATTCTTTATTCCGTCAGTAAAGGTTCGGCGTTTTTTTTTTCAGGATTCTCCAGTAGCTTCTGACAACAAGTAAAAGGTGGTACACTGTCGTGTCCTTTTCAGGTTTGTCCATTGTCGATAGCGGTGATGGTGGGTCTTGTGCAGCTTCGGCTCCAGTCTGGAGTGGAAATTCGTCATAGGAGAATTCCTTTTTCCCGAGAATGTTATACTCTTTCACGTGGCTCGTTTATTATTTATGACCAAAAGTTACGTTAACTTTATTTCTTGTTCTTTGCGTTTTCTTGTTGTCCCGGCTACCGTTTCGCTTGTCCTGCTCGTGATACATTGTATTATTTCTCTTTTGTGTTTTTAGTAGCAGGTTTTACGATATTCTCCGGCCTGGTTTAATATTGTGTGTGAAAAATGTCTCCTGGCATTGGGGATGGATTTTATTGTTTTTATCTTCTGATTTTCTCTTAACCTTCTACTTTTGCGTGCTGTTGTTGCTGTTATTGCTGCTACTACAGCGATTTGTATCTCTGTTGCTTCTGGGTTGTATTTCTTGTGGCACAAATCGTTATAATTGAAATCCCAAAACCAATTTCCCGTTTTGTGTCGAAAGGCTACGTCAGAAAGCCATTGAAGAAGAACTGAAAGGCTAACCATGACATTCTCTGACAATGGAGCAACACACAAGTCCTTCTTTTCTCATCCTCGGACTAGCGGGCGACACTAATGCAAAGCTTCGTTACGGCAAGGGGACAGCGACGGAAGAGGCAGTGGCAGCGGTAACGCCGGAAAGGCACTTGGGTAATGGCGAAACGGAAAGGTTAGGGAAATAATAAATAAACAAGACAAATTTGTCCCTGGATGGATTTCATGGGTGTCACTGGGGCCAAGAATGGATTATGTTTTAGAAAACCACACTACACTGTTGAACAAAAGGCGCACGAGAAGTCGATGATTGTGAAAAATTTCGTCCTTTTGATTTGAAAAGGGAACGGTCCCGTGTAATCGAACGTAGCGACTGCGCCAATTGAGCGTGGGAATAGAAGAACAACAATTCAATTATATTTTTGTACGACGACGTTATTCGTTTATTTTTTCTCGAGAAATGATGGAATTGATTCCCTTTTCCTTTGCAACTAAGAAAAAGTATTGAAATCTTATTATGTTGTTGTGATTAAATTTTTTTCTTTGTTGTAATATTCCCTTGTTAATTTCTAGTTGATTGGCCCATCTTTATTGAGTTCTAAAATTGATTGGTAAAAAGATTGAATTTTTTTCAATTTCAAAAATCTGGAATGGTGTGAGATTTTGATGTTACAGATTAAAGATATAAAATTTTCGTCCCATTTTTGTTAGTGAATCCAGCAAAAAAATTCGAAACCATACTTCAAATATTCTAAACGTGCGGGATCGCAAACAGGGGCTTGAAATTAAGAATGTACCCCAGTTGCAATGGATTTCAAGACAAAGTCCTGTTTAGACGGGGATTGACCCAATTAGAAATAGGTACTTCACAGCTTAAAATTTTCTTCCTTCTAAATTAATTCTATATTTATTATGATAATACAGTCAAAAATATAGTCTCCAAATTGATTGATACCGGTGTCTTAGATCATATGTTTTCATTATTTTAATCTTGAAAAATTAAAAAAATTCGTACTCATTTAGAAAACCCTGTGGAAATTGCAACCTCCATCCATTCGTCCATCGAAGCACTTTTTCTCCGAAACTATAGTAGTTACAAATATCAAACTTCATAGGTATATGTAAAATGACAGCGTCTTGAAAGTTCGGATATTAAATTCTCTTTCAAAGGTTAATAAAACTTTCTTTCTAAGGGTAATAACTTTATCTTCAGAAAATATGATCATCATGTGTATCAAATGAAAGGTTTTGATTCGAACTTTTCAAAATAGGTCTAACTTTTAAGCTGTTTCCATAGATATAAGCTGAAGGAAGGGTAATTTGGGAAAAATTTATTAGCGCCCCCTCGCAATTGGACACTTGTGGTTAGATACTCGCAGGATTTCCTCGAGGTCTGAAATATTTGTTACATAACCAGTATACCCTATGTATTCTGGTATGAACTGGGAGCTCGATTAGATGTGTATCCTATATACACCATCAAGGCTCGCTGTAAGACACTTACCTGCTATTCTACCCATACAAACTAGAACAACAAAGGCAAGTGTTAATTTTAAGGGAATTATTTTTATTTTATTGTTAATTTTTCTTGTACGTTTACACGTTGCTTACAATTAACAACGTTTACTTCAATTTTTATGAATCGTTCGATGATCCTCGATCAACGTTGAGTGAATCACTCCTGACTTTGATTCAGGCCGCTTTTCATTGAAAACGGCGGAACGTGTCGCACTTCCCATGTAAGCGTCAGGCCGGAGAATGAATCGGAGAAGATGGGTAAATGGATCGGGGTGGCCACACGCCAAAAGGCCGATTGAGGATCGCTCACTACTTCGTCGTACACTTTGACTACACCTACGTCTAAAATTTGTTGTTGATGATACTCGTAAATGGGCAGCAACACGCTCTCTACTGGACTTGAACAAGACTGCTTCTCAACAGTTCCTCCACGACTATAAATATTAACCCATCTCGAGCTTTTATTCCACTTCGCCGTTAAAATTACTGAGGCGATGAGAACGTGTGTCCTCATTTACCAGGAAATTTTCCTCCCCGCTACGCCTTATTAATTTGTAGATAATGAGAGCCATTCTATGATATTTACGATATTGTCGTAGCCAGCTTGGGGGAAATATTTTGCATATGAGCGAAGAAAGCTTTCGCCCCCATATTCGCCACAGCTCTCAGTCTGCTGGCAAAAGCTTTCAAATTTGATCGCTATAAGCTCCCTTAACTTGCTCATACATAGAGCTTCTCGCTTGTGATCAATCGCTGATGTGTACGCATCATCTACGAGTATATGCTGAAGATTAACAGCGGCATGCACATAGTTATCATTTGCAGGCGAAATTTTGTTCTCAGAATTTGTGCCACCGCAACCATATCTTAAAACAGGAAAGAGTATAAATGTGCCTTCATAGCCTGTGACTGTAACACTCGGTAGAGCGCAAACAAGTGATACTTTTACGTCGGTCTTATTTGAGCAGGCGGTGACTACTTTTGTTGATGCTGTTCAGACTGCTGCCTTTTATTATTATTATTTTTTTTGTTGCTACGACGTGATTGCTATTTACCCACTAATTGTGGGGCTCCCAATCTCGCCATGACCTCCTTATGAACCACTGGCATAGGTAAAGGCCATGGAAATATGTAGATTCTTCTGTCTGTTCCTTCTAAAAATGAATAGAAATGTAGGAATTTCTTCTTTTGATTATATTATGTTTATTAGGCATAAATTCCAAGACGTATGACTATCTAATTGTCCTTGTAACTTAATATGATGTGGAGCAGCTGCTTGGATTGTCTCGTTTAAATACTGGTACCGGAGAGGCCTAGTCTGAAGCCACATTTGAGCTCGTTACAGATTATGGGCTGATTAATAAGATTATCTGTACCGTGCTTGGCACAACCACCATCAATTCAGGGTGTTGCACACTTCTAGAAAAGAAACTTGGAAAATCACTCCTGCCTTATGCTTGTCAACATAAAATCAACAAATCAGTGCTGGCATCAGTCTCGACTACTATTTTGGGAGTATAAAACAATCCAAAGTTGTCCTTTTTACAAAACTCGACAAGAAATTGCCAGAATTGGATGAAGGTACGCTTTGACCCATAGCTAAGTAGTGTAGGGTGGCATCATACAACGAGTTGAAATAAATCCCGAAATCAGGAGAGATTCTGAATTTTTGCTATAAGCATTCCGAAACAAACCGTCACTGAACTCTGTCCTTAAGCTGGCAAATCTTATAAGAACTAGAATCGCAGTAAAAAGAACCCTCTTATTACTTGGAGAAAAGTATCCTCGTGAGGATTACAAGGACCTAGTTTAGCTTTGTGTCATCTTTTTTGGTCGCATAGTCTAGGAGAAACAAGTTTACACTTAAGAAACCAGGGTCAATCAGCAAAATTTGTTGGATAGCCGGTGCTATTTTTGCTTTCAAAACTTGGTTGTTTTGCGCAATTTTTTGAGATTTTGGCGTCAGAAGAGTCAAAAATCTTCGCTTAGTACATCTTTAGCTCCTGAGACTTGATGTAATGATCTTGCTTTCTTGAAGTTTTTGTATTCAAATAGGAAACTTAGTCTTCAGTGAGTCACTGCGTGTGAAAATTCTTCCAGCCGTTTGTGGTATTTGTCATCAAACTTTGTGTGTTTAGAGTTCTTTGACAGCGATGTCAGTCAAATGGAAAAGAAAGGTATTGTAAGTCCTTTAAAACAAAAAAGAAAACTCTTCTGGCTTTAAAATGCATGCCACAGTGAATTTCGATTATCTTCTCTTGGATTTGGAACTAAAAGAGGGTGGATTGTAATTTTTTGACGTGGCGGGCATTTCATAGGGCTCCCTAGAAAAGGCTTCAAGCACCAGGTTCAGTGACAATACTTTGTTGCTTGGGCTTGCAAATTGCCTGCCACCTCAAGGTAGTTAACAATAGTGCAGAGAGTGATGTGCAATTTATTAGTAAGTATGTAAAGGGGAACAACCTTGCCCATGATGAGAAGCAGTGTTAATGCTTAATTCTTGTTATTGTAAATGACAGGAAAAACAATAAATTGTGCTGAGCAGTCTAATTTTACCAATATAAGCAATCATAAATTTAATTACAATCAAAAATAATATTACAATTCTCTAGTGCAACCTTTGTCTTAAATAAAACAAGGTTTTGATGGAATCTTGGATACTTACCACTGCAAAGTTGGTAACCGTTTTCATTTCTTCGAGATTTCCACACTCTGAACATCTTTCCCGAAGTAGAACGTCATTCTGAGCAACTTTTTTTTCTTAAAAACTTTTTTTGTCAGCTGCCTCTGAACTGCCGTAATCCATAACTCTAACGTCGATAAACATTCTGCGCGTCTCTAACCTGTGGTTCGATAAATCTGAAATAATTTACAATACCTTACTAAAATCATGTCCTGTCTCGCCGTCCATCCGTTCGTATGTCACAGCAAGATTTTTCCCAAATGACTTGAGCTAGGAACATAAAATTCGGCGAGTAGGTTTAAAGTTGTGATCTCTTAAAAATTTCAGTACAAAATAATTTTTATAAGGTTTTTAGGGGGTAGGTAGCCAGTATGGATATCAAATGCAAGGTCTTGATAAGAGCTTTTCAAAACATGTTTTAAAGTGATACTTTTTGCTTCAAGGGGTCCAGGCGGAGGGAATAAGTGCGTAAAATCTGTCCCATCCTCGGGATTGGACACCTTTGATTCGAAAAATCAGAAAAAAAAATCAAGGAAGTCGATCTTCATGGGTACAAGGCTAGCAAAGAAGCCAAAGTTCGATCAGTTTTGTTAATAATAATACATTTTGTGCATTTTAAATTTTCATTTCTAAAATCAAAAGGTGACCCTTAAATTTGTCAAAAATTTGAATGTGAGTACTTGACGTTATACGCATGTTTTTTGAAAAATTTCATAAAAACCGAGCCATAAAAAGGAAAATTACAGCCGATTGACAATTAAACCTGATATTCTGGCGTTATACGTTTGCAAAGGGCACAGACACTACAGATCTGTAGGAATTTTGATGAAAATTTCGGATATGTTGTGTAATATTAATGTGTTCTCATAATAAGTCAAAAAATGAGATCTACACTCTGAAAATAAAATTTGAGGTGAATCGAAATACATAATCATCAGACATTAGTTTTCTGAGCTCAGTCTATAGAATATATGTATGAGTCAAGACTTGATGTTCAAAAGATGTTGTTTGAGCTATTAACTATATCACAGTAACCTTCCAGCAGGAGCACTGTCCGGCTACCTACCTACTGCCGGCTGCACCATTTTTGTTACATAACTAGCATACCCTATGCAGGCTGGCATGAACTGGGAGCTCACTTTGCTGTGTTTCCTACATACACCATCAAGGCTCCCGGTGAGAGAGATCTTCCTGCATGACATTTACCTGCTACTGCATCCATCCAAACTAGATCATCAAAGAAATGATTTCATTTTAAAGGATTAATTTTATTTATCTTTTTATTGTCTTACACATTTCATTGAATTTACACTTGCACTACAAACAAGGCAATTACATTTTCATAGGTTATTGTTATGTTGCTTGATGATCCTCGATCAACTTTGAATGCATCGCTCCTGACATTGATTTAGATTCGCTGTTTATTGGGGTCGGCGGAACTTTTTGCACTTCCCGTATGCGCTTTAGCCTGTAGAAGGAACCAGGAGGACGAGCTTGTGGATCAGGGTGGCCGCACGGCCTGGAATTCCAAAAGGTTGGTTGAGGTTCACGGCTCAAGCCAACACCTCGCTCCTCACGATTCAGGTATCACTAAATAACGCCTCCGTCTAAAACTTAAATCACGGATATCACGTAACTGCTTGCACGTTGAAATTAATTATTATCCCTACTAAACTCGAACACAAACTGAATGACCAGTACTACACCAAGTGTTTATCTCTGGTCGTGAAACGAAGTTTTATTCCATGTTTCGCCAAAATTTTCCCAATATGCTTCCACGGAAACTCTTCTTCCCCGTCTTGTCTCGTTTGTAGATTTTTGCAGCGAATCGACAAAATTGGGGAAGTTGAGCGAGGGAGAGCTTTTGTTTCATCTTTTGGTCTTTCCTTCAACTTTACTCCGCTGAGAGCACACCCCAAAAATGAGCATGTACGTCGTTTACAATGTGATGACTTGTATCATGCGAATTCAGATGTATTCTTTTTGCTTGTTCATTGGTTGACATTTACATGATTTGATGACAGTGGGGCTATGTGCTTGATCGTAGTGAATACATAAACAATCGTAGAATTTCGGCGGCTAAACTTGAATTTATTTGCTTGCAACATTTCACTATTGTTCGATGGTTGTATTGCTTGGAGTTGCGCTTACATTCCCCGAAAAACCCATAACTATCAATCTTGCATGAAGCGCCTTTGACTTTCAATTTGACTTGCTAGTTCTTAGGATCGGCGGATCTTGTCGCCCTTCCCATGTGAGCGCTAGCCTGCAATGGGGATCAAGAAGATGGGCTAATAGATCGGAGTGACCACACGGCGTGAATACCAAAAAGCCAGTTGAGGCTCACGGCTCAAGCCAACACCTCGCCCCAAGTTTTGGGGAGATAGGAAAAAGTCTCGGCTATTTAATTGAACGTTGCTCACTATTGCGGAACTGAGTAGCAGCACGGTTCCTCAGAGAATTGAACATAAACTGCACTGCCAGTACTCCACAATGTGTTTATTTTCAGTTGTAGAGCGAGCTTTTGCTCCGAATTTCGCCAAAATTTGCCGAATATGCGAACACTTAAGCTCCCATTCCACGGAAAATCTTCTTCTTCGTCTTGTGTCATTCGTATGTAAATTGAGAGAGACAACAAACGATATTCTTTAAGGGAAAACATACTTGCGACAGAGCGAGGAGAGCTTTTGAGCAGCTTTCTCCTCTCTGGAGCTTTCGTCTAGCTTGCTTGCGAGCTGTTGTCTTTTCCTTCTTCTTCTTCTTTTCCATTCTGTTCTCTGGAGCTTTGGCCTGGTGCATTTACACTCATACTTGGCTGTCCGATACATGCCGATGCTTTCTCTCCACCTCCACCGCATACCAGCGATATGTTGTAATCGTGCGAATAAACGTAAAGCGGAACGCTAATAATACTTTTTGGTATTGATGCCTTTGGCCAGCGATGATATGAGCTGGCGCGTTTGCGCATTCACAATATATGTTGTATCATACGAATTAACGTAAAGCGGAAAGCTACTCATACTTTTAGTATTTTTGCCATTGGGTGGTGACGACATGAGACGGGCCATTTGTGCGTTCACAACAAATTCAACTAAAGATAATGTAGTAAATGAACTTTTTTGAAGTGCAAATGTAAATTAAATTCAACGTGTAAAATAATGAAACAGTTAAATAAAATTAATTCTCTAAAAATAAACTCATCTCTTTGTTTATCAAGTTTGACATGGAAAATAGAAGCAGGTAAGTGGCATACAGGAACATCTTTCTCTCCCCGGGAGCCTTGATGTGCATATAGGATACACATCAAATCAAGCTCCCAGTACATGCCAGTTTACATAGGATATACTGGTTATGTAACACTCCAACTTTTTTCTGCACAACTTTTCTTCCTGTAAGAATTTTTCTAACTTGACTTTCATCTCTGCTCCACCAGTAAATTTGCTTATCAACTTTCGCTCAATCACCTCAATTTGATTCATTGGGTTCATTCCCTTCTATTTTTTCCGGGTCTTATTCAAACTAGCACCTGTAGTTGCAGTCATGCACAATCTATCAGGATCACAATACAATGGACACCGGCGAGATTTGTCACTCAAATGGGACAGCGCACAAAAATTCCCTGTCTTTTACCCCCTCGTGTAATAACTAGAATCCACTCATTTTTGGGTTCAGCCATCTATTAGTCGTAGTTTTTCCCGTAGGCGCACCTCCAGTCCGCCTCATTTTCCACTCAAATTTGGTTCCACAACACGACGGCTCTGGCGAGAATTAAGTCGAATACGGGCTAAATGCTCTGAATCTTCTTAAATGATAGTTCGGATTGTCAGTGTCATTTATTTACATTAAATCAATGAGGTGCGATATCTGGACCTGAGCCCTGAATCTGAAGCAAACCAAATTAGCCTTTGAATTAATGAAACTAAAACTAAATTCACGATCAAATGAGGAATGATCAAATCTGACCGTAAGGTACTATAACCTAGAAAATGTGGAGAATTTTATCTGTCTTGGAGCTAAATTGTATGAAAGATATATTGGAAAGGAGGAAAATAGATACCATATAAACTCCTCAAATAAAGCCTTTTACTTGGTACATCCCATTCTAAGGCCCAGAGTAATGCGCAAGTGCAATTAGCTTTGGATTTATAACTTGCTAGTTATACCCGCGCTCATATATGGAAGTGTAACATAGACCCTGCCGAGCGATTCTGAAAAAACAGTGGACATATTTGAACGCAACGTTACAAAAATGAGTTCTATAAACTTTTTGACAAACTACCTGAATCAGCTTGTGTAAAGTTATGCAAACAACAATGGGTGGCGCATGTAGAAAGGATGGAAGAAAATTGGCTACCCAAAACAATAATACAGAGTAGAGCACGTACAGCGGGAAGACTGAGGACTCCATGGGAAAAGACGATATAAGCTGACAGGGAGGTAGCAGAATCGTGGTGATCGGAGGATGGCCCAATTTGAGCATTCGCACCATTGATGATGGTGACGAAATGGAATTTGAACCTTTGTCTTTTATCTTGCCTTCGCACCAACTTCTTCAGTTTTTTTGGGTCCAAGAAGAGGTTTCTTTTTGACTGACTTCATCCTCTATACAATGATTTGAGAAGCAGTGTCACCCTGTCGTGTATATTTGGTTAATATAACATGATCAGTATTTAACAGTCAAAACAACAGCATTCATTGAATTCTTCACAGTTTGGATCAATGATGTTCCGTTGTTCAGTCCAGACACGAGAAACTCTCCAATGATATTTCGTATGTCGGCCTTGACTTTAGAGGTAATTTGAATTTTATAATAGTACAACGCCATACACTCCAGATTACCTTTTATGCTTCTTTCGGGACATTTTTTAGCAATTTCACATATTAATTTGCCCAGCTAAGTATCAGCTGCAGATATCTTTGTTGCAGCATCAACTACATCCATCGTAATTTTCAAAGATCCTCGACCACTTGCAACGTATGTCATTTCCATCAAAATTACACAAACATGCTTAGCTAGGTAGATTAAATCCCTGCCCGCAGCATCCTTCTTAGTCGCTCCAGAATTAAATACGAGTATAAGTTTCTCGACTTGTTGAGTAACATTCATTTTGTCTTCATTTGTTATTTTGCAAATAGCTTACCTAGCCATATAAGTACCACTAATCTCAGGATATTCATAAATTGTTTAATTGCCAGTATATGTACAGCCTGTCAAGTAAGAACGTGTGCAGCATAATTTTGAAATAGTTTATTTAACAACAGTTTTTGACTTATACATACATATAATACTTTCTGAGGTAACGCGCTTTCAGTTTAATAGTGACTCCAGGCATGACCAGCATGAGGTATTGCTTGGCATCTCCGAGGCATACTTTCTACTAAATTTTCGGCGTATTCGAGGGGAAGCGCCTTCTAAATGACTCAAATTTGTCGGGAGAGCTGCTTCAAAGTGTAAACAGGTTTTTCACGGCGCTTCTGTTAGATGTACGCCCAGGCGTTTTCGATAGGATTTGCATCAGGTGATTGCAAAGACCAATCAATTGTCACAATGCATTTTTCCCGTTTCCATTCAGTAGGCTCTGGTGTTTGGGATGATTATCGATACTCCGCCATTTTACATTGTTTGCGCAGAGATATACCCGAATGGCAACGTGTAATAACTTGAGACCTTGTTGCTTCAATTTCGCCTGTCCTTGACGTAAGGACAAGCCGAGATTGCGCGAAAACAAAGCCACGATTCGCTTTTCGTCCTTTTTGGTTACTTTTCCTACTAAATCACGATTTGGAAGGTCACCGACGGTTTTTGACTCTTAAAATCATTTAACTCACTTCTTTACAAACGAAACAGACTTTTTAATGTATTGAGCCGCCACTACATAGTTCATTTTTGGTCCTTTAGGGTGTGTGCAAAGGAACACGGCCTCGAAGCGCTTTGCGTAAATAGCACTCATTACGATTTTAGTGTTTTCCCGACGGAAGATTGACTTCGACTGAATTTTTTTTTTCAAAGCGCCAAAGACAGAGGTTCTCTCTACCGATCAACGAAAAAATTTGAAGTCGGTACCACTTACCGCTCGCAAGCTATGCTGGACACGCTCTTACTCAACCTCATTTTTACCAGGCGTGACAATTAAGTAATGAGCCTCATTTTACTGTCGCGCTTATGGTAAACCTGCAACCTTGAAATTCCCTTCCCCTTCTCCGGCATCCTTCCCCTCTCTATTAATATATTTGCCATCGCTCTAGCTTGTTTAGTTCGCCTGCTGTGTGGTGTTGAGTAGACGTGTGTCGGGATAAAATTTTGCGCCAGATTGGGCGAAACAGCTTCGGAAACGAACGCTATAATTGCAAAAGTGCATAATGATAGTGCATAAAGAGTTTAAGGAGGGGCGTGAAAACGTGAAAGATGAGGCGTGGAGCGGCAGACCAGTCAAGGTGCGGACTGACGCGAATGCACAGCATGTGCGCACCCTAATCCGTGAAGATCGGTGTTTAACAGTTCGAATGTTGGCCTCGGAACTGGGTGTGCACCGTGAAATAGTCAGACAAATTTTAACCGACGATTTTGGGATGAAAAAGTTGTGCGCGAAGATGGTTCCAAAGAACCTTTCTGAAGAGCAAAAGCCGCATCGAATGACCGTCGCAGAGACTGTTTAGAAGAAGTAGAAAACGATCCATATTCGCCCAATATGTTACCCTGTGACTTTTTTTATTTCCTAGAACGAAATCGGTGGTCAAAGGAACCCATTTTGCGTTGATTACAGATATCCAGGCGGCTGTGACAAGGGTACTTGCGGACATTCCAGTCGAAGCGTCCCAAAAATGTTACAAAGCATGGAAAACGCGCTGGAATCGTGGTATAGCTGTCCAAGGGGACTACTTTGAAGGGGATAGCAGAGTTGTAGAATAATTTTTAAATATACGGTTTTCATGGAATCAGTTTCAATACTCAATTGTCACACCTCGTTTTGTATAATATTCGACAAATTCGGTATCTTTAGAATGCAACTTTTCTGCGTACCACGTGAACCAATCTTGATGCGTAAATGAAGTCATTCTCATCAAAAATTTTTGACAAGTTGGGAGTAACTGTGACATGTACTTGTTGCGTAAATTTTGACATGACTTATTCTTTTAAAACCTTAACCGCTTCTAAAACACGTTTAGTTTAAATACAACGTTCGTGATTGACCATCTCCGGATGATTTGGGTATATAAAGAGCTGGCAAAACATTCAAGTAAATAGCCAGGAACTGATATTTTTGGCTGCAAACAAATATGACCACTGTTATGGTTACAATTTAGTCACTTTTGGCGATTTTTGCTGCTAACGTCATTGATAATGCGGCATGCAAATTGGAAGCAACCTAACTATCTAACTTTATTTTGTCTGTCATTTCAAAGCAATATGCTACCTAGACTTAGTTTTTAGTGATATTTTACCGTATACTTTTAAAAATTAATGATACTTGTTTCTTGTTTTAAAATAATAATTTATTGAAAAACCTAGTCTAGTGCGGCTCGATATTTTATCTATTATATTAAAATGCTTCAATATCGCGTATCGTTGTTTTCAGAGCAAACGAGTCTAAACAACCCTAAAGTTCACCCATAGCAACATGCCATTGCAATTTTTCTTGAATCTATTCATTTTTGCTGTCTCCATATTATGTATTGAGTACAAACCTCTTTTGAAAAGAGCGTAGTTCTGTCTAACCAACTTGTTAATTAATATATCATGACTTGAATTTTGGAAAATTTTCAGGTAATTTGATGGGGTTTGTGCAGATAGGGTATATTTTAGTTCCCTACAGACCTGCATACTAAGGTTACCATTTAAAAATCTGTTTAAAGAATTCCCGTGTAGCCCTTCACACTTTAATGAACATTATTTTAAAGCCTTGATTCCATTCCCTTAAAGATCATGTTGAATCAAATCCACTTTAAATGATAACTTCTGATATAGCTCATTTCGAGTCAGCCATACACATATGGTCCCTAATATTTTCCATAATATCAAGTTTTGCAGTTTTCTTTAGGCTGTAACATCGCAGCTTGGTAGAAGGAACATTGCCAAAGCGTGGTACTGACCATGTCACCTTCTCAAGTGTTGATACATTCGATCAAGATAAGAGATATTCTATCTCTAAACGAAGGCAATGGGCTGTAGTGCTAAAGAAAAAAACATATGGAATAAATTGATCAAATATGCATAATTTTATTATATTTAAGCTTAGTATAAGTTACCAAAACCTCGCACTCAATTCAAAAGTATGTCCATAAACTTGTTTTCTCTGATGTAACATTCTAATACAAAGTAAAGAACAAACTTCCTATTCTTGACTCTGATGTGCATACTCAAAGTTGGTGATGGGATACCTGCTTTGGCAATTGTTTACAATCGTTTAGCAAGCATGCAGGCAAGCCACGCACTTTACTATAGTCCTCTTCAGAACTCTTCATAATGAGCTTTGCACAACAGCCAAGGACACTTTTCAGCACCCTTAAACACTTTAAACACGCAATGCTGTTTCTAGTCTCCATCCAAAACACCTCCTTGTGAGTTGTTCACCATAATTACTTTGCCATAGCGAAAATTGGATGTTGTATGAAACTTTTCACATTTACTGAATTAATGCATGTTGCAACGGCAAAGGAACAGTGAAAAAGAAAGAAGTAACATTCTCAAAAACAATGGATCAACATACTCGTAAAGCTCAAAATCTCGTGTTGAGAATTTACTGTAAACGAAAATTCTCAATACGTTAAATAGGCGAGTGATAACATTGAAGATTGTGATGTTCACATTATTGTATTGCCTTAGATGTATTTTAAGGGACGTATGCGGAATTGGCGATGTTAATTATTTTCATTATTAGCTAACTATGGTTAGGCATTTCAGAGATGCGATGAAAACTACACGATATTGCTAATTTCATGTTAAGGTTAAGTGATTTGTATATCACCGGGAACAGTAGAAATCACAGAATAGATACACTTAGATGAAAAGCTCTGTATTTCACTAAGATCTACTACGTGGGCTCGAGTATTATGAATTGGCTTATATACTCTAGTTTTCTTTTAATGACAACACGTCTCTACTTTGTCACTTGAATATGATTTTTGAATGAACATTATATTTTATATAATGCAATAAAAGATTTAACTTTCAACGCATTCTTTATTCTCATTGAAAAATGGAAAACTTACATAAGAATAAATATTTCTTTAAAACTGAAACAAAGTGTTTAACAATTTAAAAAAAAAAATGTTTTAATTCCTTAGGGTTTGTGGACTAAACGTTTATACGTTACCCTCCAAAACACAAATCGTTTCAAAATGAAACCACCAAATCGGATGCGAAATTTCACTATTTTCTTCTTTTTTTTCTTGTAATTGGGAGGTGAATGCAATTTATGCAATGAGTGTGGGGCTCTCATGTTCGCAAGCAACTGGACCACCCATTAAACACCTCCCCTGCAAACCTGAGCACATCGCCGGGAACATTTTGACTCATTAATTCGGCCCAGTTCTCGTTTTGCCATGCTATGAAGCACCTTTAAGCTGGTGGATCCTTTCCCCAGCGGAAGCGCAGGGTATAAGAGAAATTACTAGAGTCAACTGATCTAAGCCTCACCGCGACTTCAATAACCGGGGTGAGCTTTTCCATCTCCTTGCAGAAGCCCTGTCGCAGCATGCCGTGGCAGGTATTTTTTGCCTATCCTAGGCAAAATCTACTGTTGTGGACAGTGAATTATCAATCATGAGCAGGTAAGACTGAAAACACCCGCGCCCGCTCGAAAGTTGAATGAGATAAACGTCAGTTGCTCGAAGTTTTTGATTCAGCCACGGTCTCAGATCCGGGATAAGCCACAGAGTCTACTTTCTTCTGCGTAATTCACCCAAGACTGCTGCCAATCGCTGAGTGAGAGCTATCTCTCCTCGCAGACAACCGTCCCCTTTGTGTCCTCGTTTTGTAGCAGGTAAGTTGCGTGACACTCTTTAGCAAGCATGGCGACAGGTATCATGCCTTCAATTGCTCTCACCACCGAATCAAAGACTGTCGGGGATGAAGATGTATTCCTCAGTGCTTTTCTTCTCTGTACCTGTGACAAGCACTTTTGTTACGCCTCCTCACTGAGAGCATCGCTCCATATTTCTGCTCCGTACTATAGTACGGAGTCAGTACTATAACTGACTCCACAGCACTCATCAAGAGGCGTCTTCTTGATGGGTTGGATTCGTACGTTGGCCATCAATCAACTCGGGGCCGATACGCTCGAAGTAGCTTTCTCAGCCGTTGCCCTCTTTTGCTCAGATGAACCCATCTTCTTGTCGATCAGTAGGCCTAGCAACATTACTGCTGACTTCGATTCGATTAGTATGTCTCTAATACTGACCATCTTTATTCTAGGTACTCTCTCTATGTTGAGATGTCCACTTTGGTTTTTTCCAGTGCTAGACTGAACCCGCGAGGAAACATCCGTTCTCTCGCTTAGCACATTAGCATTCCCCGCCTATGATGTGCTTAGTCAGCAAGTAGAGCCGCAACATCGTCCGCAGAGCCAATCAAGCGTGACTTATCCAAAAGTCTGGACCGAGGCTAGATTTCTGGGGAACGCCCGGTGTAATTTCTTCCTTCGTTTGCCCTGTGTTGCTTTATATGGCAGGCTCCGGTCATTCAGGTAGTTTCTCAAAAGCTGGATTTGATATTCTAGAAATTGGAAAGGATTTTACGGCTGAATATCCACCCATCTAGCGGAGTTTAAGGCGTTCCTAACTCTAACTGTCACCAACAGAATGACCAATTGCTTAATGCGGTCAAATGCCTTTACTTTTGGACCGTACTCATTACCTCTGCAATTGCATCAGCGTTGTAGCTCTAAAGCCATACTGCCGAAGAGATAAGTGTCCAGTAGCACGAATTGCATCTGTAAGTTTTCCTTTGATTAGTTTTTTTGGCACTTTTCCAGTCGGTCTAGCATGCATAACGAGCGATATACAGACGGTGACCTGGAATCTCTCTTCTCCTTGCTGATCAGCACAAGCTTCGCCACCTTCCATCTTACCGGGAAAACCACGTCTCATAGGCAAGCGTTGAATGTGCTGAGCAGCAAGTCGGGACGTTAATGATAGATAATTTGCAATATTTTAGCTGGACCACCATCTGGGGCTGACGCCTTCCATGTTTTTAATGATAAGACTTCCTCTTATAGTTCTGGCTGTACGAAGAGTAGGCACTTGATTGCTGTTTTGCTATGGACAGTGTCGGAATAGGCGGAGAAAGATGCCCACACTACCTTGTCCATATTTTTTAGTTAATGGATGCACGGCGTCCGCAGGGCACCAAGTTTCCGCATAACTAGCTTTTAGTCAAGGCCCCACGAACTATGTTCACATTGTCCACTAGATCTTGCCAGCATCAAGTCTTGCTGTTGTGAATCAATTTGCGAAGACATTTCCTCACTGACTTGTATGCTGCTACCCGTTTGCATGCTTCTTTACGGTTTCATGCACGTTGAGCCTCACGCCGAAGCTTGTTCCACTTTCTTCTCTTTTTAGCAATTTCAGTCGACTAGCAGTACACTAGGTGCTTGCCATGGCTGGGTTTTGAATGGGGCATAGAAGCGCTGCTAGCGGTCGTCATGTTGCTTATATTTAGTTGAGGTTACCACGTCTTGAGCTGCCAATTCTTCCGTCCTCTACAAATCACCTTGCAGCAATTGTAAAAGGTCAAGAGCGCGGACATCGGGAGACAACATCACGGGCCTCAAGTAGAATGTACTGATGCTGACTGGCTTTAATGGTATCCAATTATGGATCCTCCGTACTAAGGACTTCGAAGCAAATATCACGTCTTGTATGATTCCTTCACAGTTAATACGGCAAAACTTCGGCGTTTTCCTGGTATTTAGCACAACAAACGTCATCCTGGCCGCAATTTATAGGACTCATTTTCCTTGCGGACCTTTTATAGGCATGCCACATTCGATTGTTTTAGCGTTGAAGTCTCCCTCAACGAGCAACAGCGCCTTTCAAAGCATTAAGCTTGGCTTGGAAAGATGATATCGGTTCGTTCAGCGTTAGATACATACTAAAGCAGCTGGTTCCTGAGCACTGAACTCACACAAAACTATCCCCCTATCCACTATCCTCCCCCTAGAAATCACTGTTCGGAGCCCAGATGCCGGCAGTACCAGTTTCATTAGGATACCACGGTGTAGAACTTTTAGGTAGGTTTTGCAGGATACGGTCCATCGAAGCTCAAGTTTTTCCTTGGCTAGAGCTTCCTGGGAAACCCAACACATTCCTGATCCCACGACGTTCCCAAAATTCAGTCTTGGGTCAGCAGTGTGACCATAGCCGAGATACTTGAAACATGAAGAGGCGCTACTCTTGGCCATATCCTGCAGACAATCACCTACTTTTTGTCCTAACGCAGTCAATGTCTTTTATTTTAACCATTGTCATTGCCGTAAGCTACGAGTAGGCTATAGTTGCGCTTTTGCCGAGTACTTTCTTTAGCCGAGTACTTTCTTTCCCGCGTCACAGAATGCTTCTTTGTTGTTCACCTCTGCTCTAAATTCGACCAGTATGTGGCCCGACCGCATTGTTTATACTGCTTTAATGGCAGTGTTAGTGCCTTAAGTCTAACATTTTTCCTGATATTCTGCAACACATTCCTTCTGCCGGGCCTTTATCGTGGCTATTTTCTCTCTTGTCTAGCGTTAGGTCTTTCTTCGTGCTGGGCGTTCGCGCGGACTTCTTCTGGCATTTTTTGAAGAAGCTTTCTTTGCTGCTTTCGTAACTCCTTTTGTCAATAGAGTGTAGACTAGCGTTTTACGTCCATCAAGTGCCTCATTCTTCCTTCTTTTATCCCAATCTTCTTTAATGGATGTGTGATGGTGGAGCTATCTACGCATGTCCTTTAGGCATAACCCTCAGAGTTTTTATGCGTTCTGTTCTTCTTCAGCCTTCTGGTCCTCTTTGGCTGTTGACCAGCTCTTTCGGTAATACCCTATGTGGTCTAGAAGTTCTTCTAGTCCAAGGAGCCCATGGTTTACACTTTTGCTGATTTTTGGTGCATTGCATGCAAATTTCATTCTTTTTAGAACGTATTCTTTTACTTCAATCATATTTTCAACGGTGGCTGTGGAATCGCACAACGGTGCTTTCATTGCCTTTTCACTAATTTCTATTCTTGCCGTGATCACTTTGTTATTATTTTGGCATTTAAGACCCTTGTTTTGGTTTCTCCGGTAGCGATCGTAGCAGTAACTATCGGATTCTTGATGCTCTTTATGTTTTCCGCCACCACATGAATATCTGGTGCATCCTATAGAATTTCCTGCTCTTCTTTTTTAAGGCGCTCTGATGTTTGCGTCATTTTTATTGCGTCTGAACACCACAGGAGTCTCAATCTAGACAAGGCACTCTGCTGTTGTCTGTTATGTCCTTGTTTTTAAGCCAACTTTTATTACTGTAAAAGATGATACTAGGATTGTTGATTTCCCTCGCGATACCTGCGTTATTTGTTAAAATATTTGTTGTGGCCTGATTTTCGGAGTTTGCGGGATTTCTCCGCATTCGCTTTTTTGTTTCAATGGTGTTCGTGTTTGCCTTAATGAATTTTCTTCATCTGGCCCGAGACTGCTTGTAGATATATCAGTTATAGACGCTATGTTCACCATTTCTATGACATTGCAATCGCTGGATGATGACGGCCAAGACCTTACTTGCTGACTACCCTATGCAAACGGTACTGGGGATCCGCGACCTACTGCACCTTAATGTTTTTCTGCTTTTCGACCTCATCGTGCTTTGTTTCGCTTGGTTCCTTCTTATACCGTTTTACCTATCACTAATGACATATGCATACTCAAAGGTTTGGCAAATCTCGAGGCAATCTTTTTACCTTTAGCTAACATCCCTCGAGGGACACGCGTTACTTAACACAGAAGGATCTGGGGTAATCCAGCATCCGCGTTCCCAGCTAGAATTACATTAAACATAAAACCATCACTTCTAGCCGGATGCTGTCCGTGGAGAAACCTTACGGATGCCTGCAGACGGCATTCCTCAAAGAATACAGGCCTACCTATGGGAGACTTTTGACAATTAGCTAGCTACAGTGCTACTTATCCGTATACAGCCATGGAGCTTTCAATTGAATAATGAAACGGCAAAAGTAAGATTATGGAAATTTTAAAGGATAGACAAGAAAATATTATTTTCATGGCCTTATGGCAAAAAACTTATTGATTAGATTGAAAAAAAAGCACGAGTTGAATAAAATTTGAATATAGAATTAATGCGGGAACATTATGTGATGGCTTGGAAAGTTTTCACCTGTAATTTATCGAAGTTATTTTTGGAACAGAATAAAATTAATTAAATTAATTTAAGAGTCAGTAAAGAAAAGAAATACATGAGTGAATTTCCACCTTTCCCACTCCTCCATGCAAATGCTTTTGGTTTGAGATCTGTTTTTGAAAATCCTCATCAAGACCTATCATTTGATGGTTATTATTAGGTACTTTTGGTAAAAAAAATGTTTTCAATCGTTAATCCCTTTATAAGTACCTTAAAATATTGCTTGTGGTACCACCGATTTTGAAAGGGTATCTCTTTTGACCTTCATATGAAAATTCATCACTCTAGCTTATGTGGTTTGCAAGAAAACGTGCTGTAACGCACGGACGAACGCTATAGGAACTCCCCTCCATGCCAAGCTTAAGAGAAAAACGTCCATATAAATAACGAAGTGAGTAAACAAAATGCCAAAGAAAAACTTCCACATGTCCAACCACATAAAAAATGAAACAAATCGTTTAGCTAAATAAAAATATTACGTAAACAAAATCGTCCACCAGAAATCCAATATACAAAAAACAAAAATAAAGGAAAGCAAAAAACACGGAAGAGAAATGATCTCTGAGGCGATATATGGCTAATAAAAATAAAGCAAGGCGTTTGCATTGCAACACATTACCTGGATGAAATGAAAACAAGACAAGCGGCGACCTTGTCAATAAAACCAAACCAGACGAGCAGAATATTGTGAATCGGCTACGGAAATCACTCGATCAAATTTCATAACAATACATGTGGGCATCGGCAATCGGAGCAAATAGCGAAAAAGCTGATATACAATTTGTGATCGAGTTGCGGGTTGGAATGATCCGACGTAAATTTTGCATTAAGCAAACAATAGAGGTAATGCGTTATGAAATTACGTATGAAATTGTGAATTGAGGAAAATGTGAATACAATGGAAAATCGCACTATAAAATCGTGTTTTTGGTCAGCAGGGCTGTTGAATCCTATGGAATTATAGATTGAGGCTTACGCAGCGTCGGCTGAGTTTACCAATATAAACCATTGGTCGTACTAGAAGAGTCAATCGATTTGTCTTCACGCATTGTTGTTGTACCCGCTGCTGTTCCTACATGCAGTGTCACCAGATGTAAGGACACTGGCCAGTTCAGCCATTCCATCTACAAACAGTGTCATAAGGCGTAAGCCGTGGACACGGGCTAGTTCAATCATTCGATATACATACAGTGTCACTAGGCGTCAGCCAAGGAAACCACATCCCACCGAGGTGCCGTAACATATCTAAGGTCCTTATCCGCATTGCTCGTGTTGGTGAAGGTACCCTGACTGAACGGTGTACCCAGGCAGGTAACAAACAGACTAATCGAAGCGTTTGCATATTTACAGCTTACCAAGCGCACTCCTACCCCGCGCACAAGGCGCCCTCTCCCGTGAAGTTCTCGGTATCGTGACTACAAGCGAGGTTCCCATCCCGTCGTTCCGAACCTGGAACAGGCACTGGCCAGTAACCCCGTGCAGAGCCCCGATCAATCACGCTAGAAGAGTACAGGGCGATTCAGAAAAAGCCCCTGAATGAGTCAGTCAAGATGAGTGAGGTTCCTTCCATACGCAACAGGAAAGTTAAGCGAGCTCCCGCCAGGCAGAAGTTAGGAAAGCTCCGCCGTCCCGTATGATTAGCAGTTACCGCGGACGAGCACAAGGGGTTCAAGAACGAGGCGCAAGAAATACAGCGGCACTTCCGGAGGGAAGTCAAGGAGAAGGCCCGCCGGAGGTGCAGGGAGCAAGACTCGGCTGCCAGTTCTCTACGCAAATATATTGTAGTTCTCAAAGTTTTTTACAAATGCTTTGTGAATTCAGTAGAGACAAGAGTGTTTTATTTCGAAAAGTGAGTGGAGGTATTGGTAGTGTAGAGTAGGGTGGAACGCAGGGTTCTGCCAGGAGTAGACTGGGGAAAAAAGTATAGCAAACAGACGGATGGGTAGACGCGCCGTGATTTCAGTAGGGTATTCTACAGTTATTTCACAATACTCCAAAAAAAACTATTTAACTCCCAGATTTAGACTTTTTTGTGGTAGTGAGGTAAATGCTATTTATGCACAGAGTGTGGGACTCCCATGCGCGACTGGACTACCCACTAAATACCTCCCCTGTTAACCTGAGAACCCAGCCTGGAACCGTTTGACACATTACTTCGGGCCAGGTCTCGTTTTGTTACGCCGTGGGGCGCCTTCAAGCTGGGGAGTCCCTTTCCCAGCGGGAGGGGAGAGGGGAAGAGGAAATGCCAGAAGAGCGATCCCCCAGCCCCAGCGCCCCCGGCTGCTGTGAGTCCCTTTTATATTTTAGGACTGCCCGAGCATAATGTGCCACCTGGTACCATTTGTCAACTGATTCGAGCATCACCGCAACTATATTATCCGAAGTGAGCTCTCCCGTCTCCCTGTAGAGTTCCCTTCGCAACCTGACCCATCTTGTACACGCAAAAAATGTGTGACAGGCATTGTCCTCCTCTTCTGGGCAAACCCGACAATCGGGAGACCGTGACTTACCGATTTTGTGCAGGTAAGACTGAAAACACCCGTGCCCGCTCAAAAGCTAGGTCAGATAGAAGTCAGTCTCACCATGCCTTCGATTTAGCCACGGTCTCACATCCGGGATGAAGCGCGCAGTCCACCTTCCCTTCGCGCAATTCACTCAAGACTGCTGCCAATTGTTCAGCGAGCGCTGAACGACCATCGCGGACAACTATCTCCCTCGCATCCTCGTTTCGGCGCAAGTAAATAGCGCGGCACTCTCTAGCAAGGAGAGCGACAGGTATCACGCCTGCAATCACTCTCACCGCCGAGTCGGAGACTGTTGGATACGAAGATGCGATTCTCAGTGCTCCTCTTCTCTGTACCTTTGCCAAACGTTTTCGGTATACCTCCTTGCTGAGAGCATCGCCCCATACCTCTGCTCCGTACAGTAGCACTGACCCTACAGCACTCATCAAGAGGCGTCTTCTTGATGGGCTGGGTCCCCCTACGTTGGCCATAAGTCGACTCAGGGCCGATATTCCCGAAGCAGCCTTCTCAGCCGTTGCCCTGATTTGTTCAGAGAAACTCATCTTCGAGTCGAACAGTAGCCCCAGGTACTTCACCGCTGGCTTCGATTCGATTTGTATGTCTCCAATACTGATCATCCTTACTCTAGGGATTCTCTTTTTTTTCAAGATGACCAATTCGGTTTTCTCCAGTGCTAAACTCAGCCCGCGACTTTGATATCAACATTTCAATGATTCGCTAAACTGGATGCAACTTATTATCAACTATCAAAGTTCATATTGGTACTGATTGACTTTCATTGCGAAGTCAAATAAAAAGGGATGAAAATGCAAGCTATTAAAAATTTATAGCAAATCAAGTATTCTTTCAAATACCACTAATAGCCCTCAAGCGAGATTTTTCTATCACCGGACTCCGAAAGAGAAATGCGCAATATTTGTTTTCATCAACGTAATTGAAGCATCGAAGTTTCTACGAACCATAAAAGAACGTTAAACTAGAAACTCTTTCCTCTTGTGCAAGTAATCGAATGTAGTGGATGGCTATTAACCTGAAACCTCGAGATGTATACTCAACTCCTCAGCCATGCTCATAAGCTTGCCCACCTCCCGACGGGTGAATTCATTGAACTTGCATCATCTCCGGCATCATATCACCACTTCTCGCCTCACCTGACGAAATACTTTTTATTTAGTAATATCATTCCACCGTGAAATCCCTACATTAACAACACTTCCATGTTTGACAAGGACTTAAGCGCTTATGTTAACTGAACACTCATCGTTTCGTATTTTTCCTATTTCCAACGGTATCATAACCACCCGGAATGAACCATCGACCATTACTCTCACTATATATGTAATAAGTGTGTGAAAGTCTATAACTCAATCTTGGGGGATGCTACGTCCCCCTCTCCCGGTCGCCAGGACTTTGCTACCTTTCATATTGCCGTTATATTTTCGGTCATATATAGTACGGATGGAAAAATATCGGAGGAGGCGAGAAACTTTATCGCTATCCTCTTATTGAGCCGTCTTCCACCCGTCCCGGGTTGAGAGCTCTACTTCGTCGTTGCGAAGGACGAAGCAATCGACGCGAAGGGATAATAATCAATGGCTTATGCTTTTCGCGCTATCAAAATCATTCAGGCGAAAATTAGATGGTAGTAAAAAAGGCAAATGTGCAGTAACGGAGAGACGGAGGAAGGACTCCTGCAAAGCGAGAGGTTGGAAATGAATAGAATGGATAGAACTCAGGATGGATAGCAGTAGTTATCCTGAGCATGCATCGTTACCGGTCCATATTGATCATGAATAGTTTCACCGGGTTAGGGTTCGTGGCAGTCGCACTAATGAAAAACGTCAGCGCTTGATGGATACGAGTATGAGCTTAAAGCTGTAGTCGTTAGAGCTGATTCCGATTGTTAACGCGATATCATGTGGAAAGCATTCCGCCATTTAAACATAGCGCAAAAGCAAGATTAAAGGTAACTTTTTCCCATATTAGAATGATTTCCATTATTTTTCTCGTGAAACATCGTACGTTCATTAGATCCTAGCTGTCTGTTTAATAAAGCCAATTCAGCTGCTGCTAGAAACTAACCATGTAACATGAAATCGTAGCCGTTAATGACAAATTAACAAAAGTGTAAACTCAAAAAATTAAACTATTATACCAATGCTTTTAAATTGAAGAAATTGCCTGTTATATCTCAGAATAGCCTTTGATTTCCAAGATTAAACGCTTTTCAAACTTTCACTAAATTTTCTTTTTCTTTTCTTCCAGGTAAGTTAATTCGATATGCTTGGAACTGAAATTCATCCATTCAACTCGCAGCAAATAAAACGATGAAAACGATATCGGGGGGAAAACTCTTTTAATTGGACTCTCCCGTATGGGAATGTGTAATGCATTGCACATGACATATGCTTGCAAATGATAAATCTGCGTTTATAAACCCAGAACACGAAGAAGCCGATGATGGATTGTAAGCAACATTGAACAAATTATGTGTAGGCTCTTCACTCGGATCGTAAGTCAAAAACCTGTAGGGTGTTTTAGTAGGGTGTTTCGTAGAGTACACGTAGTGGTTAGAAGGTGTAGTTGAGCAGTGTAGTTGGTAGTGGTCGCATGCCACCAACATAGTGATTTCAGCTCAGCCACTACAGCGCTGTTCGAGATCGAAGCAAAAACCAATTTCATACCTGGTTAAGCATCTCGTTGTCATGATGCCTCTTATGAAATTTGAATTTTTCTCCACACAGAAGGCTTGTGCACGACGTTTCAGGATCAATGGAAAATATATGATGGAAGTATAAGAAAGTCATTATGTTCACTTCACAGCGACAACCATGAAAATGACGGCTATCTTCCAAGTAACTGCTTTTGCCCTGGGTCGTTTATTTTCCTTGCAGTGATTTTCTTCTTCTTGCCATTTATTTTCTACACACGCCGACCCATCCTCCAGTTTTCACTGGCCTTCTATTTATCTTGGCTTTATTATTATGCAACATTTCAGTTTATGTCCTAGTTTTCCCTCTATGCTGATCCAAGCCATTGTCCTTCAAAATCCTTTTCCCGTTCATTCGTTTCCTCCTTGCAGTTATTTTTCATTGAAGCGAAATATGAAAAATTACTTTTTCCTTTTTCGCTCCATCCATTCCATTGGATTGCTAATTGGAAGGACAACAAGCTGGCCAAGCCACAGCCGGAGGCAAATGGTGATTCTAGTGAACAATCGAAAACCTAGGTTTTCGGTATGAAAGCAAGATGCTGGCGAGCTCAAGATGGATTGAGAGAGAAAAAGGGGAGACGTGATGAAAAAAGTTATTGGAGTTAGCAGCATTACTTTCTTCGCAATGGATACAAACAATGGTCAGCAAAAATGTTTTGAAAAATTCATCGGGCTCCATGTTAGAATTTATGTGCAATTATATGGAGCAATGCTAAATATGCACTGTCATTTCCACAATTGAAAACTGCACCTATATCCTCAAAATGTTCTGACATTATTCTAATTACAACTTCGTGGTATTTGTGCCGCCATGGTTTCTGTGTCATATCCTGGAAAATATATCAGTTGAAAGTAACATTGTCTTCAAACATTTTTTTTTCAGGATTATATTTTTGACCCTTCTTCGATTTGCACGAAAATTGGTGAGTAGTTAGAGGATGCCTCAAAAATCAAACGTTACATAGTGCTGTCTTGTGCTTTTACCCTTGGGTGGAGGCACACCTTCTCGGAAGTTGAAATTTCTTTTAAAAATAACCCCGGAAATCGATTAAAGGGCAAATTAAGCATTTATTATTCTATAACTATTTTTAAAAAGTCAATATTTGTTGAGTTATTAATGCTTGAAAATATTAATTTTTCGTGAAAAAATAAATGTTTTGAAACGCGTTTTCACAAATAACTCCAAAACTTTGCATTCCTTGAAAAAAATTGTTCCCGCAAATATGATTACAGCTAATAAAAAACAGAGAGATTGGTTTTCAAATGAACATTGTAAACTGAATTCAAAGCATCTTATAGGTAGTTAAAAGGATCTTATTTTTGTGGATACTCGAATCCAAGTAGTCGAGGGTAAACATTTTTCGGTAAATTTTCAAGGTACTCAAAAAGAGCTTTTGTATGAGCTCCAAATGGAATATATAGCATTAAAACTAAGCTAGTAATGATGAAATTAAAATGGGTCTTTCGAATTTTCAACATGCGTCGTTTCCACAAAAAGTAAAATTAAAAAAAAATCCCGGTTCGATTGACCTTAGTTTATTATAAATAATGAACACAAAAAGTTTGAAAAGTTTTGAATGTTTGTTTTTGAAAAATGAACAATTAGAAAAAAATCGGAATTCCCCAAATTTCACAAAAAATGTTATTTTTATGTAACTCTAAAACTATTGAATATACGTAAAATGGTTCAAGTGAGAAATTTATGTTTAGGTTTTTTTCATTTTTGTACGTTAAACAAGTTGGGTAGACAAACTAACGCTCATGTCAGAAAGGTTTTGTCGTCAACTTCACAGAAATGCAGTCACCAGCAACGAATATAGTCAAGAAATATGTCAAAGAGATGTGCACGTTTAGAGGCAAATTCATTATTTTTCTATTTTCAACGGTTGTCATTTTATTGCGAACCAACAAAATCGCTCGAATCATGAATCCCCAAAAATATTAATGTTATTGACCTTATTTGAAAATTTTAAGAAAATCAAATCAAAACTGCAATGACTGATTTGATGGAAAGTCCATAAAATACCAAAATCTCGTGTGATTGTTGTTGTAATTGGAGAAATCTCAAATAACTTCCGTGACTATCATTCGATTTTATTGTGGGACACGTGAAACTTGAAGATCATACTATTGTTGCGTGTATTTGGCTCGCGGCCAATAATTTTAATGTTCCGGGAAAGTGAAAACGCAATGTCTTTTAATTTAAGTTAAAAGAGTTTATTTAATTACAAAAATGCAAAATAATCCATTTAACACTTTCATTAATTTTAATTTTCACTATTAAAAATCTAACACTTGTTCATAAATTTCTTATCGCAATTGTCTTCTAAATCACTTCACCATTACGAAAATCACTTTTCTATTACTCGAACAATATCGCTTCCCACACACTATCGCAGTTCTTATCGCGGTCGAATGAATGATTTTTTTCCATTCATTCAGCTCGCCTTTATATAGGGTCTCTAATCATTCAACTCAGTTCTCGTACATTGGTGAATTAGCGGGAACATTCCAGCAGCGTAATGAATGGAGCATGCTTGTTGGGTTCTCGTGGTTTCGAGTGAATTCGTTTTGTTGATGTTCTTGGTGGTTGTAAAAACAATTGCGACAGTAGCTCGCAGAATTATTTGTACATGTACCGCTATTATTAACAAAGTTGAGCGAATTTTGACTCCTAAGGTATTTGTTGTTGTTGTAATCATAAGCACCTACCTCCAAAATTTTTTTTCAGATTTTCCGGATCATAGGTGTCCAATCGCAAGAAGGAGCCACACATTTTTCGTGTATTTCCCCTCCCTGTGCGCCCCTCGAAGCAAAAAGTGTAAAATTAATACCTGTTTTGAAAAGTTCTCATCAAGACCTTTCATCAGGGCCACTTGCCGATATCAAGAGGCCCCCCTTTGTGTTTGGGAGCTAAATACCATTTAAGCGCATATTGTGGGACTCCCACGCACGCAAGAAGGTGACTGGACTACCCACTAAATACCTCCCCTGTCAACCTGAGAACCCAGCCTTCATCCTGGGAGATTTCTTTCCTAACGGGAGGAGAGAGCGGGAAGGAAGTGCCAGAAAAGTGATCCCCCAGCCCCAACGCCTCCGGCTGCTGTGAGTCCTTTTTATCTTTTAGGATTGCCCGAACATAATGTGCCACCTGGTTCCATTTGTCAAGCGATTCGAGCATCACTGCAACTATATTATCCGGAGTGAGCTCTCCCGTCTCACTGCAGAGGTCCCTTCGCAGCCTGACCCATTTTGTGCACGCAAAAAATGTGTGGCAGGCAGTGTCCTCCTCTCCTGGGCAAAACCGACAATCGGGGGACCGTGACTTACCAATCTTGTGCAGGTCAGACTGAAAACACCCATATCCGCTCAAAAGTCGGCCTCACCATGCCTTCGATTTAGCCACGGTCTCACATCCGGGATGAAGCGCGCAGTCCACCTTCCCTTCGTGCAATTGACCCAAGACTGCTGCCAACCGTTGAGTGCGTGCTGTCTCTCTTTGCGGACAACCATCTCCCTCGCATCCTCGTTTCGGCGCAGGTAAACAGCGCGGCGATCTCTAGCAGGGAGGGGAACAGGTATCACGCCTGCAATAACTCTCACCGCTGAATCAGAAACTGTCGGCTACGAAGATGCAATCCTCAGTGCTCCTCTGCTCTGTCACAGCGCCAAACGTTTTTTGTATACCTCCTTACTTCTGCTCCGTACAGTAGCACTGACCCTACAGCACTCATCAAGAGGCGTCTTCTTGATGGGCTGGGTCCTCCTACGTTGGCCATAAGTTGACTCAGAGCCGATATTCCCGAAGCAGCCTTCTCAGCCGTTGCCCTGATTTGCTCAGAGAAACTCATCTTCGAGTCGATCAGTAGCCCCAAATACTTCACAGATGGCTTTGATTCGATTCGCATGTCTCCAATACTGATCATCCTTACTCTAGGGATTCTCTTTTTTGTCAAGATGACCACTTCGGTTTTCTCCAGTGCTAAACTGAACCCGCTAGCAGTCATCCAGTCCCTCACTCGGCGCATTAGCATACCAGGCCTAAGTTGCGTCCATTCAACAGTGCGTCCACCGACCAGAGTCGCAACATCATTCGAATAGCCGAACAAGCGTGACTCATCAGGCATCTCGAGTCTCAGTAGCCCGTCGTAGGACACGTTCCACAGGTCCGGACCCCCCTTAGACACCTTTCAAATTTTTTTTGTAGTGGAACTTTGAAGAGAGCATCACTTTACACCTGCATACAAAACGTGATGCTTCTAGTTTAAGTGATTTGCGAGAAAAAGTGCTGTAACACACGAACGGACAGACAGGACGCGATTTTAGTAGGGCTTTGTAAAATTATGCTACAAAACCCTAAAAACATCCGACATATCAATTTTAGAAGTGTAAATTTTATTGGGAGGATCATGTGACGCAAATTTTAAAAATAATGCGTTTGAAAAACGGCATTGTAATTTATCTTATTGCCCTTGAAATTTCCTTTAAAATGGTTGTTATATGAACCCGATAGAATAAAAGTAATGTAGTTATTGTAAAAAAGCAAGAGAATATTTTACAACGTACATTCCATAATCGTATGTATTCATGCAGATAAATGCTTACAAACTATGTATAAATGTGTGTGTAGGTATGTGTTTATGTATATATATGCACACTTACATGTACACATAGTATTACTGTATATGTAAGACTGAAGAAAAGGCCACCACAAAAATATAGTGCAGTGAAATTATTATGTTCCAATAGTTGATGCACTAGATGAAAATATTAAAAGAGTTTATTTACAAACCCTGATAAGGCTTGGCATCCAGTTTGATGGGGATGGTTTATTTTCGAAGGATCTTCACAGCCAATTCAAAATTCGAATGATCCCGCACCAGAAAAATTTCTCGAAATTATATTTTGCGGAGGCGGTGCCTCTTGCGGTTGTCGAAGGCTTGGACTGTTTTGCAACGCAAAGTGTGGAACATGCACCGATGACAGCTGTCAGAATTGCCTTCCAATTGAACAAAAAGATTTTGATTCTGATAATAGCTCCGATGAAGAGTGGTTAGATTTTTATTCATTGCATAATTCATTTGGTGAAAAATAAATAGAAAGCTTTTGATTTTTCATAAGTTGGCGAAATGGGGGGGGGGGGGGGGGGGATGGAGTTGGTGTGGAGTTGGTGCGATTCAGCGACTTAATTTCATCAGTACCCATCTACCTTCCTGAGCCAGTTTCAGTCATTTTATGATTTTAAGCAATAAATTTTACAGAGTTATTTGGCGTATGGTTGGGAACTTTAATTCATCCCCGTTTCGTACAGTTTGTAGGAATGCTACGGTACGATTCTTGTCAATTGTGTCAAAGAGTTTCAGTGCCTTATCATTTACGTATTTTTCAACTGTCTCCAGTCTTAGGTCCTTGTATGTCTCAGTGTTTCTAATGTAAAATGGAATTCTGAAGATATTTCCAATAATTCTATTTTGGAAGGATTGGAGTCCTTTTTGGTTAGTCTTTGTCATCTGGTAGAAACCAGAACTACCGTATAGTAATGTTGGTCATATAATTTGTTTGTATATGAGCAATCAATTTTTAAGGCTGTCTTTTGGATTTAATAAGTGGGTATAGAGAAGAGAGCAGTCCAATACAGTGTCCCTGTTTATTTTGTATGTACTGTTTCCATGTGTAACTTTTGTCGAATGTAAGTCCAAGGTATTTAGCCGTTGGTGCCCAGTCTAGTGTTTCATTGTCAACGATAAGTCGTTGTGGAGTTTGCAGTATTTTCCTTGTGATGAATAGGACCAGTGTTTTGTCAGAATTAATCTTAATTTTCCATTTACAAAAGTATTCCAATGAAATATTTATTGATTGTTGCAAGTTTGAAGTGATGAGTCTTGCTTGTCGTGCTGTATTAAATATACAGGTATCATCAACTTAGACTGATAGTTTTACTTTTGGAGACAGAGTGAGAAAGTCTGCAGTAAATATATTGTATGGGACCGGTGAGATGGGCGAGCCCTGAGAAACTCCAGCATCAATTGGCGTCAGGCTTGAAAGTTATTTATCAATTCTGAAAAGGAATATTCTGCCTTCCAAGAAAGAGCCAATAATTTGAGTTAGCTGCAGTGTAATATTGAATTGATGCATTTTGAAGATAACTCCTGCATGCCCAAACTTTATCAAAGACCTTAGCTATGTCAAACATAACTAGCCCTGCTAAATAACTGCGATTTAAGCCTGTTGTGTTGTGTTGAACCACTCTAACCAACTAGAATTCAGTAGAGTGTTTAGATTTGAAGCCATATTGTTATTCCGGTGTAATATGTTTGTCGAGTACAACCTCGTTAAGTTGATGCAGAATCACCCTTTCTGCAATTTTGTGGAAATCGTGGGTCCTTTAAAAGTTTGGGAAAAACAATAATAACTGTTGATTTCGATATTTTGGGATACTTTCGCAAAGGAAACATTTTATTAAGAATGTCAGTAAGTGTTTGTAAAATATTGTCCGGTAGCCAAGAAATCATTGTATTTGTAATGGTGTCATGTCTCGGTGCTTTGTATTTATTGAGTATCTGTATAATTTTATTTATCGCATTTGCCATAATCTGCTGCATCATGTTTTGGAAATACAGTATTTTGGCAAACATTTGATCCATATGGTGAGGTTGATTTTGTATGCGTGGAAGTGTCTGTGTTGTGGTTGTTTGTTTTTATGCTGGTTGTGTGGATTGGGTTGCAGCAACCTACGCAAACGATCTTCTGACGTTTTTTGGATTCCTAGGACAACCCTTGTAGCTTGCTGGATGTTCTGCGCCACAGTTAACACATTTTGGCTTCTATTCAATTTGGACAGTCCGAGAAATGGTGAAGCAAATCGCATTTAACGCGTTGAGGCTGTGCACGACAGTTCCTAGAAGAATGTCCAAATTTTTGGTAATTGTGGCACATACCCTGGCCCGTACGAGGACGCTGTTGTCCACGACGCACATAAGGTGGCAAACAGATTTAATATTGTAAATGTTTATTTCAGATTTTGGGAAGAGAACCTTAACTACTCTAGAGAGACCTTCCTTTGTTTTAACATAGTAGACTTCTATTGGGTTTAAGCCCTGAGACTGTAAGTCTTCCTTGATTTCTTCGACTGAAAGGCCATAAGGGCCCCTGATGACAACATTCAGCTGTCTATCTTCTGGAAGTATGTAGGTGTGATATTGTTTTTCGTTTTCAGTTAGCGCTTTTGTGAGTCGCCTGTGATCTGTGGGTGTTGTTTATATGATTTGTATGCCAAGATAGACCCTTTTCACGGATGTGTATGAGACGTTTTGTGTTTTCATAATATTAAGTGTTTGGGACCATTTTGAGGGCTCTCCAAGATTGATTGGTACTGTTTTAGATTCTTGTGTTTGTGGTGCGGTTTGTAAGTTTGTAGTGCTCGCTAGAGCTGGTTTTAGTTTTCGTGTAATCGCCATAACTGTAAATGTCGTAGTTAGTGTTGGTGGTGGGCAGGCAGGGAAAATCTCATCCTCTTTGTGTTTACTGCTGCTCATGCAGTCAACTTCCATCTCACTTTCTGAAGTTTCAGAAATGGAACAAGACTTTTGAGGTAAAGACTTCTTATCTTTCGTTTTTTCATCTGAGGGCTGTCTGCCATAGATTTCCCGTTAACCTTAGCCTTATTTTTCAATAGTTGGACCAGTTTTGCATTTTTTGCAGCTAGCAATTCTTTTTTTATTTCGCTGGTCGGCCAGCTCGATATTAGTTTTAGCGATTGTTTCTTGTGTTTGCAATAGCGTTACAAACACTTGATCTAACTGCAGCGTAATATTGTCGACCTGGGCAACCCGTGAAGCAATTTGCTCGTCTTTGTCAGATATATCACGTCCGGCAACCACGCCGCTGTCCGTCTTGTCAACGTCTCCTATGCGACTGATTTTCATAAATTATAATGCTTGCTTTAAGTATACAAAACAATAAGTTTTCCTCTTTTACCAGCTATATTTTTGTGGGTCACAGATCCCCTAAAATATAACACTAGCAAAATGTTTCAAAATTTCAAATCAAGATTTTCAATTAATTCATACGTAAAAGGAAGATTTGAGGGTTTAGAAGTTAAAGTGAGTGAATAAAATATTTCATAAGCAGTGAAAACGATTATGATCAATTGAAGCTTCAAAACTTACTAAAAAATGTTTTTTTTTATAAATTTCATGACAAGAGGTAGTTTTCAAGGGTTTGAGTTACAAAAAAAAAATTCTTTTATATTTAGTTAGCATGATTTTAATATTTATAAATGTACAACTAAAACGATGAAAGCTGCTAAAAAATAATTTTTAAATCGATTTAAGAATAAGAGGTAGTTTTTATTGGTTGAAATCTTACAGTTTATTAATAAATTATATTATAAGCAGTAAATCAACGTTTTGTGCATTGTTAATGCGCGATTTAATATTTAGGGAGACAAAACAAAATTTTTCCATGATTTTTGAACTTAGGGATGACTTCGAAGCATTTAAAAATTGATTAAAGTCATAAACCATGCTTGAAAATATCGAAAAATATTTATTCGATACAACTAAATAATACTTTTACTGACAAAATGCTTTAATAAGCATTTATTTCAATTTTTTCAGAAAGTTTGGAAGGTTGGAATTAGCTCATATAATACATAAAGTGCAAGTCAGCACTGTATCACTTTTGATATTTGAGGCATCCTCTAACTGCTCACCAATTTTCGTGAAAATCGATGGACGTTCAAAGAATTCGGAGGCTATACCCTACTTTTACTTTCATTGACTGGACTATTAGTTCATGAAATGGAATCAATGTTGGTTATTATTTGTATGATAAAACATGGAGAGACTTGAAATTCAATGGATGCATGCATTCTATCTGGCGATAGAATTTTAAAACAACCATTTTTTACTAGCGCTTGAGAGTCCCTGCTCATAAAGGTACCCCAACTCTGCAAGACCCTTTGCAAAGTAAATGAGAGTTTTTTAAAACAATACGTTTTCTTTTTGTTTGTTCAAAAAAGTATCTTTGTGCATCGAAACAATATTTTGCACGATCAATTGGCATGTTAAATGAATTTTCAGGTGTTATTTAGGAAGTCGGTGTTGACGCCTTTTATGGGGTGTTTTATCCGCTCGGCGCTTTGTCTTCACTGCGAAATTTAACTATCCAAAAAGGTTTATCACAGGGTTGTTGACGGTTAAAATTTAATTTTTGTCGTCACCAGTAACAATGCTGTACCTAAAGTTTTTGGACGCCAGGGAAAAGGTGTACAAAAATGTGGGCACAAACCTTTCTGAGTCCTTATTTTTTGGTTCAAATGAAATAAATTGAATTTTTTTAACATGTCTAGTTTTGTTGTCATTTGTTGTATTGTAAGTTCATGCATAATTTCAATGTTACTTGTAATTATGAGATTTTACTGACTGGGATGTGCATCGTCAATGATGCTCTAACGACCTCTTTTCAATTATTTACACCAATAATGAATTTTTGTCGTTGTAGTATTTACATTTTGAGCGTGAAACTTTCAAGCATACTAGGAATTGTGGACTAGCTCCATTAAATGGCTCCCCTGCTAACTGGGAAGCCAGTCTAAGACGGTACACTACTTCGAGCTAGGCCTCATTTTTCTTTGCCTAGAAGTGTCTTGAGGATCCAGAAATATTGGTTCTAGCGAGAAAGAAGGAAGCAGGAGGTATTATTGGGAAATATACCCCGTCTTTTTGACACCTTCTGACGCTCACGTATGCTTTTTTTATCCTTCAGGACAGTCCGTATATAGTGTACTACGTGCTTTTACGAGTACTTGTTGACGGATGCAAGCATCTTCCCGATTATAGCCTCCAGGAAGAGTGCATTGTAGAGCTTGTTATGCAGCCCGTCCTATATTTTGCCTTCAAAAAATGTATCGCAGGCATCATCTACCTCTCCCACGCAAGATAGGCTCTCAGGAGACCGTAACCTACGAATCCTACCGAAAAAATCCACGTCCCCTCAAGACCTGGGTCAGGTGGAAGTCATTCTCAATCCAAGGCTCAGATGCATAGTCCATCTTTCTTTAAAGTCACTCTCCCAAGACTGTTGCCAATCGCAGAGTGTGCATTGTCTCTTCCCCAATGCAACTACCTTGCTGTTGCCTTTGCTTCTACGAAGGTGAATATTTGTTTACTCTCAAGCAAGGAAGGCGATGGGTATTACTGCTGCTAAATATTTGTATACTCTCTAGAAAGGAAGGCAATGGGTATCACTCCTGCTATCGATAACACTGCTGACCTGGAAGCTGTTTGACATGCATGCGTGATTTCTAGCTATCTTTGTCTCTACACTTATGCCAACCGCTTTCGATGCAGCTCCTTGCTGAGAGCGCCACTCCATATTTCCAGTCCGTAAAGTAGTGCAGACTTCACAGCGCTCTTTAAGAGACGTCTTCTCGATAAAGAGGATCCGTTTTCTTAGATATTAAGCATGGAAGTGCCATTACCCTCCCTGCTGCCTTATCAGCAGTTGCCCCAATTCGCTCGAAAAAGCTCATCTTCAAAGTGCCAAAGTATTCCACTACTGGTTTTGATTCTACCAGCACTTCTCCCATATCGATAGTCCTGACTCTAGGAATCTATACTTTGTCAAGATGGCGACTTCGATTTTCCCCAGTGCAACGCTGAAGCTGCGAGTAGTCAACCATGCACTTTGGCACTGGATAAAACCTTGAATTGATACCTGTTTCATTAATTCACACGTCTCGTTAAACAACTTTACCAGGTTTACAGCAAAGCTTAGTAGTCACTTTTTCTTCGATGTTCATTTTTAAGTCGATGCTATAAACACTCGTTTAAATCGAGAGAAATTAGTAGACATCCAAGAGTCAGATTATCATGGAATTTTGAGGATATTAGAGAGGCATATAGCCACCCTTATTCCCGTTAAGAGAAAGCGCCACCATTTGAGAGGTCTTGTTCATTTTGCAAACAACCTCATACATATCTCACCCATTTTTCTTGATTAATTTTTAGTATTTCGTTAAAATACTTTTTTCCAGCCTGACTTTCTGGCCATCCGTATACAACTTAGCAATTTCCTATACAGATACGAGAGTTAGATATGTGGTAAAACTAATCAAAGCCTAATGAGGCCTTAAAAAAATCAATGCACGAACTGTGAAACTCTAAATTTCAAAAGCTCTAGCTTAAAGCTTTAACTAAGCTGTTCAATAGACATTTGTGATTTTTCTGCTGCCAAATTGTTTGCTGCAAATTTAGTTTTGTTGAGCACGAGTATGTCTTTGTGTGTAACTGATGTGAAATTTGTCTTCATCGTTTTGTGATTACTTTACTTAAACTTTCGTATTTCTACGTATTTTGTTCCTTTCTTTGGTGTTTTTTAGGGTTTTGTAGAATCATTTTACAATACCCTACTGAAATTGCGCCCTGTCTGTCCGTCCGTGTGTCACACCACTTTTTCTCGCAAACTACATAAGCTAGAAACACAAGATTTTGTAAGTAGGTGTAAAATGATGCCCTCTTCAAAGTTTCATCACAAAAAGAAATTTATATGGGTAGGGGAGTGGCCCCTGAAAAAAAAAATTTCATCGCCTGTAGGCAATGTACCAAATGAAAGGTTTTGGTGAGCGCTTTTTAAAACAGATCTTAAAATGCTGAGTTTCGTTTTGAGGGGTTTAGGGGAAGGGGAAATGTACGAAAATTTTCTGTCCCCCCCTCGCGACTGGACACCTTTGACACGAAAAATCTGAACAAAATCACAGAGGTGAGAATTTAAGAGCACAAGGGCAACAATTGCCTGAGAAGTCGAAATTCGATCAACTTTGTTAATAATAGTACATTTCATAAATTTAACATTTTTGCCTTAAAATCAAAATGGGATCCTTAAATTTCCCAGAAGCTATAATTTATGTTTTTTGAAAACAACTGTATGTGATCTGGAAATTTCACAATAATCAAACAATAAACAGCAAAGTTATTGCCGATTGAATATTTAACAATTACAACAACATTAACACGTGATACTAGGGAGGTACACGTTTGCAATGGACCTAGACACTAGAAATAAGTAGAAATTTTGAAAAAAATTTTGAAATGTGTTATCATGACTAATTCAGCGACGGAGTCAACATATTTGAAACAAAATGACGGCAAATTTAAAAACACAATAACCACAATAATTTTTTGAACTCAATTTATGGAATCTGTATATTGGTCAAGTTTTGATATGCAGAATATATTCATTGATTTTCTAATTGTTTTAAAAAGCCCTTCTGGCAGGAGCACTCTCCTGCTACTTCAACTTGTTTCTTTCAGACAAAAGGTAACCCTTTTGATAGCCCAAAATACGCAAAAGAATACAAAATATTCTCCGCCTCTTTGTTGATCTCTAGAATAATGGTTAAGGCTAGTTTTAGCCAACTTTTGAACCTTAATAATTTCCTCAGCTGTATAAAGGATTATTTCTTTTTTTCTTGACAATCCGTTGGGCCTTACTTTTTGGTATGAGCAGAGTAACAGAGGCAAGAGAATTGGCCTGCAGATATCAAAGAAACAAAATAATTCACTACTGAATTTTATCCTTTGAGTTTTTCCTGAGTTTTATCTGCCTACAAAATTGACAGCGAATTGATCTTTTCTTTTTATGCAGCTGAGATATTACCTCTATCAACCAATTTCATGAGTTTCATACTATATACCTGATTCCGAGTGCACTGAGCGTTTTTTTCACTCATGCAGTATGAATTGGTCCTCATAATTTTTATAATTTAACGTCTTTGAACCAGTCAATCATTGTATTTGTTATATTTCTCCATGCAAATTCTCTTTTATCTCGAAAAGCCATCGAGCCTTGCTGGTTTTGGTAAGCACACTCAGCAAGGTCCGATGGCTTTTCGAAATACAAATTTTTGAGCAACCCTACCCCATAAAACAGGACCAAACGTTTACTATAGTTAGTGTCTAAATAGTTTATAATTTCGATGACTAGCCTTGCTTGCGCAGTTTGTTATTTTTTTAGCCAATTCTGTCCATATGCGTCAACAAGAGCTACTCGTACTCGTATAAATTTTACTTTAGGACTGCAGCCCCTCTCGGGCATTTGCTTATAGACCATTATCTTGAGCGAATGTGTTATAGATATGTATATGTATACATATATATATACATATATATATATATATATATATATATATATATATATATATATATATATATATATATATATATATATATATATATATATATGTATATATCTATACATTGTGACAACGAAGTACTCGGAAATTGTAATTTAAATTCCCCGGATGAATGATATTTCAAAAAAATGTGTTTTGTTAAGTTTTTTTTTGTTTGTGGTAGGGAGGTGAAGGCATTTATGCCCGCCGAGTCTGGCAGTGTGGGACTCCCATGGAGGATACCTTTGGACTACCCACTAAACACCTCCCCTGTCAATCTGTGAAGTTTGTTAAGTTGGTAGGACTATGTTTAATTACTATGCCAAATAAGACTGCGATCTGTCAACCAGTTTGTTTACAGCAGCTGCTGAAGCCGGTACACCTCAGTAGTGCCGAATTCAAAGCCAAAACACAATCAACACCGTATTCACCAGATTTGGCTCCGTGTGATTTTGATGACTAATTATATACTTTCCGTTTCATTTGCAATTTCCGGGTACTTTTTGTCATAATGTATGCATACTCGTGTATATTCACAAAGATTAATTTAACAGAACAATGAAAAGAATAAAGAATTTTAAAAAACTAGACAATCTAATTAAATTTATTATGATGTTTAATTCATCTGATTCAGATAAATTTAAGTTTCATTTCAACATAGAAAAAAGTTATTGTAATCGTGCGTAGAATCCACCCTTGTTATTAAATCATATGGGATAGAAAAAGCAACCAAATAATTACGAGTACATGTTGTTACCCTTCCCTCGAGGGCGCTCCGATTGAGGGTTCTGTGGACCCCGGTTTTGCTCGTCAGAGACGGGCGTGGGCGCCACTCGCTTCAGCCCTAAACCCTCACGTTAACCGCCAAGCAAGCGGATGGTTTATCGGAGAAATTTCAACGCCGAACCTAAACTGGAAATCTCTAACGCACGAATTGAATCTGCACCAGAAATCAACCGCTAAAGGAATCCCACCGGCAAAACCTATCCTCGAAGGCAATTCCCACTAAGCTGGGAGGCAGGAAAAATTATGAGGCGGTATCCCGCAATTTTGTAAGGGACCACCTGGAACCGATATTGCGCACTTTTCAGCGTTATCCGCGAGCCAAGTTTACAACACCAGCCAAAACTAAAATTTTCCCGAAGTTCAATATGTAATTCGCACAAATCTGAAACCCTTACCGAATTCCCTACAAAAATCACGTTTCAATTTAAAGGAAAATGCATTTTTACTTTAACAGTACTTGAAATTGAATTGCTTACTAATGAATCTACATACGTAGGGGGGCCCCCGGTATTCCCGCCGTCAATCAAAGAGTCTTCGTCGCTACCTCCGGTGATCTTGCCACCTTTTCCAGCTACCAATTTAAAACTTCTTGTGGCTCTGATTCCACACACTGGCTTGCCGCCGCCAACCTTAATACCAACGTTGTTGTCGCTCGGAACTCAATCAATCTTCGTTTTTCTGCTTGCGTCGCCACCGAAGGTCGTTCCGCTAAAGAGGGAGATTCCATTGTTCACAGGTCCCTCATCAATTCAACTCCAGCGGGAACCCGTTACGTTTTTGTCGGGGGAAATGAAATTTATTATAGCTGTGCGCAATCTACCAGCGGCACTCAAACTGTTTTGATATTGGGCAATTGAAATATAAATTTCCCCTCAACTAGCTCATTTGTGAATGCTTAATAATTTAAATATCAAAGATTTATTTTTAAGCAAAAACGAAAACCTGGCGGGATATTCCATCATACACGGTTACATTCGTAAGTTTGTCATACTTTATCAGGATATTTTCGATTGATAAGAGTTGAATGGGTTCGATCGGTGAGTTGAACGAGTGTATTTATTCCTTGAAGTCGTATTGATCCTAGCATCATTGCTAGTTGCAGTTGCTGTAGTTATCGTCGCCGTAATCTGTGCTGGTACGCCAAAATTGGTCAATTTTGCATCTCCGTGTGCAGGGCGTTCGCTCCACTTACGTCCCTATGAATTTTTTTCATCGATTGTAACTACTCCAACCCCCTGGTGCACTTCACGGCACATATAGGTGATTTGTCGTTCTATTGCCGGACCCGATACTTGATGTACTCGTATATCCTGCAAATGCCACTACCACAATATCCCATCAGATTCAAAATTTCATGGCACCACAAAGCAACCATATGACAGTTTCTGTGTCCTGATTTTCAAGGGCGCTATAAATTGAAGCTACAAAGTCGGAGGAATCGCGGTCGATAGCCATTTGTTCTTGTTGTTCTGGCGTTCCGTGAGAGGAAACTTTTCCTTTTTATTTATTTATTTATTTATTCAAGTCTACTTAACAGACAGAAATCCAATTACAAAATAGACTTAGACAATTAAATATAGTTAAATATAATTCAGAGTAAGACAAATCAATACAACAAATCAAGCAGAAAAGAGTTAATCTAAAACATGAAAGAAATGAAGATAGAGTCAAGAACAAAGTTTGTAAAATTTAGTGCTAAGGAACATTAATCACTATTCGCAAAAAGTAACATCTTTAATTTAATTTTAAAAACAAAGTACGACGTGGATAGAGAGCCAAGCTCGAGGCTGTTATGCATTCTGACGATTCGTGGCATAATTGAGTTAAAATATAAATCTGTTCGGGCGTACGGAACCTCGAGAACGTGATTAGACCGACTAGGCCGTGCATACAGTCTGTATTGCAAGTCTGCGCTTAGGGTGGAGGCAATTTGTTGGTGGTACAACTTATAAAGGAAACATTGATCTAAGACGGTTCTACGGGATGACAGAGAAGGGAGACGAAGTGTGGATAGACGACGCTCATAAGGCTCATAAGCTACGTTGAATTTGAAAAACACAATACGGGTAAACTTACGCTGAACAGCTTCTATTGAGTTCATAAGATATAAATGTCTTGGAGACCACACCACTGAGCAGTACTCAAGGAGCGGGCGGACAAGACACGTGAACAAGCGAACAGCGGTAGCAATATTTGCAAACTTATGCAAATGCCGCATAAGAAAACCCGAAACTTTTGATGCCTTGGTAATTAAGCTAAAAATGTGGACATCAAATTTAAGCTTGGGGTCAAATATTACACCAAGATCTTGACATGAGTCTAAAGAGGAGAGAACAACATCACATAAGGTGTAATTAAAAATTAAAGGGACGATTTTCAAAGTAAAAGTCATTTTAAAACATTTGGAAACATTAATAAGAAGGGAGTTTACATTACACCAGTTATACAGGTTAAAAAGATCAATTTGGAGTTGCTGACAATCTTCAAGGGATCTAATTGTCCGGAATACCTTGAAATCGTCAGCATACAGGAGACAAAAAGAGGAAATTACAGAAGGAAGATCATTGATAAACAGTACGAAAAGAAGAGGTCCAAGGATTGAACCTTGAGGGACACCAGATGTAGGATTGAATGGAAAGGAAAATGTGCCATAGAGATTGACACGACATGAACGGGAGGATAAATATGATGAAATCCAAGAATGAAGGGAACCGGATATGCCCAGCAAAGCTAACTTTTGACAGAGCAGAACATGGTTCACGGAGTCAAAAGCTTTCGAGAAGTCCGTGAATATTGCATCTACTTGAAGCTGTTTGTCTAAAGCTCTAGCAATATAGTCTTCGAACTCAGCCAAGTTCGTAGAAGTTGAACGACCCTTTAAGAATCCATGTTGCTGTGGTGTGACAAATGAACTCAGGGACTCAAGAAGCCTGTTGTACACAAGTCGTTCCAGCAGCTTAGAGAAACAGGAGAGGAGTGATATGGGACGATAGTTTGAGGCAGATGATAGGTCGCCGTTTTTAAAGATAGGAACAACATTTGCATCTTTCCAGTACGTTGGAAAGGTGCCAGTACTAAGACTGAGATTGAATATAAGGGAAAGAGGAAAACACAAAGAGGAACAAAGTGACTTTATAAATATATTAGGTAATCCATCAGGACCAGGGCTAACATTCGGATCGAGCAAGTTAATAAGGGATTCAACTTCAGAAGGATCAGTGGAATAGGATGTACTTGATGCTGGATAAGTTTGAATTGAATTTATAGGGGAGTGTAGTATGTCAGAAGAGGAAAAAGTAGAGGAAAAATATTCGGCAAATAGGTTAGAAATATCCTGAGGGGAGGAGGCTTCAGTGTTATTCCATTTGACAGTATGCGGGATGGAAGAGGAAGATTTAAGGGATCGGATGTATGACCAAAAGGGTTTAGGATTATTTGTCAGGAGGGAACTCTCTAAGCTGCTAAAATAGTTTCTCATGGCCGTTTTGATCTCTGTTTTAGCCAAAGAGCGCAATCTACAGAAATTTTGCCTAGCATCATCACTTCCGGTCAATTTGTAGTGCCTATGCCCCTTATCTTTGGCTCTTAAGGCACGAAGAACACTTCGGGTAAGCCAAGGCTTCATTTTCGCATTGCGAGGAGCTTGGAGCGGAGTGTAAAGAGCAATCAGATTATTCAGGTAATCATAAAATTTGTTCAAAGAACTATCGCAGTCAAGACGAGTGAAGAAGGTACACCAGTTGACCGAGTCCAGATTGGTTTTGATTGCCTCATAATTTGCTTTAAAGAAATTGTAACGACAAACTGAGGCAGTTCTCTGGGGTTTAAGGGTATCAACGGATAGTGCTAGAGACAAAGGTGGATGATGGAGATCAGGTTGAACATAAGGATGTAAAACGGGAGCTATAGATAGACACCTAGTTTGAAAATTTGACATGACAAGGTCCAGAAGACGACCATTAGGGTTACGGATATGATTAAACTGTGAAAAAGAACAAAGGGAAAGAAAGGAAGAAAGTAACAAAGAAGGATTATTTGTTGAGGAAATACCAGGTGTTGTTAAGTGGTCCCATTCCACTGCCGGTAGATTGAAGTCCCCACAAATTATAATTTTAGAATGTGGGTGACGAGCAAGAAGATAGGCAGAGAGTTCATCGAAGAAGGCTTCGTACATCGTTAAGGGAGAATTACAACGAATATACACAGAGGAAATTAATAATGAGGAGTTATGAGGAAGAGGGAGTTTCACAATTACACACTCAACAGCTCGAGCAAATTTAAAGTCAGCACAAAGTGAACTATTGAGGGATTTGCAGACTGCAACCAAGACTCCCCCACCATCAGATTTATTAGTAACGTTAAGGTCACGGTCGCAACGGTAAACTAAATAGTCAGGTAATATTTCTGCGTTTGAAATATTCTCATTTAACCACGTTTCAGTTAGACAGATAACTGAATCGTTACTTAATTGGGATACGAGTAGTAAGTCCTCAAGTTTGGTTTTCCTTGTCTGGTGTGAAATTGGATTTATTTTGTAGACTAACGCACTAGTTACATACATGATTACTTTACTTTAGGCAGTGTTTTTTTTTTCCTTTTTTAAATTCGAACATCTATCTGAATTTTTCTTTCATTATAACTCCTAACTTTAAAAATTGGCTCGTTCTTTATTTTTTAAGGTCTTGCGTGAATAGTATACGCAAGATTTCCTTCCAGGTGGTCGGGCGGGAAACAAGGGTCACTCGTAACAATGTTGTAGCAAAATGAAGAAAAAAGTCTTGGGACCACACCGATGGATCAGATTGGAAAATAGGATGAGAACAATCATTGTGACAGTCTTATCTTGCTGTTTTTTGTATCTTCCTTATCAGTCCTGTCACATCGCATAGGGAATATACAATTTCAAAACAATCGCAATACACAAAAGTTTACGGCTTTTCAAACGTTTCTTGTATATTCACATATATCCAGAGTTTGCCTTACAACCGAAACGGGACGTGTCCTGAGTGTTCATGTTTATGTCCCGCCAATGCGCCTGCTATTAAGCACTCCTTCCAGTCGGTTGGCATGCAACCCAGTTTCCAAAATTCTACAACCTCGAGAAATATACCTAAAAATTAATGCATAATAACATTAATGTCACCAAGAACGATCCAAATTATTGTATGTTTTATTTGATGACACGTTTTCATGATTATTCTTATGAAAATATATAAAATATAATACGTGATAGGCAAAAAACATCTTGGGCACATGTTTGCTAGCTAGTGGTCGCCAACACCTTCTGTAATAAAACTTTTGAAAGTTGTTCACCCATCCTACAAAAACAACTTTATTTCAAACTAACCCTTTCGTAACTATTTCGAACAGAATAGTCCACAATGTCTCTGTTCTTTAATGCTTGCCAGAATAAAAGAGAGCAAGCCGAAAAAGAATACAAAGTCAGAATGTCATTGTTATCCTTTCACACAATTCAATAAAACACAGTATCTTCGTGTGCTGATGGTGAACAAACAATAACAAACGCCATATTCGTTGGCTCCTTGATTTGTCGGGATCCTGTGTAGTCAAGTCAGGTTTTCCATGATGAAGGCGACCAACAGAGTGAGCGTTTTCCTAATGCAAAACAACAAAACGTATAATACACAATAAAAAAGAAATAAAAGGAGCTTTTCAAATCAAATAAACTGCCCGAAGGTACCATTCTATAGTGTCGTACTATCCTCCCAGCATCGCCGGATCAAGACTTCTCAACATAATATAACCATTCATCCATAGTGTTCTAGCTTTACTCGTGTCCCCGTACACAACACCTGACCGATATCTAAGGTGCTCCTTTCTTTGACTTCCACCTCGGCCGAAAGGACACACTAACACTTTTCACGTGCTGTGACTCCTTGAAGATCGGTGGCGCGAATGTATATGAGACGTTCCTTCAATATAGCTTTTTCACTGAGATGATTTTTTTAAACCTTTCGTATGTCGTCTGGTCCGGGGAACATGGGAAGCTCTGAATTGTTGAGCCACCTCCTTGCCTTTGGTTTTCCGATTTAATCCTATGACTCGACTCCGATATCTGCTACACCTTTGACGTGATAGCACAGCGGAGAGAGAACAATTTTGCCAGGTCCGCTGCCATTGTACGAATCTATACCTCGTTCTGCTGACTATGCTTTGCTGTAGCGCTGCCTGACTCCCGGGAACCACACGTCGACGCTATCGTAAGCTGAGAATTTGTATTCAAAGTAGCGTTTCCCTTCTATCAATATCATTCAATTTGTTATCAATACAAAAGTTTCAACTATAAAATTTATTAGGGAGTTGGTGTGTTGTATACCTATGATTGGTTCGTTCTCATGAGCAATTCAAGGGGCGAGTTGTGTAAGTAAGGAAAAGGACATTTATGAGCAGCACTGGGAGGTTGAGCGAGTTTTGCGAGCAGTTAGTATGTTTGGCTTTAACATTTGCGTGGGATTAGACATTAGAAGATGTTATGAGTTCTTTTATTCGTTTTGACATTTTGATACTTTTATACGGTATAGTTGATCCTCTTTTTAAGGTTGAATTTTTTCTATAAAAAAATCGAAACATCCACTTCAGCGCAGCTTACCCTAGTTTTTTACTATCAAACTTTATTCAAACGTTCTACCGAGTGTTATCATCAGCCTTTTATTGTGTTTTCAAAAGCATTTTCATTTCTCTTTAAAAGCCCCGCACTCTTTCATCCTGGCCCTCTTTCTCGATAAAAGGAGGGACGACGCTGACTGGTAAGAAGGCTCCATTTTATGGATATGTGTATGAACGTACAAGTATGTATACCATGTTGGCGTTTTCTTTGTCACCTCTCCTTGTTATGGCTTTCCAATTTTTATACCCATTTTCAGTTAGCGTTAGACGTCATCCTTTTACATTCGAACTGATTTCAATGCTTGCTAAAAGAGTTTTAGGTGCTTTGAGACAGGAAGCCTGCTGCTGTATGCTTTGTCAGAAATATTTTCCGGTGTAGTCATCGACACGTTAAAAGAAAACCGTTAGGATGAAGTGTATGGGTATCCGAAAATCTCATTGAAGAAAGAGCGGCAGGGGCTCACATCCTTTAAACAAAGCAGCCGATTGAAAGATTGTAGAATTGCTGGATTATAGGATCGGTCCAATAATCAAGACACGCATACAAATCACCTTTAAGCTTTTGATCAAGAAAGTTCTCCAGAGATTTTTATTAGCCCGGGCCTAATTTCAATCCGAACGACTCTGAATGCGAGTATATTCGCTAGGATGTTTATTATGGGCAAAACGTGGACTGGAACTGCCTCTCTGCTGTTCCATTGTCTCAAATTGCTTTCCGTTGAAGCCGTTTTCCGAGTTAATTCTTTTTCGTTAGAATGGAGATAATCTACCAATTTTTCAATGTCCTTTTAATGTCCAAGTGAAGCTTCCTCCCAGCAAATGACAGCAGGGCGTGTGTACACTTCCATCGTCAGTTGTAGAAATTCCTTCAATCGGAGAGCGTTTGAGACCCAATCGGATCCCAAAGTGGGAAAATGATCTCGTTTTACTATTTAAGTGCTGCTAGTCAATTTTCTCATTTTCCATTAGATGATATTATTCTGGCTATTGCGATTCATTTCAGCTTGAAATTCGCCACATTAACTGTATTAAAACCATTTCGCTTTTGTGTTCCATACGAACAATTCCTTTTTCCACCATTTCTCCGCTTTCACTTTCACTGACCCGGCGAGTGAGTCCAAGTCAATGTTGCGGCGCACAAATGGTGGCAACAATGATGGCATCTAATTTAGTGTTAAATGACTTGGAATAGGCTTGGTCGAATTTTCGTTTTCTCATTATAATGAAGAGAGAGACAAAACCGCGCGGTGGAAGCTGGGAATAAAATAGAGTACATATAAGTTGACATGAGGGTGAGTTTGAATAGAAAAGATGAAAGCCAGTGAACCGTCCCAAAGAGGGTGAACAATAAAAGAATTGGAGTTCTATTATAAGACTCCATTCAGGCAGGAGGAACAGAAGATACTTTTATCTCAGGCACGACATTTCATTTGAATTTCAGTGGGAGATGACTTGGGGGATACTTTATGACACAACTTGCTAGTTTGTGTGGGCTATCCATTGTTTATTACTTTTCAGGGTAAATCATTAATCTTTGGTGAAAATAAATTAATAATTCTTGAAATAAGCGAAACAGTCTTATAGATCCGTATCACTGGCAAGATGCATTTACTATTTTTGCTGCTTGTAAGTTCCTTACATCGTTTAGTGGGAGTTTCGTAGGCAGTAGCCTTGTCTGATTTATGCCTCTGAAATAATTAATTTTCAGCATTAAACAATATAACACCAATTTGGCCTGTAAAATTACTAGTCGAGAAATTTTTCAGAAATCAAGGATTATCTTTAAGCGTTTTTTCCTGCTTACAAAACCCTGTAGAAATTGGTTTTGTCGGTCTGTCCTTCCACCTGTATGTCTCTTTGAAATTATAACAAACACCAAACTTCGTACGTCGATCAGCATTGATGCTGCCTTGAATTTTTGGGTATCAATAAATTTTCCTACGGATTTTAAAAGGGCTTCCCTCCATATCGGAAGATTTTTTAAGGTAGTCATGTGGGATGTCCAATGAAAGGGCTTGATGAGATCTTTTCAAAACAGGTCTTGAAAGAGCGTTGCCAGCCTCGTGAAATGCAGGAAGAGAGGAAATATGCGAAAAATTAGTGTCCTAACCCATCGTGATTGAACGCCTGTAACCCGAAGAGTTTGAAAGAATCATTGGGGTAGATTTTTATGAGTCCAACAACGACAAATACCTTAGAAGTTGAAATTCGCTCACTTTTGTGAATTATAGTTGTATTAATCGAGCAATCACAGAAGCAATTTGCTCGAAAACTTTCCTTTTCCCAATTAAAAATTGTATGTGGCAGATTTGAAAAAATATGTAATTATTTTTATTCGTAATCGTAATTTGTAGAATACCTTTTCTTCTTACTTTTATTAAATGTTATATCATATCAATTTTCCTTTATATTAAATGTAATTTTATATCAATTCTCCTATAGATTAAAATTTAAATGTTTCCCTTTAATTATATTCGTCATGAGATTTAATTTTTATTACTATTTAAAATCTTCATTTTCTTTACGTCAGTTAAATTTTCTTCACTTCAATTAAATTTTGTTTTAAAAATTTTAAATTTCCACATAAAATTTCGAGTTTGGGAACGCTGATCTTATAAACCCCAACGGTGTATTACGTCATGGAAGGCAGGCTAACTGGGCCGATCGAACTCAGCTGATGGGATTTTTACCGGTTGCTGCACGAAAAAGAAGAAGACAAGTTTTGGACGGATCGACAAGTGAGGGAGTCTGCTATGCACCTTCACCGCGGTCAAGTTGCGACTTGAAAAAGTAGAAAGGGGTTCACGGGAGATCAGGAAGAACCACGGCAAATTGGCGAAATTCTGTTGCATGCACCTTTTCTTTTTATTCGATAAGTTTTTCGCGATTTGGATTGGTGTCGTGTGAGGTTATTAACATTGCGTTTTAGTTAATACTTGTTGGGAAGTTCTTACGATCCAATTAAAAAGTGAGGTCCCATAAAGGTAACGGCAGTGAGTGAATCGTACGGTTTCAAGACACCCCAAACGAAAACGTTTCTCGACCAGCTTCTATCCGAGTGTGTGTGTGGATATCGTTTTGGAAAGTGAAGAATGGTGTGAGATGTTGGCAAATTGATACGACATCCAATTTATGACGCGATAGTTTTGTTTGTTTGCAATTTGCCGAAAATAAAATCTGGTGGCCATTTGTGGCCGTGACATTCATCCATTGACAGTGGGTGATGCGTAAAGGAAAATTCCCTCTTTGTAATTGGATACTGGGGCGGTCGTCATCAGAATCGGGCTTAAAACTAAAAATTGCATCTAGCCTGCTCCGCAGGTCGTATTTGACCACGATTCAATATCTTCCATTGCGCGTCCGTACAGTACTTAATGGTGTAGAATTTAACGAGGTTAGTGCGCTCAAGTCAGATATTGCAGTTTTGATTTTACCTTCTTAAAATTTTCAGATAAGATGTGTTCGAAAGTTAACCAGCCAGGACTTTAAAATTTTACCGGAAGGTGTTGTGATCGGTTTTGTACTCAAACGTACAATCTTCATCCCAGCCCACGGAAAAGACTTACCTAAGCTAAGTTTTTTTTTATTCGAAAGAATTTAGAAGTAACTTTAGCAAAAAACATACATTGCTTAAGGTGCAGCCCCTAGTAAAACTGCAAATTTGGGTAAACTTTTCAGCCCTCCATCTCAGATTTTTTTAAGTAAAAATTAAATGAACCTTTGGCTATTGAATCAATTCATTACTTTTTGCAAGAAGTTTATTGCAAAAATTACAAAATTCAAACAAAATAGCATGTTTTCACTGAAAAATGTAGTAAATCTCAGAAACTACTTAACAAACTGAGTTAATTTAAGCTATTTTTGTTAGATCCAAATTATTTACATTGAATTAACTCATCCAAATTCAAAAAACACTGCACACACTGAACAAATAGCATGCATGCACATTAATTTGTATCAAATTTCGACATTTTGATCTAGGAATTTTTTTACAAAAATATTGTTTTAACTAAATAATTTAGATCTAACAAACGTAGCGTAAATCACCTCCGTACGTTGAAAAGTTTCCGAGATTTACTACATTTTTTAACGAAAACATTCTGTTTCGTTTGAATTTTGTAATTTTTGCAATACACTTTTTGCATAATGTAGTGAACTAATTCAGGAGCCAGAGTTTCATTCTGACATTTCTACTTAAAAAAATTTTGCAAGAATTTGTCAGATTTCTGGGCTGGAGGGCTGTAAAGTTTACCTAAATTTCCAGTTTTACTAGCGGGTGCGCCTTAACATAAATTATTAGGGTCGATTATGGCCAAATGTACAAGCATACTGTGTAAATTATAGTCAGAAGTAAGGCTAATTAGCTCTATGTATAACAACCGCCATCACTATATAGGTTCGAATGACCTTTTTGTCAATATTTCCAGTTAAGGGCTAGATTCGGTATCTCACGTTTCAGTTGGAGCGCTTCTGACATAAATTTGGGGAATAATTTATATAAGTGTCTAGTATAAAATAAGTTTTTACGTATTTTCGGAATGTTGCGTTTGGTACTTGCAGGCACAAAAGTGCCACAAGTTGCGTTTGGTACTTGCAGGCACAAAAGTGCCACAAGATGGCATTTACAAATTTTATAACTTCGTGCATAGAACAAAATCATAACTGGGTGAAAGGATGGATAGGTGGAAGACTTTAAATGAATTTGCACATTCCAACTCAAATTCTCCTCGCCAACTCTAACTACTAATGGATCGCCTCATACATTGTTTTAACTTTTAAATCTCGTTTCTATGTATTTCCATACATCTTAGAACTTATTTAATAAATAAAGTGTTATGTTGTGCCAGGGCAGCGATATTGTACTGACATTTTTGTACCGGTGTTTATTTAAATTATAGACTTCCTCTTGTCTGGTGCTTGACGGTTTGAAAAGGTGAGGAACTTTCTATTACGATAGCTCTTCTTGATGATTAATCGTCTTCTTCTTTGATGTTAATGCATTACAAATATGACTTTGATGCCCCAGATGCGTCGCGATCTATTGACGGCATGCATTAACTAGATATTCTTGGTGATGTTCTGCTGCCAACTTTTCATCTGTGTGACCCTTCGTGTAGCCATTTGCCTTCAATACGGTCTTTTAGAATCTTCTTCCGTACGTTTTTTTCAGCATTCGCCCGATATAGCTAGCCTTATTTGATATTTAAAGGCTTATAAAAAAATTCTTTACAAAACCCTATTAATATCAGTATCAGTATCTGACAGTACGTCACAACAGTTTTTCTCAAAAATAAAAGAAACTAGGGCCATCAAATAAATAAAATTTAAAACTATTTTAAGGTGGGTCTGCTCATATATGGATCATCATCAACGCCTATGGTGCAAGCGCTTAAGCCGGCTTATAGACCCCAAAAATAATTTGCTCCAAATATCGCGGATCCGCGACCTTATCCGCCAGTTATTCACTCCCAGCAAATATCTGCTGTCAGCTCCTATCGTGTCTTCCCATCGAGTTCTCAGTCTTCCAGCTGGACGCCTACTTTGTGCTCTACCCGTCAATGCTCTTTTGGCCCGTCCATTACAATTCACGTCATTTCACGCAAGAAAAAACAGGTGGATTATAAAATAGTTCATACAACTCATCGCTATAACGTAGTCTTCACTTTGTTCCTTGTCTCACTGGGCCATAAGCTTTCCAGAACACTTTGCATTCAAATACGTTCACTGCCTTTTCGGATTCGCTCGTAAAGATCCATGTTTCACTTCCACATAACAGTACAGGCTTGACTAGTGATTTGTAAGTGCGATATTTATTGCGCTTGTACACAACTTTGGGCCTTAGAATAGGAAGTACACATTAAAAGGCTTAATTTGCGGTATTTATGCGGCATCCAATATTGAACTGGAGTTTGCTTCCTCGTTTGTGTTATGAATTTAGTGTTAGTTGCATTAACTCATGGGCCAATTCAGTTTGCTTGAGATTTTAGGCTCAGAAATGCTTCTTTGGCATTGTAAACTGGACGTGCCATACCTTGGACGTCACCAGCACATGCTATCAATTGTGCGGATTTGAACATTAAAGCACCCAAGGTTTCAGCTGAGGTCTTCCTGATAACGTGTTCCAGTGCAACATTAAAGAGTATCGAGGCAAGTCCATCCCTTGTGCAACTACCCGCTAGTTCACCGTTTATCTTGACCTGTGTCTCTGTATTCAACATCGTTAGTTTGACTTTGCAGACTCGTTTTGTTAGGGTGCCAAAGCCAAACATTATTTTGAACAGCGCATTTCTGTCGACACTGTTGTATGCTTCCTTGAAGTCTATAAAGAGTTGGTGCGCATCGATGTAATATTCGCAACCCTTTTCGAGCATCTACTGTACTATGAAAGCATTATAGGAGAGTATCAGGGGGGCTTTTGAAGTGAACGATCTACAATAGACTCTTTCTGCGATTTTGGAGAGCACTTCTTAAGATGCATACAGTAGATAAATGCCTTTATAGTTTTCACACGTTAATTTGTCCCCCTTTTTGTTTACATGACATATTATACTTTTTTGCCAGTCCTCTAATAACTGCTCCTTTCACCATATTCTGCATATGAATCGATGCAGAAGGTTATTTAGAAGAAAAACCTCGCTCTGCTAGTACTCCAGCTATTCCAGGAGCTTTTTTTGAAGTCCCGTACAGCTGCCTGTACTTCATATCTGTTTGGTGGTGGGACCGAGACCTGTTGCTTTGCTTCTGTAATGTTCACAGCTTCAATTGATGTTGGAGACGCAGTGAATAGGTTCTGGAAATATAGTAGTTATCTGTTTTTGATTTTGACTGGGTTACCTGTGATTGCTCCTTGTGCGCTTTTGCAAACAGTTGTGTGTAGATTGAAGCGGTCTCTAAGTTGTTTAATAGAAGCATATGCCGATCTGACTTCATGCAGGGTCATGTTTTCGTTTATCTGTTGAAGCTTGGTTGTTGATGGTCAGTCTTTTCTTTCTTCGGCGCATTTTTTTTAGCTAGATGTTGATAGTTTCTATATTGTTCTTTTTTAGTCAGAATTAGTCGATGAATGTATTCTTTGTGGTTGTTTATTTAACTGCATCCTTGCATTCTTCGTCGTACCAGACGTTCCTACTTTTTTACTGTCGTCCACATGATTTAGATGTCATTACTTTCTCCCGCCTGTGGGCATATAGTGATGCAATTTTCCAGTTTCCAGTGGACGCTACTAGCTAGCATTTAGCTTCTGTATCTGGTATCTTGAAGTAACTGATGCTCCTTGTTTATAGCTCCTAGAGATACGGCATCGAAACGTGTCCATAATAAGACAGTGGTCTGAATCACAGATAACGCGGTGAAACGAGTGCGTGTCGTGAATGTTGATAAGAACATTTTCGATCTGGTTAATTGTATGACCGTCCGGCGATGTTCACGTTCTCTTATGAATGCCTGGATTTGGAAAGCGTGAGAAGTTTACTGAAGCCTCTATTAGTTGCAAATTCTATCAGACGTAGTTGCTGGTCCCTGCACAGAGGTTATGCCCTCCGATTGTTCCTCGATGTGCCGTTCCTCGGCTGATTTTCACACTGGAGTCACCCAGAAAGTCAAGCTGGAGTTAGGAGGCTAGATATTGCAAAAAATAGTGAACTAGTCTCATCACTAATAATGATTCAGACTACAAATATTCGGTTTTTTTAAGAATTTATGGAGGGCACAAAAGTTGATAGTCTGAATAAAGGACAGCGAACTATAAAGTAGCCGAACTCAGCTGACTGGCCTTTTGCGAGTTGTAATTTCGACAGCAGATCGAAAGGGGATTATTATGGACGTATGTAGAAAAAATGAGTTTTCTATAGATTTCGGGAGAAAATGTGAGAATGTCCAAAAAATCATGTGAGGAACAATATGCATGAGCAACATCAAACCGAGGAAAAAGGAATTTAAAGCGTGGCGATAAGTTTAATTGGAATAACAGTCACTAGGAGTTTTTTGTAGGATTCTCTCTCACCCAAAAATAGTTTGATGTTTAAATTTGACGGCGATGGATCAACAAAACGTTCCAGGGTGTTGTAAAGTTTGCCCTTGAAAGCCTCTTTTTTTGGGTTCATGTCAGTTGACCAGCCATACATTAAAGAATCAGGTCTTCATACGAATCACACAGAACCTTTCATTTATGGGCTTGAAGACAAAGCCTGCCACACATTTTTGCGTTGAGAAAATGAGACCGGCAGCAAAGGGACCTCTACAGGGAGACGAGAGAGCCCGCCCCGATAATATAGTCGCGGTGATGCTCAAACGCTTGAAGTCGGTGATAATTTGTTTGAATATGTTGTCAACAAGAAAACCAACTCCAAAGTCATGGCTTCTTCGGAATTTTCCGCTTTTTAACACGGTGTGCATTTTGACAAATGTGTCTACACCGTGCCATCTGGTTTTTTGCAATGCGATAATGTTGATTCTGTATTTATATATTTCTTCCAGAAGTAGGCAAAGTGCACCAGGTCTTTTCAATAATCTAGCATTCCAAGTTCAAAAAGAAAAATCCTTTATACTTTGCAATAGTCATTGCCATTTATCCAATCTGATCCGAGAATGTTTTTCTGGTTTAATAAAAAGTAAATACTGAGCGGGGCATTTTCAGCACTTCAACTGGTATTTTATTTCCCACATACCCGCCTGCCAGTCGATTAGGGTACCTTGTATCCACCGCCCGAAAACGCGTTCAATGGGAGATCAAAAGCCCCATACGGAGCCCATATAACGATGCGATACCCAAAAAATATTTTTCACCGAAAATAGTCGAGTAGGTCTTGATGAGATCGTTGGATATTAGTTTCTGACATTGAAACTTTGATGTCACAGTAGCCAGGAGAGATAGTTGTGGACCGAACAATCTAAAACAAATCATCATCAAACTTGGTACTTTTTGGTAGTTCTATAAAAGATCCTCATACCCTCTAAGATTTAAGCGACTTCCATTAAAGGAAGGTTATCGGTTTTTTATGCGTTATTTTGCTTTTTGCTGTTCTTGAAAATAAAATTTTAGAGAATATCTTCCATAAAGAACTGTTCTTAATAGTTTGAAGGTCATGCCGTACCCATATTAGAGCAAAAGCTAGGAGTAACTCTGACAAGAACTTAGAGATTTATTTTATTAATTTCTAATTGAAATAATTCAAAGGTATAATCAATTAACACAAAACAGCAAGCGATTAGTCTTTAAGTATTCCATCATGTATAACCCCACTCCTAATCAAAAGTCACACCCCCATATACATACAAATGAATCAATTAGCATGCTATTATGCTCGTAAAGATACCATAGTACTTTGTGCATTTTAGCGGAAATAAGATCTTAAGTGGTCAAGTAGCACATTTGCAATGATAATCTGTTTTCACTCAGTAAGTAAGAACAAATGAACGGACACAGACATAACTTCGCTTCCCCATATCCTGTTTCATCCTTTATTCTGGCATCATTTGAAATATGCAAATGAGTTTCCTCATTTGCATTTTTTCGAGTCTCATCATGATGCTATACTGCTTTTAGCTGGGAAAATCGAAATGAGAAGTCTCCTTACGAGTTTTTTTTTTTGTGCAAGGACATTCAAGAATATGCTTTTGTATGGGTAAGTGTGGATAGTAGGGAAGCAGTAGCATATCTTTTGTCTATGCATTCAATGTAAATGATTTTGAAATCTAAAGCACTTGAAGGATTGCGAATATAACATTTCAAAATTACGGTGGATGACTTCTGTATTTCTTGATGGGCAGTGAGACAGTGGTAGGGATGAATTGACTAGTGATATCCTTTGTTCGGAACTTGATGGAGGAAAACTGCAAGAAAATATAGAATGCAGACATTTTTTCTGTTATTTACCCAGAATGTATAATATTTGTTGCATATAATTATGGTGAGTATAGCTGAGTCAGTGTTTCTATTAGATCATATTTCACTAGAAATCACATCATCAATCTCACGGGTATATTTCTAGTAATGAACATTTTGGAAACATTTCATCTTCTATAGAAATATACAATTGCTTCATTGACCGTGACCGGATTGCGGCTAAAATATCACAGGACTAGATTAAAATATATACCGACAATAGTATTGGGTAGTATCAAGGTGGCTCAAAACCTGGATGCTGAACAAGGGCGCAATGGCTCGCGACAAAGAAGGTATTTGAAATAGGTCCAAATTTAGTACTGACATCTATCACATTTTCTTGGATTTTAAGGAACCTTACGAAGTATTAATCATAATACCCTGAGCAAAATAATGTTGAATTTTGGTATTTTAGCCAAGCCAGTTAGTTTAACCAGATTGACAATGTCATTGACTACAACATAGGTTTGTTTCATCAATTAGCTTACAGACAGTTTTGACATAAATGTCAGTCTAAAGCAAGCAAGAAATTATTACCCCAAACAGACAAAACTTGCCGTTCGTTCGACACAACATAAAAAATGTTGGGTAATTTGTTTATTTAGGCACTCGAATAACAAAAAATGGCAGAGAAACCAGCAAAAAATATTGAAGAATATACCTTGCTTTTAAAACATTCTACTCAGTATCATCGATACCCATAGCGAACTGCATACTCTGAATGAAGAAACTATACAAATCTGTGTTGAAACCGGTACTAGCGAGAAAGAGTCCAACGTCAAACAAAGTAGAACCACTATTTTTAATACAGTTTCCAACGAGCTAGAAGTCTCCAAAATAATAATGCTGTGTAAGCTGCAATGATCTGGCCACATGATAAGTATAGATGATTGAAAAGCCAAAAATGTGACGGTCTAAAAAAGTTATCGATGACTGAATTCGCTGGCTGCACATTAGAGACTATAGTGTGGCAATGATGAGGACAACATCTTTTAAACGTGTGTCATACTCACGGTAGTCGCCGCAGTATCAGATATGAAATTTTACCAGAGGCCTTAAATCTTCATGTTTCATGACAGCGCTTCTTCTGAGAAGGCAACTACCCTTACTGAGCCACCTTATATATAAAATACATACTAAAAAGAGGAAAAGGAGACATTTTTTTGAAAAAATATGAAGAATTAGAAATTGAACAAAACATGGCCTGCTCATTTAACAATACTACCTTACGAAGCAAAACCAAAAAAGCATAAAAGGTAAATATTACTAATGAACTGAATTTTTAAAAAAATGCCCTTTAAATTCCATAAATAAAATCATATATGATGTGAATCGAATAAAAATGGCAACTATGCAAGGCAGTTCCACTTCTGTATCGACTTTCGTAAGCTCAATCCATTTTCAGAGCGAGATGCGTATCCCCTCGTTTCTGTGACTATGGACAAACTGCGTATAGTGCAATATCTATTGTAAATAAATATAAAGTCGGCTTATCGGTAACTTCCGGTGGTTGGGAAATTCAACTCCAAAGGATGCCGTTTTGTGTAGAAAATACTCCGGTGACGTGGCAAAGACTTATCAATCAAGGTGGGTTTATGAATTCTGCCGCCCAGAATTGAAGTACTTAGGCTTGTGTGGGGAGCGTGAAAAGTTCGAGAAGATTTTAAAGAGAAGAATGTTAAAGAGACCTCGTTCTATGAATTTAGAGGACGTTTGTCGCTGAGGATTTAGTTTCCGATAAGCTACCCCAGTTCATGTCCACGGTGGAGAGTGCTGAGCTTCCACCGCTGATAGATAAGTGAAATCAGGGATTGATGGACAGGGATACCACACAGGCTAGTTGGTATTCTGACAGAAGAGTGTCAAAAGGTATCTTGTGGGAACACCTTTCCAATCGATGCCCACAGTTGGAATATTGTGCCTGACTTTGAGTGATTCCTTGTTCAAAATGCGATCAGTTGCTCTTTTGTTGCCATGATGATACCCGGGGGGTCACATAGGAGTCGCAAAAATCTATAATCGACTAGCTTAGCACTATAATTGGCTAAAGATGCTTACTGACATAAAATATACAATAACAAGAACCGGTCTACTAGTCAGTCAAGGTGGAACGAAAGAAACCGGGAAGAGCAATGATATGGGAAAAATTTGTATGCCCAAGGAAACTGTATATGTCGATTTGGTAGAACCCTCCCCAGATCAACCAAGAGCCATGTCCTTATTCTAAGCGTAGTGGACTATGCCGCCAAATTCACATTGCTTTTTCCCCTGTTACAGACCAAGGTCAAGCAGGTGATCGCCTTACTAGAAGAATGAGTATTCGTATTATTCGGTGTTTTGCAGAGGTGTTTCGTGACAATGGAGCTCAATTTAGCGCAAATGAGCTCGAGCAATTACGTCAAGCCTATAGCTCCAAGGCAAAATACACCCGGTTTTATCACCCACAAGATACCCCGTAAAACGAGTGACCCAATATATTAAAATGGTACTTGGGTTCTATATCAATAGCAACTATCGTCACTGGGGTATGGATTTAGATTAATTGGGATGTGCTCCTTGCACTTATATGCATGAGTCAATGGGGTTGAATCCATATTTTGTTAACGTCGATTGCGAGTCGCGGTGAACCTACGCTATTCAAAGAGGGCTAGAAGGAGCGAGAGCCAAAAGGCAGGACAGCTTCCTTGGAAAAACTGAGGCGGAAGTGGTTGAGTGACTACAACAAGCTGCAGTACAACTAGCTATCTCAAGATATAATCAGCGCAGACGAGATGAGAAATTTTAGCCAGGGGATAAAGCTTTTCGAAGAACCATTTCGCTGTTTTGTGCAGCATGACCATTCTTGGTCAAGCTTGCTTCAGAATGCGTGAATTCATTCATGATGGATGCGCACATCTCGAAAGCCTAACATCATTTTGAAGACCTGGATGGGAAAAGAAAAGGAGTATAGCCCGCATAAGACCTTAAGCCATACCACAACTAATGTTGGTCGTGCTACAAGTGTTAAAAATTAAGTCAGTAAATAAGTTGGCTTGTATGGTAAAACTCTAAGCTGGGGGAGGGCTGTAGATTATAAGTAAGTAATAAACCGGTGATGGGATGTACTTTTTAAGCTAATCGAGGGTGATGGCTTCGTAAGTTTCCCTTAAGTCAGGGATGGTTTGTAGAATTATATGAGATATTTAAGCTTAGTAAAGCCCCCTAATGTCCCTTAATGACAAAGACGCAGACTGAAAATAATACGTCGGGAAATCTGAATCGCCAATAAGTTACAATCGAGAAGTTATTGCGGTTCCTCAAAATTAATAATGTAATGACGAATTTGTGAGCCATGCAAAAATTTCGGGTAAATTTAGAACACCTACATGGCTCAAAAAACAAGTGTAAAATTTTATATGAGATGGTACTACACATGATTAACTACCGGAAAATTGAAAATATTACCTAATTGCATTTTCAGATCAGTATCCGCGAATGGCTTCTATGTCGATTGATCTTTCCTTAACTTCATTATAGCATGCTGATGGTCGATTTATAAAATGTGCCGTAGGTCGAATCAATTCCGAGGCCCTGTTGCAGATTTTCAAGCAATGTAGGGTTTTCTTGGGATGGAGAGTTACTCCGTCACCCAACCTCCATTCCAGCGATATGGCTATTACTTCCAATTCCATTATCAGGCACGAAGGCTCATCTTCACTCTCTTACGTCACCACGATGGAGGTGTAAGTAGGGTTTAGTAGCAGGAGTGTTTGTAGTTATTGGTATTTCTTGTTGTTTATTGTCCTATCATTGGCATTCGTTTTCTAAAAGCTAGTGCACTGCTTTCGTAGAGACGCTCATTATTATTGATCCTTGACAATGTTGGGTGTACAACTTAATAACCGGAATTTGACGCTAGATGTCCGAACTAACAAATATCGTGAAAGCTAGAACTTTATATATTTGTATGTCATTTTGAAGGTACATTTGACAGCTATCAAAATCAGTCAACAAAACAATTTTATCTTGTGTGCATCATTATGATTTTTCACGACGAATAACTTCGAGAATTGGAGAAAAAGACAGCCTTTGCGGGAGGTTCTGTTCGATATTTTTTTTCCATAGAAAACTGCTCCGGAATGCCATCGTTTGCTTGTAGAAGTTTATGGCGACGATGTTTTAGTGAAAACACAGTGTTTTGAATGGTTTCGACGCTTCAAAAGTGACGATTTTCACATCAAAGACAAAGAGCGCCCAGGACAGCTACAAAGTTTGAAGACGAGGAATTGGTGGCGCTACTCGATGAGGATTCGTGTCAAACGCAAGACAAGCTTGCCAAATTGTTGGGAGTGGCTCAGCAGGCCATTTCAAAACGTTTGAAAGCCACCGGATACATTCAGAAGCAAGGTAATTGGGTCCCCTATGAGTTGAAGCCAAGAGACGTTGAACGGCACTTCTGTATGTCTGAAATGCTGCTTCAGCGCCATAAAAAGAAATCATTTTTGCATCGGATCGTGACTGAGGATGAAAAATAGATCCATTATGACAATCCCAAGCGCAAAAAGTCATACGTGAAGCCTGCCTAACCAGCCAAATCAACGGCGCAGCTAAATATCTATGGCACCAAGGTTATGCTGTGTAATTGGTGGGATCAGAAGGGGCCGTTATATTATGAGTTGTTGAAATCGGGCCAGACAATCACAGGTGACCTGTACCATCATCTAAAAATGCCCGAAATACGCGACCAGGCACGAGGCTATGATTTTTCATCATGACAACGCTCGGCCGCATGTTGCAAGACCCGTGAAAAACTATTTGGAAAAAATGGATGGGAAGTTTTGGCCCACCCGTCTTATAGTCCGGACCTTGCTCCATCTGACTTTCATTTATTTCGCTCGATGCAAAACGTCCTCACCAGAATACGCTTCGCTTCAGAGCAAGGCATCCGAAATTGGATAGATTCGTTTTTTTTTTTGGGATGGGATTCATAAATTGCCTGAAAGATGGGAAAATGTTGTAACTTCCGATGGACAATACTTTGAATAAAATATATTGTAAGGTTTTCCCACGATAAAGCATCAAATTTCGCTTGAAAAAAATCCGGTTATTAAGTTATACACCCAATACATGTCAAATGTAAAAAATGACTGTTTCAAAAGTGACAACTACCGTAATAGCGGGCTATTCAAAATAAAACCTCTTATTGGAAAACCCTTTAAAAGACTCATAGTACACAAGTTTTCGTTGGCCAAGTAGTTCATTAAAAAATGTAAATGTATGCGGTTTTGACTATCTGTTTACAACATTCCTTCATTACTTTATTCACGCAACACATCTCATATGAATCAAGCCTTGAAGGTAAATGAATTGTTCGTGTTTTGTGTCCAATGGGTTTACTAGGTCTAAAATAACGAGTTTTTCATCCAGACGAACATTTTCAAAACACTGATAGCGTTTGCATCTGTAAAGAAACTTAAAAAACAAGATATGATCCAGGGCCAAACAGAGACATATGTATTATCTCAGTTTCACCAATAATTAACAAAATCAAAAGCAAATCACCAAATAAGTAATAAGAATAATGATGGTTTACCCACAAGGCTGTCCAGTATTATTTCCAGGAACAGTCTGAGCTCCGTAATTAACGTTTGATGAACGTTATATTTTTGCATTTTGATGTTACTATGTTTGTAAAGATATACGTTTCCTACTTTATATTTATTTTCCAGAAAAAGCTCCACCGCAGAATCTATTTCCTTTTCACTGTCAGAACTACTTGAATAATGTTCACTCCCACTCATTTTTACGTAGGACCACTGTCTTTTGTCGACAAACAACATGCAACCGAAGGCGATGATGAGACAGGGCTACCAAATGGAAACTACGACTTATATGGAAAGGCTGGAAGGGGTGGTATATGCCAAAATCTTGTTGCAGTCAACAAGTGTCGCATATTGGAAATTTATTCTCATTCAGCTTAATTCTTAACGATTAGAAATCAAGGGCTAAAATTCCAACATCTAAAAGGTTCTGGTGAATAAAAAAGTAGCCTGGAGTAATTTCTTTTCAACCTATGACAATAACAACCGGAAAAAATTGTTCACGTCATTCAATGGGAGATTTTTACACTGTTACTGAATGATATGAGCATCTCTGCGTTGTGTGCACCAACAAGCCTGCAATGGCTAGTTGCTGGCGTGGCGATGGCATAGAATATTGGAGAGCACATAGCTGAGAAGAACCAGCTAATCTGGTCAGAGCATACATATGCCAGAAAAAGTATCCATATAACATCAAAAGAAAGCAGCATGTATCCGTACATGACAATATTAATTTGAAATATTCGAAAATTATATTACATATGAGGGCTGAATAACTTGTCGGATAACCTTTTTCTCTTAAGGACCTCCTTAAGTCGATTTGGCATGGAGTGAACCTGTTTGGCTGTGTCCTGCCTGTTAATTTTGTCCCATTCATCGACGATTACGTCTCCCAGCATTTCCTTCGAGGTTATGCTGTACTGACAGATCCTGTGCTCAGACAAATCCCACAAAAGCTCAATGGGATTAAGGTCTGGGGATTAGGGCGGCGTACACAGTTGATATTTTGTGTTGTAAAGCAACCAAAGCTTCACATTGTGTGCTATGAGCTTGGGAACATTATCTTGCTGGAACCAGAAATCGTCACCTAACCTCAACTGCTAAACGCTTTGCTTCAAATTCACCTTCAAAATAGTAAGGTAATCATATCGATCCATAGTTGATACTATAAACACAAGTTGGCCAACTCTTTCTACTGCCAAACACTCTCAGACCATCATACTACCTCCACCATGTTTCACATTTGGTACGAGATTTTCTTTTTCGAGGGCACTACCGCACTTTCGCCACACTAACTTTCTTCCTTCAATGCCAAATATGTAAAATTTGCTTTCGTCAGAGAATAGGATCTGTTGCCAAAACTTTGGTGGCTTGTTTATATTTTTTTTTTTTGCGAAATCCACACGTTTCTTCCGGTTCACTTCCAAAACGTATGGTTTCTTACGTGCTATGCGTGGGCGATATATGTACGAGTACATCGCTCTTTAGTATTTTTCATATGGTATCTTCATGGAAAGCCTTGCCAAAAGTCTTTTATATTTGTAACAATTTGGGGAGCACTTACTCGAGAATTATTTTTAACTGCCTGCAGAACATTTCTTATTTTGCGTTCAGTCAGTATGGAGGGTCGACCACAACGAGGCTTTGATATAATTAAAACCAGTTTTAGTAAGTGTTTTCACCACATACTGGACAAAAAAGTGAGTTCTGCCTACTATTTGACCAATTTCGTGGTAAATTTTCCCTTCACTCTTAAGTTTCAGCATAATTTTCCTCTCCTTAGCCTTGATTTCGCTAATTTTGGACGTCATCATGTATTCTAGTGCATAAAAAATTTTAAAAAACTGCACGCACTTTTAAACCTATCACAACTTAAAGTAAAACTGTTATCGGAGCTAAAAATATTAATATGCATCTGCATATATCATCGCGTAATACGGGGAATCCCTCGATTCGTTCTGTGCAGATACTTTTTATGGTCTATTGTGTGTGTGTTGTTGCCATAAATTGATTTTGTTTGAGTTTCTTTTTAAGTAGTAAGTATTATGAAGCATACTGGAAATCATGCAAAAGCGTAGATTTTATATTATAAAAGAAATCATTTAAATTAAATGGGTAAATGGTATCATTTTCAATACAACGATAACTTTGTTATCTTGTATGTACGGGTACTTTTTCTCGAGAGTGTATATACTTTTCACCAGATGATCAGCCAAATTAAAAGAGCAGGAAAGTATTCGAATGAAGCAAGCGATAAACATGCACAAGATAGTGAGCGCGTTTATCATAATTTGTTTTTATTTGAAATAAAACGTGAAAGCGCTATCCACTTGGAACAAAGCTTTCAAGGACAAAATCAGCTTGCTGTTGTGTTTGCATTTACGTGCACAAAATGAAAGGGGAATCTTTCACCCATCCGATCAAAGTGAAAACTCATCGTCTTGCATTTCATTCGAGCGCCTATGCAGGGCAATATTTGAAGCTTTAAACTCTTTCTAACATATCCTCATGAACGCGTTGCGAACACTTATACATACTCAAATTGATCTTTGAAGGTTGAATACCGTTATGTTGGGAGTTTGTTCTATGTGAACTCGTTTGATAGTTCATACGCTCTGATCTGGTGCTATGGAGCATCAGCTGCACGTTTTTCTAACGGGATGCGGTGACAATAACAGTTGCCGGCTGATGAAGTTTTGGCCAGAGAACGAGTTAGTTTTTGAAGGGAGGCTTTCAGATCAACCTGTTTGGGACGTAAAGTTAGATGATAGCGCGAGTTTAGAAGTAGTGGACTTAATCCAGTCAGTTACAGTGAAATACGTTGGGTAGAGTTTGCTATGCAGTGAAAATTCCAATCCTGAATTGTTCTATGTGTGTAGAGTTGTTCTTTCCTGGCAGCAATTACATAAAAAAATATCGAAAAACAAAAACTAACTCTTGATCGCAGTGTTCAGCGAGTGGAAGACGAATCTGCTAGCGTCAAGTGAAGTGAGAAAGCCAAAGTCCATGAGTTCCATGAGGCTGTAAAGTGCGCTATACCCAATTTTCGGTAAAGTCACAGCAAGTGAACGGTTCTCGCGCGTGTGCCTCTAGAATTTGCCTAACCTTTGCAATTGTAGAGTTGAAGTGCAAGGATTAGAACTGTTCCCACCGCAGTTAAGTATTGACTCTTAGTGCAAAAAGCTCGTCCTTTTCTCAGAAAACTACAAGCGACGCATCAACTATCGGTTGGTTTGTTCGCCCTTCGCTGCATCCATAAGGAATAATTGGAACGCTTTCAAGATTTTTTTTAAGACTATATATGAACTAAGTTAGTGTGTATATCGCATGTTCTATCGCAGTTCAGTTTTGTGGGCCAATGGTTTGGCTCAAGCAGTGAGTTTATCCTTGTTTCCTGAATGAGTGCGCGCCTCTAGTATCGTTCAGAATTCAAGTGAAATATAAGCCAATTAAAAGTCTATAATATAGGTCCAAGAACAAAACTTCCTTTAAATGAGTTCTAAATTAGTATTGATTGACCAATCATTCAATGCTTAACGCTAGACTGAGCATATTTATCTTAAATATTTATCGTTGCGAACACAAACCAGAAGAGCGTCAAATACTTCTTTTTTCGAGATAATTCAACTGCCGAAGTTTTTGATCGCTTCCTCCTTACAGTTGCAGATCGCTTTTTAACAAAAAAGAGGATTAAGTATAAAAAAATAATATTTGCTATTATTACTGAAACTTTTTTTCTAAACATTTCACTTTTGATTCAATTGGAATCATTTCACTTTTAATTCAATCATTTCACCTAAATTGTTTTATTTGCTTGAATTAATGGCACTTTTGGTGATTGCTTTGAGTCACAGTGGAGGACGATTAAAGTTATTTTGTGATAATGAATTCAATATACAGGGTTTTCCAATAAGAGATGTTATTTTGATATTGAAAGAAAAATGCCATTTTTTAATATAAGTGATCAGATGTCAATTTCTTTATAAAAAGGAAGGTATGTTGTTAATAGTGCAAAATAACATCAGGCAAATGACCACCATGACCACGTTTACAGGACCATATCCTTTTCATGAAATTTTCCATAACTAAATCGCAAAGTGGTTGCCATATGTCCTTGATAGCCTCACGAATTCCATCTTTGAGGTCTTGAGTCGACGTTGCGCTGTTGGCGCAGACCTTCTTTTTTATGTGGACCCAAAGGGAGAAGTCGCAAGGTGTTAAATCACAAGATCTCGGTGGCCAATAGTGATCACCTCTTCGAGACATAACACGGTCCGGAAACTTTTCCCGTAAAAGATCAATGGTTGCGTTGCTTGTGTGACACGTAGCGCCGTCTCGTCGAAAGTAAACGTTGTGCAGACGAACACCATCCAATTCCAGCCATAAAAATCATTAATTATCTCTCGAAAGCGCAATCCATTCACCGTAACTGTTGCTCCAGCCTCATTTTCGAAAAAGTAAAGTCCAGTGACTCCACCGGACCATAAACAGCACCAAACAGTCATACATTGAGGATAGAGAGGCTTTTCAACAATAACTTTTAGGTTTTCCGAGCCACAGATGTGAAAATTTTGCTTGTTGACGAAGCCACCGAGGTGGAAATGAGCCTCATCACTCAAGATGATTTTTCGATGGAATTCCGGACCATTTTCATGCATTTCAAGGTCCCAATCAACAAAGACACGACGTTGTTGATGATCGACCGGCTTGAGGTCTTATGTTAACTGAACTTTATAAGCCTTTACACCCAAATCTTTATGCAAAATACGGTGTAATGATGTTTGTGGAATGCCTTATTCCAAAGAACGACGAGGAATGGACAAACCTGGGTTCTCAACACTTTCAGCTACAGCAGCAATATTCTCGGCTGTTCTTGAGTGACGTGCACGGATTTTATTCTTCTTATCACTCAGTTGTCCCAGCAGCTCGAATTTTTCCACCAATTTCTGTATTGCGGTCCGACAAGGTGCTTCACGACGACCCAAAAATGTTTGAGTTTAACGAACCGTCTCTGCCAAATGTTCACCATTTTTATAGTGGATTTTAATAATTTCAATGCGTGGTTGAAGCGTGTATCATTCTATTTGTATCAATCGCGTAGTTTCTACTTGTCAAATGTCAAAAAATGACAGCTTCAAAAGTGACATCTACCGAAGTAGCGGGCTATTCAAAATAACACCTCTTATTGAAAAACCCTTTACATTTTTTTATTTATTTATTTCATTCCCAAACAAGACATTGTTACAAAAAAACCAAAAAATTATAAAATATAGTGAATAGTAGAATGAAATATCATTCTTAATCTAGGTTTGAAGGATAGAGTTCGGAAGATAAGGTGCTTAATAATAAAGCTTTGAAATTGGATCTGGAGATGGTTGGAGAGTAAAGTGTTCTTAGTGAATTAAAAGCTTTGCAATATCTGTTTACAATCTCGTTATCCACGTAAATTCGATGGTGTCGCTCTTCAATCAGCGAATCACGATATAACATGGACCTTAATTCTGTCAGCTAGAAATGGTATTTTAATAGTGCCTCTACGGATATCAAACACGAAGCAGCAGGCAAACATAGATCTTCTAGAGGCCAGCGTTGGTATATTAAGGATCCGAAGTCTATGCTCATATGATGGCAACTCTGAAAAAATTTTCGGATTAAATAATGATCTTAACGCAAAAAGGACGAATTGTTTTGAACTGACTCAATTCTGTCAGTATGAACATTAAAGCTCGGGTCCCAGATAAGACAAGCATATTCAAGGATAGGACGAACTAAAGAAAGGTATAATGCCTTAGAGACCCATACATTCTCAAATTCTTTAGATCGACGTTTGATAAAACCAAGGAGCTTACTGGCCCTACTGATAACATGATCGTAATGTAAATGGAAATACATTTTTCTATCCAAAGTGACACCAAGGTCTACTATGCTATCCACCTGGCTAAGTTTTTGATGGTAAAGATGATAATTGTTGGTTAAAGTTAAGCGTTTCCGTGAAAAACTTATAACTTGACATTTTTCAAAGTTCAAGGAGTGTTGGTTAATTTGGGGCCATTCTAACAGGGAGTTGATTTTGTTTTGAAGGAATAATGTGTCTTGTTGGGACTTTATTGCATGGTAAAGCTTAAGATCATCGACATAGAAAAGATGAAGAATATCCGACAAGACCTCAGAAAGATCAGAAATGAAGATGTTAAAAAGGAGAGGGCCCAGATGGCTGCCTTGTGGTACACCGGAACAAAATTTATTTCTTTGGATATGAAACCTTGAAATTTAACATTTTGAGTCCGATTATGGAGATATGAGCCAAGCCAGTTCAGTGGGAAACCACCGATTCCGAATCTTTTAAGCTTGTGTATTAGGATTTCGTGGTTGACCCGATGGAACGCTCCATTCCACAGAGAATGCTAGACACCATCACGGATAGATTAGTTGTGGTCGAGCGATTTTTACGAAAACCATGCTTTTGATCGTTAAGCCGTGGCTTAATAATGGGAGATAATTTGGAGCAGACTATTTTTTCAAATAGTTTTGGTGTAGCTGATAAAATAGCAATACCTCTGCAATTCTCAACCGACCCCTTATCTGTATTTTTATATATTGGTGTTAAATGTGTTGACTTCCAAAATGAGGAGAAAATTCCAGCAGCAAGTGATTTGTTAAAAATGATATATAAGGGTAAGATCAATGGCTCTCTGCAGTTGAATAAAAAGTAAGGAGCGAGTAAATCAGGGCCTGGTTCTTTACTGAGCTCAAGATCTTTTATTGCTTAAGTATTTCATCTTTTGAGATAAAAATTCCCTTAATTAAAACGGCTGAATTTAGATCCGAGGAAAGAGCATAGTACGTAGAGCTGGTTGTAGAATAAATGGATCGAAAGTGGCTGGCAAAAAATTCACAAATATCCATTGGGTTGGAAGAGCTAGATTGCTGATATATCATGAATTTAGGAAAGCCATGAAACTTGCGTTTTATATTTACGAAATCAAAGAATTTTTTTGGATCACGAATAATATTTTCACCAATTGTGTTAACATATGATGTATATGCTTCCCGGGATTTAATTTGAAATTCCTTCGCCACCTCATCATATTTGGATTTCATCTCCTGGTTCACATTGGATCTTGTTTGAATTATTTTATAAAGCTTATTTCTTTGATTTCGCAAGTAACGGAGCTCACTATCTAGCCAAGGCCCAGAGAGTTTGTTCTTTTTTTTTATTTTAGGTACGTGACTTTCAACGGTGTCCAAGGAAATCTTGTAAAAATGAGCTACTGCATCGTCTACACCTAACGTTGTAACAGTATCAGTCCAGTCAATTTGACGAAGATAGTTATTTATGCCATCATAGTCAGCATTATAGAAGTCGTATACAATATTGTTATTGTAAGGTAGCTGGTTTGCTTCATCGGTAGTGGACGGCTCAACAGAAAGTGCATAATGGTTGAGGCTATTAGAAAATAGGTGCTCTGTTACACCAGTCGGGTTGACCACTACGTCGTCGTATGCGTTTGTAAATATCAGATCTAGCCAATTACCGTAATGGTTGGGAGTCGAAACAATTTGCTGTAAATCATTACCATATAAAGTGTTAATAAGTTTGAAGTCAATATCGTCCGAAAGATTTATTGGCAGAAGACCACCATCAGCTTCGTCGACCATGAATGACAAATTAGGGTGATTGAAGTCGCCAGAGATGATAACTTTGTCTACTTCCTTGATGGAAGCAGCCAGTGAAGAAATTACATTAAACACATCATTGTAGATTATCTCACCTGATTTATGTGGAATATTAAAAAACACCAACGTATAAATCCGATTTCTCCACTTTGATGCGGACGATTTTATGTTGATAAAATTGATTTGGAACTGTACTGACTAGCTTGCCACAGCAATAAGAACGCCACCGCCCCTGGTCGGTCCAGTACTATGGTAATCTCTATCGTCCCTATAAATAGTCCAGTTTCCATCAAGAAGCTCTTCGTTTACAAATGAATTGTTCAACCATGTTTCGGTCAGGGAAAGAACATTAAAATGGCATGATTTGGCGTCAAGAAAGAGTTTATTGATTTTTTCTCTCATACCACCACCTGGTATAAAATAGTATGAGGCGATTGAAACTGAGTGTGGTTTTACTGGGAATGAAAAAATTTCTCGTGTTGCTCTCTAGATCGTTGAAGAGATGGTACATAATTGCTGCTTACGTGTGAGGAATAAGTGTCCAGATCTTCTTTGGCTTGGGCTGGAGATATACCGTATTCTTCATGGTATTTAAAATAAAGTCCACGGAGAGCCTCTATTTAAATCGGAAGACCTTCTCTTTAGATTGAAACTTTAACGTTTATTTTTGTTTTACCATCGATACACGTAGTATCAGAAGCTTTGTGCAGATAGGCCAGGAATAGTCTCACGTTATCGTAAATTCTGTTATCTCTTTGCCTAGATAGGAGATATTTGGACTCGAGATCTTTGCAAGAGTTGATTGTTGCCCTCACAACTACTGGTAGTAGGGGGTCTAAAAATGAACTCTTCTCGTTCGTCGAATTTACTATTGAGGTTGTTAGTTGAATTATATGAGCTGAGGATGGAATCTGTACACCTCCATGTACAAAATTTGCGTATTCAGTGGACTTTTCCTTATTTTCTGCTATTGAAGTGGGGACAATACGCTGTTCTACCAGATTATTGGTACTTACAGATGACAAACTGCTAGAAGCACTATTATTTTTTATGCGGGAAGTGGGTGGATTTTCTATGGTAACGTCAATGGAACTAGGACTAGTGTCTTTTGAAAGTCAATGGGAAATTGAGTTTACAATTGTGTTAGTAGAAGGTTTAGAGTTAAGATCTTGGTTGGTTATGTTTAACGTATACTTATTTTTATTTTGAGGTTCATGCGATGGTTTCGTTGAAGACGTTTTTCGGTATTTATTTCCGGTTGTTGACTTGGCTGATTTCCACTTGCTGAATACCATATCCTTCCAGACTTCCGGTTAGTATAAAGCCAGGCATATTTCCTTGGAATAAGCACTTTGAATGATGGCCTTCATTTCTTACGATTTGGGATGTCTTCCACTTTGCAGCCTTTGATCATCAGAGACGTTTCAAATTTCTGCTGCAACCCAGCGGCATTCAGATTTTTAGGTACTTTCTTGAGGTAAAATATCTCCCGGATGTTTTCGCTGGCTTTTTTGGTTCTTTGAATATTTGCTGAATTGACTGACTCCAAATTACTTTAATCTTTTGTTCCAGTCATGCAAAGACCAGGTTGTGCCCAATTCGAAAATAGAAGAAACTACTGGAACTTGGATCGTAGTTCTGTCAATGGGCATATCGCCTTTGTAGCATGAATGGCAATTGCCTATTTCCTGTATAACGACATTAGAAGGGCATTTTGCTGTTAATTGAGCTGCACAGTGTTCATAAACTATATTCTCCATGGTGGCAAATTTTTTCTCTAAACATTCAATTTTCGCATTCAGCTTCGAGTGTTGTGAGGCGTTTTGTTGCGTTGTGAAGTTAGTTGTTAGTATCTAATTTGTTGGACCTATTTGTTATGGTTGATTTAAATTAACTAAAAACACTAGTTTTCCTTGAAACCATATAATTTTGTTTATTTTGCATATACCGATATTTCTGAAAACAGTTGCTTCCTTCTTCAGTGCTAGCTAATTCTTAAAATAATCAAACGACAGTACTTATACCTACTTTAGCTAACAAAAAATCTAATATCTACCAAAACTAATTAACAACTAATTATCAATGGCTAATTGACAAATAATAATCTTATCTTGTTGTAACCATTTGAAGAGTGATGAATGTGCGTTGCCTTGATCCTGGTTCATCATATTTAGTTCGGGTATTTTGAATATTTCAATGCTTTCGATGACATCCAATTTTTGGAATTGCTTTACTTGCTTTATCACCTGTAAATCTTCCATTGTAATTTTGTGTTTCGTTTTGACTATATGTCTTGCCACTGTCGATTTGATGTACGTATTTTCCTATGTTTTTTAATAGAATTATCTGCTTCACTGAGGTGTTTTTTGCAGCGTGTTAATACTGGGCGTCGCGTTTGTCCTATGTAACATTTGTTACATTCTGGGCAGGAAATTTTGTACACACCGCTTTGTTCCTCTTTATTTAACAGGTCCTTGACAGACTTGAGACGGTTTTTTAGTTGTAGTTTTCTGCTCGTCGGAATTAACTCAATTTGCGTTTCTTTTAGTAGCTGTTTGAGCGCTCTCGTAACTGGAGTGTGTCTTATAGCTGCCATTCTTATATTCGCATTCGATTTATTTTGTTTAAACAGCGTCGTCCAATTGTTGCGCTTAAATTTTCCTTCTTTTTTGTCGATGATGCTTTTTATGGTATTGAAACTGTGGCCATTGATGTTAGCTGTTCGTATGATGTATTGTTCTTCTTTCCGTTTTTCTTCCGTTGAAAGCGGTATGCTTAGCATTCGATTTACCATTGCATGGTATGGAGCCATTCTTTGAGCAAACGAGTGTTTGTGTTGGCTTCCTGTGTATTCCAAAGCTGAATTCATCGTTCTTCGTATAAATACATAAGTCCAAAAAAATTTAGTTAAGTTAGTTGTTCTCAGTATCTCGTCCACCCATTTAAAGTTTCGGTACTTTGGAGCTGAAGATTTGCAATCTGATTTTTCATTGCAATAACACGGGAGTCGACTGCTTCGAGTGCTTTAGTGACCTTGACATTACTACCTGAAAGTGCAGTCGCAAGCTCATCAAAACTAGATGCCATTTCAACGAAGCTTTTATTGTTTGCACGTGACTTTGCATTCTGGCGTGCAATTAGCTGGTTCTTTTCATTGATGAGGACATCAATGCTATCAGTAATTCGATCATGTACATCTCGAAATTTATGTTCAAGGTGTTGGCAGAAACCAGTCTCTTGGAGCATCCATGCAAGCACCGTGCAGTTTGCGGGAACAGAAACTCTTACATATAACATTTACTTAAAAGTATGATCGAAGGCCATGCAATTGGGGAGATCACACTAACGTTTCATTGTCCAAGATAAAATATAATTTAATAATTTATTTAGTTTATTTATGTATTTGCTATTGTTAAAACTGGTACACAGATTATTAAGAATTTTAATCAAGGTCATTAACAAGTGAAAGCCAAGCCAAACAAAACCAATTTCACGCAATTTGCAGTCAACAATAATCAATGCGGGGTGGCCCAGCACGGACAGTTACCTTCCCCAAATGATCCCGACACGGCTGAGCTGTAGCCGGCTCAAGATGCTATCTGGGGACCCAAGGCCACTGACAAATTTTAATGTCTACACCTACCGTTTTAAGCCAGGTAGCAGTATGTTTTGAAAAGGGAACAAGTCTTGATCATAGCATCCTTTCTAAACTTACCCAGTACTCACGTGATTTCTATCTCTGTTACTTTATAGAGCTTGAATTGTTCTCCTACCTGACAAGATGTAAAAACGCAGAGTAATTAAATGCAAAAAAAACAATATTTTGAAGAAAAAACTGAGACATTCGAAATTTACCATTCAATTTCTTCCTTGCCTCCCCTCTATGTTATTACTTGCCGAAAACGCCATAGCGAGATAAAGCAACAATTGAATCGTCATCTATGGTGCCAAGACTCTATTCTAACTATCAGCCACTTAATACAAGTATTATTAATTAAATTTTGATTTTATTCACTCAACTATATAATAACATGCAACCTTCTGTGCATATTTCTGGGAAAGTTCCATAAAATTTAAAAAAACCACACCAAACTTAGAGTGCCTCATCTAAATACATATCAAAATCATCATTGCAATAAATTCTAACCTCAAGCAAACATCTGATCCTTGCGCCTAGCACTCCCACCCACAAACACGATAATATATCTTCCGTTCGTACTGATTCATCGAAACCATTCAATCAACGAAATCAATGTTATCCCTCCAATTCATCAACAGACATTTGAAGGACTCTTATCACATCCCAAAAGAAAACGATTCCCGCAATCTATATGAAGATTATCAACGCAAAAAGTTGTTTGTGTTTTCCCGTTCTGGAGCAAATCGATGCCAACAGTTGAAAAATGCTAAACACTTAAAAAAAAGTAAATGAGACTTGTCAAAAGAATTTTAAAGCATCCGTTCAAAGAAATCCATGCCCTTAATAATGCGTCTAATCAGCAAATCAAATCCATCTTCCTCATCTTTAATCAAAATAAAGAAAATGTCAATGGGTCGTGGAGAAGTGGAGGCAATTCTTCTTGGAAAACATCTCCATAATTCTTGCTACTTCTGCTATTTCGAATTTCTGCGGATTTATGTAACTGCGTGCATAGCTTGCTCTCAATATATATATTTTTTGTTTTTGCCTCAATATTTACAAGCGAAAGAAGAGAAGAAATATCAATACACTGATTTACTTACCTTTTGGAAGCAAAAGTTAAGGAAGTCAGGGAGCGTGGTGGAATAGAAGAATCAGCGCTTTGCAAGACAGATCAAAATAATTAAATTTCTAAAAGGAAAATGGTGGCGAGACATTTATATTGCTTCTGAACTGGCTTCCAAAATTTTTTCTCGAGTTTTTCAAACCCGAAAACATTTCTTCGAAATGAAACTCCTGTTCTCAGATGATGGTGACGCGCCAAGGAGCAGCGCCAAACGTTGTCTGCAAGAAATTCTTTTTATCAGTGCAGGACTGCTTACGAAGATAACTCTCTTTGTGTATTCAGCAACTGCTGAATATTCAATTCTTCTTTTTTCCGTTTTTCTTTCGTTTTCGGGCTCCGCATTCAATAGCATTTCTTTGATTTTCCCTCTTAGCCAGCTTGCTTAAGAAGAGAATCGTCCAATGATGTCTTGTATTTTTCAATTTGGATAAATATTACGCTGGATTGCTTTTGTTGCCGTGGTTCTTTTGTACGTGGTAAGTATCATTGAACCGATGATACACATTCGGGGAGTAAGAAATTCTAAGAGATTTACCTCAAGACGTTTCGAACCTACTCGTAAGCTCCTCATTCTATTCCGCTCATTGTCTTTATTCCGAGGGTGTTCCAATCTGTGGCATCAGGCCACGAAATTTCAATATTCTTTCCCATCGGATCGATAATCTTTATTAAAAGGAATTATAAACTCAAGCGGATACTCCAGCTGATGGGACGATAAGGAATTGAGCCTTCCCACAAAAGAATACTCGTACTAGGCTGGGAATAACAAGCCGTCGAAGAAGATTACCGAATTATGCAAGAAGTTTTTCTTCTTTTTCCCGTACCAGCACGTGTGTGTGGGAGTGCGGAGAATAACTTGATCGTTTTGTTCTCAGATACGTGCGTATTTGGCAAATTATATTTTAACGTAGTAATAGCGGAAAGATTTTCAAGGAAGAATTAGGGGGATTCCTCGAATGGATTTTTATACTTGTATACCTTGTGCAGAAAATTGCTTTGATTTTCTCAAGCGGAATCGTTATGCAGGAAATGAATGAAAGGTTGGAATTTCGGATTGATTCTCATATTTTCGTTTGGGAAAAGTGGCTTAATTAACAGAAGAAAATAACTTCTCGTTATTTAGGGCTTTTGAGTACAACCGTTTGAACTTTAAAGTGATTAGTGGCAAAATCGAAGTATCCTTATTGAAATTACGCTTGTTTTCTGCATATTGAAAAATTTTTGTCTGAAATTAAATAAAAGTAAAGAAACAATGCCATGCTAGACTTTGCGTACACAAAGTCATATTATATTTGATATTTGATTCAAAAATTATCGGTTCATGGTCTTAGCTATTCACAGTGCGAGTACAAGTTTCCAATCAAAATTAAGGAACATTTGCAACTAATCGAGTAAAAGGAAAAATATTCATGGACTCCTGCTAGAAAAGTTTTTTAAGCCTATTAAAAAGTCCAACAACGTCTTCTGAATATCAAAACTTGACTCATAGGTACATAGTTTCCATAAATTAAGCACGAAAAACTAGAACATGGTTTTCATGTAGTTCACAGAAGTTTCTCGTGCGTTTCTCCTTCCTCTGCACCCATCGAGACAGATATTGTTAGCCTAAGAAATGTTTTGAAAAGAAAGCATCAAGACTTTTCACCTTCTACCCATTGTTTGAAAAGCCAATTGCCCTTCAGTGAGCCGGTGTTTTGTCTAGCTTAGTAAAACTACTAATGACTACAAATTTATTCAGAATGAATTTATATTATATTTTACATATACTACAAAGGAGTTTAAAATTTCATACATTGTCCAGCCTTCATCATAAAGCGTTACTTGAAGCTCGTCAAATGTTTTATCTGGCGATCACATAACATTTTATGCAAGCAGAGTGTACACAGGCGGCAACATAACTTCTTTTTTAAAATGCGTGCCTCTCCATCGGTTGATATCGTCGCGGAGCATCAGTGGTCTCGTTTGAAGGGCGTGACTATAAAGTTTTGACATCATTTAGTCGCCAAAATAATCCCCCAGATACCACGAATCCACTGAAAACTTAAATATACTTCACAGACACAAAAATATAGTACGAAGCGTACTTCCTTCTTGAAGAAAGGAATCAAACGTCATCATCAGGGGTCTGTATGGAGGACCAATTGGGGATATCAAAGAAGATCTAGAGAGCCAGAGATTTCAGCCCATCAAAATCCACTAAATCAAACTAATGTATGGCCCATCCAAGTTGGTGAAGGTCCTATTTTCCAAAGCAGAGACTGGCATATATAATAAAGGGTGATTCATTATGAGGTTTGATTTTCAATAGGCTTTTTTCGACAGATCACGCGTGACTCCTGTCAAACTGTAATATAATTTTTATTCAGTATTGTTTGAAAAATCATCATGGAAAGACTTACACCGCAACAACGTATCCAAATTTTTGCTTTTCGTGCTTTCAAAGCAATTATGGCGTGCATCGTTGACCTACCGAAACCGCTTTAAGCAATACGTTAGTGAATTTGAAACCCAACATACATAATTGGACGATACTCGACCGATTAGACCTCATTTAGCAAGAAGTGAAGAGAATATATCGACTGTAGGTGTGTCTGGCTAAAAACCGTGACGAATCGAATGCGTCTTCTAAAATTGAACCCTCAAGATGAAGAATTTAAGACATAGTTGCAGTCAACATTTGAACAAGTTAACTTTTAAAAAGTAAATTTCATAGATGGTTCTTTCGATTCACAATAAAATTTTTAGTACAGAATTCAACTTTTTATTCGAGAGTAAAAGCCAAATCTCATAATGAGTCACCCCATATAAGGGTAGTATATCACCTCGTATGTACTGTTAAATTGCAACGCCTTCGCAAAGCATAAGTTATGTGTCACAATTGTCAGCGTTTTGGACATTCCTTCAAAAACTGTCACACACGGGACCGTTCCACTATGTATCAAAATGCGCCAAAAACGCAGAGGAAAAGCAAACGTATGCCTTTTTGGGTATCCGTTGTTCGTCCAAACGATTCATGTGGCCAGCCCATTCAAGCCTTCGCAGTCTTATAATCGTTGAGACCGCCGGACCGTCAAAAATTTCATACAACTCATGGTTGTAACGAATTCGTTATTGGTCCCCGTCTAGCTTCGCTCCAATTGTTCGCCTCAGGACTCGTCGCTCAAAGGCGTTCAATATATTTGCGGATGCTTGAGTTAGGGTTCATGTTTCACACCCATAGCATAACACAGGTCTTATCACAGATTTAACTGCAGTAGTCAGTTCGATTGAAAGTCCATAATAAACCTAAATAGTGTGTTACTGTTGTTGTAATCGGAGAAATTTGAAATGGATACAACTTCTGTGAATACGGCACGAATTTCATCAAACTTGAAATGTATTAAGACCTTGTGTGAGGTGACTTAAATATCGAATACCCATAGAATTTTATTGGAGAAAATGTGAAATTCGCGGACCATACTATTATTAACAAATTTGAACGAATTTTGACTTCTGATTCACTTGTTATTGTTGTACTCATAAATATCTCTCTTGATAATTTCTTTTCGAATTTTTAGATAACAGGTGTCGAATCATGAGGGGGGAAACAAATTTTCCGTGTATTTCCCCCCCTGCGCCTCCACTGAAGCAAAAACTATCTATTTGAGAACTGTTTTGAAAAGCTTTCATAAAGACCTTTCATTTGATACTCACATCGGCTACCTTTAATGAATTTTTTTTCAGGGGCCACTCCCCTTTGCTGTAATCATCGATTCACGGCTTCAGAAAAAATCTTCGAACCCTAGAATGGTTACAAAACCCTTCTGTTAGGAGCTCTCTCCTGCCGCCTCGACTTGTTTCACCTATGAGTATTAATTGCAAGCACTCATCTTCAGTAATTTATTAAATTCAATCAAGTGTTCAAAGTATGCAACCTAAACGTTGAAATTGGGCAAAAATAAACCAAAATTATTCAATCTTCTCATTTAAAACAGCCACTATTTTGTCTTATGATTACTGATACCAATAGCTGAACCAATTTTCAAAGATATTCATAATACCTATCATTCCTGAAACTTTCATGCAAATCGTAGCAAAGCTGTAGTGTCTGAGTCGGCAAAAAGCGCATATTGTTCCATAGCCATATGTTTCCATAGTAATACAGCGCATATTGTTCCATAAGAATACAGGAAAATACAAACCGCCATAACTTCGTTAAATATCATTCAATCTTTGTGAAACTTAGAGGGCAGGTCAATTTTATAAATCGTCATTTGTATACTCAATTTCATTAAATTTAAAGGTACCCTAAAGATTTTATTGAAGAAAATGTAAAATCGATAAATCATACTATTGCTAACAAAGTTGAGTGAATTTCGACATCTCACGTATTTTTTGTTGTTGTATTCATAAAGGCCTAGAGGACAACACAGTTACAACTCTAACAAGGCTATAGAATCCCATTAAACTCCCCCATAACATCAACGAATTAATAAGGAGGAGAAATCGAGCTTGGAGAAGAGCTAGGAATACGGCGATCCTCAATTCAGCCAGGAAGCAAATCGACTGGCGCATAAAATTCGTAATGGGGTATCAAGATTCTGCAATGAGCAGTGGAAGAGCTGCTTGTAAAGCCTCTAGCCTGAGTGCGATGGTCTCTGGAGGATATCCAAATGTTCTTGTATAAAATCAAATTATACCTGTAAATATCAACACTTCATGGCCCCTACGGTATTAAATTTGACTGTTCTGAATAATATTTGTCGTGGTGTCATGTTTGGTCTCACACTGCGGTTCTAGTTGTACCACACCACTTCCTTGTAGTGTATATGTGGTGACGTCCTTCCCGCATATTTTATCAAAGACTTGCGTTCCCTCTAACGCATAAATCCGCGTGTTTTGTTGGTGAGTTTGGATCCAAAAATCGATGTTGTTGATAAGTACCCAAGCACATTGTACTGATGAGAGTTTCTCGTGGTTTAAAAGAATGATTTCGCACTAGTTGATGCTGGATCGCCAATTATATGGTGGATGATAGTGAACGAACAGAAATGTGTTGTCCTCAATGGTTGTGTATTTGCCCAGTTCGTGTTGGTTGATCAGGTAGTGTCGATTTCTCTGAAGATTTACTAGTATATATCGTGTAGATTGTTGTATAAGGTACGGCTCCTTCTTCTTTTTCTTAGCCCTACGGCCCCTTTCGGGCCTTCGCTTCCTGCAAACAGCGCCTCCAACTGTCTCGGTCTATTGACCACGTCTTCCAATTCCGAAATCCGAGCAGCGATGAACTGTCTTCGTCGACCGAGTCAGATCAGCGTTTCCTCGGTTTCCCCACTGGCCGCCGGCCTTCAGATCTCCCAACGAGTACCTTCTTCGGTATCCATTGTTCGTCCATACGATTCATGTGTCTAGCTCATTGCAGCTTCCGCAGTCTTACAATCCTTGAGACCTACGGTTCGTCAAAAATTTCATACAACTCATGGTTGTAACGAATTCGCCAATGGTCCCCGTCAAGCTTCGCTCCAATTAATCGCCTCAGGACCCGTCGATCAAAGGCGTTCAATTTATTTGCGGATGCTTGTCCATGTTTCACACCCATCGCATAACACAGGTCTTATCACAGATTTGTATACTTGGAGCTTTGTTCTCCTGTAAATGCAGCTGGTCTTAAAGATCGTCAATACTGAATAGAATATTTTATTTGCGAGCTGTACTCTTTGGCGTATTTCGTCTCTTTCATTGCCCGTTTTCGTTATTTTGGCGCCTAAATACACAAATTCGCTAACATTCGCGATACTGTAGTCGCCAAGTGTGATATTTTGTGTATTTGATGTATTTTTCCTTGACTGCGTCATGAACTTTGTCTTATTTTTGTTGATTTGTAGCCCTACTAGTTTTACTTCGCTGTCGATTTTCAGGAAGAGGTCTTTGGGAGTTGTTAATGACCGTGACAGAATGTTGATGTCATCCGCATAAGCCACTTCTTGGCTCGACTTGTATAGTAATGTACAACGCGTGTCGACAGGTAGCTTCCGTATGACGTATTCCAGAGCCAAATTGAATAGCAATGTGGCCAGCCCAACTGAGAAAAGGTACGGCTCCTAGGTTCGTTTAATGGAGACAGGTATCAAGTTGAGCAGCTGAAATTCTTCAGAGTTGATGAGCTGAAAAATTACAAAGGTTTTGATCATTTATGCATGTAACCGGAACGTCTTGTACAATAAGAGATCCCCAATCTTTCGACTAATATGAACATTTAGACTTACAGAAAGTAGCTTCCATATGAGCATTGCTTGTTTTTGGAGCTATTGTGGAGCCAAAAGTAATGCATTTATAATGCCGCATTGTAGTATATACCATGTGTATCTTGGTAACTGTGTAGTATCAACATGGTTCAAAAATAACTTCTGTTCAAAATTTGTTAACGAATTACACTGTTAAACTTTCTGACAGTTATTGGTAGTCATTTATAGTCTTAATTTGTTCCTGAATGTGGTATATCTCTTTTTTTTTAATTTATAGTAGTCTCGTGAAGTGAGGTCTGATTTTCTATAAGTGCCTCTAGAAAATGCTTTTTCAATTACATCTTCTAGGTATGAGGCGTCTTCTGAGTTTAGAGTCCCGAAAAATTTGTTATTAACGTTCTGAACGGTGTCCAATGGTGACCTTCATTCTCTGGATCAAGTTTTTTTCAGTATTTGCCTCCCATGTTAGGGTTTCGTTTAGTTGCTCAATATAAGTTAATTGGTGTGTAAATTGCTGTAAAGTTTGAGTTAATACTTGACCTTGAATGGTGACTGATGCATAAGAACTTTTCATATTGAGTTTGCCCTTGTAAATCCGATCTAATTTCGTCCAATAGTTTTTATAGTTAAGGAAGGTAATTACGTTTTATGCACTAGTTATTAACTTTGCTTGGCCAATTGTTTCGAAGTGTATTCCAAAATCCTACGTTAAAGGTCTGATACTTACAGACAAAGATGCGATGCTAATGGTTGATAGAATGAAACTGCGGTTAGCATGCCTATATGATGAGCCCGCTTTGTTTGAATTTCGCTATTTGTTGATTCCAGCTGTTCTTTCTTCCAAGGTTCACTGAAATTTGAGTTGATTTGTAAGAATCTACCTTGGTGAGGATACCGTTTTTTGAATGGTTTAGGGTTGCCATTTTCTATGGATTCCTTTGTTTTAGCAGATCCGGCTTGACTAAGATCTGGATGCCTAAATAAGAGGGTGGAGCTTGTGTATAGCTCTTCAAAAGATGCTACTGTTACATTTGATATCTGCAACTCTACATCGACCATCACTATCAGGAATCGCTTTCACTATTTTTCTCAGTTGCCTTCATAGAAGGGGTATTTTCCTTCTTGATGAGATTAAGTATGTCTAATTTGACGTTATCAGAATCTAGGTCAGCTCTGTTTTGGCTTTCAGCAATACTAGATTTTCTTTTTCACCTAGTGAGTAGGTTTAGATTAATGTCACATGCAAGACTATGTGTTGCTCTAGTGAGTGGTTCTCCGATAAGAAAGTGTCGTGGCATTAATCCTGCCATGTCACTAGGGTCATCTGATAATGGTTGTACTGCTAGTTATGCACAGCTTTGGCCTCCGTAGTGATGGTTTGCAGCTCCCTGTTAGTTAGTGAGTCATATAAAAAGCCTTTTGTAACAATTTCTTTGTCGATTTGACTTCCGCCTTCCGGATTTTCCCGAAGTGTGGACTACATGGTGGGATAAAGTCAAATCGAATGCCCGTCTGAGTTGCAGCTGTATGAATATTTTCCTGAGAAAGTTCATTCTGCAGTATAGTTTCCAGCTCCACTAATTGATAACGAGCACCAACAAAGTTTATAGCATTGGCGCAGTACACGTTCTGGCAACATCCTTGTCTAGCGATAAACCGCTTTAAAGCAGCAATGAATCCATCGGCAGATAAGTCCGAAGCCACATCTAAATCACAAGTCTTTGATGCGAAATATGTTTTCGTCAGCTTCTTGCCTCGAGTTCTGTTATAGGTGTAGAACGGTCCACAAAAGCCGATGCCAATTTTGACAAATAGTCGTGCTGCTTGAACAAATGTATCAAGAAAAATTTTTATGAGTTGCTTGAAGGTTTGTGGGTTCAACCTGAAACATTGAATGCATTTGTGAACCACTACAGACGTCATGAAGGTTTGTGGGTTCAGCCTGAAACAATCGTGAACCACTGCAGACGCCAGACGCTTATCTCGAAAAATCCCGAATTGTTGCCATACTGTTACTCGCAGAGCTTGGATTGCCATGTGTAAGTTGTTTCTGTCCAGATCTATATAAATGACAGTTTATTAAGTGGATGTGTTGTAGGTAAAATTCTGGGATGTTTAAAATGGAGCCATCATTCAAGAATGGTGTGAGTTTGTCGAGTTTCCTCTTTGAGTCTATTGGTATATTTTGCTGCAAGTTTTTTATCTCCGTTCAGAGTTCACCAGTCTACATGTATCTAACAATGAGTTTGAGGGCTACTTTCAATTCTGTGACAATGAGGAGCCTTCCTTCTTTTGAAGCCTTCCTTCTTTTGAAGCCTTCCTTTCCTTTAAGCATTGGGTTGCCTGTAAAACTGTTGCTATGATTCTCTTAAGATATGTTTAGAATTTTTGATGATTGGTTATGTTGAAAAAGTGGTCGTTAGTAGTGCTGGTTGTGATGACTGTACGAACTTTTATTCACTCTTGCAGCTCCCCTGGTTCTCCGATAACTTCACGTGACCAATGAGTCTCAGTTTGCTGCAGAAATTGATGAATACACTATGTCGAGCTTTTCTAGGCACCAAGATAGCATGACTGAGTTTGTCCAATCACATATTCTTATTAATTTTTGTATTGGTGAGATCTTCTTAGCTACGAACTTATAGAAGGATGATGGTCCGGATCAGATCCAGGCTAATACGATTTATGAATCTGTCCAGTAATGTATCGTGTTGATGTCTTTGTTGAGAATCGGGTCGGGTTAGTCGGGTCGCTTCAAATGGTATTTATATGGAAATATTCGAAATTGGGGGTCCAGATCAAACCTAATGTTTTCACAATGTGCTCTGTGTTATCGTTGACTGAGAGTTCTACTTCTCTATGTTCTTTTGGTGGTTCGCACACCACTTACGCAGTTTGAACCCTGCTGGCTGCAAAACTGTCTTTAGCTCATTCTAAATCTTTACAGCTTCTTTGAAGCTATTTCGTCTTTTCATGATGTCGTCCACATATAAGTCTTTGATAGTCCTTAATGCTAGTGAATGTGACTTCTTTGATGTGTTGACCAATTCCATTAGGTATTGTGTCGTTAGGTAAAATACGGTGGTGGTCCCGTACGTTGCTGTGTTCAAGCGATAATACATCAGTTCATTCATAGTTATCTCCTCAATTTGGAACAGGAGAAGAAAGCTTCCTCTCGATAAATGAGGTACGTTACTATGCAAGTCAAGCCAAGTGGTAACCTATGCGAACGAAATAAACATTTTGTCTTGGTTTTTAATAACTGCCAAGGAAGTTTTCTTGAAACTTGACATCAAAGCAAAACTAGTAGGGCTGCATATCAACGAGAATAAAACAAAGCTCATAATACAGCCGAAAAAATTTTCTCAAATACCCAAAATATTACACTTGGGGAATACAGTATCGAAAGTGTGGCCGAGTCTGTGTATTTAGGCGCCAAAACAATGAGAATTGGTAATGAAAGGGACGAAATACGCTTGCAAATAAAAAATTGTATTCAATTTTGACAATCCTGAAGACCAATTGCATATACAAGAAAACAAGGCTCCAAGTATATAGGTCTGTGATAAGACCTATGCTATGCTATGGGTGTGAAAGATGTATTCTGACCCAAGCATCGGCAAACATATTGAACGCCTTCGAAAGATGGGTCCTGAAGCGAATAATCGTAGCAAAGCTAGACGGCGACCAATGGCGAGTTCGAAGCAAATATGAGCTGTATGAAATTTTTAACGAGCCGGAGGTCTCAACGATTATTAGACTGCGAAAGCTACAATAGGCTTGCCACGTAAATCGTATGGATGAACAACGGATATCCAAAAAAGGCATTTGATGGGAGAACTGCAGGGTGGAGACTAGCGGGGAAACTGAGGAAATGCTGGTCTGACTCGATCAACGAAGATAGTTCATCGCTGCTCAGATTTTGAAATTGGAGGACGTGGTCAATGGACCGAGATAGTTGAAGGCGCTTGTTGCAGGTAGCAAAGACCCGGCTAGGGCTCTAGTGCTACAAAGAAGAAGAAACGTTAAAGGATTGAAAATAACTCACCTTGTATTGCAAGACCTTTTAAGATGATGCCATGGAGCGAATTACCATTTGATGATTTTACCAAAGCGTAGAACAAAAGTCTTAGCTTGGTAGTGCTGCTGGATGGCATGAGTACACAATCATGAGGAAGAAAACAGTTAATCTTTGGGATTGAAGACTTAACTCTTCCCATGTGACCCAAGACAGCATATCGTTTGATAAATTTTGTATAATCCTTTTTGACATCTGGTTCTTTCTGAAACTTACTCTCAAGAGTGAGGAAGCGCGTAGTTACTCAGTCTTTTAAAATAACAAGCATAGGTAGGTTTTGGTTCACGGGAAGCTTCAATTCAAATGGGTCTTCATCGTTTCATGTATTGTTCAAGGTTTATTGATGCTGACTTCGCAAAAATGCTTCGGTACTTCATTTCATGGGCCACGACCTATTATGATCCACCAGTAACGATATTATGCATGGTTGAAAGATCTTAACCTAGTTGTATTTTTTCGATAGACAGGAGTTAAACAATAAGACTCTGCTCCTAGTAGTACGGTGATTCACTTTGCAGTGTCAACCTTTCAATCAACAAGATTAAGGTTCGGTGGAATCGGCCATGGAAAAACATCGATTAATGGCGATGGTTGAGTAGGAGCAATTGCTGGTTTCACATATGCTTCCAATGGGGTTGAATACTCGAGATACCTAGAGAGCATGGCGATACTCACTCTGTTCGAAGTATTTATTTCTCTAGTTCTTATTCCGCAAATATTGATGTTGGAATTCAATCCGGATATTTTCAACTTCTTTAGGATTCGAGCACTAATGAACTTGAGCTGAAATCCGAAATGGCTCTATACGGTTCGAGTGAATCAGAATAATTGGTAATGATCATTGATGTTGTACTCAGAAAAACGTACTTGCTACCAGGTGTCTTCTTTGTGATGGCCGCAAGAGTAGTATTGCTGAGGTAGACAGGCTGTGAGTTATTGTTTGCCGCCGCTGCTTTCTTTGGTTTGTTATATGTCTTCTGTTGGTAGAGCAATGTACCGTGTCTAGCTTGACACTTTGGGCAGCTTGTTGATAGGCAGTTACTTACACCGTGGCATGCTTTAATACAGTTGATGCATAGCTAAAGGTTGTTTGTATGGACATAATTTGAACACAACCTTCCACACCTTGCAGTTTTTGTCTGAACTGGAGGATACGAGGAGTGTCAGTTTTGCTTGTGACTGCAAATATTTTCTCCTTGCCAAGTGCAAGCGTTTGCTCGTACAGTGAACGCGTTCCTCTGTCAAGTTTTTTGAGCAGTATGTAAAGCATAATGGGATCTCAGCCTCTCGTTGACATGGCGTAGCTTGCCAGTCATAATAAACACAATGCCAGCCACCATAAACACTCCTGAGTTGTGTCGTGAAATCGTTCGATTGATGCAGCGGATTCACTGGCACAAACTAGCTGTGATACTAACCTGCAGATGAATGATGACACCAAAAGTCGTTGGTTGCTGTAGCATTTTCCCAGATTATAGCGAAATTACCGTCAGGGAGGTGGAAGTGGCAAACCAGGCGTTCAGCTTCACCAGTCGCGTTGCTTTTTAAGTATTACATATTTTGGTATTGCCAAGTGGTTTATTGTTGGTCATTTGTTAAATAAATGATGGAACTGTTTCTACTTCAGGTAACCGTCGTAGAATTTCAGTAATACGATTTTCGGCAAACAGATGAAAGCCTGCGGCTGAACGTCTTGCCAAACATTGGTTGAGGAAGATGATTGCCTCTTGGTATTAAGATAACTGTTTATTGTGTAGCCAAGTATTGCCCGCCGCGTCATAATTGCTCTCATATGGAGTTTCTGAGCTTTGTCTCAAAACCACTGAAGAGTGACCTATCTTACTTTATAAAATTCTGTTAGTTGGCCTTCTTCAATGCTGTTGATTCCATCAATAAGGTGTAATATCGATTGTGAGACAACATCATGATGCCTGATGAGATGTTTTACATACTGAACATCGGCTGAAGTGGATTTATGTACGCACTAAGCTTGATAGTTTACCCCTGGCGAAGGATCTGGTGCGGATGGTGATGGTGCCTTCAGGGTATGCAGAAGTTACTGCATGTTCTGCTCTACCTTAGTGTATTCCACACTGAACTTAGAGAAATACTGTGTTTTAATATTGTGGATAAGTTCCCACATAGAAATGCAACTCCTAGTGGGCTATGTTACTGTCCATAACAGTTCCAATTGTTCTAGCTTGTTCTTCGGGTACTCTGAGGCCTTTTGGCTGGATAAGTCCTTCCTATAGCTAGTCATTATGTGCTGGAGCTCGTCCCCCCGTGTTTGATTGCTAGAAGAGATAGGTGGATTTCCTCGATCCAGTAGCTAAAGCTGCAAATAAACTTAAGTTTTAACTGTTATAAAATGATGTGTATCACGTTCAGGTTACCAATGTTCAAAAAGTAAATTGCCCTTTAGCTTGCCGACATTTTTTCTAGCTTAAACTCCTAATGACGACTGATTGTCATCAAGTATATTCATAACAAATTTATATTATATTTAAGACATCGTTTTCGCTGACCCCGTGGCAATCGCAAATTCCATATAACGTTCATCATTATGCTGATCTTTGGAGATCATCGCTTTGAGTCTAACTATGATATCTTGAAAATTTATTAGACACCCATATTTGTTACCTTTGGCAAAGAATATTAAAATGTTTGCTTGTATATTTGGAGCGACTCCTTAACTACGTTATATTTTTTTGTATTGCAACATTGGTCAGCCAAAAAATCAAAAAATTTCATCATTCTACCTTATACGGTTTGCGATAAAACTTGCTTTAACGTACGGACGAACAAAAAGGTTAAGTGTTTGTAAAAGCATATGGTTTTGTAGTATATATTGAAAATGGCAACCAAGTTCAAACAATTATTTATTCGTTATTCATTTGAACTGAACTCCTCTCATCAGCAGTTTGTCTATCATCATTGAAATTGGTCTGAATCTTTTGCATTTCTATCCAGTCCCTCAAATACCATCGAATCCTCCTTTATTCTGCAGTTGTGTGAAAAAAAGAAGAGAAGTGCTCACATTAAAGACTTGAATGGCAATGGTTGATACGTTCGTGCACAAGGATTCGCTCGTCGTTGGAGAGGAAAGCATTTTCTCATCGAATCAGACATGCATGTTTCATTTATTTTCATTTCAATCCGCAATATATTCACTTTCTGCTGCTACAACCCTCCAACCCTCAGTCGCATTACCCACTCCACTTCCTCTTGCTCAGGAAGGATTTAATGCGAAATGCAACTTAATATACCATGACATTTAAAAATGCATTCATTCAGGTTTGCCGAGTCATTGCTTCATTGGTTGTTTGGTCGGTGGGGTTGCGGAAAGGGATCACTAGCTTTACCGTCATTTTTCCATCTCACTTTCATGCTGGTGGAAATACTTTAATGAGAGCCGCTATAAATGAGGCGTTTTGTCTCAACAAAAAGTGATATCAAGGTTCGTTGAAGCCTGGCCAGGACGAGGAAAGCTGCGAGGTGGTCATTGATGCTGGTTGAAAGGTTCTGTGCGAGATGTCAGCGAAGATATAATCTCGCCTCTTCGAGGTGGATACAAATACCGCGATGTTTACAGGAACTTGCCTGCCTTCCTGTCGTTCTGACGCTCGTGAATAGCCAGGGTGGGCTCCATTCTTTAAATATCTCATGAAGAAGCCTTTTGTGTATTCCTGGTACTTTTAAGTACGTCTGCTTTGCGTTGAATAGCTTGAGATGGTTGAATGAGGACAAAACTTCAATGATCCCGACAATGCATTCGACGACCCTCTCATTAGTTCCCGAGTGCTTGCACAAACATATGTTCATCCCTCTTTGAACGTCTTCTCAAATTTCTCAACTGTGTAGATGTTTCCATTATTTCTGCTTCATCATCACCATCATCATCATCAGCGTCACCACCATCGTTTTCGCAATCCTACTTTGGTCGCTTCGTCACTACTTTCAGGCTGGCAGGTGCATGAAAGGTAGCTATGACTGCATGGATAAGGGTTCACGACAGAATGGCATTTTTTCAGATCCATCCCCTTTCAATGTCGTCTGAGAAGCTGTACAGAGCTTGTTGGCAAGTGTGCAAGGGCATCTGTATCTTGGCATATTAAAACAATGTAACACATACATCCACTTAGCCACATGCATCATGGGCATTTGATGAGGCTAAATGTCTAGCGAATTTTTCCTAAGGAACAAGTAAAGTAGAAGGATGCAAGGAATGGGTTAGACTTGTGCAGTCATGATGTGTACTTTTTTCTATAAAAAATTATGAAATGTGTCCGTTGAATTGGTTCTGCTTTTTCATTAAAGGAAAACTTTTATTTTAAGAGCTGGTTACTTAATAGCAAAGAATTTGTGGAGGATAATCTTTGATTAGTGTCCTTTCAAAACATATACAGTGAAGTCTTTGTTTATTTAAGGACATATTCATACAAAACGTCTAAAAAATGTTTTTTAAATGAAAAATTACCTGCAGTGTTTAACAATTGAAAGGAAGAAAGCAGCGAAAATGTTATTCCTATAAAAATTAAATTTTTTCTTTGAAATAAATTTGTCTCTCCTTATAAGCTTTAAGTTCATGAACTGACCGCCAAAAACTGATCAATTAGCAATATAAAATACTTTGGAAATATTAGCATTCGCAAAGACTATAATAAAATCGTTTTCTACTAAAGCGGACGATGTTAGTTCTTTCCAAAATATTTATCTCCAGGATGAGAAAACTACTTCAAAGTTGATGCGAAATGGGCATTTTTTTCTGATTTATTAAAAGTGACTAGCACTCTGCTTTTTTTTTTGTGAAAAAAATGACGGCACCAAATCCAAAAAGTGTTCGTTGTGAGAACTGAAAATTGGAAACCTATGAGGAAGACTGGATTGACTGAGTCGATGAAGACAGTCCATCGCTGCTCGGATTTCAAAATTGAAGGACGTGTCAAATAGAATTAGACAATTGAAGACGCTTTTGCACAAAGCGAAAGCCTGAGAGGGGCTGTAGTACTACGAAGAAGAAGAATCTGAATTACTCGTATATTATAAACAAAATTTTAACGATCAATTTATTTATGTATCTGATAAAAAAAAATTAATTGAAATAAACTGTTAGAATTTAAAAAACCGATTATTCAGATCATCAATGCAAATGACACAATCAAAACCATATAGGTAGAAAAACTGTTGTATGCATCTTAAGTCTTTTTTATTGAAAAGAGCAGATGCCATTCGACAATTGTGAGTCATCCTAACTGTCAAAAGGATGTTTGAAAGGAAATGGCTTTTTATGGGTGAAGGATGAGTTGAGCACATATAAAGCATTTCGTTTCACACATCCTTAAACGCTGAAGATGACTCAAATAAGTCGGAACGCGTCTGCTCTCAAACTAAGAAACGCCCGGCGGCTTTCAAGAAATATGAGAACTGGTTTGCGGATATCAAATAACAAAAATAATTGACTACTATTAAAATTAAATTAAAATTGAATGATTCTCACAATCGATAACTCGATAGCCCAAGGCGAGACTTGGCCTCCGAGACTGATATCCTACAACCATCATGGTTCTGTGACCTCGCTCGCCAGTTGATTGTTTCCAGCAAGGATCTGATATCAGCTCTCTGTTGGATATTGACGTCATGCTCTATGGTTTAATGTTCTTTTCAGAAGCCAGTTTTCTTCTTTTCTTTCGAAATGGTCCGCCGCGTAACTGTCCGCATGTAGGTACTGGTTGTTTGTCAAGCAGCTAACAAAACTCATCGTTCTAATGTGGTCCCGACATGGTTCCTGGTTTCACTGGCCTTTGGATTTTCGGAGCAAATTGCGCTAAAATCTATCCTCTGGTTTTTTGGATTTGCTCATCAATGCCCAAGTTTCTCTTCTGTACGGCAGCACAGGTTTGACAAGTGATTTGTAAATACGGAGCGTATTTTGCCGGTAAATAACTCTGATCGTTTGACTTTATAACTCTGAACGTTTGATTTTATTTGCGGCGCTTATTCGGTATTCAATCTTGTCCTATTTAGAGCCTCATCAATTCAAGTTCGTTTCAAAATACACCCAAGTTATCCACATTTTCAAGGTAATTATCTCCTACGAACACGTTTTGTTGGCATGGAGTGCTCTTCCTCATTTGTGTTATGAATTTTAGTTTTTGTTTCTTTAACTCGTAAACCAATTTAGTTTTTATTAGATTTTAAGCTCAGAAATGTTTTTTGCCATCTGAGATTAATTGTGTCAAAATATTGACAACATTAGCGTACGCTTCCAATTGTATGAACTTGACCATAAGTATACAAGACGTTTCAGGTGTTGTCTTCCTGACACACAGTTTAATGTATTAAGTGCCATCTCTCTGTGACTGGTGCAACCACAAAGCTAAAGCTTTCGCTCGATTTGCAATGCATGTAACCAATTCGTTCCGCTGGGCGGTACGTTCGATTGCGAAGTCTTGTGTGTATATGTTTGATACTTAATACGAGTATGGATACGCACCCACTTCTGCTAATCCATGATACAATTACAATTCGCAGCTTTTCGTATATGTATGTTGTCATTTACAGTACACAGAGAGGAACGACGGAACACGAACCGAGCAATATTTGGACTGCGGTTCCCGTAACAGCGTGGACCGCTGCAACATTAAAGAGGATTGAAACAAGCCCATCTCTTTGTTTTAAGCCTAGTTTTATCATGAACCTGTCCGTTAGATCACCGTTTATCTTGGCCTGGGACTCTGTGACTTTGATCATGCGGGCTTGTTTTTTGGGACGCCAGATTTAACCATTGTTTTGTACAGGGCATTTCTCGACTGAAAATATCCGGTCTATAGTAGACCATCCACTTTGAAAGCCTCCCTTTTACTTTCCTATCATACTTTCATAGTGCGTCTTCGATTTCTTTCTTTGATTTTGGAGAGCACTGTATAGGATGTACACAGTAAAACGATGCCTTGATAATTTCCATACCTTAACTTGTATACTTTTTGCGTACAGGACATATTTTCCTTCGTAGCAAGTGCTCCTTTGACCATTATTAGTTGGTGGAGAAAGTTATTTCGATGGGTCCTCCTTTGGAGCAGTTCTGCTGATTCCATCTATTCCAGGAGACGTATATTTTTTGAGACCACATTCTACTGCCTGTACTTTGTCTTTAGTTGGTGCTAAGACTAGGAGTGCTTGCTCTACTTCTGGAAGTTTCACAGCTTCAGTAGTTGTGGAAGGTGCTTTGAATAGCTTCTCAAAACTTTGCAACCATTGGCTTTTGATTTCAATTGGGTTAACCTATGATTGCTCCTTGTGCTCTTTTGCAAAGATGTTTTTCTGGATTAAAGCCCTCTCTTGGTTGTTCCATAGAAGCATGCGCCAATCTGACTTCATGTATAGTCATGTTTTTGTTTATCGGTTGGATGTTGGTGATGATGGTCAGTCGTTTCCTTCTTCAGCACAGTTTTTCAGCTCGTCGTCAGAGGGTGTTGTACTATTATTCTTTGGCCCGAATTGGTTGCTGGATATATTCTTTGCGCTTCCTTGGATTTTTCGTCGTACCAATCGATTGTGTTTTTCTTTGTTGATGCCCCAAAGCTTCTTCAGCTACTTCGCGTCGATGCCGATGTGTATGTGTTGAAATCTGCCGTCTGGTATGGTAAACGGTTGAATTGGGTTAACAGTATGTTTTGCAAGTTTCGAGCCTTGGCAGGGTACGCAGCACTGAGCCCAACTATGTATATCCTTATTCATTCTGGTCCAAACGAAATTCCATGCGATTGCTTTGCATGTTGCACGTCCACTGAGATGCGATGGTTCATAGTATGTCTCAAAGACGTGTCTACATAATGTTCTCGGGGCAACCCCGTTGAAATGTCACAAAATATTTCTTCCTTATCTCTAGTGGGGTAGCGTTCCATTTCTTTTGATTTTTTTTGCCTTTAACAGCGCTTGATGCTCCGGGTTCTTCTGTTGCTCTTCGATGAACTCCTAAGCGTTGATCACCGTAGGCATGCTGATTGTCTCTACCCTTGAGAATGCATCGGCCACTCTGTTCCTTTCCCCCTTGTATGAACGATGTGTTGCTGGTGTTTTCCGAAATAAAGCTTAGTTGTTGACTTTGACGCGGTGTTGTTTTTTTGGTTTTTTTTTCTGGAACACATACGTCAGGGGACAGAAAAATCTTTGCCCTCCGGGTAATTTCTAAATAACTTGATGCTATCATAGCTGGTGAGGAGTTTTCTATCACCGTTCTTCTGTACCAGACGGCTTGCATTGGAAAAAGGCTGATGATAGCCAACGGTTCTCTTGTAGTTGCTATAGGATGGCACCAATGCGATATCCGATGCATCTGTTACCGAAGCAGGGGTTGGTTTTTTTTGTAGTGTACGAGGAGGGTTGCGTTTGCTAATGAAACCTTTTTCTGCCTTGGATGTCCATTTTATTGGTGTCTTGTCGCCTGTCTTCGTTTTGGACAAGTATTCATTTAATGGCGGTTGGAGGTCTGCTGTATTTTGGAGGAATCGTCTGTAAAAATTAAGTGTTCCAAGGAATCCTCACAGTTCTCGAATCTTTTCGGGTTTCTCAAATCTCCGTATCGTTTTGATGCGAGATTCGGGAGGACGGATCTTATCTGTGACCTAAGTAGTCAATGTTTTCAGCGTCAAAAGCACATTTCCTTGACGGTTCGTGATGTGATCAAAATTTCGTCGATGTAGCATCAACAAAAGTCCAATCCTTTCAGTATCTCGGAATAACTGGGCGGTATTTCGAAGGCCGAAAGGCCCGGGCGGTGTTATCATCGCCGTCTTTGGTATATCGTTTTTCGCAATTGGGACATGGTGGAACGCACCACTAACTATATGGTGCTGCACTGCGTGCCTTGGGTCCACGTTAATTGTTGCTGAGTTTGTGGGGTTTGTGGGGTATTTTCTCTGTAGCTCATGATACTTGCTTGTTCCGCATACCGTTGCTATTGCCGGCTGATTTGAAAAGCAAATTCGGCCGGGTGCTGCCAGAAGGGTTGCGGAGTGAACTAGTTTCCTGCTTTTGAGATCGACCCAGAGACAATAACGTGGAAGGAAGTCTGCACCTAGTATCGGCTGCGATACTTTTGCCATGCAGAATTTCCAGTGGAAATGATGCTGTTCCTATTGGGCAGCTTCTCTCCAAACGTTCTTATTTCCTAACCATTGGCGGTATAGAGTTTGTAGCTTGTTGGCTTTGATCATTGGGAGAACTTTTGAGGAACTACGGTCAGTTTTGACCCCATATCAACTGGAAAATTTAATTTTATCTCATTGTCGTAAATGTTCAGGCGGTTGATCCCCGTGTCACTGACTAACGCCTGATCCGTCAGTGGCTTATTGTGTTGCGACTTGAGAGAACAAGGCTGTTGGCAGTTCTTTGCTCTAGTTCCAAAACGAGGGTGGAACCAGCAGAGAGTTGAACTGCTTCGTAGTGAGCTGCTTCATATTCGACGGAAATCCGAACGCAAACCTGATATCTAATTTGCTAAGGCGTCTCAAAATTGTGAATTTACTGATATCTTCGTTGTGTTTGCGTACTCGCTTTAAGTCGGCTTTGCCACGGAGTTTATATTAAGTTTGTTGATTTCGGTGATGTGGTTGGCTGCCGTCGCTAGTTCGTCTAGGGCTATGGCACTGGAACCTACCAATATTGATTGCGTTACTACCGGCAATCGTTACGACCACAGCGGTCTTAGGAACGCCTCCGGCACTTTGTTTTTCGCGATGCATCCCATGTTGTGGTGAAATTGCGATGAATGTTGGTTGCCCTATTCTACACCGTGAAGACGCTCGCAAATCCGATTCCTGTTTTTCGATGGAATTCCGGATCATTTTCTTGCATTTCAAGGACCCAATCAGCAAAAACACGACGTTGTTGATGATCAATCGGCTTGAGTTCTTGTTTTAACTGAACTTTATAAGCCTAAAGACCCAAATCTTTATGTGAAATACGGTGTAATGAATTGTGGAATGCCTTATTTCAAAGAACGACGATGAATGGACAAACCTGCGTTTTCTTCAATACTACAGCAGCAATATTCTCAGCTGTTCTTGTGTGACGTGCACGGGTTTTATTCTTCGCATCACTAAATTGTCCCAACAGCTCGAATTTTTCCACCAATTTCAGTATTGCGGTTAGACAAGGTGCTTCACGACAACCCAAAAATTTTCGAGTTTTACGAACAGTCTCTGCCATATTTTCACCATTTTTAAAGCGAACTTTAATAATTTCAATGTGTTGTTGAAGCGTGTATCGTTCCATTTTTATTAATGCCATAGTTTCTACTTGTAAATGTCAAAAAATGACAGCTTCAAAGGTGACATCCACCGAAACACCGGGCTACTGAAAATAACACCTCTTATTGGAAAACACTTATTATTTTATTTTTTTTTTTTGGTTTTTGTTGCTAGTCATCGCATTTTTCATTTTTGGATTGTTTCTTTCGGATTCAGTTCACAAATTTATAGCAATCATCCTTTGTGTAATTCGCTGCTTTATTGCTCGAACCGGCGACGGAATTTTTTTATCATTTTAGCTTCAACGAGTATTGTTGTCTATGTATTTGCGTTTTTAGCCTCAAAACTGATGATGAGACTATCCTAGCTCGATCTCAGGAAGCCCAAAAAACCTAGAAGCCATAAGAAAATCTGGTTTCAAATCATCGCCAAGCGCAAACAATTTTTGAAACCTTTAGTTTAAGTGGCTAAAATGCTCCTCAATATTGTCGTCGTCATTTGCACACTGACTCATAATATTCTAAAAAATATGTATGCGATTGCAAGGAGTGGCTTATAGGTGCACATCTTCTAATGCCTTTCATGCTTCTTGTGTTCTTTTGCACGCGCGAATGAGTTAAACTTGGATGCTCTCTAGAGGTAATGCAATTGTAGATGCCATTGTCCCGCACTGGAAAGGGTTTTCCAATGTAATATGAGCCCATAATTAACGATCTCTTAGTAGCATTTCGATGCGGAATTACCAGTTGAAATAGTTTTTACTATTTAAATTTAGGATATTGTATTTTGCGATGGTAATACTTATTTTAATCAAAATGTAAAACCGATTACTTAAAAGAACGTTTATATACACTGCAACTATTGTCGCAGTTGTATTGTTGTCCACGTGGTGTAGTGGTTAGTACACTCACCCCGTAAGCCGAAGGTCCCTGGTTCAACTCTCGTTGGCGGCAACCGTTCAGTTATGATACGTTCTGGCTTAAAAATCAGAAGGTATCGCAGCTGGTCGACGGACACACGGCCAAAGCGTGGTACTGACCATACCACCTTCCCGAGTTGCCGATCCATTCGATCAAGATAATTAGATACTCTAACTCTCTTCAAGCGAAGGCGCAAAAAGGGCTGTGGTGCTAAAGCAGCAAAATTTTTTCACTTTAATATTTTTACTATCACAACACTTCCTAAACATGTGTATGTACAAAATAAATATACTCACCCTAAGAAGGGAGAGTCTTTCTTTTGTAAGTAGTTCTGATAAGTTTTCTATTTTATAAATATGAATTGATCAATCGTCCCTGTAAAGATCTGGACTACAATCTTTTATATGCATATTTACAGATGGAAATAATTAGACTTCATAGTGGATTTTAGAATGCAATTCGCCACTTGATTGAAGTAATGTATATAGAAGTTTGATTTTGGCAACCATACAATACATTAACGAAAATTATGACCAATGAAATATTTCTAAACTTTAAATTTCACTCCCAAGCAAATTATCAAAATTATAGTCCGTAATAGGAAATGTTAAATAATTTAAAAAACAAAATTACATTTCTTGACTCTTTGCCCTTTCATCGAATGGCACTGACCCTTCACAAATCACTCATCACACCCCTTATTTATTTGAGTTACCATAAAGCTTTTTATTGAAACAGTTTATTACCATGAATTCAATAGAGCGTACTATAATATTCGTACATATCTAGGCCATTTACGTACATGAATTCTTAGACTCCCAACTTTTAACTTGTGAAGGGACAAGATAAAACACAAAAACTTGCAAAGAAGAGGAAAGTTTTCAAGCTATTCACAGTTTCGTAAACATGCCTGTAGACACGCACCGAGTAATAGAATAGGAGGAAAGGAGCAAGCTTAGGGACAATTGAATGGTGAAGGGGGGACAAAAAGGAACAGAAGGCGACATAAGTAACAAGTTCATTGTAAATGGAAAAGTTTTTGATATGCAGGATAAAATGGCACATATCAGCTCACAAAGGAAGAAAGTTGAAGCATAAAGGGAATTCAAGGATATCCAAACAACTGACAAAGATTCACAATTTTTCATTCGTTCCGTCTTGTATTCTTTCTAGGCACAAGTGAGATAATTAGAAATGAATGTTAGATCATGTCCACAATCATGTCTTCTGTCTTCAAAACGATAATGCCTGCCTTTCATCAGAGCACAAGTTTCTTTGAAATAGCCTTCTTCAATTTCAGTTCCCATTCTTGGCATTTCAGTTGGATGGCATCGAAGCAGGACGTAGTTGCTCACATATCTCAATATTAGAATGAAGTGTAAATGCACTGCAATGTGTTTTTGAAAGGATCTTTTTCTATTTTTCTTGATGTCCATAATAGCTGTTCGCATCTCATTGTTGGGCTGTGTTGGTATGACAAATGGAGTACTATCACTACAATGGCAAATTAGAGAATGAATGCATGACTATTTGTGAAAGTATTGATTTCCTTGAAAAGTTCTGTAGAAACTTCAAAACGGTACTTAAGTTTCCGTAATAATTGTGAATAAGTTGTTACGGTTGAACATTGAGATCCCATAGTGTTGCTCACCCCAAACGCTACCATACGCGATTTCGTAACAGTTAAACCTACGCAATACCGAGCTGCACCTTATTATTATTTTTTTGATAACCTAATGATGTAACCAATAGCAAGTAATTTAAATTTTCACACATAAAATGACTACTTGTTAGATTACTTAAAGAAAGCCACATAATAATTTTTGCTTTGTAAGTTTGTGTAATTAAACTTAAATAGCTAGGTTGCTTCCGATTTACACACCACATTTTGGACAGCGCAAGCAGTAACAAGCGCCAAAGCATCAAGAACCAACGCGAGCTCGAATCGAAACGCAAATTCACACGGGAGCGGAAACTTTCGTCATCCAATCAACATATGCGGCAGCATAAAACATATAACCCCTTGAAGCAATCGGAATTGCGTCACAAGCGAAATAACATGCAACACTGGGAGGAAATCCGAATTAGAACCGTTGCTCCCATCATGCGACGAAAGGTGTTTGTGATATGCGCGATAATCTGCGGGCATTTACATCATCTTCTCAAATCAAGGTTTCATACTGCCTGTGTTTTAATTGATCCTACTTTCCGACATAGACTCCCAATGAAGTTTGATGCAGTATATAATTCGTCTAATTCAAATTCGAACCTGAGTGCTGTCGAAATTTACAGGGAAACCATTTTGAGTGCGGATCTAAACGTGAGGCTGCCGTCAAACCCGAAATTCTTATCAGGTGTGCAGCCACTGAGCTTCCGGCCAAGGACACAAACTTAACGATCCCGCCGCAAACATCTTCACACTCACGTAGATCCAGCAGAGATGCAAACATGCCACCAAAGAGGAAGGAGCCATGTAACGAAGCCAGAGATGCTACTGAGGCAGCAATGGCTCGCATATTGAAGGAAGAAAATCGCAAATGTAACAATTCATTAGTGGCAAGCACAGGACGAGTAAAGCGCGAACTCGAGTCGTAACGTAAATTAAAAGTAGCAGCAACAAGAAAACGAAAGTGCTAAGGCGGAGGTGGAAAGAGTACTCCAAGCTCTAGAATAATTGACTGTTAATTACGATCAAAAATCACTAGGAATCGAGACCAAAAACAAAGATATTGATACTATGAACAAAGAGTTGTAACAAAAACAGGCCACATTGATTGTCGTTACATCAGAGTTGCAACAATTGAAAGATATGTCAGTGCATCATAGGTAACGAATTCATGAAATATTCTCAAATCTTTTTAGTGATCTGTCGAAAGTTGAACAAGCCTTATGCACGGATAGTATCAACGAGATGGAAATGAATACACCTGATCCAGCTTGTAATGTTGAAGAGGAATTTACTGCGGCTTGGCTATATGGTAGTAAAATTAAATCGGAAGCTAAAAATATCGCGAAAGATGTTAGAATCTGGAGGCTTTACAAACAGTTCCAAATAAAAAGGTTTCTGAATATGAAAAGGACTTAGGCGAATGCCTTTTATTGAGCTCACAACATGAAGCCAGAATGAAGTCATTGTAGGAATCAATGCGAAAGTCCGAGAACAAGAAGTGATTTCTTGAAGAACAAATCGATGGTCTTCGGGAAGAATGTGCGAAACTGAAAACAGCTGAGCATGTTTCAGTAATTAATTCTGAAGCGTTACGCGTAATGTTCGATATCAAATAGCTGAACTACGTGCCCCTACACAAAACAACTGGCAGAGCTGCGTGATGAGTTTTCAGCCAAACCAGAGGTAATGATTGAGCTTCAAAATATCAAGCAAAACTCACTTTGGCACACCAACAAATGACAGCCGATTACGCCAAGCTCAAACGAGAAGAAACTGATAAATCCACTAAACTACACGAAAGAAACACGGATACAACTGTTGAAGTTCTAACCTTCTCTCCTAACTGACTGTCGATATCGTGCCGAAGCGTATTAATCACTTATTCGCACCAAACTCAGTATATTCCACCACGAAAACCTAAATGAAGAAAATCGTGACATTCTCGAGGAGAGATTCGACGGCCGAAATTAGTTGAAACTATTGGATAAATATTCACACATCACACTCCACGCGTTGCCACGGCAATTAAACTACCCACGAGGGCAAGAAAAACTAAGAAATATTAGCGCCGGCTCAAGGAAAAAAGGGAGAAACGAGGACTATTGCGAAATCCTCATCTCGCGTCGCAATGTAAATAAACCTTACTGACAGTTCGAACTGTCAATCAAATGCATTCAGCGCATAATACACTTAATTCCAATTAGGATCGCCACCGAGTGGAACTTGTTATGAGTGAAATCAATCGACGGAAATTATTCGAACCAACGGAAAAAAAGCACTTCAAACGATGGATTTCCTGGTGAATGGGAGAAAAAAAACGTAAACCCGGAGGTTATTAAGTCCGAGAAGATTGGGATGCTTTCTTTTTTCTTTTGGGAGGTTTTTCGAGCAACCGGTAGAGATATGATAGAATGTAGATCAGCGACAGCATTTTCTGACGAGAAATTGGAGACGTACACTGCATTTCGGAACATAAAATTGGAGACGAACCTTGAATATTCGAACATTAGACTGGGACGAGACAACTGTGCGGTGGCGTTAATCAAGAAGAAGAAAGAAAAGGTCGCCTTACTAGAGTAGAGAATAAACTTAAGTGGCTTTAATTTTATCTCATGTTGGTCATTTTTTAAAAATTAAAGTAAAGAACAAAGTCGAATAAAGATAATTCTAGATTTTTCTTTCCTCGCTACAATTCGACAAACAAACTTTCCTATTCAGCTGTGAAAGGTGTGGCTCGGGAATTCTTTCCTCGGGACTTTGACCTGGCAGGAAGACCTGGAGAGATTAATTGAAGTGGTAGTGTTCGTGGGTGCAGTGAAAGTTAATGGCTTTCTAGGGAATTTCGGTTGCCCTGTTTTGGGATATTACGAGTTTTGTGTGGTGGCGAAACACCTTATCTCGTTCTGCGTGTTAAAGTTCCTTTTGAGGGTGATTTTCGCGGCTAAGTGACAGCGAGCCCCAAAACTTGTATATTTGTTAATTTCGCTGGGGACGGGTGTCTTCTTGTTCGGACGACCCCTTGAGAGCCTCGAAGAACCGAACGAGTGAACTGGTTTGGGTTGGTGGAGCCTCCGCCGGAGTAGCCCCAATATAACGGTGGGGCCGCTAGGGAATCGGTGACAGCCTGGTGCTACACTTTGACGTAGTAAACTTGATCATACATCACACCAGCCTTCAGAAAAGCCGCTTTCACTTCAACCCAACGCCTCGCTCATCCAAGCCCAAGAGCAACATCAAACTGGTGGCGCACAAGGACCCACTACAAAAAAATTTCGCATTCACAAATTCTTGGGTCTCAGAAACAGGTCGACCGAAGCCGAAAAAATGTAGGTAACTATCTAAGGACGGAATTGCTTGTTCAAAGAACAAGTCGAAACAGGCCAAAACAGACGGACTTAGGGGAACGTCGTCGTTACTCGACGATTCTCATGGCCCACAAATAAAAGTGGGGCAGCCGGATGGTGGTGATGCCCTCTCGCACCCGCCCAACCGGATCAAGATCCAAAAACGTTGCAGCGGTCACATATTTCCTTTCTGAGTGGAAAACTCATACAAACATACCTTGCATGAGCCTTCCCATCAGAAAAGAAATATAACGATGACCAATTTATGTCACAGAGTTATGTGATCGAATCACATAACCCTATGCCATAAAAAGGCACCTTGACTAGAAGCCACCCAACCCGCAAGAGTCCCTGAAACTAGATTAAATTTGGAGCGCACCCGATGGCTAGCTCATTTTTCTGAAAAAAAAACCTTCCACCGGGCCGGGTCCTGTACCCGCTCAGAAAGAGCGAAAATGGAAAGACCGAAGTTGTACGTTTAACAATTCATGGTTTTCATTAACGTAACAAGAATTACATATCGATCTTCAATATATATGCTGATTTCCATTTATTGTTCTCTTTCTTTTTATCTATTTAACATTTAAAGATTATAACGTAGAATATAAATCAAATAAATATATTTAATGCTCCCGACTTGATATAGATTGGTAAAACTTCCGCACTACATTTCCCTTATCATGTGCTCTTGTATATTTTATTTAATTAAACTACCTATAACAACTTTTCTCTTTATTTGATTCTATGAACTTTATCGAAAAGATTCCGTTTACGTTTGTTTTTTAATATTTCTTGTTTAGATTCATGTAAATGAAAACCTTGATAACATCGACTAATTTATACAGCTAACAATATCATTCACATGGTAAAACATTTATAACTGCTTTTTATCTAATGAACTAGCTCTAATATTTAGGGATGAGTGCAGGCAGCTATTTGGACTTATAAGCAACCTCTTTCAACGCAGAACGCGTTTAAAATGACTCGTAACTCCAACGTATATGCGAATGTATGCTTTGCAATTCACTCCCAAAAATGGCATATATTGTCTGTTTCAAGGCAGTTTAAGTCAACCATCCCAGCTGACAATCGCACCAGGAATCGTGGCAAAAAAATGTCCTTATGAGTGCGTCAAGTAACAATAGTTTGATATCCTTTGTCGCAATGTAATTAGGTTGAAGGATCATACAATCCATTTATCGCAACATGGAAATTCGGTGAAAATGTCCTGTAGATTCCTTCATACATGCTACCAGAATGCGTTTGTACCTGTGCCAAATTATCAACAATTGATGTGGCTGCGTGCATGAAAAGTGAATTATCGTATATTCCCTGGGTAGGTACTGTTCGTCCTCTTTCTGACCTGTCTTGTATATATTTCTTGTTGCGCTGTCCGTGTTTAAAAGCGAAAATGTACTTGCAATCAGTAGAATTCATGCTTTGCCGACCTTGGCAATGCAATTGTTCTCTCACGTCGAACGTCGGTTTGCTCTCAGAAAACAAAATTTTTGTAGCTACAGCATGTTTAATCGCATGTAAATTACGTTTTGGTTGGGTTAGAAATACGTCTTCCTTCTTGTAAAGTACCATAAATTCTACTGAAACCAACATAATTACCATCAACAAAGTCCTCAACGCGTTTGTAGCTTATTTCTCTTGCAGCTTTCACCAGAATGTACTGGTCTAATCTAGGTGCCTGAAATGGTTCAATGTTCATTGGACCATGAGTACTTCTTTCGTTATTTGGATTTTCTCCTTTAAAACTCTCAGTTTACTTGAGGCAGTACCGAATTTCGTCCCAAGACAAAGCTAGATTCCCTTGTTCTTCCCATTCGCCGTAGTCACGCGGAAGACTATGAAGGTATATCATTGATTTTATTGCGTGTGATCCACCAAGTGACCTACCGTTTGTTATGGTACATGTTTCATATTCTTGTCCAAGACAGGATCCGGAGTTAGGGAAAATTGGATATTGCCTGTCAATGTCGCTGTTTACTGAGTGCCATAATTAACCAGGCACCTCTGATTCGATCGGAGGATCGCCTCCAGCTTCAATTAATAGAACTCTATTATGAGGTGGTCCTGAGACCACTGATCCCGCTGAGCCTAATCCAATCACTATAAGTCGTAAGTTCCCAGTCAATTTTAATTTGAAGTATTAAACCAATCAATAGTCAGGTTCTAATCATATATAATTTTCACTATTTATCACTGCCATTCACCCCCTTTTTTCTTTCTCACCATAATTTAACGCTAGTTCTCCGTAGTCACGAGGCCACATTGTTGGACTAGAAATATTGCAATGAACCGTTATCATAGCTGAGGCAAATGCTGTTAGCATCTGATTTGCTGGACCAAAGCTCCTTGCTGCAAATTTTGAATCTAGCAGTTTCACCATGCCATCAGTTGTGGCTTCTTCAAAATACGATTTGAGACAATTTAAAACAATCTTACTTCAATTTAACTAACAAAAGTTGAAATTAGTTTCAGCTCCGAACACAGCCACCTCCCATTTCACTTCGCGAACCTTCTACGTCATCCTTGTCACTCCTCCACAGCTTCCCCAACTCTTCTAGTTGCTCATCATGGGTTGCTAAAAATTGAAATTTTGATAGGAGGTAGGCGGGTTTTCGAGTAGTTTGCTATTGTGACTGCTCGCAAACAAAATTAACTGAAGTAAGCAAAAATAAGAAATATGAAAAAAAAGATTTCATGACGAAAAAGATTAAAGGGTAATGTTTAAATTTGACATAGAGGAAAATTTGATATAAAATTACGTTTAATAATAATAAGAAAAAATTATTTTATAAATTACAATTATGAATGGAAGTATTGAAATCTTTTTTTTCCGTCCTTCTGCAATCAATTTCGGTTAAGGGTTAGGAAGGTTTTCGAACAGTCTGCTTGTGTAACTGCTCGATTACTGCAAATCAACACCGACCAGGGACGACAGTTCGAATCGCACCTCTTCTGCCTAGCAGGTACCACCCACCTAAATACGACTACTTACCACCCTCAAGGAAACAGCATGGTGGCACGTTCACATTGCTACTTCAAGGTCGCGATCCGATTCCATCAGCACGAAAAATATACCAGACCTCATCATGGGTATTTGCGCAAGCCACCACGAGGCCTTGGGATACTCACTAGCTAAACTACTCTACGGCCAGTTGACACGATTTCTAGGTGAATTTTTCATCCCAGCACTATACAATCACGAACCGAGCAATTTTATCAAAGAAGCGATGCCGCTTCAACCTGATTTATTCAGTGTCCATCACTCATCATGGCTCACGCGCGCCATTCGCTTTCAAGTATTTGGCAACGTCTGCATACGTTTTTGTGCAATATGATGCCGTAAAAAACGAACTGCAGATGGTATATGATGGCTTGGAGTGGGTAGAAAAACACAGCAACAAGAGATTTTTGATAAGCGTGTGCGGCAAAGAGGCCACCGAGTCGATTCATAGGCTAAAACCTGCATTTATGCTAGCTGAATCTTCCCCCGTCAACTGTAAAGCGACATATCACGAATGAACAGCGATTTGAACAACGAACGACCAGCTGAAGCACAACAACAATGTGGCCTACAGAACGAGGGGGCCCAATAGCAGCGGCAGCAGCGACAATAACGTTCACGTCGATCAGAGTGATAAGTCGGCTTCGTTGGCCGCTACCAGGCCCGCTTCAAGCAAGAGCGATATGCAAACGTGCATACACAATACATTTATACGTCTTAGACGCATTCGCACTTACAAACGGCGTATTTTTTGGATTCTGTTCAATTTTTAATATTTACATTACCTATTATATTAGAGTCTACAATATATATTTCCGATAATTTTGGCCAATTCACCATTTTCCAGTTTTAATGTTTACGCGTCGTTTCAGATTCTGCAAATTTTGTTTTCCGAGAACATATGAGCGATTTGGCTATGAAATCAAAATAATATTGTCCTTGGTCACCTAATACCTGCGTGACAATGTCTATATTGCTTTTAGATGCACTGCTCTCCACACTTTTGATTTGTTTTTTGGGTTCAATCTACACTCTTTCACTATTTCCAATCTCCCCGAAATTAGTCCACGAACTTGAATTTCTGACTTTGGTTATTTTGACTTATATTGTATGTACATCATGTATTCGTTCTTTTCACTGTTGTTTGGCGTTCGTGCTTCGTATCCTTCGATTGATGTAGTTTTTAACGAGTCCGGGTTTTAACCATGCACTTCGGTCGCAATTCTGCATTGTTCGTACTCTTCTGGCGTACTTTATAACATCAAAATTGTGACGTAGTCGTCCATATCCAAGCCCATCAAAGAGACGCCTTTTGATGAGTCTTGTAGGCTTAGTGCTACTGTACGGAGCAGAAATATAGGCTGACGCTCTCAGTAAGGAGGTATACCGAAAACGCTTGGCTCAGGTACGAAGAAGAGGAGCACTGAAGATTGCATCTTCGTATCCGACAGTCTCTGATTCTACGATGAGGGTTATTACAGGCGTGATATCTGTTGCCCTCCTTGCTAGAGAGTGCCGCGCTATTTACCTGCGTCGAAACGAGGATGAAACGGAGGTGGTTGTCTGTGAGGAAAGACAGCGCTCACTCAACGATTGCCAGCAGTCTTGAGTGAGTTGCACGAAAGGAAGGTGGACTGCGCGCCTCATCCCGGATGTAAAACCGTGGCTAAATCGAAGGCATGGTGAGACTGACTTCTATCTGACCCAGCTTTTGAGTGGGCATGGGTGCTTTCAGTCTTACCTGCACAAGATTGGTAAGTCACGATCCCTCGATTGTCGGTTTTGCCCAGGAGAGGAAGGCAATGCCTGCCGCACATTTATTGCACGCAAAAAATGAGACAGGCTGCAAAGGGACCTCTACAGGGAGAAAGTTAGGAAAAGTTTTCATTTAGTTTTCAAGGACTGTGGCTCAATTCGCATGGCAACTTTTATGTTGTTCGAAAAAGTATGTATGTAACAAGAACCGTTAACTAAAGACTACTTTTTAAAGCGCAAAACACTTGCTAGTATTACCTCTAGTATACTATATATACAAAGTACATTGCAAACAGGCTGATGAAACACTTTCCATACACCTGTTTGCAGTGTATTTTGCATGCATAGTATACCGGAGGTAATGCTAGGAAGTATTTTGCGCTTTACGCTAATTTGCGTTAATTTATGAACTTTGATGACTATCTACACGGACGACTTTAAAACAGGAACGAGTGTGGGTGCACCAGGACATTCCATGAGCTGATGATCAACATCAGTTTCAGTTTGCCTGACTATTGCAAAATCTTCCAAGCGAACATGTTACCAATACAAAAGCTGGTGAAACTATCATACTCAGTTGAAAAAAGAACAAAAAAACTACAATATACTCTGACTATCCAAGTAACTAATGCATTGCAGCCTTCTAATACTAAATCAAAAACTATACAAAATTATCGAAGTGTGCTTCAGAGTTCGTACAAAAATGGAATAGTAGGAGTTTACGAGATTCCAGTACATGCAACAATCATGAGGAATGAACGAGCGAATGAGCTTGCAAGCTAGAGAAGAAACCTTGTGCGAGTATTGATGAGTGCTTTACCAAGATCTATGCACGTAAAGATGGACATCTTCATCAAACAGCTGACCATCTAAGCCGAAGAAAGATGGAGGTTTCCATAATCTTGTTAATGACAAAAACCCAATGGAAATGGTGTAACACAATAGAAACTGATTTTCTCATTAATCTGCAAAGAGTCTCTACAGTCTCATAGGAGTACAAACCTACAGACTAGGAATTCTAAAAAAGTGACTTTTGCAGAGGAAGGCAATGAGTAGAACTCTTCATATTTACTTGTCCATTTCACACCCAGAGTACGTTGAAGACACTCGGGACGTCTAGCTTTATTGATTTGAATGAGGCCTCTAAGTGTGATATAAGACAAATTCTGAAGTTTACATTAGAGACTGGTACATTTTTCCTTAATTGGGAAAGCGACCCATTTGAACAAATAGCAAATGATAACTTAATGTTCGGGACACAACACAGTAGCCTGTGTGTTTCTCAAGAATAAATTGTAAATGTTTTCATTCGGAACATGCTTGTCTTGTTTGTTGAAAAACCAGTTGTAAGGAAGGAGTTAATCAACATTCATTTTAAGATTTCAAACGGGAATTCAAACAATATAAAATTATTCGCGATAAGCTATCTACCTTTGAGAAGTGCTTGGTATCGGATTTGAAGTATGGTGTCTCTTAATATTTCTGATTCTCACCGTTCTTTCTCCTTGATGTAATTATTGTATTAATGATTTGATTTGGAATTGTGTTGGAAATACTTTTAAAAAAAAATACATATTAAGTATACTTGCGATTTTAAAACGATGGCCGGCCCCTACACTGAATTGAGCTAGCCATCAGGCAAGCTCTCGCCTTTTATTGTGTTATAGAGGCTCTTGCCCCGGTAGAGTGGCCTTCCGCTCACGTGCCCTTTTATGGTAGAGTGTTATGTGATTCCATCGCATAATACTATAACATAAACTGGCCACGTTTATATTCCTTATTTGATGAAAAAATTCATGTAAATTATGTTTATGTGAGTTTTTCACTCAAATGAGAAATACAGGCCACGTTTACGTTTGGGTCTGGCTGGGAGGGTGCGAGAGCGCACTGCTTCCACCTGGATGCCCCACTCTTATTTGTGGGCCATAAGTATCGTCGGTAACGACGAAGTCTCTTAAGTCCGTCCGTTTTCTCCAGGGCCAATTTGATCTTTGAACAAGCACTTTCAACCCTTAGTAGGTTACCTCGTTCTTGACTTCGGTCGATATCTATTTGAACTTTTTTTTCGGAATTCGTGGATGCGAAAAATATTTTGTAGTGGGTCTTGTGCTGGGGAAAAAAATCCGCCCACGACAGCACAACGCTAGCCTGCCAGCACATTCACGCGTCCCTAGACAAAGCCAAATCTCGGCGGATCCTACCATTCTCTTTCGCCGAGGCAGCAGATGATCGCTGCAGTCCTTCACGGGCATTATATCCACTCATTTCACTACAGATAAGGTATGAATATGAAATGGTAACGCCACGGACTCTGAGCGTCTTTGAAGTTCAGACAACTACAAAAACTTATTCTAAGCTAACTTTTTTATATACGTTCAAGTAATTGCCAGGATTCCTGCTCAAATTATATACTTACAAGATTAGCATAACTAAAGAGAGCCTCATATCTCAGATCGCTCCATGGCTTTCTGCAGTAATAACCTACTTTTATCCATTTTACTGCATTGAATCCTTGTTTTAGTTATAAGTACCAAATATAGCTCAAAATACGTTTGAATAAATTCACGAAAATATTTATTTCCGCTGTGTTCTATATCATTCATATTCAATTTAATGCAATAAATTTAATAAAACTATGAATACTGGAAATAACAATTCACCAAAATTAATTATATTATCTCAACTCAATCTCCCGACAAATCCTCTCATGAATATTGTAGCAAATGATTTAAATTGCTAGCGGGTGATTATTACAATGAATATGCAGCTTCCAAGAAAAGTCGACCCTATTAATTTCATTTATCTATCACTTCACTTCGACAAACTGCATGATTTATGGACAAATAATATTACCATAATTTTAAATAATAATTGTAATGTGTATCTTATGCAATCATTATCAATTAGCGATTCATCACACATAATATGAAAATCGAAGCATGAACGTTCCGGAAGTGTTTCCATCGCCCACTGCATTATCAACTCTATCCCTTCCCGCCTCAGTTCCTGTCGTGCAACCCGCTGAGCCTCCACCACCACTACCACGGGTTGCTCCGGAAAAGTAGGCACAAACATGGAGGCTTGCGAAAAATTGATTTCATCATGTATTACAAATTCGCTTGACCAGATTCCCAATTTACAGGATATTGTCCGTTGTACAATTATGCGGGCAAAAGGTACGAGAGTTGAATTAAAGCTTACCAGCCCGTATGAGAACATGTTGTTCCGTTTTTGACGGCGACAAGTGATGCATAATGACAGATAATTCCATTAAGGATGCTGGAAATGGATCATCGACGAATAGCAGAGCCTTCCTATGAGCACATTCATTCATTGTTTCCATGAATGGACAGCATACTTGTTTTATATTCCGAGAGTCAGAAACAATTCACTGATGAAGTGGAAATATGATAAGGTGCCAATTTTTGTGTGAAGAAATCTGTTGGCTTTTATTCAGAAGTGAAAGCACATTAAATTGATAAAAATCTTGAACATGTTTTCATTTTGAAATTCCACTAATGTCATCAAATAAAATCATTTATTTAACATTTGTATTTCCTCCATCGCCTTGAAAATGCTGCATACATATATATCGGTTTTCATTTAGTTTTTTCTCTTATATCTTTAAATTCTCTCTCAATTTTCCCAACAATCATCTGTACGCCTTTGGATCAATTTAACTTCTCAATAAACACGCAGCCTTGTTGCCGTGCACTAAGCCACATTGGCCTGGTCTGCCAGGAGGAAAGCGAAGAAAGAGTCTGGCTAAGACTGAATACCGTCTATCCATATAAAATTTCCTAAAAGTTAAACCTCGTTTGAAAATCAATTTTATGATAAGAACTTTGTCTTAACTTCAATTTGAAAGTTTTCGTTGCTGCAAAAGCTAGTCAAGACAATGTGAGAAGGGTCACAGTGAAGCATGGAGCAGGATACACCAAGACAACTATTCACACGAAGTTGGATGCATTCAACCAAGAAAATGATTCCGTTTCCCTGTTGGCCTCTTTCATACAGCAGTTGGCCTTGTGTCGTAATGTATCTACCGGAAAAAACTCACAAAACCACGACAAAGAACCTAATCTTGAAATTCTTTGTACCAGCACACACTGTTCATCATCTGTACGTTGTATGCTTTACGGCTATTGAGTGGACCATTTTGTCGACGTACTGTTATCCTATTTCGTGAGGTTCATTGAATAAAGGACGCAGATTGCTTTTGTTCTTGTTCACCGCATGGGAGTTACAATACACACCGGAAACTACTTTTGCAGCTGGAAGCATTTTCTGGGCTAAAAATATTTTTTAACTAAACCCTATCAAAATCGGTACCTGTATGTGTGTTTGCCTGTTCATCCATCTGTCTGTCTGTGCGTCACTGCAAGCTTTTTCAGGAAAGAGACAAGCTTCAGTCATCAAATCATGTGAACATCTCAGAAGTTTTTGGTTTATAAAAGTCGAAAAAAATTGGAAGGACTTTATTTTTAATAAGGATGTGACGCTTTAATTTTTTTCAATGAAGACAATCGAGTTGGGTATCAAATGAAAGACCTTGACGATATATTCTAAAATCCGCTATTAAGACTACAAGCACAATATCGATAACAGAATAGACAAAAAAAGCGGAAGAACAAGAAAAAATTGTGTCCCCTTCTCTCGCGATCGGAGACCTATGGACTGAAAAATCTGAAAAAAATCATGAAAGTAGTTCTCAATGAGTACCATAACGATAACCTAAAACTCAAAGTTCTAAACTCGCTCAACTTTTGCCAACTACTAGTAGAGCTTATGCATTTCAAGTTTTTCCAATTAAATCGATAAATAAGTGAGGTTTTTCTAGTCTATGGGCTTTTGGTCAAACCAGATGCTACATCACCGCCGGCATCTTTCAAAAAACGTCAGATAAGATGAATAACATGAAAACGTTTGATAGCTTGTACACTGAATGTTTGCTCCACTTGTACACTATATGATGCGTGCTGTACTGCTACAAAACGGTCGCCGCTTAAATTGAATGAATCGATGATTCCCATATAATGAAACGATGATTACCTTTAAATGAAACGATGATTCCCTTTACCATTTTACGTACATACCCTTGAAGTAATTTTTGAGTTTTTAACCTTAGTTCTTCCTTTTCGTAAACCGACAACCCCTCTTGGGCCTTCACAGCCTGCAACAACAGCTTCGAACTGCCCCGGTCTATTGAGCACGTCCCCCAATTTCGAAATCCCCGATAAACTGTCCGTCTGCCGAGCCTGGTCAGCGTTTCCTCGGTTTCCCCACTGGTCTCCGCACTTAAGTTCTCTCAACGAATACCTTTTCGGGTATACGTTGTTCATCTGTATGTTGCACGTGGCCATCTCATTGCAACCTCGACAGCCTTACAATCGTTGAGACCTCCAGCTCGTCAAAAGTTTCATACAGTTTATGGTTGTATTGAATTCGCCATCGTTCCCCGTCTAGTTTCGCTCCAATTATTTGCCTCGGTATTTGTCTTTCGAAGATGTTAAATATTTTTGCGGATGCTTGGGTTAGTTTTCATGTTTCACACCCATAGCACAGCTCAGGTCTTATAATAGATTTGTATAGTCGGTGCTTAGTTTTCCTGTGTATGCAGCTGGTCTTCAAAATCATCAAAACAGAATAAAGTATTTCATTTTCGGCCTGTAGTCTTCGGTGTATCCTATCTCTTTCAGCACCGGTTCTCGTTATTTTGGCGCCCACGTATACAAATTTGGCCAAGTTTTTGATATTGTATTCGGAAGGGTGATATGTTAAGACTTTAAGGGAAATACATTTTTAAATAATTCTAAATCAAATGTATAAATTCAAAATGGTGACCTCCAAGGTTCAGAAAGTAAGCACTTTCCGCTATTTTAGTAGCAACTGAATGTTGAATATTTTTCATGAAACTCTTTGAAATAGCTTGAATTGGAAGCATTCATACTACCGAGCATTTTCTTTAAATAATATTTGAATTTCAAACTGTTTTTAAAAATAAAGCTACTTGCGAAAAATTCGTTTTTCTGGCTGTTGGTGCTAACGGGATTTTCTTTCTTTAGTTACGTAATGTAAATGTCTGTATTACATAGGTTGAGTACTAACCCCTTCTGACAGGAACGTTCTTCTGTCTACTCGAACTATTCATCTTATTTCAACTATTAGTCGAATGCAATTAATAAAATAGTATATAGAACTTTAGAGCAGAAATGATTTTTTGAGTCCAAGGATTTTCGAATAGAATTTCTGTTTTCTGAAAAAAGAGGTGCAAAAAACGCACGAAGCAAATAATTTTATAATGAATTATCTTGCTCTTATAACTTTCATTGCAGCAAATCATTTTCTTGCTTCAATAATATTGCATTGTAAATAATTACTTGAGATTGTTTCCCAGAAATCCTTTATTGGTGAAATATTGTTTGCCACCTATATTAAATTGTAATCGGAAACTTAATCTGCTTATATGCCATACAAGTCAACTGCAGCATACAGAACTCCACCAAGATGACCTAGTCTGATACAATGACCGTAGAGTGGCAGTTAACTTCGATCCGCTCTGAGTTTAACTAATCACTTCCTTGTTCTTTCCGACCTATCAGACACATTACCGAAAGCAAGTAACGTGCTATGGTTGAAAGTAGTAGCCGTAATTCAAACCGTGGCAGGACAGACAATCGGACATCAAATCTGGCGCAGAAGAAATGATTGGTTCAATGGTGAGTGCCAGACCGCGTAAGATAAGAAGTGTCCGGCCTACAAACAATTCTTGGGTAGGAAAACCAGGATAATGAGAGAACAATATGAAAATCTCAGAAGATTAGTGAAAAAGTTAATAAGAATCAGGAAAATAAAATACTATGATGACCAATTAAGAAGCATCGATATAAGCCTAGCGAGTAACAACACAAAACAAGCATACATAGTAGTGACAATACGAAAACGAGGTTATCAGCTCAAGACTACACTCTGCCGTGATGACACCGGCAACATCATTGCTGATGCAAACAGGATAAAGGAAAGATGGGTATCATATTTCAAGAACCTTTTAAATCCACCGTATACCTTCAGAACATCGAAGCCTTAAAAATATTCCCAGAGAGCTTCCATTAGCCGCACCAACTCAGGCTAAAGTTTGTTCCACCATCAAGGCCCAAAAGAATAATAACATGCTAGAAACCGATGAGATTCTAGTAAAGCTTTTAAAATATGGTAGCACTGATGTTCATAAAGTCATTCATAAAGTAATTTAGCATATTTGGGAACAACAATGTATGCTGAGCCAGTGGAACCAATCAACTACATTCCCTATCTACAAAAAAGGTGCTAAGCTACAGTGCGAACACTATAGAGGCATGTCACTGCGTTACATGTCGTACAAAAGCGATTGGATGGTAAGGCGTCAAACCAAACACATCGCAAGCCAAAACGCTAAGGTGTCAAAAATCAAGGTAATATAGAAAACAAAATACAAGTATAGCGGAACAAAGTAAATAAAGCCCGGAAAACTGGCAACAACAGCAGATGTACAAAGCGAGTCCCCAATTATCCAAAGATGGTCCAATGCGGACAATGACGAGAAGGCGCGTCCATCAAGAACGAAAGCGGCCAGGAAAGAAATACTACCATTAGCAACAATGGAAGTAGAGCAAGCTACAACAAACGCTCCAAACAGGATCAACATGGCATCGGAAGGATTTAGAATGGTTCAAGGTAAGTTGGTAATTAAAAGAAAGTCACCTACTCTCAAACAAGCACCAACCCCCCATAATCCAAATCCATACGCGCCTCTTCCGGGGGGAAGAAAAACTAACCTCCAATCAAAACACATGTGCCCCCGAAAAGAAAAAGTCATGGTGTCCTCCTATATACGTAGAAGGTATCACAACAATGACGGTTAAAAATATCATGGAGAGGAGCTCCACAAGGTAGTATAGAATTACTCGCCTGAGCGCGAACAAATTAAAAATTCCAGTTGACGGTGTCGCCATCCATGATGAATTACTGGATTTGATCCGTAGATCTAAAGCGAAAGGTTACTCCTTCACACCAACGGAGCACAAAAAATACACAGTCATACTCAGAGGTGTTAACTCGGTCAGAGAAGACATCGAAATACAATGTCCGTACATCAAATTTGACGATGTCTTACCATTAACCACCGGATGGTCTAAAGCGAACGGCGTGAACTTAAACCTATACAAAATAATCCTCAACCAAAAAAAAGACCAAGACCGCCTCCTTAAGTTCCGTTTTATCCTTCATTAGAAAGCGACATGGGTAAAGCCCAGAAGGAGTGCTCTAGATGTCAGCGCTTCGGCCATGTCTCGGCGAATCGTGCCTCCCAGGCAAGATGTGTAGCTTGCGGAGAGGACCACAACCTCCAAGAATGCCCAAGAAAGGACATTGACAAAACAAGCAACTTACCTTTCTGTATCCTCTGCAAACAGAAAGGCCACCCATCAAACATCTCTGGATGCCTGGAAAGGAGAAAGATAGCGTTTTTAAAAAATAAAAGAACAACGCCCATTTCAACCCCATATTTCAAATATATCCAAACTCCAATAGCAACAGCCACACCAGCACAATCAGAACCTCGATACTCGAAAGTCACGAGTGGAAGAAATTCAACTATACCCCGGAACGCAGAATCACAATGGAACCCCCTTCAACCAGGTCACCAGGTGAACTCCTCAAAAAGTTACCCATTTCTGGCCAAAATACAATGGCACGCCAACGCAAGACAAGCCAGTATTGCTCATCGAGGTATACCTCAACCTGTATGGGGGTAAATAATCTGATTACTATCTGTCTCAACATAAACTGTATAGTTCCCCATGCAAAAGAATATTCGTGTCTAACCTTACAAAACCCATTCAATCAGACATAGTTTTCCTTAACGAAACAGTCTTAAAACCGACACACAAGGTCCGAATAGAAAACTACCAAGTACTTAGAAATGACGCAGGCAGAGGCACCGCCATTCTATATCGAGACCACCTAACAGTCGACCAAATAAATTTTTACCGTCCTGATATTTCCTGTACACTAGCAACTTTAAACATGCGAGGACACAATAATGGTCACGGGAAAATACTAATTTGATCTATCTACATCCCAGGAAACCTGGGACCTGCAACAGAACCGGCCCCAATAGAATACTAACAATAGCTGCTAATCACGACTCTATCCTCCTTAGTGGAGACCTCAACGCGAGACATGAGCATTGAGGTGATTCCATATGGAACCCCGGTTCTTGTCGAGCGCATTTCTAACATGCCCCATCGTCATCGCAGGTGTCCCCTCATACCCAAGAAGCAACTCCTTCATAGAAACCTTTCTAGTGTCACAAGACCTACTAACTGGTAACACAACCCTCTACCAATGTGCAACGCTTCCATCGATATCCGATCACTATTGTTTGAGACTAACCCTTCACCTAAATAACCAAACCAAAATTTTGCTTCTATGCCTCTGTGGAATGCGCAGAGTTCAAAAAAGACCTCGAAGACGAAACCTTAACCGAGAAAGAGCCACAGAGAACGAAAGAGCACAGGAAATGATATCGGCTGTAAGAGCTAGAAACATGAGTTACCAAGGGTCATACCTTATAATATTTTCTGACACCAATAAGGCAGTATCAACATGAAACATTCGGGGAATCACCCACGTGTTAGAAGTAGAAGATATACTAGCTGGTCTTAATAAGAAAACCTCCTCAGGCTTAGACGGTATTCCCAATAAAGTACTAAGGAAATCCGGCGAAATTGTTACCAAAAGCTTAACAGTCATCTTCAAAAATTGCATCAAAAATGGTTACTTTCCCGAAAGATGGAAACGAGGCAACCTTATCCTTATCCCTAAATCAAACTGCGACGGAGACGTAAAAAACTTCAGGCCGATCTCCTTACTTTCCAATATTTGCAAGATTCTGGAAAGAATCATTCTACGAAGCTTTAGAGCATTCTCAATGAAGCTAATTCTCCGAGTTTCAGTTTCGATTCTAACCCAAAAAATTCACAGAACATGTCATTATGCTGGTACACGACACCGTCTTAAAAATCTTGCGCAAAAAACAATGCACAGTCGCATGCGCGCGAGACATACAAAAAGCGTTTGACTCCGTTTGGACTGATGGGCTAAAATTCAAACTCATGTATTCCAACTTTCCCCTGGCTCTCACGCGAATCCTTGATAGCTTCCTACAATATAGATACTTAACAACTGAAATATCCCACCGAAATTCAATACCTATCCTGTCTGGAGTCCCACAAGGATCCATATTGGGACCAAAGCTTTTCAACATCTTCCCACACGACATTCCACATACCCCTGCCACAAACAGAATCTAAAACATCTCCAGTAACCTGAACATGATCCTGTACGCGGATGATATTCTAATTCTAGCCAGTCACACTCTTCCCATTTCCGCCATGGAAATGGTGCAAAGAGAAGTTGACATTATAGCACGCTATTTAAAGGATTGGGGGCTCCAAATCAACGCTGCTAAATCGGAAATAATATGCTTCCGTAACGTGAGTGGTAAAGGGCACAAACTAGCTGTTCAGCAAAGCAAACTGATAAGGGCGGTTATCGAAGGGGACACGGTGAACCCAAAAGATAACATCGGGTATTTGGGAGTAAACCTCAACAACAGGTTCAAAATGAACCCACATGCAAGAAAAACCAAAAAACAAAGCCAAAGGAGCTGCTGTATTAATCTCCCCCTCCTATCCTCCAAATCCTCCTTCCCAAATGTGAAACTCCTCATGTATAAAACCCTAATTCGCCCCATTATCACACACTCCTTCCCAGCCTGGCTAACAACTTCACCAACAGTAGCCGAAGAATTGCAAATATTTGAGAGGGGGATACTCCGAAAATGTATATCGAAATACCGACGCCCCAATAAAAAATACTTTAAAAACAGCGTTCTTTACGATGAAACTAAAGTGATCCCCATCCTGCAATACATGCTTGAAACAAGCAAAAAGCGATTAGCTAAATGGCAGATACATGAATCAAATCTAATCCGGGACCTACTAAATCTCTCCCATAAGAATCCTCCAAGACTTTCAAATTAACATCGAACCCAAACCAAACCTCCTAAAACACATTTTCTGTTATATACCGTCCCCTAACACCTACAGAGGCTGAATCAACTTGAATTTCCATCGGAAAAAAATAAAAACCAAATAAACAATAATTAAGTAACCGACTAAAGAAATAAAAAATAACTTCCGTATATCTTGATGATCAGGTCGGTAGGAACTGTGCTTCTTCCGAAACGGAATTTTGGATGTAACGCTTGAAGAGAACACACGACCAACCAAAACTACAAAGAAGTAAGAATAGAATAAGTTAAGTTAGTTTAGTTTACGTTTTAATCTCTAAATAAGCAACTAAAAGACAATAACCGTTAGAGCAAACGGAATAGAAAAATTATAATAGCATTTCAAAAACTGTAAAGTATAGACTCAGGTCGTATAAAGAAGCTAAGGACATTTGACAAAAGTGTCACTGTCAAATGAATCGTAACATTAATAGTAGGTTAAGTAACATATGCCAAAAGAAAAGTCTCAATAAAGTACCACGACTACTACTATGGCGTGCAAAACATTTTTAAAGACCTTAGAAAATAAAATAGGAGCATATGCCAACAGTTTTATTAGAGAATATCAATATGGGCCCATGGCAATTTGATACATACATGAGCTGTATGAAATTTTCATATACTTGGAGCTTTGTTTTCCTATGTGTGCAGCCGGTCTTCAAGATCGTCAAAACTGGATAAAATATTTTATTTGCGAGCTTTATTTTTCGGCGTATTTTGTCTCTTTCATTACTCGTTCTCGTTGTTTTAGCACTTAAATGCACAAATTCGTCTAAATTTTCTATACTGTATTTCCCAAGTGTGGTATTTTGTGCGCTTGAGGTATTTTACCTCAACTGCATGAGCTGCTAGCTTCGCTGTCGAGTTTCAGGAAGAGTTTCTTGCTAGTTATTAATGACAGTGATAAAATGTTGATGTTGTCCGCTTGGGCTACTACTTGGCTCAATTTGTATGGTAATGTACTCCGTGTATGTACAGGTAGCTTCCGTATGACGTATTCTAGAGCGAAATCGAATAGCAATGGGGCTAGCCCATCTCCCTGCTTTAGTTCAATATTTGTGTCAAAGTTATCAGTGCGTTGATTATTGATGCGGACTTGGATGATCCACTGGAATATCATTGATGCCTGGCATTTCATTATTCTTTTGGGCTTCGATGATACAACAAACTTCATTTCGAGTTGGTGGGGCCAATGGAAGCTCTCTGCAGACATCTATAGGCTCCAACGTTGTGGAGCTGTGCGGATGATTAACCTTGGTTTCATCAGCAATGATTTTGCTGATGTCATCACGACAGAGCGTGTTTTTGGCTTTTCACTACTTTGTATGCTTGTCTTGTGAAGTTTCTCACTAAACTTACATCTCTACTTCTCAATTAGTTGTCATAGTATTTTCTTTTCTTAATTTTAATTATCGTATTCGCTACTCTTCTGAGATTTTGATAGCGTTCGCTCTTCTTCCTGGTTTTCTACCTACGCATTCTTTGTGTACCTGATTCTTTTTGTTGAACGCGTTCTGACACTCAACATGGAACCAATCATTTCTCTTGCACCTGGCTTGATGTCCGATGGTCTATTCTGCAATGGTCTTAATAGCCGCTTTCACTTCTATCCAGAGGTCGTTGCTTGTCTTTAACGATACGTCTGATTAGATGGGAGCCAGCTGTTTGTTGAGAGTTTTAGTCAAATTTTTGGCCACAGACGCTGTTTGGAGCCTTCCGATGTCAAATTTTCGCAGTTGGCTGGTCTTCGCCGAAGATGCCTTTGACATACGGTAATGATAGGTTAATTTGACCAAGTAATGATCTGAGTTACAATTAGCTGCTCGGTATGTACGGATGTTAAGTATGCTCGAGTCCTAACCTTTTGGGATCAGAACATGGTCGATGATCTGTGTGTCGCCATCCGGTGATGCCCAGGTCACTTTATGAATGCGCTACATCGATGTGGGAAGCAAGTTGAACGTATGACTAGATTTCTGCTACATGCAAAGTCAATCAGGCGCTGGCTGTTGTCATTTGTTTCATCGTGGGCGCTATATCCTCCAGTCCTTTCCAGTTGAAACAGCTCATTACCAACGTTAGCGGTGAATTCAACCAGAATTATTTTTGTGTCTTTTGTAGACAATGAGTCAACTAGTCTTTCCAGGTGATTGTAAACGGTTCCTTTGTTTCCTCGTCCTTTTCTTCAGTCGGGGTGTGAACATTGATCAGCCAGATTTTGAAGAAGTTCGTTTTTTTACGGATCGCACGCAATCGTTCGTTTATTGCCTTAAAATCAATAACGTGCTATTTGAACTCCCTATCCACAATGAATGCCACTCCGAATTCTCGTTTGCAAGTAGGCTCCCCACTATTGAATATTGTGTACGTTCTCATATCTTGAATATCAATTTTAGTCCACTTTGTTTTCTGGATTGCCAGTATTTTTAATTTATATTGACTGGTCTCTTTAAAAAAGTCCTTAGATTTGCCAGGGTAATTGAGCGATCTGAGATTTCAGAATCCAGTACATTTATTTATTTATTTCGACCAGCTTACAGACTAAAGTCCAATTACAGGATTGGTTCAAATAATACAAATAGAAAAGGACAAAAAAATATATCTCTTAGGCTAAGATTTAAAATTAAATTCTTAAGTCTATGTTTATAATTACTAAAGATAGAGGATATGGACCAAAGCCCATAGCATTGTGGTTTCTTGGCAGTCGCAGCAGCGGTGAATTGTAAAATATTCCCGTTCTTGCAAATGGAATTTGGTATGATCCTTCATTTCTAGAGGGATAATTAGATGTTCGCATTGTCAGTACACCTCTTACATTTGTTTGCAACTGATAGTGGTATAGCTTATATAGTAGACGTTCATCAAGAAAGTGTCTACGGGATGATAACGATGGAAGAAGCAGAAAAGAAAGTTTCTCTTCATGAGATTGGTACGGGACTTTAAATTCAAAGAATAATATTCGGGTAAACTTCCGTTGCACAGATTCCAGTAGTAAGTCTACTTAGACTTCCCAAATTTGGACACCGCATTATAAGTACTTACTTACATTATAAGTACTTACTTATAATGCGGTGTCCAAATTTGGGAACAATACTCGAGGATAGGCCGAACAGCTCTAATATAAAGATGTACTGGAGACAGGATATTTCCAAAGATGCAAGAGTGACGAAGAACAAATCCGGCAACCCGAGAAGCACGTGACACGATTTCGAGGCTGTGCTCTTCGAACTTGAGTCGCGGGTCTAATGTCCCCGATAAGTCTTTGAGCTTGGTTACTACAGATAGCGGCTCATTGTGTAGGCTTTACGGAAATGAGATTGGATTCGATTTTAAACAGAAAATAATTTTATGACGTTTTTGAACATTAGAGGAAAGAAAATTTGATTCACGCCAGTTGCATAGGACGCTCAGGTCATTTTGGAGGGCAATGCAATCATCAATACTTCTAATCACTTTAAAAATTGTTAGATCATCAGCGTAGAGAAGACATGGAGCATCTATGAAAGAGGGCAAGTCGTTAATGTAACATATATTAGGAATAAAAGCGGACCCAGGATGGATTTTTGTGGGACTCCAGTCTGTGGATAGAAGGAGTGAGATAACACTCCTCAGAGACTTACTCTACATGAACGATTGTTTACGTATGAGACAAGCCAAGAGAGCAAACAACCAGAAATGCTATATTGTGTCAGCTTTTTACACAGTACGTTATGATTTACTTTATCAAAAGCCATGGTACAATCAGTATAAAGGACGTCAACCTGAAAAAGCTTATCAAGGGCTTCACCAACAATGTGAATAAACTTAAGTAGGTTTGTAATTGTCGACCAACCTAGGAGAAAGCCACGTTGAGCAGGAGATATCAAAGAGTATATAAGTTCATAAATGTGATTATGAACTAAACGTTCTAGGATCTTCGGGAAACACGATAGAAGTGAGATTGGACGGTAGTTGGAGACACACGAAAGAGGACCAGATCTATGAATTGGGAAGATATTGGCTGTCTTCCAGAAGCGAGGAAACACTCCGAAGAACAAGCTGGCGTTCAAGATGTAAACTCAGAGCAACGCTTAATGAAGAGGACAGAGATTTGACGAAAAAATTTGGAATTTTGTCTGGCCCAGAACCAATGCTTGTGTCAAGATTATTAATTATGGACTTGATATCTGCAGGGCTAACTACGCGAGCACTATCAGCCATACAAAAAACGAAGAGGGTAATCATAAGAAGAACTGGATACCCAAGAGGAAGTTATAGTGGAAAAGAAGTCCGGTCGGAAATGGATCATTCCAATACATGGTGCTACGAAAGTGCGGGGAGGACTTTAGATGATTAATTTGTGGTTTTAAGTAGTTGGAATGAAGTGACTGTTCTATGTGCGTGAAGTAATTTTTCTTTGAGCTTTTAATTAATAATTTTGCGGATGCACGGGATCTAGAGTATTCAATATAAGGGTCAGAATCACCTGTCAATCTAAACTTTTTGTGCAGTTTATTCTTAATCTTAAACCCAATTTTCGACCCCGAAAGTATTTACTTGGGATGAGGAATAATAAAAACTGTGAAAATGAGGAAATAAGGGGCTGCCTCCTCCTTTCTGAAACGGGCTTGGAACCGTCTACGGGAAGTTGTAATGAGATACCCTAACAATAAATCTCAACGCCAAGGTTAGGATGTGGACTGTTGCATAATGTATTATTATCAAGAACTACTTTGTATACAAATAGGTACTTATTATCTATTTGATGAAAAAAACGCAAGCCTTGATCATTGGTGGATAAACAAATGTTTTGATCATCCCAATAATTAAGTACTGCTTCACACCTGCACGATGAAGATCGATTCACCAGATCAGATCGTTAAATGTTTACTTTCGCCCTGCCTCTATTTGGTTATGGCCCTATTTCAAACTTGGGCCTATGACTTAAGAAGTTGCTATAACGGTGCAAGGCAATTCATCTTCGTCTATGTTATCAACTCTCATTCTTGCAGGTCTAAACGGCCTTTCTTTCCCTCAAGCTCAAGTAGCCTATATATCCCTCTAAATTATAAAACAAGGAATACTGCTCGTTTTTCGAAACATAAAACATAGAGCTATGATTTACCTAGAGCCAATGAAGTAAGTCCAAATCTTGGAAAAAGTCCAAGTTTGAAAAAAAGTTATTATTATTTTACAAAAATCTTGGTTTGATTATTATGTAATTAGAAATTAAAGATAAGTTCACATTGATCCATTATGATTTTTTGATTTAAGAACCCAAATGTCAGTTATTGGTTTGAAAACAATGAAGCTATTCAACCTGTCTTGCTATTTTTTAAGCCAGCTTATGAGCTCTCTTAGTTTAGTCCCAAGAACCGCTTCTTATTTCATCTGTTGAAAGTGTGTTGGCTTTGTATATCCTCTGGCTCTAATGCTTAATTTCTTGTAGTTGCTGTATGTATATTGTTTTCTTCATTCTCACTATAAAGAACGCTAATTTGACGCTAAACTAGCAAATCAAATCTCATAGCAGTAGTAAAAAAACTTTTCAGAAAAATTCTGTGCTTGTTTCAATTCCCGTGCCAAGAAACTTTAGGTTTCGTTTCTTCCTTCTTGTTTTTAAAGTTCAGTGTTGCTGTTGACCCCATGATGAATTTAATTTGATTTTCTGGATAATTCATATTATAAGTTTGAAATGTTTTTCAATTAACTACCTCAACTCGGTCTGCTGTCCTCTTGTTATATTTTGATTTAGTATGAAGGCAGCAATTTCCTAATTAACGAAACAATAGTAGCTTTCATCTTTTTTTTTTAGACCCAGCGTTTATTCGTTACGTTATCATATTCAAAATTTAGGTTTTTTCCCTGCTTCCACATTTCGAAATGTAAGCAGTTATGTCTTTTTTGAATAATATGTCAAATTTATATTTTTTGAACTCTCACTTTTGAAGTCTTTGCTACACTGGAAACATAAAAATCCACTTTGTTGGCTTTTTTCAGATTTTCCAATTAAAAGAAAAGTGACCAAAGTTCTGCCAAGCTTTTAAAGGCTATATATTAGAAGATTGTAAGCGATTCTCGTCCACATAGTGCAATGGTTAGAGTGCCCGCTGCGTAAGCCGAAGTTGCCTGGTTTGAATCTCATTATTAACAACGAGCTTTGACTCGAGTGACTTTTGTCAGATGTTGTGATACGTAATTGAATAAAACCAGAACGTATCGAAACTGGGAGCACAAACAGACATTCCAAGTATGGTACTGACTATAGGATTCATGCAGGATAAACTTTCATGAAAATCACATTTGTGGGCTTTTTGCAGGGATAATTCCTGAAAAAAATTGCTGAGAAGATGGACGCAATAATAATCGACAAAGATATATAATATACTTAATTGATCTCTTATTTTGCACTCTTGTATTTTAACCATAGAGCTCTTTATTACTTAACTACATCCTTATACATAAAACAGATTAACTTTGAAAAAAAGTTAATTTGCTTTTAATGGTTAAAAGTCATTGGAATAAAATTAAATGTTGAGTGTGTAGAATATCCTTGAAAACTATTAACTTGCTAGAATTTTTATCGCATACTCTTACAAGTATTTGTGAAAGTTTAATCTTGAAAGATGATTGTCTGAATGTAGGAAACTTTGAATATTGTCAATTTTTGAATAAACTGAATGTTTAGCTATATGTTTAACACTTTTCATGTTCTGTGCTCGCCCAAAAGTATTCAAAGATGAACTCATTCAAAAGAATATGGATGTTTTGGCTCTTCAATTGGATAAAAAAGTCCGAATACAAACCATGTGAAAATCATAAAAGTGACCCGAATGTCTTGAAAAGAGCTTAACTGAAACAACCTACTGAACACACTTAACTTAAGTTTATAGGACGCATCTAGTTACTTAATATTCAAAAATCTCATGTTTCATAAAAAGCAGTTTTTATGAACAGCAACGCATCCCCTTAAATTTTGCTGAAAGAACTTGCTCAAACCTTTAACTGGCCTACAATAAACGTTGACCCAAAAAGTGAAAAAGTACATGCAAAAGTCATGTTTAGTTACACGGCCCCGACGCTACACTATTATAGCCCGGAAATAGTATAAAAATCCTCAGGAAATTCCTCATTTTCGTTAACGTGGAATAACGTGACGTGACGTTTTCAGTTGAAGAAAACGACCTTTGACTTTACGATTCACATTGACTTGTGTCGTTTTAGTTCATCGCATGCATGTCTTCTTCATAGAAATGTTAGTCCCAAGCGTTTTCCACGAAGTATCAATAGAAAGTTTATCAAGTTTGCTACCATAAACTATCTGTGGAATAAAATTCAATTGATATCAAACGGTTTAGGAATTGAAGCCCTTTTGATATCGGTGAATGTAAGCAGTAAACGAGATCGTATGTTGAACGCACAGTTTCTGCAATAAATTTTGTACGTTGTCTAAATGAATCGTGAAGGGAGTGTCCGATGACATTGCTGTCCTATTTCTTGTAGCTTTTTTATGGCAGTAGAAAATTGATAGCAGGTCATCAACTATTATGTTCGATTGTACCTGAAATAGTAATAGTTTCAGGACTCTTTAAGCTTTATCCTCTAATCAAATTTATTAATAGCCTTTGTCACATCACTACTTTGTACCTGGTTCAGAGTTCATTATTTAATTACTTAAAATTTGCCCGGATTAAAGTGTTCGTCTTAGTAGCTTAGGACAATATTCACAACTTAGGGGACTAACAGGGATGAAAGCAATTAGCTTTATTTAAAAAGGACTTAAAGGGCAATTACGTACTAACTGACGGGTGCCCTGTTTTAAACCATATCTGTATAAAAGCAGAAATCCCCTTCTGGAAATCAGTTAGTTTAGAAACGTTTTAGAAACGTTCTATAACGAAGCGCAATGTTTCAGCAACAGCTGATCTTAGTAAAGAAATTGAGTTATTCGAAACAGTTGTTAAGGGATGGTTGAACAACAGACGACGGAAGGATATTGTGCTCGGCGTACGAAAACCTAAGCGGCAACGGAATGTGGGGGAGTCAAAATTTAGTTCCGATGTCAATAACAAGGAAGAGACAGCCCAAGATAACCAGAATACAGATGAGCCCAGTGTTGAAGTAATTGAACTAGTATGCGAATTTGATCCTTTGACGCAAAGCTTAAAGCTCAATTGGAGTCTTGCAGCAGCAGAACCGTCAACTGGTCAAACACATTCGGAAGTTGAAACTGAGCCGGATGAATTAGATGAAGCTGTTGATGCATTGTCTAAGCAAATCAGTCAGAGGCAGGAAGTCGACATTTCTAGCTATACAAATTCTACTGATGCTCAATCGTACTGTATTTACCAGGCCTACGCTGAGCCGGAAGAAAATTCTCAAATAAACTAGTTTTCTTCCTCTACTTACGGTCAGTCGCATGCGGAAGTTGTATTTGAACAGGATGCCACGGTGTTGGATTGAACTGTTGGAACATTGTTTTGTCAAATCAACCAGAGGCAAGAAGTTGACAATTTTAATTATAACAATTCTACTAATGTTCAAACGCACTGTGCTCAGCCGTCCAACGCTACGGGGCAAATTTGGGCGGATGTAAACTCCCAAATTGGCCAGTTGTACTATAATTACGGTAAAATTCAACGATATTCTAGGAGTCATTCAATTTCAACGAGCAACGATGTGTGTGGTCACTTCATGCAGCCCGGAAACTATGCGAAAGCCAACAACGAAGCAACAGGATTCTCTTACAATGGCTGCCAATACGGTCAATAGTTTAGCAAATTTCAGCATATAGCAATATAAAGTGACGAATAAATGGTATTTGAATTTGTATCATACACTTTTATTATTCATGTATGATTTTGGATTATTATTTGATATAAACACTTTTTCTTTTTGGCAATCTTTTGTTTTCATGTTTTACTACTTGTGGATCATAATAACGGCTTCTTTCGATATTTGACTCCCTTGTCGTAGAAGGTTTTTACAGAATTTTCATTTCTTCCTTCTTAAGAATTTTGCGTAGGCTGGTTAGGCTACTTTTTCACAATCTTCAGTGTTGCTTCCCCTTGATCATCGGGTGGAGTAAAGTGAATTTCAAATTTACTGAGAAATCGGGCTACATCAAGTAAATCGATGTGACTCGTGCATTATCAGAGTACATACATAAGCTTCGCATTACACTCAATTTTAATCTCGTAGATACCATAAGTTCACTTTTTTTACTTCTTTTATTTTCCTTTTGTACGAACAGTTTCAGGTGAACCTCATAAGCTCTTCATCGAACAAGAGCCTAAATTATGAATCATATAAACTACTCCAGAATTGAAATGACTCACAACTTTACGTGAATATAATGGAATTATAAATTGCCATGATCAAGTTTTATGCTCTATTAATCAAAATACACACAAACCTTTTCAAGTTTAGCATTCCTTTTCTAAACACCAGTAAACTGCTGCTATCATTAATAAGTTTGAACATATCATGAATTTGAAGGCGTTACTAACTTCCAGATTTGCGCCGATTCCATTTAATCAGATTTTAAGTATAATAATCATTCCATTGATCACTACATAATACCTCTCAGCCGCCATTAATCTTTTGACACTCTAAAACTATATCATTAGTAAGAGCCCCCTTGCCTGGATAGTATAGGGCGGCATCTTGGTAGTTTTGTGGTGTTACGGGTACCTTGGCTTTTAAGGTAGAGAGGTGTAGATCACTTATGTCAACATAATAATGCTTCTGGACTACACACTGAACTGAACAGCGTTTGTTTTAATGAACGATGCCTTCTGTGAATTTTATTTTGTTCAGTTATACCTAAATAGTAATAGTTCCAGGATACAAAAAGGCTCTTAACTCTTTCAGTCGTGGTGGTTAGTGTCGGTAACCACCTATTAAAATTTCTTTTTTGTTGATGCGGTACCATCTATCGGACATTTGCTGATTTATTGTATTTTTATGCATCTCAGGCAAAACTGACGATAGATACAAGCCATATAGTAGCAATTTGCATATGTATTAGTCGGCCTACTATGGACAAGCTTCCGGTAGCTGTCACCCAACTGCGGCATTAGCAAATGCTTATATTTCGTCATATATACTATTTTCCGAGTAAAAAATGTGCCGAATGCATTCCGTGCATGCTATAAATTCACCTTGTATAGCCCATTGTGCTCGTAAACTTTCCAAGACGAGCAAATGAAGCACACATTTTGCACCTTCGACTGATAGCTCAGCGTTGAGATGTAAACAAACTCTTATAAATTCACTTTGAAAGGCGATAAAAATTATACGGGTGTAAGTACTGAAATAATTTTCACTTCACTACGAGCGCTATTGTGTTCTCCGCGGATCGTCTGGATTTCACTGTAGAAATCCGTCTCTAAACCGTACAAAACCTCGAATTTTCGTTGGCACCTCCACAATTCTTCATATAACGCCATGTAATTTAGCCAGCAAAGTCGGCCTACTAATGGTCATGTGTGTGGTAGTAAGCGCTGCTGCCATATGGCTTGTATCTATCGTCAGTTTTGATCTCAGGTGACAGGAATTCAGTTTTCATTTTCCCTCTATAGTACAAAGTTCGTCAGAACGGAGATTAGAATATAACGTGCCCCAAGTTATTAATTTTACTGTGAAAGAAAATCGTAAAAAAGCAGGTGAAGAAGTTATTTTAAAATTAGGGTTGGTTTGTTTGATAACATATTTCGATCGCTTAACAATCATAAAAGAGTTAACTTCGGTTTGTGTGTTTGTGACGTTTTATCGTGAAAAATAAAAGGTGGTTATCGTTGCTTACCACCGTAACGATCGTAGCTGTTATTAGTTCTGGTTGTCCATAAGGATGTTTTAGTCTTTATTTTACTTTTTACAGTCTCGCAAACCCGCGAACGAAGAAGTTCTAAATTATTTGTTGGAGGACATACCTTCGGGTGATGAAAGTACCTGTGACGAAGAGTCCGATCACGAGCCAGGAGATGACCAACCTATTTACATGTTCTTAGATGACACAATAGGAGAAGATCAAGAAATAGATTCTCTTAGCTTTGATGCCGGTGGTGATTTGCCTTTATCTAGTTTTCCTTTTGCCTCAGTAAACTTGGAAGTTCCACTAGCTCCGAACAGAACTCTGGCTTCCACCAGCCATACAATTAATGTCCCAAAAGAAAAACAACTACAAAATGGACTTGCCAGGCAAATTTACAGAAACTGTTGGAATACCAGTACACATAAACTCATCAGGAGATGCGAGTCCTTTACAACTTTTCCGCATGTTTTGGTCCAGTGACTTGCAAGGAATATGAAGCTTTCAGACTAACATATATGCTATACAATCTGAAAAAGCTTACACTGCCATTACGATTGAGGAATTGGATGCGTTTTTGGTATTGAATCTAGTGATGAGGATAAAAAAGCAACTGAGCTATAAGCACTATTGGTCTTCTAGTCCAGACTTACATGATGACTATGTATCAAGATTTATGGCATTCAATAGGCTTAGCTGGATTTTGAATAACTTATATCTGAATGATAATAGCCTTACACCTGATAAAAAAGACGAAAACTATAACAAGTTATAGAAAATTCGACCCTTGCTAGATATAATGCAACGAAATTTCCGTAGAAATTATAAACCATCTGAGCATATTGCTATGGATAAGAGCGTGATCAAACTTAAAGGCCGAAATTATTTGAAACAGTACATGCCTGAAAACCCCACAAAACGTGGTTACAAAGTCCGAATTGACTGTGCTGAATCAATTTATTGCCTAGATTGTGATATTTGTACGGGCAAATAAGGAGATGAAGTTGAAACTGATCTCGGTGGCAGGGTTGTGAAGAATTTTTGTGAGCACCCGAAAGGCCAAAACTATAGAGTTTATTTTGACAACTATTTCAACAGTTACCCTTTGCAAGTAACACTCAAAGAGAATAAATTTTGGGCAACTCAACAAAAAAGCTCTTACCCAAGCTAAAAGACGACAATGGTTTACAGCGGGGCAATATGATTTCCGTATCAGTGATAGCAAAACCAGTTTGCTAAAATGGAAAGACGAAAGATCTGTTTTTATTCTATCTAGCTCCCAAAGACGTGGGAACAGTCACAAGAAGGAGACGTACTGGAGAAAAAGTTAAATTTCCCTGTCCAAAATCCATCAAGGAATACAAAAGTCACATGAATTATTTTGACAACTTTGACCAGCTCAAACAAAGCTATACTGTAGACAGAAAACTACACAAGTGGTGGCATCGTTTTTTCTTCCATTTGCTGGATTGCTCGGTTACGGATACTTTTCTAATTTACAAAGAACTACAACTTACTTCTCGACCAGATCTCTGCTCATTCTGCTCAAAAGAATTTCACCGCTCAGTATATCAAGAACTTCTAGCTCCCGCATTTGTGACACTACGATGGCCAAACCATTTTGAAGTAACCGCGGCTCGTCAGCAGCATCTCCTAAGCCAGTGGTTATCAGAAAACACAAACCAACAGTTCCAAGGGAGACCCGCCTTGAAAATAACCGCCATCAACCAGAACTATCCTCTTCAAAAACGTGCTGTCAGTGCAACACTAAAAAAGTGCCAGTACCTACTATTTGGTAATGCAGCACTTGTAAAGTTCCGCTTTGCTTGCATAAAGGAAAGGCCTGCTTTCAAGAATTTCACAAAAAATAGATTCACTAAGTTGGTTTCGTGTTTTACTGAATACTTTGGGTGATGTGTGGATAATAAAAAATTAAACTTTATCTCAGCTGTCTACAGTCATGGTGGTCATCGTTACTAACCACCATTTTTCTCGAAAGTTCTTTACAAAAAAATATATCTGATTATATTTTTCAAATCTAATAATCACCTAAAGTCAAAGTCAAAATCGCTTTATTTAATACTAACCGTTATAAATTTTAAAAGAAAATAAAGCAAATTCCAAACATTAACAATATAAAAACTTAATGGCCCAAATGGTTCTCTAATTTATACGTTATCATTAAACTCATTTCAGCAAGAAAAACTACAGCAAATTCAAATTAATAAAGATTATTACATATATTATTATTTGATTGGAAAAAGGAGAAAAACCCAACCTACACTATTCAAAATTATTTATAATTTAAACACAACAGCGAACTTTGATCCTACACCTAATATGCTATAACCTAATTCTAATAAACCTTCAATCAAAAACTTTATCTTATACTCAAAAAACTCTTAACACAATATTCCTTACCTATGCGTTTAATCTTATCTCTAACCTCATAAAATAAACAGAACATATACCTAACCTATACCTAATTTTGAACACAAATAAACAACAACACTAAATGTAGCACTAATGAGCTGAAACTAAATAACGAAAAACACCAAAACTGAAAATAAACACGAATAATTTAGACATTGTCATTCAGCCACCAATACCTAGATTGCCCCGTCTCAGCTCGATCAGCTTCAACGTATCTAGCAAATGAGTATCTCCATTGGAATTGTTGGTCTCGTGAACTCAAACTTGGAGGATATTTTATCTTCTTATCGGTGGCCCGTCGATATATGTGATATATGACTGGGACGCCGTCAGAATCAAAAACATATCGATTCATGTCCAAATACACGAATGCTTCTGGAGGAATGAAGCCAGTAGCGAGGCAAGTCGCAATATACCCGTCTGTAAAGTGGAACGGATGGGAAATCCAAGGGTTTCCACTCACAGATCTCTCGATATAATTCCGAAGAAGTTTCAATATAAAAATATCGATTCTCGTCACTTCAGCAGTTTGATAAATTCTTCTATTCGATATATAATGTTTCCAATCCGTCTAAGGCTTTCTGTACAAACCAGTACATGCACGAAGACATTTCCTTTGGAAAACTCTTAATTTTTCCATAGTACTAGCACTCTGGTTGTACCAAATCTGACATCCATACGTCAAAACTGATCTAACCAGAGTCTTGTCACAGATAATTTTGACCTTTTGATCAATGTATTTGGAACGAAGGAGTCTTCGTGGGGCCATGACTACTTTTAGTGCCTTACTGTGCATAATTTTCACATGTTCAGTAAAGTACAGATACTGATCGAGATAAACACCGAGGTATCGAACACAGGATTTATGTGGAACTTGTTCTAAACTACCCTCGCCAGCCATGATGTGGAAATCTTTCCAATTACGTTTCAGGTTTTGACTGACCCCCTGCAGCGTTTTCCGAAACAAGATTGCAGGGGGTCAGTGTACAACTGTACATCATTGACCATTTTTTGAAGATTTCTCTGAATTATTGTAGCTTTTCGGTCTGCCGTATAGATGATCAGATCATCAGCGAACGTTTACAATGATCGCATTGGCAAGACGTTCAAATCAAAGCCTTTCAATATCTTGCGAATGAAGATTGAGAAGTAAAGAAGCGCAGTAATTGTTCCCTGCTGTAGACCATTCAAGACCTTGAACTCACGCATTGTTGTCAGATTTCCATTGGTTTCAACAAACGATTTCCCGTATAACACACTGCACATCATGGCGACAAGGTGTCTGGGGAACTTGTCCTGAAGGAGTTTAAAAACGGGTCCATCTAACCACACTGTATCGAAGGCCTTCTCCATACCAATGAGACATGCTCCAACAAATTCTCTATCATTTAGTTTCCAACAGATATCTGAGGTTACTTTCGTTATTGCATGTGTGGTCGAATGCCTGGCACGAAAACCAAATTGGCGATTCGGCATCAACTCATATTCCTGAATGTGGACGTTTTATGCTCTGTTGAGTATCACTTCAAACACCTTGCTGATGTTGGGCAGCAAGCTGATTGGGCGATAGCATATGGGGCATGAAGATTCTTTTCCTTTCTTCAAGATCGGAAATACCTTAGCCTTTTTCCACTCATTTGGGAAATATGAATTACTCAACATGTTGTTGAACAATATGCAATAATTCCTAACAGAAAATTCAGGCAAATGTCGGAGAACTACATTTGGAATACCATCAGTACCACATGATTTCTTGTTGTTTATCCTGCGAAACATGAAACACAAGTCTTCATAGCTGACAAAATAATCAATAAGATTCAAGCTCGGTATGAAGTCAGATATTAATGTTTCATTGGAATGAAGAATGGATTGGCCGTTCAGGCTTGATTTGAAGTCAGAAGCTTTTGCTTCAACGACCTCTGAAAATATTTCATTCCCTCAGAGTATGGTAAATGAACCATTTCAAAATGTGTTCCGATCAGGGATAGTTTGTGCAAGCCCTCCCAAATAATCCTGTTTCTATTTCTATCCGGAGTCGTACTATCAATTTCGATACCAGCCCTATCGAGAAAATTTATCTCATCACTAGTGACTTCAAGATTCGATACCTTCCATCGAGACTTCTTGCCGAATATGTTATTCACTTTCGCGAAAGTGCCATCTGGGTCCTGTGGGCTAACAATCCTCAATTTTTCCGCCCATTGATTGCTGACCTCACTCCTGAAGTATGACCGAATTAAGTTCCGGGCGTTCCTCAGGTGTAATTTCAATAAAGCCAACGAGGGATGGTTGTAGTCCAAAAATCGCCAAAAATTATTGTTGACGCGTGTGAGAAGGAGGCTTTTCAATCTTTTCAACCTTGCGATGGTTGGTGTTTCATATCCTGCCATATCATTTCGATGTTCAATTTTGGGAACGACTTTCTCAATCGTTTCCAATGTCAGCTTCTCTAACTTCGAGAAATAGAGATCTATTTCATCGTAAGTTCGATTTCTATCATTAGGAACCATTGAGCAAGAGTTGCCGCTATCAGGAGGGGGACATTGCTTCTGGTACTCCCGGTTAAACTTCTTTTGAAATTCTCCCCAGTCTGTTGTTTTGAAATTCAACCGCTGATTTTCTTATTGAACTGGAATGAGAAAGAAATCATCTCTTTGATGATTGATTTCCATTACGATTGCGTTATGGTCGCTATCGTAAGGAAGCACCTGCAGTTTAAGTTGAGGACTATTAAAGTTGAGTTCAAGTCTTGCGTCAGCAATGCAGAGGTCCAAATTCGAATTTGTCCTAGGGTATGTTGGGAACTCTGACCCATAAAGATTTAACCTGTATTCAATTTGGTTCTCTGTTATCCACGATTTCAGTAATATACCTCTTGGATTAGTAGTCGCGTTCAGACATGATATATGCTAGGCATTCAAGTCACCAGCAAGAATATAATAACTATGCAGCCTACTCAATTCGAGTATTTCAAACAAGGAATCGAGCTCCTCCTTGAGCTTGAGAACAGTTCCACGAGTTGCATAGGCAGAAATAACAAAGAAATTATCCCCACCAGGCAGTGAGATTTTGATAACGGACACTTCAAGAGATAAAAAGCTTTTGAATTCGACTTTTTCAATATTTTAGAAACAATCGGGTCTTTGAACCAATATTCCGGGGCCACCTCCCCCATCACCTATTACACTTTCGTTTCTTGCGAATTCAAAATCATTGAATGTCATAGAGTGTAATGAATTGAGGTCGGTTTCGGTGAGAAGCATGATGTCAGGCTTTTGCTTAACAATGAATCCAAGGAGATAATCTCGCCGATGTATAGTAACAATGGAGTTGACGTTGAACGAGATCAGACGAATCCTATCCATGGGAATGTGACTGGATGACAAATTATTTTGTTACATTTGAAACCCCTAAACGATGAAAAGCCAGATTAATGTTCGTATCTTGTTTATCGATTCTCTCCAATAGAGAATGTAATTGCTGTAAAATTTTGAGAAGCAGCTCATCATTGCCACTTAGAGTATTTACACTATTTACGGCATTTGCTGCTGGTCCTCTAGCGGGTTATGCAAATGATACTCCGGACTTGCGGAAGTTTGGAGCTAAGACACTGCGGTGTAGTTGTATTTGCTTTGGGATAAATTTAACTCTCGCATCTTGATATCGGGAGCATCCTTGATATGATGCCGGGTGTACCAAAAACACTGCAGTTAACACAGAATAATTTCTCTTTTGGCTCCGTCTGAGCCAATTTGCACTCATCGGGAGCATGCACGTCCTTACATTTGACGAATCGGTAATGCATGGCGAAGTTGGCAGCCGAGTGCCTAAATCGTTGACAGCGATAACACTGGTTGATTTCTCGTTTCTTTAGGCACTCCCACCTCACCACTCGGAAATTCAAGTTTCTGATTTGTTGAAGAGCACTTGGGCTGCTTTTATTTGATATCTGCACTAAATAAAGTGGTAACTTTTTTTTCGACGTCGACCTTCCTGTTGCGAATGTTTTGACGAAGATAAATTCGATTTCTAGTGCTGCTTCTTTGAGCACCTGAAGAAGATCGACGGTATCTTCTCCGCAGTCCAAGCTCTTCAACAAGAAGGTCTGGTTCTTCGCGCTTTTCGGGTTATATATGAAGTGTAGAGCTTCCCCAGAATTTAGAGCATTTTTTGCTGATTTGAAATCAACCAGTGATTTCGTTCTGATACTTAGCTTTTCGGAATTGATTCGTTTAACCTCGAAATTTGTCAATTTGTTTTCGGCTGCCAAAAGCCGAACCATGTCCTTACCGCTTTGACCGAACACATTAATTGGCGGAACTTTGTCTGTACTCTTGGCTACTTTTTGAGGAGGACCAGCAGAACTACGGGCTGGTTTCTTCTCCTTATTTTAAATTTTTTAAATAGAGGATAAAATTATCATTATATTGACTAACATTACCTTGAATACTTTCATCAACCTCCATTCCTTGTTGGAATCCGTCCAGCACTGCATAGTACTAATAATCACCTATGATTCTGGAATAAAGGCAAATGAATTGTTTTTTATCTAGGTAAAACTGCGCCTATAAGAGTTAAAGCGTTTTCCTCTAATCAAATTTATAAATACCATTTGTCACATCACTTCTTTGTACCTGAACCAGAGTTAATTAGTTAATTACTTAAAATTTGCCCGGACGAAAATATCCCTTTTAGGGCAATATTCGTAATTTAGGGGATTAACAGGGATTAAACCAATTAGCCTTGTTGAAAAAGGAATTAAAGGCAATTAAGTGCTGTCCAATGGTTGCCTTGTTTTAAACCATGTGTGTACAAAAGCAGAGATCCCCTTCTGCAAATCAAACAGTTTATCTTCACATTCTAGAAAAATGAGTGAAGAGCAGCAATAAAGGTACCGAGCCAAATTTAGCGAGCAACAATTATCCGTTTTAACAGCGTTCTACAACCGAGCAACATTGTTCACCAAGAGCGATTATGTTGCTCTTGGTGAAGAAACAGGGCTATCGGAAACAGTTGTGAAATCATGGCTAAACAACTGACGGCGGAAGGATATTGTGCTTGGCGTGAGAAAACCCAAGCGGTAATGGAATGCTAGCGAGTCAAAAACTAGTTCCGATGTAAGCCACAAGGATGAGTCGAGCATTGAAGCAGAACTGCCACCAATCGAACTTGTATGCAATTTAAATCCTTTGACACAAAAATTAAAGTTCGATTGGAATCTTGCAGCAGGTGAATCGCCTACTGGTGAGTTGCATTTGATCTCAAATGAAAAGGGTAACTCTAGAAGTGAGTGCGAGCAAATACTCGATGATGGCCTGTCGCGAATCGAAGAAAAGCCAGTAAAAGACGAAGAAAATGTAAATGCTGACGGATTGCAAACACAAATATCGGCAAGTAATGACTCAATATCCGAAATTCTGGGAGCGCTTGAAGGAAATATTCAGCCCACAGAAAATTTTGAGTTTGATTATGACTCAATGTCCTAACTTCTCTCAATGCTTGAAGGAAATAGTCAATTGGCAGAAGATCTTGAGCTTGACCCGACAATTATACACCTGGCTTCAGAAGTCGAGGAGCAATCAGTGGCACCACCAACTTTAAAAAGAGTTCTTTGGCGTCGTTTCAAAGGCAAACAGAAAAGAAGGAAGCATTCTCATCCGCATTTCCGTAGAAAAAAGACTTTTTCTAATCGTAGGAGAAACTCTTCAAATAGCAAAATCTGGCACATCTACAAGCACATTAGAATGAAGGCTTATAAAATACTGTTGGCCAAATGTAGCCGGGGGCAGAAGAGCGATGAATTTATTTCAATATTCATGCGCTGCGAGGAGTTGATAAAGTATGTATATAGTAGGAGAGGATTACGGCACTGTTTCTTCAAATGCTGATGTTGGAATTGTTTTCGGTGGAGCTATGGAAGCGACAATTGAAGATGCTGATAAGAGCTACTTTTCGATGCTCAAAAGCTCGAAAATTGTGCCTGAAATAGTTGACAAGCCTACTGTAAAGATTTCAACGGAAAAGAATAAAGTCGTTACTTACGAATCTCTTTCTGTTAGCATCGAGACTGAAGCCGTGGCTGACCAAAGTGAACTAGTAGATCTTGGACTCTCGGTGGCCATTTTCCTGGAATCTTTAGAATGTGACTCAAAGGATCCCCGAAATTTGTTAGTAGAAGATTCAGGAGCATATGTTTCAAGCAAAAGTCCATGTAAAACCAGTGAACTTTCCACAGAAATCGAAGCCGAACACAAATATGAGAACCCACACCAGCAATTAATCTTTGCTCTAAATTTCAACGAGAAACGTTAGAATCTTTTCTCGGAAAGTTGTTCTTCGGTAAATTAAGCACACTCATCACGAAGGAGCTCCTACTACGCGACTCAGAATCATGATGCATATTACAGGCAAAATGAGTTAAATTACCAAAATAATATCCAGCCAAGTCATTTACCATCACAATCGATACAAATGCCATCAACAAATACTGTTTATTCAGAAAATTATTGGAATTCAAGAACGCCCTCTGTACCTTATTCAAATTATTATAGTCAATGGTGTAATCAGCAGCCACCCTGCACTTCAAGTGGTATGAGTTACAACAATTCGAATGGAGGGCTTGGAACATCGATGATGGCCCAAGCTGGACAGTTGAGAAACACAACAGGACGTACTTATCTACAAAAATGCCTGTTCTAGGAAATCAAGCTTACTCGACGCAATCTAATGGGATGGTCTATGGCAATTCTACTAATACTCAGATGAACTATGCCCATCCTTCCTATGCTGGAGTACAAAGTTGGCCGGGGGGAAATTTCCAAATGAACCAGGCATACTGTGCTAATTATGGAGGAATGGAAAGATATTCTGGGAGTCATTGAATTTCAACAAGTCTTGCGTGATGCGCAGAGGACAGTTCATATCGGAATGAACACGGGAACAGAGAGTTCTCCGACCAAAACGTCTTTTAAACAAAATCAAACCCCCTGAGACGCCCAAAATGTTATGGTTTTTTTCCAACGAAAAAAAATTTTGACACTTTGGGTGCCTCAGGGTGTTTGACTTTGTTTAAAAGACGTTTTGATCGGAGAACTCTCTGTTCCCATGTTCGTTCCGATATGAACTATCCTCTGCGCATCTTGTAAGACTCGTTGAAATTCAATGACTCCCAGAATATCTTTCCATTCCTCCATAGTTAGCACAGTATGCCTGGTTCATTTGGATATTTCCTCCCGGCCAACTTTGTACTCCAGCATAGGACGGATGGGCATAGTTCATCTGAATATTAGTAGAATTGCCATAGGCCGTCCCATTAGATTGCGTCGGGTAAGCTTGAATTCCTAGAACAAGCATTTTTGTAGATAAGTACGTCCTGTTGTGTTTCTCAACTGTACAGTTTGAGCCATCAGTGATGTTTCAAGCCCTTCCATTCGAATTGTTGTAACTCATACCAGTTGAAGTGCAGGGTGGCTGCTGATTACACCATTGACTGTAATAATTTGAATAAGGTACAGAGGGCGTTCTAGAATTCCAATGATTTTCTGAATAAACAGTATTTGTTGGTGGCATTTGTATCGATAGTGATGGTAAATGACTTGGCTGGATATTATTTTGATAATTTAACTCATTCTGCCTGTAATGTGCATTATGATTCTGAGTCGTACAGTAGGAGCTCCTTCATGACGAGTGCGCATAATTTGCCGAAGAATAACTTTCCAAAAAACCTTTGTTACATTTTTCGCTGAAATTTAGAGCAGAGTTTCATTGCTAGTGTGGGTTCTCATATTTTCATTCAGCTTCGATTTCTGTGGAAAGTTCACTGGTTTTACACGGACTTTTGCTTGAAATATATGCTCCTGAATCTTCTACCAACAAATTTTGGGGATCCTTTGTGTCAGATTCTAAAGATTCCAGAAAACTGGCCACCGAGAGTCCAAGATCTACTAGTTCGCTTTGGTCTTTTTTCTACGGTAATGCGGATGAGAATGCTTCCTTCTTTTCCGTTTGCCTTTAAAACGACGCCGACAAACTCTTTTTAGAGTCGGTGGTGCCACTGATTGCTCCTCGACTTCTGAAGCCAGGTGTATAATTGTCGGGCCAAGCTCAAGATCTTTTGCCAATTGACTATTTCCTTCAAGCATTGAGAGAAGTTCGGACATTGAGTCATAATCAAACTCAAAATTTTCTGCGGACTGAATATTTCCTTCAAGCGTTCCTAGAATTTCGGATATTGCGTCATTACTTGCCGATATTTGTGTTTGCAATCCGCCAGCATTTACATTTTCTTCGTCCTTTACTGGTTTTTCTTTGATTTGCGACAGGCCATCATCGTGTTTTTGCTCGGGCTCACTTCTAGAGTTACTCATTTCATTTGAGATCGAATGCAACTCACCAGTTGGCGATTCTCCTGTTGCAAGATTCCAATCAAACTTTAATTTTTGTGTCAAAGGATTAAAATCGCATACTAGTTCGATTGGTGGCAGTTCTGCTTCAACGCTCGACTCATCCTTGTGGCTTATACCGGAACTAGTTTTTTATTCGCCAGCATTCCATTGCCGCTTGGGTTTTCTCACGCCAAGCACAATATCCTTCCGCCGTCAGTTGTTTAGCCATGATTTCACAACTGTTTCCGATAGCCCTGTTTCTTCACCAGGAAGCAACTAATCGCTCTTGGTGAACCATGTTGCTGTTAAAACGGATAATTGTTGCTCGCTAAATTTGGTTCGGTACCTTTTTTGCTGCTCTTCACTCATTTTTGTAGAATGTGTAGATAAACTGTTTGATTTCCAGAAAGGGATCTCTGCTTTTATACACACATGCTTTAAAACAAGGTAACCATTGGACAGCACTTAATTGCCTTTAATTCCTTTTTCAACAAGGCTAATTGGATTAATCCCTGTTAATCCCCTAAATTACGAATATTGCCCTAAAAGGGATATTTTCGTCCGGGCAAATTTTAAGTAATTAACTAATTAACTCTGGATCAGGTACAAAGAAGTGATGTGACAAATGGTATTTATAAATTTGATTAGAGGGAAAAGCTTAAAGAGTTTTGCGCCATTTAAAAATTCTCCAACTCAATGCTCCTCCAATTTTCCAGAAAAATGCTAATAAATTTAATTTAAACAAATATATATTTCGGAGGTAAGAGTTCCTCTTTCTTCTGTTATTTTTTGGCATACCAAAAAACACTGAAGAAGGAGGAGCTCTAACCTCCAAAATAAATTTTTGTTTAAATTAAATTTATTTGCGTTTGTCTGGAAAATTGGAGGAACATTGATTTGGAGACTTTTCAAAGCGTATTTTTATATCCAGAAACTATCACTATTTCAAGTATAATGGACATAATAAAATCCAAAGGGGGCATTATTCACTTTAAAAAATGCCCTTTTCAATTCTCTATGAGCAAGCAAAGCGCCTGTTATAAAAATCAAAGTGGATGACAGGAGATCAATTTTCTACCGTCATAAAAAAACAAAAGTGACATAGAACTACTTCCACTATTCATTTCGGCAACATACAAAAGTTATAGCAGGAATAGTCTGTTGAATGGTCAACTTCGTGGACTGCTCATACTAACCGACATTTGAGAGACATTATCTAGCAGACTTGAGAACATCTCAATCTGAGCCTTGGTCTTCAGGATTAGTCTCCTCCAATCATCAAAGTGCTGCCACCTCTTCGTCAGTTGATCCCTCCAAGCTAGGATCTGCTATCAGTTTCTATCATGTTCTCCTATCGAGTCCACGGCCATGTCCCTGCAGTATATCTTGGGCTCGACCCTTTAATGCTATTTTGGGTAGCGGTCGCATCCTGTTTACATGGCCCACTTGTTGCAACTCACATATCTTTATGCAAGCAGATAAATATGCTTCGCTAAATAATTCATTCATCTTACGGTTGCAACGTAGTCTCCATTCTATTCCTTATTTCAGAGTCTGGGGTGGTAAGCTTTCTTTGCAGCCATTATGCCGCATCCAATTTCGTCCATTTCATTGCCCCTTTAATTCAGATTGCCTCCAAGATCGACGAAGTGGTTTATACGTTCATGGTTATAATCTCCTACGGTCAAGTTTTGTCTAAAAGGAGTTTGTTTCTTCATTTGAGTCATGGGCTTGGTTATTGTTCCATTAGCTCGTAAGCATATTTGGTTTGATTTGAAACTCAGGCTCAGAAATGGATACTGATAATATGAATTTGAACATTATGGGAACTACCGGCTACAACTGTTGTGCTCTCGATTACATGCTCCAGTGCAATATTAATCAGCATTTGGGAAATTCGATGCGCTTATTTCAAGCCTGATTCTAGTTTGTAGCTATTCGATAAATAGACGTTTACCGTGACCTGGGACTCCATGTGCAACAGCGTGACGTAGACCATGCGGACTAGTTTTGTTGGGCTACCAAATTTAAGCATCATTTCTGTTGGCCCTATCGTACTTATTTCTGTCGGCCCTATCGTACGCTTACTTGAATCTTATGAAGAATTAGTGCATGTTGATGTTATTTCCAGCTCTTTTTGAGCACTTTCTTAATTGAGAACATTTTGTGGACTCTAGACTATCCAGATAAGTAGCCTCCCTAATATTTTCCTACAATATTTTCATAGTACTGCACTTTTTTTGCGATAGGTAGGTGAATGCCATTTACGCACAGAGTGTGGGACTCCCATGCTCACAAGAAGGCGACTGGACTACCTATTCAACACCTCCCCTGTCAACCTGAGAACCTAGCCTGGGATCGTTAGATATATTACTTTGGGTCAGGTCTCGTTCTGTTACGCCGTGAGGCGTCTTCAAGCTGGGAGACCCCTCTTCTAGCGGGAGGGGAGAGGTGAATACGAAGTGCTAGACAAGCAATCTCCTGGCCCCAACGCTCCCAGCTGCAGTGAGTACCTTTTATCTTTTAGGACTACCCGACCATAATGTGCCACATGGTTCCATTTGTCAACCGGTTCGAGCATCACCGCGGCTATACTATCCGGGGTGAGCTCTCCCATCTCCCTGCAGAGGTCCTCTCGCTGCAGTCGTTTATGATGATTCTCGTACCTTTCCCATTTTTAATCGCCCGTAATGATTCGCTTCAAAAACGGCTCGCTTTCGTTGCGTTTTATTAGCATTTCGCAAATGGGAATTCGTTCGATGAAATTTTTTTGTGCTAATTCAAGCGGCACCTAAACGTTGAGCTTCTTTGTGTATCCAGCCTTACGCAAATCGTTCAAAACTGTTTGATGATGGATATTCAGTTCCTTAGCAATATCATGGCTGCTTATGTGTCAGTCTTCTTCAATTTTTTTGTAAAATTTCATCGACTTTTTCAGTGATTGGTTGATCTGACAGCAACATTTCCAGAATGATAGCCAGCGAACCATCTCTTGGCTGTGGCTTTTTATGAAGAATCTCGACCGCAGACACCAAAATTTTTTTCACGAGCCTGCGATGCATTCTCACGTTGATGGTAGTGATATTGTAAAATGTAACGAATTTTTTCAGAAATTTCACTCATTTTTTAAATGAATACAACTTTTGACACAAAAGACGAAATACAAAACTGTCCCGGAAAAAAATTGTAGACTAGAATTTCACCTTTCAAACGCATTATTAGTATTGCCCGATATATACCAACAAACACCATCTAGTGACAAAAAAGGCTCAATACTTTTTAAGCTATCCAATATATATATATATATATATATATATATATATATATATATATATATATATATATATATACATGTATATATATATATATATACATGTATATATATATATATATATATATATATATATATATATATATATATATATATATATATACATATGCATATATATATATATATATATATATATATATATATATATATATATATATATATATATATATATATATATATATATATATATATATATATATTATATATATATATATAAATATATATATATATATATATATATATATATAAATATATATATATATATATATATATATATATATATATATATATATATTTCTGTTTTTGAATTGCAAATTACTGTTGTAAGCAGAACTTAATTTCTTATACTCTTTCCTGTGCTGCAGTAATTTCCAATAGGAAACATCTTTAGGGCTCTATAAAATAATTTTACAAAACCCTACTAAAATTGCGTCCTGTCTGTCCGTCCGTCCGTCCGTATGTCACAGCAATTTTTCTCGCAAATCATGTGAGCTAGAAACATAGAATGTTGTATGTAGGTGTAAAGTAGAGCCGTCTTTAATTTTCAGCTACAAAAAAATTTTATAAGGTATTTAGGGGGGGGGTCTCCCCATATAGAAGAGTGGGCCCCGAAAAAATGAAAGGTCTTAATGAAAGCTTTTCAAAACAGGTCTTAAACTCGCAACACACGAAAAGTTTGTGTTCCCCCACCGTGATTGCATATCAGTGATCAGAAAAATCTGAATAAAATTATGGGAGCGGACGCTTATGGGTGCAATAACAACAAATATCTTACAAGTAGAAATTCACTCAACTTTGTTAATAATAGTATGATATTCGAATTTCACATTTTCCCCAATAAAATCGGATGAGTACTCTTGAACTCAACGAAATTCAATATTTAGGTAGTCTTATAAAATGACTTTATATTCTGTATACACACGGAAGTTATAGCCATTTGAAATTTCTCGAATTTCAACAACAATAATACATGATTTCGGGATTCTATGGACTTTTCATCGAATCACAATGCAGTTTTGAGTTGATCTTCTTAAAATTTTCAGTTAAGATTGATAACATAAATATTTTTGAGAATTCATGATTTGAGTGGTTTTTGTTTGTATGCAACATACTGGCGTCCGTCAAAAATAGAGAAACAATGAATTTTCTTTTGAACATGCAATTCTCTTTGACATGTTTCTTAACTTTATTAGTTGCTGGTCATTACATTTCATAAGTTGAGTACAAAACCCTTCTGACATGAGCGAAGGTCTGTCTACCTTGCTTATTTTTATTATATTCATTAAGCAATTTATCGTGATTTCTAGAGCACAATTTTCGTTATCATCAAATTATTGTAAGATAAAATATTGCCAAAGTTAACGCTCTCGAATCCTCTTCAATGCCTAATTTCAAAGCAACAGTGAAGCTACATATAAACAACAGCAACACTTATCCTTAATTCGCTATTAAGAATTCCAATCACTTTTTCATATTAGTTGTTTCAAGGAAACTTTCGCCTTCTTATTAGATGATTCCATTCCAACTACAATTCATTCAACTTCCACACCCATCTGGAACCCTCTTGAATTCTCCGAAGTTATCCCTGTGCCATATTAATTTTGACCAAAAGCTGAATGAGCTAAACCTGATTACACATTCTACCTCTACGCAAAAGGACACATTGCTCGAGAATGAAACAGCGTTGCCATTACATACTCAAGTTGTAATTATGTGTAAGAGTACTGACAACCACTTTCCATATATTCTCTTGTATTCTGGCTAAACAGTCCGCCCCGGCTTCCTATTATCAGACTTCAGTGGAATTCATCCAGCTAGTCGTGCAGGAAGCACGGGGAAGGGAGTAGAAGCGATTAGAAACATTGAACGCATACCAACGAAGCAACCAGCAGAATCGTCCTTCTAATACGTAGTAAAGCAGAGCATCAAGCATCCGGTACCAAGCATCCGAGAACCCTAAACTCATAAAACTAGAATGTGATAATTAGTGTACCATTAGGATAAATAATACACAAGTTACTTTTGAATGGATTTCAATGGTATCCTGAGAGCAGAGCAGTGAGGGGCGAGTAACGTGCCAGGGCTGCTGAGAGTGAATGTGATGAATAGCTTTGGTTGGGTACTTGTGAATAAGTGGTGGAAGCTGAACGGACGGGATCGAGGGTGTCAAGTGAAGTGGGCATTAAGCAGATCTAGATAGCAATAGCGGAATTTATGTACTATATTCCTACTCACGTACTCTGAAACGTTCAAGTTTTCGTGAGAATAAATAAATTAAATTCAAAAGAATCTCAATCCTGCCGCCATCCTTATTAATGGATTGAAATTTTATTTGCTTCAAACTCACTGTGCTTGGTAGTCGCAATTTTTACAGATCAAAGTAGAGTCGTTGGGCGCACTCAAGACACGTTTAAAGATGTTTCAATTCAAAAGGGTTAGGTTTTTGGTAATTAAATAAGAAATTTAGATCAACTCACCTCATTTGTATCCTTGGCATATGAATTTGCTAAATTGGATTATCCTTCATTCTTATAGCCTCTGAAAATTTACATTCGCTGAAGCCGATTGCAATTCTCAAAAAGATATTGTCACTCCTGCTACTAAAAATGATACCGAATTGTAATATTTCACCCTCTATTCCATCTTCAAAACATGAAAACTCAATTATCATGCGTACGCACTTCACAAACTACAGAAGTGACTCCTTCCTGTAATTCCAATCACCTGAACAATCACCAGCTACCAAAATTTCGCCTACCTTGTGCAGAAACAACTTGTAGCACTTATTGTTTTCTTACGGAGAAAAATGTTTCCATTACCGTACATTTAATGATGTTGTTACGAGACTCATTGTCCCTTGACACCACTACACTCGGCGCTCAAACATTGCACGTTGCTAAGGCTGATGCGTTTCGCGTTCTTCTAGGGTCCTGCTTCCACCATCTTTGCTCGTTTTTATTTGATTTACACCTCGTATGTGATATGAATTCGCCAGAGAATGTTTGAATTTATCTTCTCGTTAAGGTACAATCCAAGGATTTTGTACTCGTTGGATTACAAACAAGATGGCAATAAGCCAGGATTTTCTCACTGCAGAGAGTCAACAATTAGATGAACGTAGTGAGTAGAACTAGGAAAGGACTCTTAATGGACGACAACTTAGCGTTAGAATTGGATTCCTTGCTGTAATCACAGGAAGGAATATGTAGATAGAGGGAAATGATATCCTTGGTCTTCTCGATTGGTTGCCGGTACACAAAGAATTCACGTAAGAGTAAAATTGGGGTGCCTGAAAGGAGCATGAGTCCCTATTCCTCTGAAGATTCCTCCTAATTGGAATGTACTTTGTGTTCTAGTATAATCTTTGTTCTTCCTAAACTACGGTTGTGTGACACTGGCAAAGCCGCTGACAGAGCAGCACCACAAGCTTACAATCAAGCACTCAAGCCAAACATCCTTGGAAAAAATATGCAGCAACACCAGGCCTTAGTACATTCCATTCTGCTTAGTACGTGTACAAAGTCACCATCCCAGTTTATGGGCCAACCACTCTTTTCTCGGAAAAGCCTTCCAATCCTTGCTACCCTCGCTGCTTGGCCGCCTCCGCTGTATAAATTTCGTTGGTAATTGTGACAGTAATTGGACGATATTTGAAGATAATGTTGGAATTATTTATGATTGTGCGAAATTGGACGTTTTTCCGAATGGCTGTGTACCTACCCCTAGGGATAAGCCTCGACGGCTTGCTGGTGCGGAGGTTCAACAGGGTAAAAGGACATAGTCGATAGACGTGCGATGGTAAATTAGGAGCGCACAGTTACCATTTTTGGAATGCCAAGCTGGTTGTGTGTCCGTCGACTAAGCGGTCGTTGTCGATGGGATTTTTAGTGACACAAATGGAATGTTTGATAGGATTGAATGAATGACACCCAGGACATGTTATATGTACCGATGATGATCAGACCGGAATAGAAGTTTATGTACATATTAGAGAAGGACGTATATCGATTAAAACGAGGAAAAATGTTTCCGGGAGTTCAACAAATATAGACGATAGGTTCGGGTGATGTTTGAATTCCTTAATAACTTTGTGATTTCAGTGAATATGACACTTGAAGGAGTAACAATTTTTTAGTCGAAGCAAACAATAATTCATAAAAATTCATGATAAAGATTTATATATGTTGCCTTCAAAATTTATAAATCAATTTAGCCAACGACCTTAAACGTTTACACCTTGAATAGACTTGAAAAAATACAGTAGAAATAGAGATTTATGTAATTATCTCAAATTTATATTCATTATTCAATCAATTGCTGCATCATTTATTCATAATTATAGCCTCGTTCTTTTCAGTTATTAATTGTTTTTAGCTAATACAATACTCATTTTTAGAGTTTTGTAAAAACAATTTTGACAATAACCTATTAGCATTGGTACCTGTCTATCTGTCAGTGATCACAGCAAGTTTTCTCAGGAACTAAAGAAGCTAGAATCATCGAATTTTGTGAACAGCTCAGAAGCTTTTTGTTAATAAAAGATTCATATTCTAAAAAATATTTCCCTATGTAAGAATAAGACGCCTTGCCATTTTTTTCACCGAAGATAGTCGATAAGGACATCAAACAAAAAGTCTTGGTGAGATCTTATAATATTCTTGGTTACAATATTGCCAATCAAGTAGGCAGGGAAAACGAAGAAATATAATAATAATTATGCCCGCTCCCTCTCACGACTAGACACTTGTGGACCGAAATATCTGAACAATTTCATGAAGATAGGGTACTACAATGATAAATACGACAGAAGGCAAAATATTCTTAACTTTGTTATTGCTAGTAATATTTATGTGTTCCACATTTTCGCCAATAAAATTAGAAAGGTAACTTTAATTTTTTTTTGCTTTAGCACTACAGCCCTTTTTGGGCCTTTGCTTAGACATAGCTAGAGTATCTCATTATCTTGATCGAATGTTCCAACACTCGGTAAGTGATATGGTCATTACCACGCTTTGGGTGTCCGTCCACCCAGCTGTGATACGTTCTAATTTTAAACTAGTAGGTAGTACGTATTATATATCCATCCGAACAATCGCGCTCAACCTTTGAATTCAATGAAACTTTAATCAAAGAATTTCAATACCAGACCAGTAAGTTTTATCAAAATCTAAACATATTTAGCGAAGCTACATTCATTTGAATTTGCATGTACCACAATAACAACAATGTGCGGTTTTCCTACTCCTTGGAATTTCGATCCAACCTAATGGTACATTGTTGATGGGATCTTATCAAAAACTCCTGAAATAAAGCCGTATTTGTGTACAATACAATAACAGTGAGCATGACAGCAATAAAGTCACTGGTATGGATTGTCTACATACGAGTAGATTTACGGCGGACGTTTCATCGAACATAAAGAAGGATCCAGTTCCCCTCTACAATCACGAGTCTATTACCTGTTATTGAAACACGAATTATAAAAGATGTACGCATTGGCACACAGAAATATTCTGCAGAGTAAGCTAAAATTCACGGTACATTACGACAGCAAAGCCCAACCCGTCTCTTTTCATTGAGGGGATAAAGTATTGTTAAAGAATGAGAATGATAAGCACAAGCTCGAGCAAGTATGGGTTAGGTTATATGAGGTTAAGGCCATTACCTCTCCCGTCAATACAACTATTGTAATAAGGAAAAAACTGGTCAATTCGAGTTAAGTCATATTATGAATAAATTATACTAACTTCTCTTTCCTACTTCTAGCAATGCCTGCCATCAATGTCATCTTAAACCTGCTCAGCGTTAACGTTTTGGCAGTCCCGAACGCAAATCTGTTCCCGTACACATTTGAGAGCATCGCTAACATGGAAATACCATTTGCAGATGCGGACAGTTTACTGAGCACCTAGAATATTGTGATGGAAACGTCCACAGCTTGCTGGAGAATCGCTCCTAAACTCTGTTTAAGTGACGGATGCCTAAAAGGACAAAAAGATTATTTACTGATTGGGTCGAGAGAACATTGCATTCCTTATTGGGAACCATGAATAATGAGGATGAGAAAGAACTGTACAGTCAGTTGGATACTCTGGAGGACCAAGAAAAGGAATTGGTTGGATTGAAAAAAAAAGATCAGTCTTGTGAACACATCTTTGGAGGAAATACATAAACCGCTATCAGGCATGATTAACCGGCAAATGGAACTTGGCCTGCAAATGAAGGACATCTCTCTCATGACTGATAAACTACTAGCTGCAAAACGGAGGAAAGTACTATTAACATCATTGTTAGCTCAACTTCTAGAAATCGGTATGCGGCAACACACCATCTTTAACATAGCTGTCGTGATACAGAACAATATAATTCATACGCTTCTAATCTCCAGCAAAAATTTGCAAAATGTCTACGTTAAACCAGGCTGTAGATGTCCCAATTTCTGTCAGTAAATCCTTGCACAGACGGCGGAGCTATATCTTTTAATGCTCTTTTGGGCAACTGGGTCCCTTCAATTTTTTTTGCATGGCCTGACCATTGCACTTTACGTAACTTCACACAAGTGGATACATCTTGTTGTCGTGACGCAGTCTCAACTCTGTTCCTTATTCTACTGGGCCGTGAATTTTCTGGAGCACTATGCGTTCAAATATCTCCACAGCTTTTTCGAATTCGCTTATCAGGGTGCATGTTTCACTTCCATATAACAGCAAAGGTTTAATTAGTGATTTGCCTGTGTACAACTCTGGCCCTGAGAATGGGAGAAACAGAGTAATATGTTATATTTGTGGTATTTATACTGCGTCAAATTTAATTCTTCTGAGAGTCCCTTGCATTCAGGTTGGCTCCGACATAGACAAAATTTTCCACACTTTTAAGATTATTGTCTCAAATGGTCAGGTTTTGTCGGACTGGACTCTTCTTACTCGTTTGAGTCATGAATGCAATTTCCATTTGATTGACTCATAAGCCAGTTATGTTTGCTTCAGATTTAAGGCTCAGAAATTCTCCTTTGGCATCTGAAATCATCAGCATATGCTTCCAATGGTGTGGACTTGAACATTAATGTACCCGAGGTTTCAGCTAATGTCTTCTTAATGACATGTTCCAGTGCAATACGAGTATCAAAGAGTATTGAGACAAGTCTATCTCCTTATTTCAAGCCTGATTCTATTATAAAGCTGTTCGTTAGTTTGCCATTTATATTGAACTAGGGCTCTGTGTTCCGCATCGGGACCTTGGCAATGCAGACTAGTTTTGTTGAAACGTCAAATTCAAACATTATTTTGTACAGCACATTTCTGTTGATACTGTTTGCTTACTTGAAGTCTACAAAGAGTCGCTGCACATCGATACAATATTCCCAACACTTTTCGAGCACCTCTTTAACTGAGAATATTTGGTCTACCTGTATTGTAGACCTTCTAATTCGAAAGACTCCCTGACAATCCCTATAATCCTTTCATAATACGACATTAATTTTCTTTCTATAATTTTGAAGAACATTTTATAAGACGTAAACAGTAGAACGATGTATTTATAGTTTTCACACCTTAACTGGTCCCCCTTTTTGTATGTAGGATATGCCACACTTTTTCGCTAGTCCTCTGGTAACTGCTTTTCTGATCATATTCTGCACATAAGTTGATACAGAAGGTTATTTAGGTGGAGACCCCACGCTGTATCTCGTTTCTGATTGGTAATGAGGTGAGACTCAGACCTCTTGGTCTGCTTCTGCAATCTTCATGCCTTCAGTTGTTGTAAGGGACGTTGTGAATAGCTTCTGGAAATATTATAGCCATCTGTTTTCAATTTTGACAGGGTTACCTTTGGTTGCTTCTTGAGCACTTTTTCAAACACTGGTTTGTGGATTGACGCCGTCCCTTATTTATTTAATAGAGGCATTTGCCGATCTGACTTCATGTTGGATCATGTTTTTGTTTATCTGTTGGATCGTAGTGCTCTTTACATTCTTCGGCACACTTGCTCTTCTTTAGTTTATGTAGGTCCTGAATATATTTTTTATGCGTCTAGTTCCTTTCTCTAACCACTTCGTTGCATTCTCTGACATATCAATTTTTCCTACTTTCCTTTGGCCTGTGGCCCAAGACCTCTTCTGTCGCTTCTTTTACCACATTTCTTGCTGTTTTCCACATGAGTTTGATATCATCGTTACTTTTCCCTACCTGCGGGGATATTTTGATGTGATTTTTTAGTGCTGACATGTATGTGGCCGTTACTGCCCTATCGTCTAGCTTGTGCATCTGATACCTTCGGTTTACTGATGTTTCTTGTTTAAAGCTCTTGGAGATGCAGAAAGAGCTCTTGCAGATGTGATAAGAGCAGATTTAATGACATATATTGAAAGTAGACTTCACACCCATTTGGACTATGTTCGGTGAAAAAAAAAAAATTGGTGGTATCGCATTCTTAGAGAAGGTGACTCCCTTAAAGCCCTTTGAAATTTATTTGACTATGAGGCTTTCATGAGCCAAAAACCACTATGCTGATCATAAAATTTGATGATTTAGCTTTTCTAATTCTAGGAAAATTTGCTGTGGCACCCTCATGGGCAGATTTTGTTTACAAAATCCTAGTAAAGAATCAATAGTCTTTCTAAGATTTGGACTATTAATCGAACCAGACACTACACTTTAGACTTGATCCTCGTCAAATGTTCAAATTAGATAAACAATAAAATTTTTTTACAATTTCATTTAGTCAATGGTTGTTTGTAACATTACGACAAAGTAGTGGCTGGTTAAACAAGTGTTTCCGTTTCGGGAAAAATGTTTTACAACCTGAGTAATGTAAGAAGTACTGAAGAACACTGCAGCTAACAGTTTCCTCTTTCAAGAGTGAATTTCATCTTGAATACATATAAACCTCGGAAGATTATTGACTCCAATCTATTCTAGGGTAGGTTAGGATTGACTATTGTAACCTAGATTGCATTAAGGCAAAGGAGATTAAAATGAAGATCGTTTTAAGGAATTGAATGAAATTGTGACAATCAGGGCTCATTTTTCACAGCTCTAACAACCACGAAGGCAATACCCGTATAAAATACGGTGAATTCTTGGCTGCACGCTACTGCAAGACAAACATGCGGTAAACTGGTACCTTTGTCTTAGATTAAACTTTATATGCGCTCGGCTCAAGGTCCTAAACGGTACTCGAATCGAGAATTGGGACTGATCGTCATTGCCCATAGCAAAAATAACAAATTGATCACTATCTGTTGACCATTCCAGGCTTCAGTAGGAATCCATGGCAAACGCAAATGGGACGCTTATACTATAGATTTTACCTGCAGTACATCTTCATTTATCTGTATATCTTATGAGTAAAGTCGATGAATAGTCGATGAAATTAAATTTAACAAACCTCACTTGCTACTCCAGAATTTAACTTTTTTAAAGCTAACTATGAAGCTATTAATACAGAACTACTTTTAGTCAACTGGCTAGATTTCTTTAGAGGCCTAAATTGTGAGGCTACTTTAGACAAATTTTACTGTTTACACGTCTCCAGACATCCCGTAAAATAAATCAAAAACCTTGGTTTACAAGGCGAGTGCTTAGTGCCCTACGAGCAAAAGATAAGGCAAATCATGTCTTAAAAACACTCGGTGCTATTAAAGCTAGATTTAATTTTCGCAGGCTGCGTGCTATTGAAAAGAAAGAAAAGATCAAATATGCTTTGAAGACTTATTTCAGTAGTCTGGATAGTTCTCTGGTGGTTCAGAATACAAAGCCTTTTTGGTCTTATATTACGTTGCTGAAATCCTCTTCTTCCATTCCTAGTAAAGCCCGTTTGAATGGTGCAGAATGTTCATCTCCTCAAGAATTTACTGACTCATTCGCCCAATTTTTCTCTTCCACTTTTTCTCCTTCCATTGCTGCTGTGCATCTTGTTGTCTTACCTAATCGGCTTCGTTTCCCAATTCCCTATATTCGTATAGATGAATCTGAAGTCGAATCTTTGATAAATGCTCTTGATTTTAATATCAGCCCTGGGCCGGATGGTTTGCCAAATATATTTGTAAGGTCGTTAGCCCCACCGTTAAGTTTTCTTTTATCTCTCCTCTCCAATCAAAGTTTGAGTACTGGTACTTTCCCTAACCCTTGGAAAACAGCTAATATTGTGCCTTTTTTTTAAAAGTGGTGATCATACGTCAGTTTCCAATTATCGCCCTATTTCCTTAATTAACCGCCTTCCAAAGTTACTTGAACAATTGTTTCATAATCGATTCTCAAACTCATTAGCTCCTATTATTGCTCCAGAGCAGCATGGCTTTCTCAACGAATACTTCACCACCTCTAATTTAATGGGGTTCACAAATAATATTGCAAGAGCTTTGGATATTCAACTGCAGATTACAGATTTCTTCAATGCTTTTGACACTGTGAATCATTTTCTTTGTCGTAAGCTTGAAGCTTTTCACACCTCGAGTGCTATTCTATCTTACTCTTTCTCTCTGTGGTACTACGTCTGGTTATTTTTGTTCGTCATCAGGTGTTCCACAAGGTTCAATCCTTGGCGTTCTTCTCTTTCAGTTGTTCATAAATGATCTCCCGTTTGTTATTAATTCCTCTTGCCTTTTGTATGCTGGTGACTTCAAAGTTTTTCGAGCAGTTAACTCCCATTTAAACTGTCAGCCCCTCCAAACTGATCGGAATGCTCTAAATAAATGCTATGCTTCAAACTGTTTATATCTTAACACTACTAAATGTCATAAAATAAGTTTTTTCTGAAGAAGTCTCCTATTAATTATAATTTTATATTAAATTATACTTTGCTCTCTGAAGTGTTCAGTCATGAGGACCTTAGAGTAACTTTTGATCCAAAATTCAAATAAGATGCACATATTTTAAATGTAATTACTAAGGCATCTAAAGTTTCTGGGTTTATCCTTAGGCATGTTCATAAATTCATTAGCATATCTTCTTCTTTCCGCCTATTTTTTTGAGTTGTTTACCCTTTGCTGGAATACTGTTCTGTTATCTGGTCCTCTCGATATTCCTATCTCGTGTTTCCTTTAGAAACTGTCCAAAGAAAGTGTACGCGTTTTCTTTTCCTTAAGTTTAATTTGCCGTATCAGCCCTATGAAAGACGTTTATCCTTCCTATTTCTTCCATCTCTAATATCCCGACGAACTTATTTAGACCAATGTTTTTTGTATAAACTCGGCTAGCATCAAGTCCCGTTAAATATTATTTCTGAGCTGCGTTTCCGACAAACATCTGTTTCATCTCGGATGAGCTCTTATTTCGTTATCCCATTTGCTAGAACTGATTTATGTTTTTATTCACCAGTTTTAAGAATCGTATGAAATCATAATAATCTCGAGCTTGGTCCTTTCCTCACTTCTTACATAGCATTTAAGAAAAAAAAACGATGAGACTTACTACCAATTTAACCGACAAGTATCGTCACTTTATTATTTTTTCAATGAATGTTGCTGTATTTATTCTTTGCGCTTCATTTTGTTTTGTTTGTTTGTGTTCTGTTAGATGGAATAAATAAATAAATTTATGATTATTGGCACAAAATATTTCCGAGGAAATGTCTCGGGCGTAATGTGTCAGCAAATCAGCCAAACATACATGCAATTTGTGCCTTTACGTACGGTTATAAACCGAAAAAATACACTCGCCTGGGTTTGGTTGGTGTGTCACGAAATTTGGAAACAGTGAGCAAAAATCGAGAAAAGAAATACATCAAGACATAATTGATTGCGTTTACACCCGTCCATCAGCTATACCGATGGCATAAAAACAATAACATCCCTGACAATTGAACCAGTTTAGAACCAATGTTATGGGCAATGTGGCAGGCAGATTTTCGAGTTTGTTGATAATGTTTTTCTCCTGCTACATGAAAGTGGACAAAGGCAATGCTTTGATAATCATAGACAAGACGGTTTAGGACAACTAAATCCGCAAAAAAATAAATAAGTTAGGGCCATATTTCAAGCTACGAAATGATCTCTGGCGTACTCGATAAAAAAAGTATACAAAGTGCTAAAGAAATGAAAGTACCATTAAAAATTCTTAAAAGTATCTAATCCGATACTGTCCACAAATCTGGGAAAGAAATACAAAATTGTATCAGCAGAAAATGCTCCAACTCAGAAGATTGCAAAATGGTTAGTAAAGGAATTCAGCAACACGGGCCAAAAATTTTGTCACCCGATCAGTGGGGAATTCAACGGAATTTACATCAAAAGTTTTGTCCTGAGGACCTTTGGGAGATGACGGCAGCATAGTGTCATTCGACGTCAAGGCACTTTTTCCAAGGGTTCCTCTCAAGGAAGCACTTGTTCTGCTGGAGAAATCGTTTCAGCATCAAGGAGCGAGCAAACATTCTAAAGCACGAAATAAAATGTGCTTGAAATCAGCTAGACTCTGCATGGGGAAAGCTATTTCACACTCAGGGGGATTTTTTTTTGACAAACGCGAGACATTTCAATGAGAAACCCTCTGTTACCATTTCTCAACAAAAATTATTGTCACACTTAGGGGAAAAACTAGTAGAAAGAGGAAAACTTTCACTCCGTTTCCACAATTCTCAAAGAAGGTCAGGTACAAGAATCCCTCAAGGTGATCAACTCCACACACAAGAACATTGTTTTTATCAGAAAATGGAGTCTGAAGGGCGGTTGCTATTCCTGAACATGTTGATGGGTAGAGGAACCAATGCACTAGAGTTCCGCAAAGCAACGGGCACAATATGGATTATTCCGTTCTCATCAAATCATTGCCAGCAGAAAAAATGGCCAATTTTCCACTGGCTCATAAATCGAATGATTGCGCTTCTATTGAATAAGGAAAGCCGGGAGAAGAAAACGTCGCACATTTGCAAGTTAGCTGAATGGAATGGATATTGCTTTAACGAGATCACGAAATTGATAGCAAAGCAAATAAGGGAGCCTCACCAGGAAATTTAAAATGCTGACAACAGAGAGTGACAAGAGAAAGGGATTAATGATGACTTATGACTCAAGGATGGAAGATATTGGAAGAAAATAAGAAACTTGGACGTAGATTTGATTCATACGAGCCAAGTCAAAAGGTTCCAGAAATTACTCGGATCAATAAAAGACCTCATACCCAAAATGGAGAGGAGCGGAGTCTACAAGGTGTCCTATCAAAAATGTTGTGAATGTTACATTTAGCAAACGAAAAGATCGCTAGGCAACAGACACAGTGCACATCTGAGGAAAGCAGCTACTAGATCGAAAAAGAAGGAGTTTAGGAATTTCAAGTCAAAAGTGGTCGAGCATATGGTGCTAGAAAATCCTAAAATAACGACGGACTATTTAGCCAAAAGAATCGAGATATTTAATTGCAGGAGACAGAATATTTCGAACGGCGATCCAAGTAACATGTATACCTGTTTTTTAGGTTATTAAGGAAAGGATAAGTAATTAAGGAATTTAGATACAATCAATTATTGTTTCAGAAATTAAAAAGGTGTAGAAAGTAATTGGTGAATAACATATGTTGGGTTTCAATTTAATTAGAGGTCAAATAAAGTCATTAGGTTGAATGGTAGGGCTTATGCCAGGTAAATTTAGTAGTACTGGAAAAGTCCTCAAGTAAATGACAAAAAAAACAGTATACGGAAACTAATAAATTTATCGTGGAATTGAAGCGAAATTATTTTCTTTTATTTCTTTTACTTTTTTGGTTGAAAGTTCTACTAAAGGAGTAATATGATTAAATTATTACAGCTTTTTATATCTCATTTGTCCATGCAGTGTTTTCTATATGTTTTATATGAGATCGCAGTACAATAGAGTAAATCAAGTTAGTAAGATAACAAGGTTGTAGTTTTTTATTTTTCCGAACTTGCACCAGAATGACACCTATCCACTGGCCAATCCCTAGCGTGGGAAGGATCAAAGCGAGATTGACACCAGAAACAACAGGGGATAACGCATGGCCAAAGTTGACTTGATCGAAAAGGACGCCGAACAATTCCTAATCAAGGGCAAAGTACAATAGGGTGGGATGTCTGTAGGATACGGCGAAGAGCAACGCCTCTTCAATGTTTCAAATGCCTTGGCTATGGTCACTCCACACAAGTATGCAAAGGACCCAATAGGAGTTCCCTATGTTAAAAATGCGGTGAAATGGGACATAAAAGAAAAGAGTGTACGAAAGAGGCACACTGTATTCTCTGCAAGGATGCTGATCCATGACCTGATTTTGAACACGTCTTGGGATCAGTAAATGCCGGGTGTTCCAGAAAGCCCTAGCCAAGGCAAAATCAGAACTTCGATGACCCGCATCCTGCAGCTAAACCTACACCGCAGTTGAACCGCCCAAAATCTGCTTGAGCAGTTTGTCCAGTGTAGACAGGGTATTGAGTATTGTTAAGTACATAAAATCTTGCATCAGCAATGTTGTTATCAATTCCATTCATAGTGATTCCATTCACTAAGCAAATGCACTTTGCATAACTTGTTCATCCAATTGTGCCCAATCTCTGATGGAGATTCGGGAAAATGAATTCACAAAATCGTTAAACTAGCGAAAACTCCCTTTTGTGTTTTGCCGTCACACAAAAGTGTAAATCTGAACTTGATTTCAAAGCCTATCTAACGCCTTAGATAATTTAGGTTGGGAAAACGATTGCAGTAGTTGTTATGGGGCGCTCATTAATGTCCCCAATACCGATGTCTTCACAGGCTGTCCATAGCGGTGTAAAGTGGTGATTTGATTATTGAGGGGTAGCTGCCACTTTTGGTGAGTGCAAGAGAGAGCATGGCAAAACCAATTATAACGAGCTGTTAGCTTTGTAGCAAAAACTCCCTATAGCTGCTAGGCCGCGACCCGCAAACAGAGTTTTCCGTTTTTTCAAATTCCACAAATCTTGCCTATGTACGACTTCTTAACCTCGTGATTATCGATTTTACCACCATATGATTGCATTTCTGGCTCACCGGCACGTCTCTCGGGTGCATTTTGAGGGTGTGCTCTCGCATTTACGGGACGTTTTTGTATCCACCGGATTTGATTATTGCCAGATACTTACAAATCCTTCTGACAGGAGCGTAATTCTGTCCATTTAACATGTTTAAATTTTAAAGATGAAACTGTTTCTTCTGATATTCAGAAAACATTTGAAAGTCAAATTTGTTTACCAAACCCTTCTATCGGCAATATTTTGCTCTTGATTCAAGTGGTTTCAAATGGGAAAATATTTTGTAGTGTTCTAAAGTCTTCAAATTTACATTAATAATGCATGAATGAGCACAGGGTAAGATTTTAATTTAGTTTAAACAACAATTTGTACTGTAACATCGAACGATAGTTTTCAAGAAGATCTAAAAATATAAAACTTTTACATCAAGTCAGACTTCAATTACAGATAAAACTGCAAATAAGAAAACTTTTAACAGAAGTCGCAGAAAAATTTTACATGGTAACCACTCATTATGTATGCAAATCCTCTTCCACTTCGAATTTGATAATTTTTCTACGGCATTCTACACATTTCTCTGTTTTCACGGGTCGTTGCTTCGAAGTTCAACTGAAGTAATCATTTCTAGTAGAGTCCCAATACGCTGAGGATCAAACGAAACCAAACATTCGTCCTGGTCGACCAGCATCGTCACGTCACCCAATCCAATATGAAACTCCCACTAGAAACACACTAAGTGTAATAGAATTTCCCCATAAAAACTTCGTTACTTTTGATGATACTGTACTCGTCCTCACATTGCAACGATGCACATAGAGGGAGTTCAACATAAGACTCGCGAAGTCCTTTTCTTCAAGTTTGGCCTCCTCTGCATCTTCATATTTATGTATATCCGTTCCTTCTATCTATTCCTATTTTTTTTTTTTCATTCAAAGAAATGTACACACGTTAACTGTGTGCTACGGCTTGGAAAATATGTTTTGAAATCATGTTGCATGCAGCGAACTTCATCTGCAACACCTTGCGCTTGAGACGACTTTCAAACCTGTGAACGACAAGGATCCACGCGAGTGCAGACGGATAAGAAAAAAGTATTACTATGGACTTGAGTCGATTCCATAACTTCTTGGCAATGACAAAAACAGCAGATTCAAAAGAAAATTTCATACATTTGATTTTAAAACCGGATTAAACTTTTCTCGGAAGAATTTTTCAAGCTTTCTCTAGTTCTGTACCCGTCTACTTCATAGGGGCATACCTGGAGACTGTTGAGAAGCACAAACCGCTTACTCTTATCCAAAACTTTAGAAATTTTCTTTTTTTTTACTTTAGAGAAGATTTCGTACTTATTCTTACGCTCCCGTCATTCTTTTACTCGTCCTGTATGCTAAACAGCGAAAAGTTGTAAAGTTTGCAATGGGTAAAATGATGATGATGGGAAACGTAGACGATGGCAGTGGATGGATTGATGTAAACGTATGTACTTTTCAATGCTGTTGACAAAAGTCATGACCAAATTTAATCAACTGGAAATTTAATCTTAGAAAAGGACGAATATGGTTTTTATTGCATTTGTTTGATTTGATTTATTTTTTGCAGTCAGAATATATGTAGTACTTATTGTTGAATGTACATTTTGTTTGATGCAGTATTTCTTTGTTCATTGATTTTCGAAATTTATTGCTTGTTTGAACCAAGAGGGCACAGATTCAATCCTTAATGGTTGAACCATGTACAATAACTATTGAATTACGCAAACTCGCATCTTCTATCAAAATAGGAGCCATGAATACACGTAAATGTTACATGAGTCAATAAAATTTAAAAAGAAAACCAATTAACTCAGCCAATTACATGCGATACAAATTTTGACATTGATATATAAAGAAAAAGAGCCTTGACTGCAATATATGTGTCTCTATCGAAGACGATTTGAGTCTCTTGATATCACAGCATTAGGCTGAAAGTAGGTGTTTTTGCTTCCTGATCCTGATTTGATTACCATTCTTTTCCTTTATGTTTATTGGTTAACAATATGAGAGGAGTTAATTTATTAAATGAAAAAATTTAAAAAATTTTGTTCCTTTAAACATTGAATGTTATTTATTTAAAAAACCGTATAACGCGTTTTCAACTGTTATATACAGTCTTCCTCAGTACAATGTGAATGGAATATTTTTTACAATCTATTTATACTAGAGGCTATTTACATTAATTACTTTACAACATCGAGTAAACATGTATTGCAATTACCTAAATCTGTATTTATCCGTGATTCCGGAGGTATTTGTAGAATTTTTAATGACTCCGCCGCGTCCATTTTACATAACTTGTCGACCCTCTTAATTACGCTAACGTTGCTAGGGCTTATGTGGTGACCTTCGGTAATTATATGTTTTGCCATAGCTGATCTTGTCTTTGTGCTCACATTTTTTGCTGCTATCTCAGCTTCCTTTAGATGTTCCTTTATCCTGATTGTAACTAATCTTTTTGTTTGCCGAATGTACACCATCGGGCAATCGTCGCATGTAATTTTATAGATTCCGCGATTTTCCGCTGTTGTTCTTTGATCTTTTCCGATTTCATTTTTCTCCGCCATGTCAGGTTTCTGCTTGTTTCTACCATTTGAATGCCATTCTTATTAAAAATTTTCTTGATGTCTTCAGAAACCATTGATTTCGTAACCGTTACACGCCATAGTTGTACTTCTTGTTTAGCTAATGTTGTAAGCTTTTGCCTTTTGTTTTTAGGGTTTTGTACTAAAATACAAAACCCTATTGCAATCACGACCTGTGGCCGTCTGTCCGTCCGTCCATCCGTCCGTCCGTCTGTATGTCACAGCACTTTTTCTCCGAAACTATAGAGGCTACAGCCATGAAACTTTGTAGAAAGGTCAGAAGTGGTGACCTCTTGAAAGTTCAAGGGTGGAAAATTTTTTCAAAGGTTTTTAAGGGGGGTCTCCCCATATAGGGAGGTGACCCCTCAAAAAAAAAAATTTCACCATTGGTAGTCGAGTCGGGTGTCATTGGAAAGGTCTCAATGAGATCTTTTCAAAATTTGAAAAAAATCATGAATGTAGGTCTTAATGAGTGCAACAACAACAAATACATGAGAAGTCGAAATTCACATAACTTTGTTAGTAATAGTATGATTTTAACAAATGACAATACATGAAAAATGTATTTCCTCCCTCACAAATGGACACCCGTGATCATAGAAATCTGAAAAATTATCAAAGGAGATATTTATGGGTATTACACTAACAAATACCTCAGAAGTCAGAATTTTTTCAACTTCGTTAAAAATGGTATGATCCTCGAATTTCACATTTTCTCCAATCAAATCGTCTTTGACAAGTTTCTTGATTTTATTCGTTCCTGGCTACTGCATTTTGTAAGTTGAGTACAAATCCCTTCTCACATGAGCATAGGTCTGTCTACCCAACTTGTTTCACCGTTTCTGGAAGATTGTTGTATATACGCAAAGCATCATTCGTTGCATCGTTCTTTAGTCGATCAGTTCTAGCGTAAAGTATTACAAAATTGTTGGCATTTCTTGAATTATATGGATTTTTTTGTGATTCTTTTAAAAAGGGGCTTCGTTCCGATTTACTGAAAATTAGACATTTGTAGATAAACCTAGTTTTCTCCATAGTAATGATTTGACTGAAGGTGAGTGCATTGGTCTGTTGATACACTTGTCTTGTTGGCGTGAAAATCGGAAGGTTTAGAATATCTTTATAGGCTTTAGTTAGTATCCTGGATATAATATTAAGGTTTTGCTTTGACGATTGACTTCATTTTGACCACCGCATAATGTAGCTTTGTCAGTACAAATGCATTTAATACAAGTTTCTTTATATGCATTGGAAAACCTCCATATATTCTCAACACTCCTATCATTAGTGCCTCCTCAAATTATTTATGTGTGGTAATCATGTCAAACGATGATCTATGGTAAGACCGAAATATTTAATTTCAAACACTCTTTGCAAGTTTTCGCCGTTAATTTTTAGGTCAACTTCTATGTCTTCCTTATTCTTCTATTTAAAAATAATGTGTTCGTTTTTGGAGTATTCAATGCTGCCTTCTCAATCGCCGCGCAGCTTGCGACGATGGCGACTTTGCCGATTTCGGTATTAAAAAAGGTTGAAGCTCGCGAAGTGCAATTTCTATTGTTCTGCCTAATATTCTCATCCAAAGCCGTCGTAGGAAACGCTTTCCGCAACCTGTTTTACCTAAGCACAATGTATCGTTTTTTACCCGTATAAATTATAATTAATATTTTATACTTGCCTTCTAATAACCCGAATTTCCCAAATTATGCGCCCGAACACGCCGATCACGCCGGCCTCCATGCAAGACAAAGAATCCAGTTGACATCCCACGACTAAATTGACGTGGGATGTGCAACCGTCATAACCGACGTGAGATGCCAAGCCACTCGGTGGCAAGGTGTGTTAGTGAGTCGCCAGCGGCGTCACAAGATTCATTACATAGTCGATCTTTTCCAAACAAGTTTTAAAATTGCCTTATAAGTACCGAGAGGGGCAGGGGAAGGGGAAATGTACGAACTTTTCGCGTACCCCCCCCTCGCGATTGGACACCTTCCATCCGAAAAATCTGAAAAAAATCATGAATGTAGGCCTTCATGAGTATAACTACAACAAATACACGGGAAGCCAAAATTCACTCAACTTTGTTAGTAATAGTATAATTTATCGATTTTATGTTTTCTTGAATAAAATATAAATCGTACCCTTAAACTCGATAAAATTCAGTAAACAGATGATTATTTATAAGATTGATCTTTTCTGAAAGTTTCATAACGATCGAATGGTATTTACCGAAGTTATAGCGATTTGAATTTTCCTGTATTACTATGGAGCAATATGCCCTGTATTACTATGGAGCCATATGCGCTTTTTACCGACTTAGACACTACAGCTTTGCTAGAATTTGCATGAAAATTTCAGGAGTGATAGATATCATGAAGATGAGTACATACAATTGAAACAAGTCGAAGAGGCAGGACAGAGCTCCTAGCAAAAGGGCTTTGTAACCATTCTAGGATTCGAAAAAATAGGCCATGAATCGATGATTACAGTACAGAGGAGTGGCCCCTGAAAAAAAATTTCATGAAAGGTAGCCGATATGAGTATCAATTGAAAGTTCTCTATGAGAGCTTTTCAAAACAGTTCTTAAACTGACCGTTTTTGCTTCAGTTGGGGCACAGGGGGGGAAATACATGAAAAATGTGTTTCCTCCCTCGCGAATGGACACCCGTGATCTTAAAAAATCTGAAAAAATTATCAAAGGAGATATTTATGGGTCTAACTGTAACAAATACCTCAGAAGTCAAAATGCGTTGAAGTTTGTTAATAATAGTATGAACCTCGAATTTAACATTTTCTCGAATAATATCGTCTTTGACATGTTTCTTGATTTTATTCGTTGCTGGTTACTGCATTTTGTAAGTTAAGTACAAAACCCTTCTGACATGAGCATAAGTCTGTCTACCCAACTTGTTTGTAATTCTCTTGATGGTTTATTCGTCATAGCCGTTGATTCTCGCTGTTTGCATTATGTATTTCTTTTCGTTTTGGAATCTTTCGTGAGTCAATGGTGTCGTCAGGAGTCTATGTATCATTCCTTGATACGCTGCCATTTTGTGCACAAAGCTGTGGTAGGAGTCGCTAGTTATAGTGCGTTGTGTGCTCGTTGGTTTCCTGTAAATATCAAATTCAATTTTAGAGTTATTTCGGATAATCTTTAAGTCTAAGAATGGAATTTCGTTATTTTCTTCCATTTCCATTGTAAACCTGATTCTAGGGTGGATCTGGTTTATTCTTTGAAATGTGTTCTCCAACTCTTCCTTTGAGATGATCATCAATATATCGTCTACGTAGCGTATCCAAAATCTAGGCATTAGGCCTTCATTCTCGATCATTTCTTCGATGTTGGTCATGAATAGCTCACTGATCATAGGGGACAGCGGATTTCCCATTGCTGCACCTGACTTTGTTTTATAGAACTTCTGCCAAAACCTGAAGTAGTTTTCATTCATGCATAGTGCTGCGAGTTTTGTGTAGCACTTCACTTTTTCCTACCATTCTTTTGAGTCGTCTATCTTGAGCATCCACTCCTGTAGGCAATGTGCCGCTTCTTTGATCGGAACGTTGGGAAACAGTGACTTTACATCAAATGATACCAAAATTTCATCTGGACGTATATTTCCAATCCCTTGCAGCTTCTCGATTAGTTCAGTTTTGTTATTGATCGTTCTGTGGCTAATCTTTGTGTTTAGTTTCTTCACTTCTGCCGATATCCATTTTGCGATGTTGTATTTTGGCGAGTTAGAATCTGCTATAATTTCTCTAACTTCATCTTGCTTCTTATGGATCTTTGGTTGGATTTTCATTCTTGGTAGTGCTGGATTTGGTATTCTTAAATTTTTTGTGTTGATAACTTTCTTGCACTCTTTGATGGCTTTTTCGACTCTTTTGACAGATTCTGGAAGCGGATTATGTCCCAGCTCTAGGTATGGTCCATCTCATATACATTTTTCAACCATTTTGTCGTATTCTTCTTTTCAACAATAACTACAACGTTGCTTTTGTCGGCCTTTAAAAAATAAACTGGTTTTTCCGTCAGAGTTTTAACAATTTTCTCCTCCTTTGTTGTGATTCTGTGTGGGTATTGTATGAGTTTCTTTTTCACCGCTCTCCTCATTTCTTCTTTTCTTTCAATTTCAATGCTTTTTATACCCGCTTCTATTTCTACTACGATATCTTCTAAAGGCTTTTTTTAGAGCAAAATTTAGCCCTTTATTAATTAATTCTAGTTCTTCCGTTCCGAAGTTTATGTCTGTTTTATTAATTACGTAGTTTGTTAAGTTTATTGGTTTTAACGTTACTTTGTGAACGCTGTGTTTGGTAAGATTGGCTAGCTTTTTATTCAAGATTTTCCTTTTCCTCATTTTTTCACACAGAGCTGCAGTATTTATTTTGCCAATACTTGGGACTATGTCTTCATTTTGACGCTCCAATAATTTTGCTAATTCAAGATGTTTATTATATACCATTATAGTGTGTCTATCTAACTTCTTATATAAGGTCTGAATGCTATTTTTAATAAGATTCCTTTCAACTAATGCTTTTTGTGTGTTTGCTTTATCTAAATGTGTTAACAATATTACTCGATGAGATTTCGGGACAACGTTTTTCCTCAGACAAGTTTTCAAAAACCTTATGTCTTCAGTTAAGTCTGCCATTGACTTTTTCCATTTTAAAAGCTTATTATACTGCGACTTAGACTTGGTTGTCATATTAATTATATTTAATATTGTCGTCGGAAGGTTTTCAATGTAGATTTTAATTTATTAAATGAGAGGACATAATGAATAAATCTGAGGAAAGAATAAGATCATGTTGGTAAGGTAATATGCCTACCGAGTGCACATATCCTAAGCAAATGTTCCTCCGTGCGTGCGTGATGACCGTCCCAAGCCAGTGTGAAGGAGAAGGGATATATAAAATGATATAAATCCCCACGAAAATCATATTAGACCTGATGGAAGCCAATCAGATATGAGAGATCGACCCGCCTTGGCGGCACGAATAACAATTTTAGAGGTCTCATTGTCGTATCTCCCCAAGAACCTCTCAGATGATCTTGAATTGTAGTTCAACTCATCAACATGCACACAACCATTGACAATGTCAAGAAAAATATTTCGCTAGCAGACGATGAGGGAGGATGCTTGCAAGGAGAGTGAGCGCCCTGTCTTCAGGATGAAAGCAAAAACACACAAGGGGAAAATTAAATGTTTGTAGCACATTTTTCGTTTTTATTCTACAGTAATAACATGGTTGTCAGTACATGGTCGTGGTAAAGCAGAAACCATGCTATCTACTTCAACGGGAACTTTAATGACATTTCCTACTAAAGCGTTTTGATATCCCAATCGAGCACCTTTTCTGACAATTTTTAAAAATATGTGCCTGGGTGACTCAAACCTCTCTTCAAGATGCAAAATATTCTTCAAGAGATCAGGGACGGGTGGAAAAGTAAGACCGGTGCACTGAGCCAGTTTGGGTATCCGCAGTTTGAAAATATTGTCGCTGCATGTTCTACAGAAATTGCCAATGGGGTTATTTGAATGCTCAGAGACACATTATGTATGAACTCTCTACCTTTTGTTGGATCTTTTCCAAATTTAGCTAGCAGTGATTGTCTACTCATTTTCTTGAGAGATCACAACGGCCACAGTCGACCACAACTCAAGCAAGCATTAACATACCCATCCTTTATAGTATTAAATGAGTCTTTAGTGAAAGTGATCCAATCACTGTAACTTTGCCTTGTCCTTGAAAACCGAGGAGTTTCTGCGGAGATCTACGAATTGTTTCTATTCTTTGAAGGCGTTCTGTTTTTGTTGGGTAGTTTTTAATCTTTGTAAACGACGAGCCGATGTATTCTGCGCTTGCTCCAATACTCTATATGATCTGACTTGACGCCTTATTCTATGTGACTCTTGATCCCGTTTTCGTTCTAAAATTCTATAATTTTCTAATGATCGAGTTGAATAACGTATTGATGAGTTTTTGAGTTGTTCAAAGGACCTTTAGAATGAATTTTCACGTGCAATTCGCCTTCTGCGACCCTATTTCAGTGTTCTATAATATGAATTTGTTCGAGCCAAACGGCGTTTATTAGAATTTTTTTCTTGCTCCCAAGCTTTATATAAAATGTCTGTACGTGCTTTCCTACGATTGAAGGTATTTTTAACCTGCTCTGAAGTTCTATATAAAATATTTCCTCGAGCTATCCCGTGAGAAATGGTGTTTCGTTTTTGCTCTAAGCTTTTTAAAATAGAATTTGCGCATTTGAACTGGCGTTTATTGGTATTTTTAACCTGCTCCGAAGTCCAGTACTCAGAGCTTTCACGAGCAGCACGGCGGGCTACAGTGTTACGTTTTTGCTCTAAACTTTCTAAAGTAGGATTACGCGTGTCAAACGCCGTTTACTGGTATTTTTATTTTGTTCTTGAATTTTGTACCACGCATTTCCACGGGCAATCCGGCGAGATAAAATATTTTGCCCTTGTTCCAATGTTCTATATAAGGAACACTCACGAGCTTTCCGATGAGTTATGGTGTTTTTTGTTTGCTCAGTAATCTTATATAAGATATTTGTACAAGCGTAGCGCCGCGCCGAACAATTTTGTATTTTTTTTTATATTTTATTTTGACAAATTAGCCCTTAGTAATCGATGCACTTTTTTATCTTTTATCTGTTCACGTTTACGATACTTGCCTTGTCTTTCTTTTTCAATTCGAAGTTTATTGCGCTCTTTTCCCCTTTACAAATTACAAATTTTTGATCGCGAACATCCCTTACGGCTTAAATTAAGCAATTGTACTTCACTATCAGAAATTCGTGTGTCTGTATTTCCACTGAAAGTATTTTTTAATTCATCCCCCAGTTCCAAAGTTTTCTCCTGATTCTTCTTTAAACGCTTATTTCTTTGCTTGAAAGCAGTCTGTTCCTTCTGCTTTAGCTTCTGCGTAAATATGTTTTTCTTTAGGTTGCCCCTAAGCCGACGATATATTGCAGGAAAAGGTAAAATATCTGACGTCTGCAAACTATGAAGTAAATGTGGACGCATTTCTTTATGAGTGTAATTCCCATAAGCTGGGTTCCTTTTCAGAGCTATACTTGCAGCAAAAGCTATTGCAAAAACACCACAATCAATGTTGTTAGGTTGCTTTTGAACGTCAATAAACTGCGTTTTGAAATCAAATGGAAAAAGATGGGACACAAAGATTTGTTGTAGCTCTGACAGGTCATTAAAGAGTAAGCTGCCATTTAAGCGCAAAATTTTTTCGTGATAATATATTCACCCCCAATGCCCTACTTCCCCTAAGTCTCCTTGATAGATTCTTTGCAAAAGACTTCCACTTTCTAGAACAGGCTCTATCAGCTCTGGAGTCTGTATATAATCTAGAGGTCTAGGACTGAATGGTGTTTCACTCGAAAGAAGAGCATGAAACGCTCGGATAATGTCATCTTCGAGACATTCAGACCTCAAAATTTGATCAAAATCACAAGGTATGTAAATGAACAGTCGTCCATTCTTATATGGAATCAAAAATAATATATACCAAAGGAGGAGAAATGCATGAAATATAAATGATAATTAAATATCAAACAAATTAATAAATCACACCACCAACCGGGTTTAAATGGAGAAATTCAATAAATGTCAAATATTCAAACACCAAAAATGTTATCCTTATTAAAATTTGTGAGCGCAATGCTTAAGCAACTATTAAAATTTTATATGCCTATTATTTCTTACCAATCGCTTTGATAGCAGGTGCTGTATCACTTGTCACAAATATCAATAAAGTTTCTTATACTTAATGTTTTCAGAAAACACTCAGAAAAAAAATAATCAGTAATTTAACCAGTGTCACAAATTTCTTTTAAATTAAATGTCAATAACGTTACTAACAGTCAATATAACAATAAATGTCACTAACGTTTCCAACAACACTTTCGAAACACAATAAATAAATTCGACTTTAATAAAATAAGATATCGGCGCAAATTGTCAATATTTTAACTTCACGCACTGGTTGCACGGAAATAAAACCGATGGTTAAAAATTCAATTATTTGCCAAAATATTTCGTTCGCGAATTTAATAAGAAAATAAATTGCGAAACAGATTATCTTAACGAGAATTTGTTTTTTGGATATTCTTTGTGAACTAATCCTAACTCTCAAAAAATGCACCCACAAATCCCTACTCTGATATTCTAGGTGACTGATAATTAAGAAAACTAGAGTCCATTCTCTTATCTTTCTACTAGTGTACCTGATAGGTAGTCATAAATGCGGCTCCATTCATATTTTAACAAGGAAACATAGACAAAATTTATGAATTGTAGAATTGTGTTTGTCAGAGGGAAATTCCAATAGTTTGGGAAAATTTCATCAAGCAAAAAGATCAATGAAACTTGCAAACAATGTGTATTAATTTCGGATGCGTGTTCGAGTAAATGTTCAGTTTTGTTTGCTAACATAATAATTGCACTGAAAATCATTTGGTGCAAATATTTCTAGATGTCTGTGAACATTTTGTTTTCTTAATTATTGGTTATAAAGAAACTAAACTATTGAAAATGGGACGAAGTATCGGAAAATTAATGAAATTTGTTTGCTTCAAAGCAAAATTCTGTAATTTAGGTTTTTATATGCGATACACAATCTAGAAATCTGACTAGCCTCAGAGTCAAATTTAAATTTTTCAATAAGATTTAATGATCTCAATGAATAACATGTTAACCAATTTCCTCAATTTGATATTAAAATGGAATGTTATCATTTTAATTTGCCTATATCCCGTTTGAAACAGCTATCATTTTGTTGTAATATCTTTGATACTATTTACCGGGAAGTTTCACACATTTCCCTTTCTCCCGCCCTTCTTGACGCTAATAAGGTAATTTCAAGACCTGTTCTGAAAAGATCTCATGCGGGGGGTGTCATCCGACACCCCCCTTTACTGCCTTCGATTTAAAAAAATGTTTAAGGGCCAGCCTCCCTGCATAGGGAGGCCCGCCTTAACGCACTGTAAAAAATTTCGATTGATGCTCTCAGAAAACTTGTTTGAACCCTAGGTTGTGCGCGAAAAGTTCGCACATTTCCCCTTCCCCTTCCCCCCACAGTACAGATGAAGCAATTTTAAGACTTGTTTTATAAAGATCTTATTAAGACCTTTCCAACGACACCCTACCCGACTGCCAATGGTGAAAATTGTTTTGAAGGGGCACCTCCTTGTATGGGGAGACCCCCCTTAAACCCCTCTGAAACAGAATTTCACCCCAAAACTTTCAAGAAGTCACCACTTCTGACCTTTCTACAAAGTTTCATGGCTGCAGGTTCTATAGTTTCGGAGAAAAAGTGCTGTGACATACAGACGGACGGACGAACGGACGGACGAAGGGACGGACACAGCTCCAGATAGCAATAGGGTTTTTTATTTTAGTACAAAACCCTAAAAATTGGACTAGACACCAGTTTTTGAGCACTTTGGCTATCATTAAACAACGTAATAGGTTGTGAATTACCTACAATTTCAACCAATAAATTTTTTAAGTGGAAAGCTTCTTTACTAGCTTCAGACATTGAAATTTACTCCGCTTCGGTACTTGATAATGCTACATTTCTTTGCTTTCTGCATTCAAATGAAATTACTGAGTTGGACAGTGTGAAACAAAATCCTGAATATGATTTTTTGTCTGTTACATCTGAACGCCAGTCTGCATCTACGAAACCCTCAACAGAACAATTATCTTTTCTAAAAATAAGACCATAATTTTTAGTACACTTCAAATATTTTAACACCCTCTTCGAATGTTTCCTGTGGATTTCATTATAAGAATATTAAATTGACTATAAAAACTTACACTTTATGAAAGGTAAGGTCTAGTTAGGGCTGCTAAGTACATTAAGCTACTTGTACCTAGAAGTTGCTGATAGGGATACTCATAGTAAACTTTCTCAGCTTTTACCAATTTGAAATTCATCTCCATAGGAGTACGGTCAGGTTTACTTTGGGACATATCGAACTTTTCTGATAAATTTTCAATATATTCTTCTTGATCAAGAGATATTACATTTCTACCAATTTTAAGTTTCATTTCCAAACATTGTTTCAACTGGTCTAGGTTGTTGATTTTAAATGTTCTGCTCAACTCATCTACTAACAGACCCAAAGCTGATTTACTGTTATAAAAAACAAAAAATCATCTATGAACAGGGCAATTATCATTTTAAAATTCCCTTCAAATTTAGTGCATAAACATGGTTCATATTTTGATCTTGCGTAGCCTAAACTTTGCAAATAACTATCAACTTTATGGTTCCATGCTCTAGAAGCCTGTTTTAAGCCATGAATAGCACGTTTTAATTTAAATACTTTGTTATCAAACTTGTTACAATTATCAGTAATACGTTTATTTATGTACACGGTTTCTTACAGTAAACCGATTAAAAAGGCATTTATTACGTGAAGGTGATAAACATCTAAAGTCAATTTTGCTGCCAATGCAAACAAAAGTCTCAAGGTGGAGTATTAAAGCACGGGGGAAAAAGATTCATGATAATCTTTATCCGCTTTTTAAGACAAACCTTTTGCCACTAACCTTGGGCGATATCTCACATTGTTGTCGCTGTCATATTCATTTTTTAAACACTCACTTGCATTAAACCCATGTTTTGTTTTTGGGACGATCCGCTTCCTCCCAGGCTTCGTTTTCTTCAAAAGTATTCAACTCATCTTGCATGTCTGCCTTCTAGAACTGACTTTCAGGACCAAGCAAAGTTTTTTCAAGTGTGATGTGTCCTCCATCACTTCCTTTGGATATTCTGCAAGACTCAAATTGTTTGTACCATATCTTTCTAGTTTTCTTCTAGTTCTCTTTCTGGTTTCTTCAATTTCCGGGTTCACAGGTGTTGTCTCTAAGTCTGAGGTGGTACCATAATAATTATAATCAGTATTCAATAAAGAATCTTCTAGATCTGGTACAAAAGTGATGTTTCCGACCTGGTCTTCTGGTCATCTGACACATATGGCCTGTTCTCCGATGCAACTGGTAAAGGTTTACACTGCACTGCAGTATCAGCCATATTCTGGTCTGGATGCCCTATAATGACTATGTCTCTACTCATGGTCACAGAATTAGTATTACGATCATATACTCTGTTTTCCTTCATATTCTCAGCAAAGCCTACAAGAATAAATTGTTTTGCCTTCTTTCCCGCTTTTTCCGTTTTTTTGCGACATGCGCCATGACAGTACTTCCAAATAGACGTAAATAACTCAATTTTGACTTCTTGCCTGTCCAGACCTCATAACGTGTTTTATTATTTAGTCCGGGAACTACAGATATGTTTCTTAAGTATACCGAAGTATTCACAGCCTCAGGGTAAAACTTTTTATCTATGCCGGCACTAAATAGCAAGCATCTAGCTTACCCTACTACAGACCTGTTCATACGTTTACATAAGCCATTTTCCTGTGGTAAAGTAAGCATTAGTCTTTTTGTGGACTACTCCTTGCTCCGCTAAATAATTCTCAAACACAAGGCTGCTTCCTGCTTCTTTGTTTCTCAACTATGGACTGAAAATACTTGAATTTAGTGAACACTTCATCTTTTGTTTTTGAAAAATAAACGATTGCAATCTTACTGTTGTCGTCTACAAACAAAACATAATACTTCGACTTTCCAATTGACAGGCATTCGATTTGTCCTCCCACATCTGCATAAATTAAGTCCAGCACTCCTTCGAATTTCGAACAGCTTTGTTGATATGGTAACTTTGCCTGCTTGCCTTCACAACAAACAATATTATTCAATTTTGGCCACTTCAGGAAAAGAAATTCCATTCACCGCCTATTTCATTTTATTTAAGCTGGCACTTTTTATGTGTCCTAAGCATCTATACCACATCCTGCTATTTTGCACTGTTGGTATCACTAATAATGTCTCATTCACTTCCAAAGTATGCAACTTGTACACGCCGTTACTCAACTCAGCTTTAGCTATAAGTTTCTTCTGCTGTTTATAGATGTAGCAAGCAGTTGCCTTCAAAATTTACCTTTTTCCATTTTCTATCCGCTGACTCACAGGAAGCAAATGGGTTGTCAATTCTGGTAGACACAGTCCATTGGAAACTGTGATGTCACACTCGCTATCGTTCACGACTGTCGCTATGTTTACGTTACCAGAACATAACACCAGCACGCTGGTCTGATTTGCAATTATGTTTACTGGCACCACTGTCAACATACCAATTTTTCTGGTTAAATTTTTCGGTCAGAAATATGGCACTAATAGCATGTGATTGTCTCCTTTTGCTTTTATCTATGTCTGGTCACTGATTTCTGTAGTGGCCGATTTGTTTGCAATTGAAACCCTTTATATTTTTGACATTTATCATATCTGACGATTCATACTAAGTTGGCTGCCGTGTTTGGTGCTGCCATATCTGTGACGCTCAAATTCTGAGAATTTTTTTGTGAAAAATGAATTTTCGTAGCTGAAGATACCACCTACATTACAAGCCATATCCATTAACTTTGTTTTAATAATATCTGCGGTTATGTCAATCCCCAAGTGTTCGATGGCCATTATCATTGGAACATACTAATCCCGTAATCCAGCCAGCATCAATGCACCAATTCATTTATCCGTTATCTTGAAACCTGTTCCTTGCAGTCGTTGTCTCTTTTCTGTTATTTGACTGACGTAGTCCGTCATAGATTCACAATTTTCTAGGCGAATATTGATTCTTTGTGGAGCCTGAATGGTCGAAAATATTTTTCAATTTGCCCGTATATCATAGGTTTTTTTGCGTGCTTTATATGAACATAAAGCGCTGGATTGATTGTGTGGATTAATTTCGCTCCCGCCTCCGAATCTTCAGTTTTCTGGGCTGCAGTCGCAGATGCAGGTAACAGCTTCAATGGCATCTGCCATGCTTTCAAAAACCAGAACATCTGACGCCGCGAAACACCAGTCGTCATAATTCTCACGACCTCTAAGCTATAAAACGTTTGCAATATGGTTCTGCGACATTTTAAAAACTAGAATGTGCCAAAAAAAACTTTACGAAAATGAGTCTGGGTCCATAACCTAGTGATAAAACTCAGATGGTGGTTGCAATCAGACTAAATTCATTTATTATGCAGCTTTGATGAACCAGCGATACAACCTACTTCATTTAGACTAGGTTTCCACTCTAATGGGTCAACCTTGATAAGTAATAACTACACAGGAGCGGGCTGCAAAGTCACTGGTTGTACGCATTGGATAGCGAAGCGAAGGTCCAGTAGATGTTGAGTGCAAAAGACATTTTTTGATTGCGCAACTATTCCATATAAAATGAATGATATGTGTATCCGCTGAGGCAACCTGCATGCGAAATGCTCAGACAAACGGACGGAATGGTGTAGCAAAGTAGTAGTCGCTAAGGCTTCAGCTTACAAGAGCGCAAATTCCACGCTTGTGAAAGAAAATCCCCTCATTGGGCTGGTCAGTGCTATAATATGGATCCGAAAAAAAAACAATCAAAGATCCCATGGACATACTGTGCTTATTCTTTCATGTTTAGTACTTCAAACAAATCCTTGATAATTTATTCCAATTAAACGATTTAATATCGATTTATTTTAAAATGTTGGTAAGAATCTAGATTATAGCGTTTTATTGGAACCAATTATCAATAAATAATCCAACAGACATGATGGTTTGCCTCAAGAAGCAGAAGATAATTTCCTGATAGTGGCCGAGATTGATCAGGCCAGAGCGGATGATTTGAAATTTGCCCCGGGCTCGTGACTTCATCTGCTCACATGCAGGCTTAAGATCTTCTTTTCCAAATGAGAACGGATAAAACGCAAATATTGGTTAGCATCCTGATTTTTTCTTTTACTCAGATTAACTTGTAGCACTCCATTGCTATCTCATCATTAATATATAGGCGGCATTTAGTGCTGCAGAAAAAATTATCACCACATATCGCAATTGTTCAAAAGTCATTTTTGAGAAATGAACGTATCTATAGACTTAACATACTTGGCATCAGAATCTTCTTTGATAGAAAATCTGACCGTCCACGCGCATGCTTTCTCGTCCTCACAAATGTGGAAGCGTCTCTTTTGAGACAATTCACTGCATAACACACGGTCACAGTGAAGATATCGTATAAGGTAGACATAGGTTGGCAAGGTATTATTGTTGTATCAGCCTACCTTCTATATGACATGGCTTTACGTCCTTCTAGCAGAAGGCTAAGGAAGCTGGTACATAACGCTGAATATATAAGCATTTGCCTTATTTAAGGTTCTGTTGACAATGCAAACCACCATACGAGTATGTAGGGCAGTAGCAACTACAATCGTCTAGGCGAATAGCTGTTGGACTTTATAACATCTAGTGGACTGAACATAGGCTCCAAAACTACTTTTGCCACGTCTAATAGACAAAAGGTGACAGAAATCACTCTAGCAATGCCAAAGGTAGCACAAGATATCTTGAATTTTGTGCCAGTAAACATATGAAAGTAAAGTGACCATTCAGGAACTTTAGAAAAGGAGACTGAAAGGCATATGAGTTAAAATTAGAAGCAGAATTACCTGTATCAACTAGGCCCAAAACCAGACAAAGTGTTGAAGAATTCAACGCAACCCTGAACCGCTGTTGCTAAAACAAAGCAATTGTCTCGTGGTGGACTCCCGAACTGCAAACGCATAAGAAATTCACTATGAAGTTGCTGGAAACTGTAGATGAGCTCAGAGACTGACTGTTGGAGCTACAGGGGTTCTCAAGGAGAATATAATAGGAAAGTAAGAGACTCTAAACTGGCCTCTTATATGAAATTTTGCGAGGAGACTGTGGGATGCAAGGGACTGCAAAAATTTTGCAAAGCCTTCAATAGTCCCTATGGTGTTGTTCCTGCTTTGATGAAGATGAAATCTAATAACTTGATGCTGTATCTGAAAAAAATCTTAAGATTAAGCCTAGCACTACTACACATAAAAAAAATCATAGTAAAGTTTATTCCGAAACCCGGAAAAAATAATTACTCTGAACTTATAAGCTTCCATCCTATCAGTCTTACTTTTTTTCGCTGAAGGTACTGAAAAACTTATAGACTAATACATAAGACATACAACGCTAAATAATAATCCTCTCTTAATTACACATTACATATATAAACGGCGAAAATTCTGTGAGATAACTCTCCATTCCTTAGTGGAGAAAATTGAGCAAGTAATGGATAGGCAGGGAATGCGCTAATAGTATTTATTGATATCAAGGGAGCCTTTGATCACGCACCATACTACTCCTTGTGAAGCAATAAGAGCTCATGGTGTTAAACCAGAGATTGTAAGCTAGATCAGCAACATGCTTAAGCACAGGCTACTCTCTGCAACGACAGAAGGTGGAAAACGTTTTGTAGTCAAAACGGAGTATGGATGCTCTCAAGGTTCACCACTGCAATGGAGCATATAGGCCTACGCTTTCTTACTTGAACTGAAAGAGAATGGAGTCTTTTGGCAAGCACAATAAAATTTAATAAACTATGAAAATTAAGATGGAAATTTAATCAAATTAAGCAGATTCGGACTTTTTGTGATTTGTCGCAAATACCCTCGCTCAATTTATTGAACTTATTTTTTTCCTGCAAGATTTTTTTTTACTACATTATAAAAAAAATGTCAAATGTTTAATGAACCCGAATCATCACCAGCCAAATTTATTGAGTGTGATGGATATTGTGCAAAGTCTTTCCACCTAAAATGCCTAGGCATCCCTGCATCAAATATTTTCTCTCGATGCAATGACTGTCGTGGACTAACAATCTCAGATACGTTCAGAGTATTAAAAGACCAATCAAAAATTTTACAGGAAATTTGCAGCAAAGTATGTACTCCTTCCAGCAACGATAGAGAAGGCCCAGTAAACAATCCTCCTGCACTATCGCCAACATTATGCTCTGCTTCAGCTGCCAAGAGCTCTGATGTGTGTACTGTGGTTAATGCCAGCAAGGGAGCCATTCCAAAGAAACCTCATCAGCAACTGTCACCTAGTTCCTAAGAGCAACATCATTATGTACAACAACTGTACAGCAACAAGCTCTACCATCTGCAATTGAGCGCAACATTTAGTTTGTATTGGGACTAATCCCAAGTGTTCATGCCCGCCTGAGACCTCTGTTACAAGATTTGTAGCTCAAAGTAATGCTGATACTGAATTGTTGATAAGAAATGTAGGCTCACAAAGATTTTCATCTACCAGCCGGGGGCCCTCACCTGGAAGCGATATGACGACAAACATTACTGCGATGAAACCTGGTGCCTCACTGCGTGCTATATTCCTCCCGCTACTGATATTTCTCTCGAGATTAGAACAATGCACACCAGTTCAAGCCATCACCGCTCAATTAAGTACAAACTGAACTCTAGTCCGGAGTTTGCTTCAGTGCACCAAACTTACGTCTGATGGAAAGACGGACAGATTGATTGCGTCTTTCAAAATTACTGTTCCAGCTTATCTAAGTATCTGGTTTGATAAGGAATTTCGGCACCCTGGCGTATTCGTCAAAAAGTTCTCTCCGATTCGTAGGTGGAACCATTCTGTGTCCTTTTGCCCCAGAAGAAACATATCTTAAGCCTCGCAATTCATTCTTGACTTGCTGTTAAAATGTTTATGGTCTGAGAACTAAGACAACTGAATTTCGCATTTCTTCCATCTTTTTTCCGTATAAAATCATCTTTCTAACGGAAACATGGCTGACAGATGACACTTGTAATAGTGAGCTACTTCCGACTCATTTAATCTTCCGCAGAGATAAGACCGTGATGCTACTGGTAAGTCTAATGGTGGAGTTATTCTAGTGGATATACATGTTTCCTTACTAGCAAATCCTGTGATGATTTTACTCCATCTTCACTTGTTGAGTGTATAACTGTGCTAGTCTGTCTATCTGACCGTCTTTCCTTCCTTGTATTATCTTTGTATATCCCTTGTAACAGGCCCGCTATTGTTTATGAACGTTTTTTTGCAGAATTTTCGAGCTACTTTAATGCTCGCTTCACTTCTACCCCTATATTGGTCTGTGGTGATTTCAATTAGCCCTCTCCTGTTTGGAATGGTATGTATGTCTCCATAGTTTCTGGCAGTGGCGTGTCTTTTGCTCTGTCTTCTTTATTTTCCCTCTGTATTTTGACCCAATTCAACACTTCCCCTAGTGCCAATAACAATTTGCTTGATCTTGTTCTTTCCAACTTGGCGCCTTCTTCTCTGTCCACATCGTTGGTGCTCTCATCCTTTGTCAAACCTGATCCCCACCATCCACGGCTCTCTATTGAGCTTGTTTTCATATCATTTCGTTTTTTGAATAATTCTTCACTTTAAAAAGCCAATTTATCGAGCATGGAAACTAGCCTTAATGTCGTCAATTGGTATTCTTTCTTCAGCAATCTCCACACTGAAGATTGCGTTGATAAGCTCTATATGTTTCTTTCGTCCTTAATCTCGCAACTTACTCCTGTATTTCCAGCAAGTAGATCTAAAGATGCTACTTAGTTTAATCCAGATCTTGCCATTGCAATTAAGGCTAAAGATGCTGCCCGCAGAAAACTCTTATCGAGTGGTCTTCCAATAAACCTCGCTAAGTTCAAAGAACGTCATGCCATGGCCAAGAAAATTGACAACTCTGCACTTCATACATACGTTAACCACATTGAAACTACGTTTATCTCGAATCAAACTCGTGCGTTCTGGTCGTTGGTAATATTTTCAAGTAGCTCTCATTATGCTCCTGATAATTTTAGTCTAGATGGCGTGGCATCGTCTACTTCTCAAGAATCTTGTGAACTCTTTGCTTCTTTTTTTTTCCTTTTTCGGCAGGGGTAAGCATTCCCCTTACTTCAACCGATTTCTTCTTCTTCTATTTCCTCTACTACTTTTCATACAAACCCCTTGCAGGTTGAGCTACTCTTAAATAATCTTGACAACAGTACCAGTGTGGGCCTTGATGGCATTCTAATTTTTTCTAGCAAAATCTATATCTTCTTCACTTTGTGCTCCCCTTTCAATTATTTTAATTTGAGTTTTTCCTGTGGGGTTTTCCCCTACCAATGGAAAATTGCCCAAATAAATAAATCAATATGTAGATGACATAGTCTTCCTTGCTATAGGCAAGCCTCGTAGGGCTTTTTGCAGGAATATACAAAGTGCTCTATACACGTTGCAGCAGGGGTGTCAGGAGAATGGGCTTTCAGTCATTCTGAGCAAAACTAATGTGGCTCTCTTCATGTGGAAAACTAAATTGATGGTCTAATTCTATCGCGATTGCTTGGTGACACTATCCAGCTGCAATCATATGTCAAAAACCGTGGGGTTACCTTAAACAGAAAACTTCTTTGGAAGAAGCACATTCTTGCAAAGACCAAGCAGGCTAGCAGACTGTTTGGACAACACAGAAATGCTTTTGGGAAGCCGTGGCATGGCATGTTATGGCTGTATATAGCGATTATCTATGCACCTGTAGCTTGGTGGCATAAAGTAGACCGCTTTTGGGCGTCATCTTTCTTGGCCAGGATGCAAAGAATTTGTATCTGGGGATTACAGGGACATTAGACACAATACCAGGTAATGTTCTGAACGGCGTATTCATAAGAGAAGCAGCCTGAGACGTGTGATAGAAGGACATACAGGAAGGTTTTCAGGTATCTTTAACCGCACCTTCAAGTTTTTAACGAAATCAAGTATTTACCTGAGGCAGTAATGCCAACCGACAGGGTGAATGCTGTTCCGAGCCTATATGTTACAAAAAATTTCATGTAAGAATCCTAGACAAAACTGAGTAATACATTGGGAGTTGCTATTTGGGAAGTTAGATATGAATTTCTATGGGGTTGACTCTAAAACTGAAGCGATGAACTGGAGCAAGATGATGCTTAAACGAAGACATTTAGAAATCGATGCCACTGGGAATGCTGATTTTTGTGTTTCTGGTATAGGTGTTTGCTATACTGGATCAAGGATAACAGATAAAAAGTGAGGCAAATTAATATTTGCAGTGACGGGAAGAAAAATTACATAAAAAATTATCTGTGAATATATCTGAATAAACTAAACTCTGTTGGAAGTCACAATTTACTTCGGCTTTTCTAGAATCCAGTGCATAGAAGGAACAAAGGCAATGAAAAAAATATCATTTTAGCACAGTAGGGCTCTGAATCCTTGTCGTACAGCTCGCTTCTCTCTGCGGGAGTGCCTAGCTTTCATATCATTCACAAGATAATCTACTCGATGAAGACCCAGTTTACATACTTTTGGTGGATGACGGTCGACTTGGTGAATCATCAATGAAAGACTTAAATCAAACGTTAGCAGCTTTTTACTTAAATTAAGTAAGAAAAAATTTAGAACTCTGGTTGAGCTGATTACAGGACACAATTTCCATTATTCTCATTAGCAAAGAAAAGGTTTTGCTTAAGGCAACAATGCACTATGCATGTTACGGTCCGGTCTCTACCTTTGCCAGGCTGTAGATGTTTGGTGACACTGTAAGGACTTGGAATATAATCATGGTTGGAAATCTTGCCGATCTGTTTTGTTGCTCTAAAATAACTAGTAGGGTCTGGTAGATGCGTTTATCGAGTGCAATGGACCAAGGTCTTAGCGTAAAATTGCTACCTTGCCCCAAAATAAAACAAACAAAAAAGCTTGCAAAATGGTTCCCTGCCCAAATCAATTGAGTGGGAGTTATAACATTTAATAGGTCTTAATAAAGTCCTGAAATGATAAAAGTGATTGAATATTCCGTCAGCGAGCTAAAACATTAAGCTCAGCTGAACAAGGTCATGTTTGGGAATATGTTTGCTTACTGTCAGCTATCTGCGGTATTTTGGGGCAGATTCTTTTCCTCCAGCATAAAGCACACTGCAACTTTTTGAAGCATATTAATTACAGGTTACTGAATTTAAGGTAAAAAAACTAGGCTAGAATTAAAAAAAAAGCTAAATGTAAAAAAAATCCCACTTTTCATATCGCCAAACCGTGCGTGGCAAGGGGCGATCGCGAACTGCAAAACTTTGTAACCTAGGTAATGGTGAACATAGGGGCGCTCACAGACAGGGATGCAGTCGAAATGCTCAATCAATCATTTCACAAAATTTCGAATGCTAGGTAAGTACTATGAATTTATTTTTTATGTTACATAGTCAAAACAGGCGTCGCTAACTTTATTCGAAGTATAACTTGAAACGTATATTAGAACAAAGTAGCGATTCAGTAAGTTTTAGTAATCGATTGTTGTTTGCAATCGGTATTACACAGGGACTATTGAAACTTTATTGACAAAGCCAATGTGAAGGATTTATTGAAAGCTCTGAGCTATTAAATTGAGAGAGGCTATATTTGCAAAAATAAAAAAAAAATATTGCTGACTTCTTACCACGCAAAAGTTCGCGGGAAAAACAAAACGCAGCTGTAATAAATTTATTCAACAACTTTCACGTATTAACAATTCAAAATACCAATCATATATTTCGCTTAAGATAATCTTTTATTTGATTTTCCATTCAACCCTCAATAATTTTACCATATTCGCCATCGTCATCAAAACCTCCATTTTAAAATCAATCACTGATGCATACTTACGCACACAAGGATACAAACTTTCCATAAAGTGTAGAACTATGTGGCCTCTTCAATGGTATTGTCATCAAGTGTATAAAACCTCTCAACTTTGTCAAGAGATCCTTGAAAATTTTTTCCGTACTTATAGGATGGTTTCCCCAACTTCCTGGCCTAATCATCGTCATCATCATCATCATCATCGTACTCGTCGCCGTTGTCAACAGTGGCTGGTGGCACTGTAGTCGTACCGTTTTCATTGAATGCATGAAAAAAAGATTGAACTCGCATAAGAACAGGATATCCTTCGAATAGAATGGTAGTCAGCATTATCATCTTACAGCGTCATCTACTTACTTACTTTCGAAAGAGAAGGTATCAACATTGGAATGAATGTGGGTATGTGATTCTTTCAAACAATCTTCTCGCTGTGCGAACGCCAACGGTGCACATTTTTCAGTTAACGGTAGCGGAGAGGGGTTTCCGAGTAAGGATTTCAGTGACGGTTGTAGGATGGCAAAGTAGATTTCGAATGGGGAAGATTCAAAATGAGTCCGAAGTTAAAATTGAATTTAAAACTGTCAACTCGATTAAATCATAAATATTGTTTCTTCAATTTACCCCTATAATAACTTGCGCTAACCCTTTTTTTGATGTTTCAATTAGCGTCTCAAACTAAAAAAATGAAGATTTAATTCTCATTTTCTCAATCACTAACGACTCATATTTTTCCATGTCTCACCTGAAGTAAAAAGATATGATAGAATATCCTTTTGTAGCCCCCTAAGCGCAATTGCAAGTTCTATGACTCTTTCTTATCTAATAATTTCTTTGAAAATCATTGAACCTCATCGAATTTCCAACTGGTTGTACCTCATGGAAGAAAAAGGCTTTGGCAAAAAAACCAGCATAAAATATACACACGTTCGCATATTCTTATGGAAATTTTCAAAGTAATTTGAGTGGAAATTAAATTAAAGAAAGAATTGCCCCAGAAGGCAAAGGCAGGACTCGAAAGCAATGAAGCGCGTATGTAGGTTGTGTACGTATGCGTCAACGACAATGACGAAACGATAAAATGTTTATTTTTTCAAAGCTGATTTCTTTTTTGTGAGTCCTTTGCAATACTATGCCGTTTATTTTTTGTGTCAGCTCCTGGTCTTTCTTCTTTTCAATTTTTTCTTATATTTTGAACATTTACCTTCTTCATCTATAAAGAAAATTCAAACATCCTTCGCATGCATGAGTGTGTGCCGGTGTGAGTGAATTTCTACGTACATAATGGAACGTGAAAAGTTCCCAAGTGGATATACGTTAGCTCATCCTGCTTAAATGTATGTTAAACATGGAAAGGTATTTTAGCTGCGATTTTGGCGAATGTGTAAACGTTCGAAATAAATCGAAACGCTTGAATGACATTTAAAGTAATTTGATGACAGCACTTTTAAAGTGATTTCGGTAATTTTATTTGAGAATGCGAAGCAAAGTGGTTTTGGGGAAACGTAGGTGGAGTGAAATCTCCAAGGAATGAAAGCTGTCGTTCTCAGTAACAAGTTGATTTGAGGAAGAAATTTTGACTGATATTCTTTGAAAACTTAATGAGATTGAAAACAACAATATTTGTCCATTAAGGCCAATAAATATGATAATCTGTAGGAAATAGAAGAAATAAGTTTTTTTTTGAAAATTGGGTCTAATTGCAGCCTTTTTCTAGTAATTTGATGTGAAATCGAATTATAATCACCTAAATTACTGAGAAAAATTATATTGAATTTTCTATCAAATTAAATATTAAATTAACCATGAAAATATTAAAATTAACCAAATATTAAATTAACCATGAAAATCCCAAAATATTTTACAGGAACTGAACTTTCACAACCAGGGGTTTCCACTTAGGTGCGTGAACTTTTGCTACTCCTTATTCATAATCCCTCAGATTATGAGGCGGACTTATCATCGCTTTCGCATTATAATGATACAGTCAAGTTAAGGATCGCGTCGACTTATTCAGAGCAATTTTGCTTTCTGAAGTGGTTTCAAAACAATTTTTCTAGAGACGGGGAGTTAGTTTGTCGCCCAACTTCCATTCCGACGGCATGGTTTTTACTTTCGATTCCGTTATGAGGCGCGGAAGACTCGCCTTCGCCTTCTAACGTCACCACAGAGGAGGTGTGAATAGGACTTAGTAGCGAAACTGCAGGTATGTTTGCGCTTATTGGCATTTCTCGGTATTTAGTGTTCCCTCATTGGGGACAGGAAACCCTATGTGCGACCCCAAGACCAAGACCCGTGGAAGCTGTAGGTTGAGGAAACAAGAGGATCCCTCTTTTTTTCTCAACCGGGCTTGGGACCGTCTTCGGCAGAGCTACAATTCTTATTCATTTTTACCTTTTTAACGTGAAACTTTCAGGAGTAGTATTAAAAAAAAATTTTTGTGGTTGGCTGGTAAAGGTTATTCATACTCTTAGGGTAGGACTCTAAAACGTACCAAGTATTGTAGATTATCCACTAAATACGCGACTGAGCTGTACCGATTAACCATGGATAACATGCAGGATGAGTACGACATTACCGAGACAAAAATGCGTCGACCCAGACTGGTTATAAATGGGCTGGATAATCAATTTACAAATGAGGAACTACGAAAAGAAATACAGGCGCTAAGCCTTGATGTTGGGAATAGAGAAGAATGGAGCTCATTCATGCCAGACAGACAAAAAACGGCAAATGGATACACATTATTGAGGTAAATGGAAGCATGCATAAAATATTAGCTAACAAATACGTCGTAATAACGTAACGAGATGCTTTAAGTGCCAAAAATATAGCCATAAGACGTCAAAATGCGAGAACAAATCTGTGTGAAATGTGGAGGAAAGCATGAGCTCAAGGAATGCAAAAGCATACATGAGAAGTGTGAAAATTGTATGGGTAATAATAAGAATATTGATCACACACACAGAGCAGACTCGTGGGAGTGCCTAGAGTATCAAAAAAGGATTGTAATTTCTAGGAGGAGTACTGACTACAATTTTGATGATGACAGTTAATCCCAAAACTCAATCAAGCGACAAATTAACTTTCTTCTATGCCAATATAAGAGCTTACGACACAAGCTGAGTGATATTCAAATTTATCTGCAACAAAATCCTGGAACGGATCTGAATATACTAGACGAAGTATGGATCCATCCTAAAGAAGCAAAGTATTACAATATTCTGGGATATAGCTCCGTTTTCTCCTGCAGTCCTGGAAGAGTAGGAGGTACAGCAATTTATATAAAAAAAATTAATTTCGTGACAACGAGAGTAACATCTGACATATATAATATAATAAGAATTGAAATAACCTGCACGGGTAAAAAACTAAAAATCGATACTTTCTATAATCCCAATCGTCTCAATTCGCAGGACTTCTGCACAGTAATAGATGCAATAAAATCTATTGAAAAAAGTTTAATCACAGTTGCTGACATAAACATCGAAGTGACTGCAGAATCTCCAGAATCGAGAATACCCTGGAAAAAACCAGAGCGGTCATTGTCAATAAGGACAAAATTACTCGCCTGACTTCAAGCACCTGCCTAGATCACATAGCAACAAATGATAAAAAAATTTCTGGAAACATTAAATTCGGACTTGCGGACTAGCTTGAGTTAGATCATCATGTACTAAAAATTGTCGCCCATGGTCAAAGTCTCAGTAAGCAAAGAACTGCTCACAAAATATTCAGATATTTAGACAAGGATCTTTTCAAATCAAAATTTCAACAGTTGCTAACACACCGAAAACCTGAAAACCTTATGGAGCTCAAAAATATGATAACAGAGTCCAAGCATGATTCTACTATTGAGAAAAAGATCAGATATCGACAACATACATGGATAACAAAGACAGTTATTGAGGCTAGTATTAATAAAAGGAAGATTTATAAAAAATACAAAAAGAACGCTGAAGATCAAGTACTTAAACATCTGTATAACCAAGCCCTAAAAGAATAAAAACGTCTCATAAAAGAAGCATAATTTTCATATTACTCCAGAAGATTGGAAACAGCGCCGGACAACTTGCACGAAATATGGAAAATAATATATGAAGTAAAAGATAATTCGTCACCCTGGATCATGTTATCAAATGCTGAATTTTTTGGCATGGACTTTAACAATGCAGCACGCCCATGTGGAGCATCAAACTCGCTAAACGATTTTTTTTTATCAACAATTGCTGCAAAAATTACCAGGGAGCTTGGTGAAAAGTCAACTAGCTATTTCAATATCATAAATAGCCCACCTCAGTTCATCTTTCACATTCAACAAACGGTTAAAACAGAAGTATTAAATACAATCGAAAATTTGAAAAAAATGCAGTACCAGGTTATTGACAACATCGCCACACATGAAATTATTCTTGTCAAAGAGGAGATAGCTGAACCGCTGTCAAATTTTATAAACGAGTATATTAGAAATGGAACATTTCCGGACGAAGAGAAACTGGCGAAAATAGTTCCCATATTCAAAGGAGGAGATCATCTGGACCCGAATGATTACCGCCCTATTGCACTTTCGACAGCTTTTAGTAAAATATTCGAAAAACTCGTAAATAATCGTTTAAAGTCTTTCATAATGGACAATTCCATCATCAATCCAAAGCAGTTTGGCTTTCAAAAGAACAAGAGTACTTTCGATGCGTTACTTTCTGCCTCACGTTACATCAATGAAAGTCTTGATGAAAAAGATTATGTTATTGCGATTTTTGTGGACGTGAAGAAAACTTTTGATACGGTTGGTCATGACCTGCTACTTCAAAAACTTGAATCGTGTGGTGTAATGATTTTAATGTCTAAGTCCGGACGAGGAATCGACCTCTCATCGGTTCTAGACATTAAGTCTGAAAAGTGCCAACGGATGGTACCAACCGGTCAACCAATCCGTGCACCGTAATCCATTTTCGCGGTGGCTGCTTGTCGGCCAGCTAGATCGGAGAGGATTTCGGTCGCGGGTCTCCAAATGGATTACGCTCATTTACAATCTTCAGCCACCAATACATGCCCGTTTTCAAACGCGTCACCAAAACAAAACCATACGGAGAGGAAACCTACTTTACGTTACTCCGTTTTTCTTCATACAACCAGTCAAAGGACAAAGATCTAATCTTTACTTCGCGTTCCCGAATTTCCGACGTGATACCGAAAAATATACTATGTTAACGTAAATCCGAAAAAAACTAGGCTAAAGAAAAACCAAAATCAATTAAGGTACCGCGTACCACGCGCGACGCGAAACCGACCTCAGCGGATTTTCTCAAACCCTACCCTCGCGACGGCATACTTACCATGCACTCTATTTCCCGCTGAAAGAAAGGACCATTGGAAAGGAAAATCGTGTTTCGAGTTAGCAATTCATATTATTCTATTTCCAATAAAATAAAATTGTTTTCCATTACAAGTACATTTCTTTCGTTTTTCACCTAATTTATAACATTCGGCATGTTAAGGGAGTGGAACAAAAACTAAAGAATTATAAGAGTCTTTTCTTTTTGAAATTGGATGATGCATTTTCACAACAATTGATACGTATCAATGTCAGTGTACGTTAAACATTCGATGAGCCAAAATGAATACATCGTTTTCATCAAAACCATTTGAATACTTAACTAACGCTGCTCTCATGTTTTCTTTTCAACATAAACAAGAAAATTCCATAAAATTCCAAATTTACAAAAAATATAATGTATATATATCGTCCACTTCAAAATAAAGTTTGTTTAGTGTAACTCAACGCAATTTAATATAGTCAATATTTCAAGGGAATCCCTTTTTTACAATAATTAATATTAGCTTTTTCCAAAATTTAAAAGCGCTTTAAAATAAAGGAAGATAACCTATCGGGTATATATTCTATTATATTTAATATTAATAAACGTCATTAAATTTTTTGTTGCTGAATATTTTCTGAGAACTAATGTTTGTTGTTTTATTTTGAAATTGAAAATATTTTTCATGCGTGTATATTTTCACGCAATTTTAATTAGATTGTAACTGCACTTTAGAAGAGTAATTCCAATTAGATAAAAACTTCTGTAAAACCCCTTCTTCTATCTTCCTACGCATTATCTAATATCCTTTTGGAACAATTGTTTTGGTCCAATTATGTTTTTTAATCCCATTTCGAACATACATGCAGGCTGCTTCGAAATACAAAACAACGTTAACAGTTGGAACGTTGCGGGAAAATAACATTTCATTTTTTTGTTCCCCTCTTAAAGACTAAATGCTTGATCATGCAATCAATGGAAAAGTAAGAAGAAAACGATAAACAACAAATAACCGAATACGAAAAATTATTAAAATATTATGAGATGTTCAATCACTAACGATAAAAATACTGGTTCCGAAACACCGCACCGCTCCTGAATAGCAGACTATTTGCTGTAAAAAGATAGACTCTTAACTAAACACATGGTTAACCCTTTTGGAACTCATCTGCCTTGATACAGGATAGAAGAAATATATCCACACTAATTTTCATGATATGACCTTTGGGTACTTGTGCGAGCACAGGCCGATTGCTGACGAGTGAATTAAAGAGTCATAATTTTCAATTTTTCCAAAATACTTCTAACTAAAGATAATTTGGCATTTTTGCTCAACTCAAGTTTCTGCTTCATTATTCAATTTCTCCTTAGCATAAACTGTATCACTCGTAACAGATCAGGTGCAATTATCTTTCTGTTAGCTTTAAAACTGACCTTTGCCTTGCCTCTTATTAGGACTTTTTAATGGACAACTGAATGGTGATCCCAACCTGGGGGGAGGTGTTGCAACTGAATTGATGCCCTCGTTATTGTTGTAGGGTCGCCAGCTTGTATGATGGCAATGGGAACTGTTTGGGTTGGATCTCCAGGATTATTTTGTTGTTGCTGCTGTTGTGGAGGAGGCTGTTGTTGATGTTACTGCTGGTGCTGCTGCTGTTGTTGTTGCTGCTGCTGCCGCTGTTGTTGTTGGTGTGATACAGCTTTAAATTTCTTCAACATGAGTTGTTCTTCCAAACGGATATCCCAATTGGCCAAAACTAAAGCTTTTGTTGCTTGTTAGTTAGTTAAATCTGTACGAATAACATTCATCACATATTCATCACGTTTAGTATTTTAACACGAACCTGTTAGTCTTCGTCGTTTGATAATCGTTGATGAACCAACTGCCAATCGATCCTCTAATGGCACTTTGAATAGAACTGAATCGCTAACCCCATGATGCATATCAGATGGTGAATTTATACGGGCTGCTCTTTCATCCAGCAAATGATCCTTTTCGGTTGGTTCGTAAACTGATTCTTCGCGAACATGTGCAACCCGACTCTTCTTGGGTGGCGGCCACTACGTACACTCTTCACTGCCAGTTGGCTGTCAATTCCTCTTGACATCCCACGACAAAATTGACGTGGGATGTGCGCTCGTCACAACCACGTGAAATGACAAGCCACCTAGCAGCAAGGTGTGTTAGTAGTGGTCGCCAGCGGCGTCGCAAGATTCATTCCAGTGGTATATAAGGAAAATCAAAGCAGCTTTTTAAGAGTCAATTGGAAGGAAGATTCCAAAGAAAATGAGTTAATAATGTCTTAAGCAATCTAGCACCAATGAAATCGAGGGTTCCTCAAGGACCCATACTTGGACCAACCTTGTTTTTGCTATACACCAATAATTTGAATATATGTAAACTGAAAGCTCACCACACATTATATGCTGATGATACTGTACTTCTTTATTCAGGACATGATAAAGTTGCCATGGAGAATATCGTCAACGAGGATCTAGATAAATATCGTTCATGGCTTATCGAAAACAAGCTAGCATTGAATACTACAAAGACAAAATACATAATTTTTAAACAGAAGAATAAGGAAGACATTGACGTTGACCTTAAAAATTAACGGCGAAAACTTACAAAGAGTGTTTGAAATTAAATATCTCGGTCTTACGATAGACCATCGTTTGACCTGGTTGCCACACACAAATAATTTGAGGAGACAACTAGCACCAATGACAGGAGTGTTGAGAAGATATGGAGGTTTTCCAATGGATATAAAGAAACTTGTATTAAATGCATTTGTACTGACAAAGCTACATTATGCGGTGGTCAAAATGAAGTCAATCATCAAATCAAAACCTTAATATTATATCCAGGATACTAACTAAAACCTATAAAGATATTCTTAACCTTCCGATTTTCACGCCAACAAGACAAGTGTATCAACGGACCAATGCACTCACCTTCAGTCAAATCATTACTATGGAGAAAACTAGGTATATCTACAAATGTCTACTTTTCAGTAAATCGGAACGAAGCCCCTTTATAAAAGAATCATAAAAAAATCCATATAATTCAAGAAATGCCAACAATTTTGTAATACTTTACGCTAGAACTGATCGACTAAAGAACGATGCAACGAATGATGCTTTGCGTATATACAACAATCTTCCAGAAACAGTGAAACAAGTTGGGTAGACAGACCTATGCTCATGTGAGAAGGGTTTTGTACTCAACTTACAAAATGCAGCAACCAGCAACGAATAAAATCAAGAAACATGTCAAAGACGATTTGATTGGAGAAAATGTGAAATTCGAGGATCATACTATTTTTAACAAAATTGAAAGAATTTTGACTTCTGAGGTATTTGTTAGTGTAATACCCATAAATATCTCCTTTGATAATTTTTTCAGATTTCTTAGATCACGGGTGTCCATTCGCGAGGAAGGAAATACATTTTTCATGTATTTCCCCCCCTGTGCCCCCACTGAAGCAGAAACTGTCAGTTTAAGAACTGTTTTGAAAAGCTCCCATAGGGAACTTTCAGTTGATACTCATATCGGCTACCTTTCATTAAATTTTTTTTCAGGGGCCATACCTCTGCACTGTAATCATCCATTAAATACTATTCTATCTTTATGAAACTTTCAGAAAAGATCAGTCATATAAATAGTCATCTGTTGGCTAAATTTTATTGAATTTAAGCGTACCGTTTAGATTTTATTCAAGAAAACATAAAATCGATAAATCATACTATTACTAACAACGTTATGTGAATTTCGACTTCTCATGTATTTGTTGTTGTTGTACTCATTAGGGCCTACATTCATGATTTTTTTCAGATTTTTCGGATGAAAGGTGTCCAATCGCGAGGGGGGTACATTTCCCCTTCCCCTGCCCCCTCGGTACTCATAAGGCAATTTTAAGACTTGTTTTGAAAAGATCTCATTGAGACCTTTCCGATGACACCCGACTCGACTACCAATGGTGCAATTTTTTTTGAGGGATCACCTCCCTATATGGCGAGACCCCCCGTAAACCCTTTTGAAAAATTTTTCCACCCTTGAACTTTCAAAAGTCACCACTTCTGACCTTTTCACAAAGTTTCATGGCTGTAGCCTCTATAGTTTCGGAGAAAAAGTGCTGTGACATACAGACGGACGGACGGACAGACGGACACAGGTCGTGATTGCAATAAGGTTTTGTATTTTAGTACAAAACCCTTAAAAAGTAAACTCATTATTGGTTTTTAAGAAAAGACTTAAGGAACATCTAATAAATTCAAATTAATGATAAGTCCGGAGGATTGAAAATACAGTATCTTATTTATCTATTTTAGGCCGTAATAAACTCAGAGTGTTTTTTTACAGTGATGTATTATAATAGTTTTTTAAGGGTTTTTAATATACAAAATACAAAATTGTATTGCAATCATGACCTGTGTCTGTCTGTCCGTCCGTCCGTCCTTCCGAAACTATAGAGGCTACAGCCATGAAACTTTGTGGAAAGGTCAGAAGTGGTGACTTCTTGAAATTTTTCAAAAGGGTTTGAGGGGGGTCATGCCATATATATTTTCTCCATTGGTAGTCGAGTAGGGTGTCATTGGAAAGGTCTTGATGAGATCTTTTCAAAATAAGTCTTAAATTGCCTTATCGTTACCGAGGAGGGCAGGGGAAGGAGAAATGTACGAAATTTTCGCGTATCCTCCCTCGCAATTAAACATCTTTCATCCGAAAGGCCTTTATGGCCTTTATGAGTACAAAACTAACGAATACATAAGAAGTCGAAATTCACTCAGTTTTGTTAGAAATAGTATGATTTATCAATTTTACATTTTCTTGAATAAAATCTTAACGGTACCTTTAAATTCAATAAAATTCAGTACACAGGTGACTATTTATAAGGTTAATCTGTCCTGGAAGTGACATAAAGATCAAATGGCATTGAACGAAGTTATAGCGGTTTAAATTTTCCTGTATTAATATGGAACAATATGCGCTGTGTTACCATGGAAACATATAGCTATGGAGCAATATGCGCTTTTCATCGACTCTGACACTACAGGTTTGCTACGATTTGGATGAAAGTTTCAGGGATCATGAATATCTTTGAGAATTGGTTCAGCTAGTGGTACCAGTAATCGTACAACAAAATGGTGGCTGTTTTAAATGCGAAGATTGAATAATTTTGAGTTATTTTTCCTCAACTTCAACGTGTAAGGTGCATGCTTTGAACACTTGATTCAATTTAATGAATGACTGAAGATGAGTACCTACAATTAATACTCATAAGTGAAACAAGTCAAAACGGCAGGAGAGACCTCCTAGCAAGAGGGCTTTGTAACCATTCTAGGATTCGAAAAAATTGGCCATGAACCGGTGATTACAGTACAGAGGAGTGGCCCCGGAAAAAAATTTCATCAAAGGTAGCCGATATGAGTATCAAATGAAAGTTCTTTATAAGAGCTTTTCACAGCAGTTCTTAAACTGACAGTTTTTGCTTCAGTGGGGGCACAGGAGGGGAGGGGGGGGGGGGCAAAATCACGAAAAACGTGAGGAGAGATATTCATGAATACAACAATAACAAATACCTCAGAAGTCGAAATTCGTTGAACTTTGTTAATAATAGTATGATCTTCGAATTTCATATTTTCTCCAATAAAATCGTCTTTAAGATTTTTCTTGATTTTATGTGTCGCTGGTGACTGCATTTTGTCAGTTGAGTACAAAACTCTTCTGACATGAGCGTAGGTCGGTCTGCCCAACTTATTTGACTAAAGATCGCATGTTAACCATCAATCACTCACCGTATTCACCTGAAATGGCTCCCTGTGACTTCTACCTATTCGGAAAATTGCGTTTGGTCATGAAAGAAAAACGCTTTGCCTCCGTAGAGTGCATCTAAAAGGCTTGTACCGACATCCTGAAGGACATTCCGGTCAATGACCTGAAACACTCTTTCGAACAGCTTTTGGATTGCGCAAAATAGTGTATCGAGGCCGAGGTAGACTATTTCGAATAAATAAACTCGAATTTATTAGAACAAAGCTCCTGTTGTTTCTATTTTAGCTCAGTCTCATTTATTTTGGAACACACCTTGTATTAATTGTTACTTTATATTTTCCTGATTTTATGACAACATACATTTCAATGTTATGTTTTCTTTCTGTTAAAAGAATTTTTGATAGCAAAGGTGCAATGGAAAAACAATCGTTTGAAAATCAATCTGGTTCGACCATTTTGGGCGACTTTCTGAAACAACTAAAATGATTTATGCTCTCTAAAGTTTTTCCATTTTTGCTGTATGAATATTAGCGATTCCTTTTACTCCAAAGTAAAAACAGACTCATTGTTAAACCAATGAAAAAATTGAGTTCAATAAATTTATTGCATTAAATATGTACAGATAACTTTATTTCAATGAAGGATCGTCAATTTTCTATAGAATATAGTGTCCTTTAAACGTTTATAGTTTTAATTTATATACATAGCAATTACATAAAGCATTCTTGTGAAGTATCCCCAACTAGTCAAATTAACTAAAATTTTGTAGATTTAAGAGAACGAATATATCTTTTCACCTTAAGCTATAAACTTCAATTTCAGTAATGGATTATTTGTACAGTATTTGGTTTCATCAAATCTTTAGGGTTAATAATATTAATAAAACAAGATGTAGAAGACTTCAAATGAATACATTTTCAAAAATTCTATCTCTTTAAAATTAGCCGCAACAATTTAAATTTAATATTAATAACCCAAATGTTACCTTATTTACATCTTTGAGTGAAATCTCATGCATTCTTTCTAAATTCCATCACCCAATCTTTAATTAACTGCCCTATCCCTGATCCTGCTAACACAATACAATCAACAATATTTTCTTTTCCACACCTCTCACTTATAATTTCAGTTCAATATTTTACCATGGTCTCTAGCTAACATCATTCACTGGTGTCCTAAATATCACACCATTATGATTGCATTACCCCATGAAAATATAACCTCCAATCTGTAAAATGCGATACAGCTATCCGTGGCGTGGCAACATAACGCGACTGGCCCAAGAGATTTCCCACTGGGATGATGTACGCAAATTATATGAAAACTCAATTTTAATTTTAAATTTTTCCTTGCCTCCCCAGAGATCCTTAGACGACAGCTACGAGCCGGTTGCAAAAGCTGAACCATTGGAGTGCGATGTATCGAAATACTATGAGAGAGTGGTGGATTTCGAGGTGACTGGCTGGCCAGGATTTCTGCGGCTTTGAACGGTTGTGTCTTTGTAGGACTGCTAGCTTCAGCCACCACCCCCGCAATCCTACTCCTCCTTGAATGCGAATAATTTCGACGCGAATCGCATGTCACTTGCTCGACCCTTGGGGCCCCATAATATTTGCCGTGTACATTACATGGTATATTATATTAATAACTTGATTGAAGTAAGTCAGCTTCTATGGGGAACTTGTGTCGTTAGTGCTCGTATTAGGAAAGTTAACCGAATTATTGCTAGCTGCTTCATTCCTATTTGGGTTTCTAACCGAATTTTCACACTAAGTAAAAAATAGATAATATCGCATTCCTCTCAATATTTTCTATCCGGGAACATGAATTTCTGGAAGGCAGTGTCATGCCGAGAGTTACATATATAAGTTGATGCATTCAATCCCAGACTCACCTTATTTATGGACATAAATATGAAGACCTGCACTGGAAACACAATGTATTTGTTTATCCCACCAATACTGCACATTTGTTCCTCATAGTCACTTTGGAGAGCCACAAACCACTCCAGTCCGCTGTCATATTAAAATGCCAGTGAACACTTTGCGGTCCATCAAAGTTCAGTATCCAATTACTTCGACCCGTGGAGAGTCCCGTGCATCCGACAAGGATCAAACAAAATACCAATAAATGTCAAAATTTATCATCCATTAGAACTGCTGAATCAATATCGCTTTCCAATTGATTGACAATCTGAACACATTCGACGTCGGCCGTGACTTCGAGCGTAATCTGCTATCTATGAAACATTCTTTCAATCCCAAATATGGAGTGGACTCCAACTTCTACAAACGTACGAGTGTATGCCTCACTACATAGAAGCTGACACTTGAACTGTAACAATATTGAGTATTTTTGCTAGGATATGGAATAGAAAAAAAATTTATGTATGGCGTGAGTGAGTGTAAAACTGCAATGAGTATTTGGGGTGGATATTCAACATTGAATGACAGTTGAGTTAGGTGAACATTTTCGAATGCGAATCCGCTAAAAAACGACATTCAATGCAAATTGCTTTATACATCGAGAAAAAATGGCCTTCCATACTTTGTTAATAGTTTGATACAATATCGTTAAGCAAAATTTAAAGGCTTAAAACTAATCTCGAGGATATTCCATTATGAAAATAAAAGAGAACATGGTGTAATCTTTTCTTTATCTAATTATATAGAACTAGTTTCTCAAGCTTCCAGTTTATACATTTAATTATCGTCAAAACTTATTTGAATATCACAAAGGTTTTCCAAATTGTCGATTGATAATGCAATTTCTATACATGTGTTACTAGTGCGAAGGCAAATTGTTCCTTCCCTATGAAAAAATGTATTTTTTCCTAGCTACTAATATAAAAACACCGACACTTGACAACTATTGTTAAATGTCTCTGATAATTTGAGAAAAGTATTGCTTCTATTCTATTCTCTTCATCAAACTCCGTTTGGATCAACTTCTAGCGGTATTACTATCTGAAAGCGAGTTTGAAGCTATTCTAGAGCTAAAACACAAGTATTTTGACATTATAAGCAAAATACTTCTGACGATTATCGCTTCTTTTGTTTTGTTCCTTTGATTGTATCATCCTTACAACGACCTGCAAACGTAAAATCTGGATAGCGTAACAACGAACTGTACTACGAAGGTTAGCAGTTTCGGCACTCGCCTATATAATTATTTGGCGCTGCTTGTCAGCTATCTAGTTTGACAAGAAAGCACCCATTGATCCGACGATAGTAGACATGTCGCTCCATTATTTTTTTAACCACGGAAAATCGCTCGAATTTTAAACGCATTTCAAACTATAAATTAATTGATACCACTCTAACTTGACTTTGTCTCAGAATATCAATCAAAACTTTTAAACAATTTACATATACCCTTCCGCGTCACCAAATCGTGAAACCATCACGGTGCCCAAAATACTCTTTGCTAACTCAACTAGAAAAATCTACATTATTTGAAACTTATCAAACCTCAAAGAAGAAACAACGCGAACACGAATTTGTTCCCCTTCTCATTTTGCAATATACAATATACTGAAAAAAAAAAACCTAGGTAACTGAAAAGAAAGGCATCGCGTTTCTTTAATAATTCATGTTTTTCAATTATTTTATTTATTTGATATCTCCAGGCCAATTTTTTTTTTTTTTTTTTGAAAAGCCGTCGGGCCTTACTATGTTGTGTGAGCAGACGCGTTTCGACTTCTTCGAGTCATCTTCAGTGCCCCAAAAGGTGAGGCACTGAAGATGACTCAAAGAAGCGTTTGGCACAGGTACAGAGAAGAGGAGCACTGAGGATTGCATCTTCGTATTCGACAGTCTCGAATTCGGCGGTGAGAGTTATTGCAGGCGTGATATCTGTTGCCCTCCTTGCTAGAGAGCGCCGTGCTATTTACCTGCGCCGAAACGAGGATGCGAGGGAGATGATTGTCCGCGAGGAGAGACAGCGCTACTAGAGTACCGTGTGGTATTATCAGCAAAACCACGCTGCAAAAAAACCTTCATTTCACTAAAGCCTACTGACATGCGATTCGCTAAATATACGTATCATCGTCTCAGCTGCACCGGGCGAGTTTATGTAAACGTTAGAGTTGGACATCCGACATGCTATTTCTTTGTTACTGAAGGGGAATATAACGCATTACTTAGTCGAGAGTGGCTTGCGTAGTTTATTGGTGAGATTCAACTTACAGAAATTTTTACTTCCCTCGATGGTAGCCTAAAAGCTACGTCTCCCACGCTTACAAAAGACCAAGTTTGCCATATCGAAATACTATTAAAAAGATACGGCGACATTTTTAGCTCAACTGCCGGTAAGTTATCGGGACTTTCAGCAAAAATGCATTTAAAACCTGGAGCAATGCTTCTTTTTGCATATGGTCGAGAAACACTTGAAGATGCGTATGCTAAAAAAACTGGGGCAAAATTAGAAGCGAGTCACTATGTACGAGTTGAGCACGTCGAGTGAGCTTCAACTATACATGCCGTCACTAAGAAAAATGAAAAAATTTGATTTACACATAACTACAAATCTACTTTAAATCCAAGAATAATATTCAATGAGTCCCCTATTCCAAAATCAGAGCATAATATCAACAACATGTGAAGATCCAAAATATTTTGTCATTTGGACATCACCGATGCATATACACATCTGATGAGAAGTTCAGCTGAGCACTGACTTTCAATACTCCTACAAACTGCCTAGTTTAACCGGCAAGAGCAGTTTATGGTGCAGCAAATACACCTGAGATTTGGCAACGCAAAATAGGGGCAACTATAAAAGATATTCTGTCTGTGCTCAATTTCTTCGATGACTTGCTTGTTTTCCCAAATTCATTCACCAATTTGTTGCTCACTCTTGAAACTACTCTATCTAGATTGGAACTACATAGATATCATCTGAACCATTCAAAATATACATTCGCAGTTTCTGCCGTTGGATTCTTAGGGCAGAAAATTGATGCTTTGGGTATTTATCAATCAGGAAAACACATAGAAGCAATACGAGATGCACCTAAATCGAGTACGCCAGAGCATTGGAACTGTTTTTGGGAAAAAATTTGGGAACAGTTGCACATACTCTTCGAGATATGCTGCTACAAGAAACTTTTCAATACGAGTAGACAAAAGATGCTGCTAGGGTTTGTGCTGACGTAAAAATATACTACTTCTGATCTTAGGATTAGAAGCAGTGCTTACACGTAGACTCTCCAACGGAACAGAACGCCCTCTAGCATAAACCAGCTGGACCATGACCTCCACTCAACAGAAATATCCGTAGATTGATAAGGAGGCTTTAGCTGTGGTTTGGGTTGTTCGAAATTTTTTTCCCTATCTCCTTGCGTGCCACTTTACTCCCATAACAAATCACAAGCCTTTAACTCATTTACTCCATCCAAAGAAGTCTCTTTCAATCCTATGCATAAGTAGAATGGCCAACTACTCCAATTACCTGAATCACTTTGACTTCACAGTAGAATTTAAGACTACTAAAGCGAATTTAAATGCGGTTTACAGTTCCAGAGTACCACTGAATAGTCAAGAAACCATACACAAAAACACTTCACATAGAATGAAAATAATCATGGACTTGGATAAAATGGACATTTTCATCCTTTGACAAATCAACCAACTTCGAGTACAGGCTGAACAAATTGCTACTAAAACCAAGAAAGATCAAGATCTTCCAAAAATAATGCATATCTCCAGGATGCGTACTAGTCAAACACCGAGTCCGAGTCCTAACTCGTTGCGTCCTACTATACTGAAGAACTCACATGCAGCACACGTTGGTATTACGAAAATGCAGGTACATATGTGGACATTGACTGCATCGCCAAAGCATGTACCGAGTGCGCTAAACATGTGCATGCTCAAGGTAAGTTTCAGACCCATCATTGGAAATACCCAAAAGGGCCATGGGAATGTGTACATATTGATTATGCCGGGTCTGTCGGGGATACTCTGCTTCTTATTATTGTAGACGCCTACTGCAAATGGGTCGATGTCAAAACCACTAACATAACTACCAGTGCAGCAACGATTGCAATGCTCGATGAGATCCTTTTCGGATCTCCCATTATTCTGGTATCAGATAATGTTATGTAATTTCGGCGAAAAATTCAACACAATTTAAAAAATGAATGGAGTTAAATACGATAAACTAATAGCTCCTCACTAACCATCTATCAAGAGCCAAGCTGAAAGATACGTGGAAACAGTAAAATATGCACTCGAAAAAATGCAAACTACAAGAACCTCATTACATCGAGACATGAATGGATTCTTGAGGTCTATAGTACCTCTTCATTCTACTACTAGACAATAATTTTTTAAAAAAATTATAAGCCTCAACGTATCGCTCAATCTGCAGCGCTTGTCAATCAACCACCGCTCAGCTACGGCCAGACCCAGTTCCTCCTCAGCCACTGCTGGGAGGCAAAAAAACCCAAATTTTACAAATCTACGTCAATTCGCGAGAGACCGCCAACCCATGAGCTTTAATACATCTGAGTGAAAGCGAGAATACTCCAAAGAAGAGAGAAAATATTGTATCTGTTAATATACCAATATTTTAAATTTATGTAATTGAATTCAAAACGCGCGGTCTTATGTACGATCATTTTGTTACTGTGTTATCCCGAGGTTGGTATCAATTATGCAAGACGTCAGTTGACGACTAAGCATGTGTGCATGGTATCGCGATGACTCAAATTATGCTTTCATATGAATACAGGGTTTTCCAATAAGAGGTGCTATCATGATATTACAAGAAAAATGCCATTTTTTAATATAAATGATCGCATGTTTATTTCACTATAAAGAAAAAGGTATGTCGTTAACAGTGGAAAATAACATCAGGCAAATGATCACCACAACCACGCTTACAGGACCATATCCTTTCAATAAATTTTCCATAACCAAATCGCAAAGTGGCTGCCCTATTTCCTCAATAGCCTCACGAATTCTATCCTTGAGGTCTTGAATCGACGCTGAGCTGTTGGCGAAGACCTTCTCTTTCACGTGACCCCAAAGGAAGAAGTCGCAAGGTATTAAATCACAAGATCTAGGTGGCCAATTGTGTTCACCTCTTCGAGAGATAACACGGTCCAAAGGTTTCGTTGCTTGTGTGGCACGTAATGCCACCTTGTTGGAAGTAAACGTTGTCCAGATTAATGCCATCCAATTCCAGCCATAAAAAATCATTAATTATCTCTCGACAGTGCAATCGATTCACCGTAACTATTGCTCCAGCCTCATTTTCGAAAATGTAAGGTCCAATGACTCCACCGGACCATAATCCGCACCAAACAGTCACACGTTGAGAATAGATAGGCTTCTCAACAATAACTCTTGGGTTTGCCGAGCCCCAGATGCGACAATTTTGCTTGTTGACGAAGCCAACCAGGTGAAAATGGGCCTCATCACTCAAGATGATTTTGTGATGGAATTCTAGATCATTTTCATGCATTTCAAGGACCCAATCAGCAAAGACATGACGTTGTTTACGATCGACCGGCTTGAGTTCTTGTTTTAACTGAGCTTTATAAGCGTGGAGACCCAAATCTTTATGCAAAATACGTTGGAATGACGTTTATGGAATGCCTTATTCCAAAGAACGACGAGGAATGGACAAACCTGGGTTTTCTTCAACACTATCGGCTACAGCAGCGATATTCTTGGCTGTTCTTGAGTAACGTGCGTGGGTTTTATTCTTCAATCACTAAATTGTCCCAAAAGCTGGAATTTTTCCACCAATTTCTGTATTGTGGTCCGACAAGGTGCTTCACGACGATCCAAAAATGTTCGAGTTGTACTAACCGTTTCTGCCAAATTCCAACTATTTTTATAGTGAATTTTAATAATTTCACTGCGTTGTTGAAGCGTGTATCGTTCCATTTTTATTAATGGCGTAGTTTCTCCTTGTCAAATAACAAAAAATGACAGCTTCAAAGGTGACATCTACCAAAATAGCAGGCTATTCATAATAACACCTGTTGTAATCATTAAATTAATTTGAAAAATCTACAATATGTTTTCGTTTTCCCATTTTTGTATTTTTTACAAAAATATAAATACATTCAATCCACTACTCTACGTTTTTCCATACATTTTGCTTCAACATAGGCAGCCTTATGCATAAAATTACTTTTTGTTTGAAATTCTTAATGTTCTTATCAAGATCTATCATTTGATACACGACTCCTATTATAAAAAAATGTATAACAGTAAAAAGACCTAAGTTGAGAGGTCTTTCCACAAAGTTGGAGTTTTGTAGCTTGAAAGGATTTTGAAGAAACTTGCTATGGTGCATGGATAGACGAATAGACTAACGGGCAAAGAAAGAGACAGGATGCGAAGCTAGTAGGTATTTGTAAAATAGACAATAGAATGGCTGAAGTTTATAGAAAGAACATAAAATTCTCTTATTTACAATATCAAGATGACTCCAGCGGGTCGAAAATATAGACATTCAAGACAAAAACTGACGATCCAGCACAAAGAAATTGTGCTCGTGATAAATAGGTGAGCGTTTGCTGTCTTTCTACTTGTGACAAAAAAGTGCCCGAAAATTGCAAATAACATGCAAAATATTTAATTATTCATCAAAATCACACGGAGCCAAATCTGGTGAATACGATGGTTGATCGATGGTATTGTTTTAGGCTTTAAATTCTGTCACAATAAAAAAAAATCACAAAATCACAAAAATCGCAACGCACTACTGAGGTGTACCGACTAAAGCAGCTGCTGTAACCAAGCTGGTTAAACTATTGCGCTCATATTTGGCATAGTAATTAAAGGCAGTCCTACCAACTTATCAAATTATATGTTTTGAAGTATCATTAACGCGGGGAATTTAAATTACAATTTCCGGGTACTAAATATTACATGTTGGTAGGTTTTCCACAATTCTTAGAGTATTTGGCAACACCTATTTGAGGAATTTGTCGGTTGATGCCGCTACGTTCTACCGTAAAATTATCAAAGATAAAAAATATAAGAATAAAAACCGGACATATTGTCTATAAATTCTTAACTTTATTCATCTTTTCTTCATTTTCTTCCCCTGTATTTAAAGACAGTTTTGAGAAATTTGTTCTGAGTTTTTTTTACATTTCCACCTGTCTCCGTTATTCTTTTCTTCAAAGAAAAAGCAATATTTCCTCATTTTATAATTGATGATTGATACTTTTCTTATTTTGTAGTGTTCGTGTTGTTTGGTTAATAGTTCGTGAAGGATTTGCAGAGATATCGATATTTTGGCGCAAAAGTCAGCAAACTACAAAGAAGACCGAGCTCAGCTAACTAGCTTTGCTTTAAGACTACATACGCGTACTTATTAGCTGGTTATTTGCGGGATCATATGGGACAGATTATTTCTCGTGCTACATAGTTGCGCTACGAAACACTATCATGCGTGCTCAATTCTACGAGACATTCCCATCAATTTTTATTATCGATGGAAATTTTGTGTTATGTGTCAATTAAGGTACTTTACACTGATTCAACATTTTTGTCTTGTTCAATTCAGTTGACACTGAGGCTTGATGCGAACACAAACATTGCATAAAAACCAACCGTTACTTTCCATGACGAAGGCCGTTGCATTACGAAGGGAATGTGGAACCTAAAGCCGTTATAGTAGCTAAAGTGAACCACTTATCCCTGCTTAAATGATGGGAGTTCCACGGGATAGTTAACTATAATCTAGTAAAACAAACTAAACAGTTTTTATGGGTTAATCAGCTTACCTTGTTAGGAGAAGCCGCTCTTGATCACCACAAGGCTGCTCGACTGCCTAGGTTTACTACAGGGTAGTCCCTTTGATGCCCAGCTAGGTATGGAAAGACAAGGATTTCGCTTTCTACTGCTGAAGAATCAATTGTTTCTGTATCGGAAGTATGGTCTTTCTATTTTTAGGTTCTTTGTTCCTTAATAGAAATTCCTGTCATCTTCGAGAGTAGACTAACACGAACCGTTAATGAATCATAAAAAACAATGCCGGGAGTCTCTCAAGATTAATTAATGATGCGGGCTATATTACTATCAATCATTATATTAGTTTACTGCCAAAACTGGCGCAATTCCTAGCAGTGCTATTGAAAGAGAGTGGTGTTGTTTTCTCCTTCAAGCCTCATGTTGGGCACCATTTGCAGCGTTCGTGTAGTTTTGTTAATCGTCCATGAAGGACTTGCAGCAATGTTGATGTTCTAGCATAACAGTCCGCGATCTATAAAGAAAACTATGCTAAGCTAACTAGTTTCGCTTTACGACCATGTATGTGTGCTTGTCGACTATCTATTTAGGGGAACATATGGGGTACATTCTTTGTCACAGCATGAAGCTACACTATAAAAAATTTATCACACGTGCTATACTCTACAAGATATTCCGATCAATGTTTCTTATCTTTGGAAATTTTTTATTATGTGCCAATTAAGCCACTCTACAGTGATTTAAAATATGTGTTGAAAAAGTGAAGCAATCTGAATCCTAATTAGTTTGATGCTTTCGATCCCTTTAGAGATTTGGTTGAAAACAAATCATGCTGTTAACAAATGCTACTTTCGTTTCACAGTTACTCATATAAATCCGCAGGCTTAAGAAGATAAAATGTGCAGCTGGATACTTGCAGCCTAGATTCGCAAACTTTACAAACTTCCAACCTTTTCCGAGGAGAAACCTTTGCAATAGAATCTGTATTGCCTTAGCATGGCAGAGGATTAACTAAAACCGTCAGAATTTATGTTTGTCACATCTTTTCACAGCGGTTGCACATCCCTTTACAGCAGTTGTTTTTGTTTTTGAAAGGAGAAAACCAATAACAAGGCACAATTCGATTATGAATTGAATGCGAAAATACGGTCTCTGGGGCAGCATTTTCTGTAGGGGAAATTTCGCATCTTGCTAATTTAAATATAAAACAAGTTGGATAGACAGACCTACGCTCATGTCAGAAGGGTTTTGTACCCTTCTCAGTTGGGTACTGGTTGGTTCTGACATGAGCGCAGGTCTGTCTACCCACCAGCAATGAATAAAGTCAAGAAATATGTCAGAGAGATGTGCATCTTTAACAGAAAATCCATTGTTTTTCTATTTTCAACGATCGCCATTTTGTTGCCAAGTTACAAAAATCACTCAAATCATGCATTCCCAAAAATATTAATGTTATTGACCTGATTGGAAAATTTCAAGAAGATCAAGTCAAAACTGCAGTGATTGATTGAATGGAAAGTCCATCAAATACCAAAATCATGTGTTATTGTTGTTGTAATTGGAGAAATTTCAAATATCTAAACTTCCGTGCATATCATTCGATTTTCATCAAACTTACAAAGCTTCAGGAACTTTTATAGGGCAACTTAAATATCGAATTTCGTTAAGTTTAAGGGTACCAATACAATTTAATTGAGGAAAATATGAAATTCGAATATCATACTATTATTAACAAAGTTGAGTGAATTTTGGCTTCTAAGGTATGTGTTGTTACTGTACTCATAAACACCTTCCATCATAATTTCTTTTCAGATTTTTCGGATCACAGGTGTCCAATCGCGAGGGGGGGGGGGGCACCAATTTTTCGTGTATTTCCCCTCCCTGTGCGCCCCTCGAAACAAAGTTTGCCAAATTAAGACCTGTTTCGAAAAGTTCTCATCAAGACCTTCCATTTGATACCCATATTGGCTACCTTTGAGGAAATTTTTTTTCGGGGGGTGACTCCCCTAGATTCGGAGATCCGCCTTAAATACCTTATAAAATTTTTTTGTAGTTGAACTTTGAAGAGAGCACCACTTTACACCTACATACAAAATTTGATGTTTCTAGCTTAAGTAGTTTCCGAGAAAAAGTGCTGTGACACACGGACGGACGGATAGACAGACGGACAGACATGACGCGATTTTAGTAGGGTTTTGTAAAATTATTTTACAAAACCCTAAAAAAACAAAAAAAATCGAATTCTGAAATAAAAATAATGATGCTATCCTCACGATTCGGTTCCGCACGAAATGCAGACGTGGTTGCAACAAACTTCTCTTGGGAAATCAGATTGCGCTTTTGTGTTTACTAAAGATGATTTTAATTTCAATGGAATTGCAGAAAAATTTCCTCAATTGTTTAGTTAATACATGATACTGACTGTTTGCTTCCATATTTTTACACTTCAGGCCAAATCTTTTAAAACAACTAATGCAAGTAATTTACATACTCGTATATCGTCTTATTACTTGAATTCGTATGCACAGACACAGCAAGCCAATCAAAAACAACTGTGTCTAGCTATTTAATAATGCTGAAATGCAAACACTAAGTTTCTCTTCTGAAAAAAAGGAAAAAAGAAGAAGGAAGCCAACAAATCAAACTCGAATAAAACTTAGGAAATGATGGAAGGATAGACTCTTTTCAGTCTTTTCTTTGCTCAAACTTTAGTGTCCTTACAGTTGATCCGCTTACAGTCGCGAATTTTACACGTAAATTATTTAAATCCACTTTCGACTGTTCTGTTATTAAATTTTTTTGTTTGTTTGTCAGTGAGCTACAACTTCTGTTGCTTTTGTTCTTTTCACTGTGCATTTGTAAGTTTTCCGTTCCGCAACTTTCAATTCCCAGCGCTTTACTCTCTCTTGTTTCAGTTTCCATTTTTTTTTCAAAACAATTCAAGGTTCGTTGCGCCATTTAATATATAAAATAAGGACTTGGAAATCACCTGGAAGAGATTTTCCTTTCCTTTTCGTAGAATTTTCTGCATTTTGCCGTTTTTTTTTTTGTCAATCGTTGTAGTTGCTGGTTTTCAACCCGCAATAAAATTTAAGACCCTTTAACGCTATATATAAGAAAGAGGTAAATTTCTTTCGAAATAATTTTAGAGTTATATTGGTCATTTTTTGTCTTCACCTTCTACATATATTTACTTGACAATTTGAAAGGTATTTGCTTTACATTGTTTTTCTCTTTTTTATCTTTTCAGGTAAGTTAGCGTTAAATGCTTCTTAGTAATATTGTTGCTGGCATCGTTTTTCAATGATAAATACGCGGAAAGGTGTAAGTTTTTGACTTGAATGTGAAACTTATTTTTGCTGTAGAATTCCAATTACGAATAAAATGCTTTGCAAATATTTTATTTTTGCACACAAGTTAAACAAGGAGATAAAAAAAGATAATGTTCGACATTTTATCGATGTGATATTTTTTGGAAGGATGACTTCCATGAGAATTTTCTTACGGTTGATTTTGGCACAGCTTAAAAATTTGAAACAGTATCGCAAAAGTTAAGTGTTGAAAGTTGAAGCTTTTTGCATTTTTTATGATTGATTTTAATTACGCGTCACGAAATTCAGAAAATCTATGAATTCTACTTCATTTCAATGTTTTTTAATAGTTTCAAAAAATCAATCATCTTAATTTTTTAGAAATTTACTAACATGGATGCATTTTGAAGTATCTTGTACTTTATCGTCAGCATCCATGTTAATAATTTCAAAATAAAAAGATGAATTAATTTTTTGAAAAATTAAAAATAAGTTCGGTGGCTTAAATTGCTAAACTTAATATTTATGTTATGTCAGACCATTCGCTGTCCAACGCAAATGAATAACTTAATAGAATATCAACTATTATTTGTAGACAATCATGAAAAAATAAATGCAATGAATAGTCTTATAGAAACAAATCCACAAAATTATACTCTTATTCTATTTAAAGTGTCCACTACTTAGTCTTTGCCTTATTGACATCATTTTTTGAACAAGTCCTTCAAGATATTCATAATATACTCTACTTCTGAAAGTTTTGTCAAAATGAAAATCACGCCATAACCAGAAGTTTAATTAGAATACCATTTCTAGGTTTTCACAGGGCTCGATAATGGTTTCCTAAACTATTGAGGTAAATGCCTCTAATACATTCACGGGCATATGAACATACATTTATCGATTTTAACAGGGTGTCGTCAATTTTTAACAAATTTCTCCGATGCAGTGTGTGCAATTTGTATAGACGCACATTAAATTTTTAAGCTAGGTATGTGCTAAAAGAATGAAACGTCAAAACTTCGTTTAAAACAAGTATCTATTAACTGAACCAATTCATTTCCACATGATTGAAATGAAACCATACATATCTTTCCTTGCTATGTAAGAAAATTTGAAAATTGGTGTGCAATTGGCTTAGACGCATTATTTAAATACCATAATAAAACCTTAAAACTAAATAAAAATTAATAACGTATGCCTTCAATATTTTGCTTTTGCTCCTTTCTTCTTTTTCGTAGCACGACAGCCTCTCTCGGGCGTTCGCTTCCTCCGAATAGCGCCTCTAACTGTCTTGGTCCATTGACCGCGTCCTCCAATTTTTAAATGTAAGCAGCGAAGAACTGTCTTCACCGACCGAATCAGAGCAGCCTTTCCTCGGTTTCCCCACTGGTCTCCACACTTCAGTTTTCCCAACGCAAACCCAGTTTTGTATCCGTTGTTCGTCCATACGATTCAATTGACCAGCCCATTGTAGCTTCCACAGTCTTGCAACCGCTGAGACCTCCAGCTCACCAAAAATTTCATGCAACTCATGATTGTCCCGAATTTGCCATTGGTCCTCAACGATCGTAGCTGCAATTATTCGCCTCAGGAACCGTCGCTCAAAAGCGTTCAGTTTATTTGCAGTTGCTTGGGTTAGGGTCCATGTTTCACATCAATAGCATATGTTACGGGAGCCGCAGTCCAAATATTACTCGTCGTTCCTCTCCGTGTACACTAAATGACAACATACATATACGAAAAGCTGCGAATTGTAATCAAAGTATCTGTGGGTGCGGCCGTCGTATCATGAATTAGCAGAAGTGGGGGGTGTGTCCATACTCGTATTAAGTATTAAACATATACACACAATACTTCACAATCGAACGTACCGTCGCAGTGGAACGAATTGGTTACACGCATTTGCAATGAGGCAAATTAAGCGCAAGCTTAAGCGTGGTTGCACCAGTTACAGAGAGATGGCATTAAAAAACAAATAATAACTGAACTTTGATCATTGAGTTTTTGAAATTGTTTTCAGTATATTATTTAGTAAGCAATTAAGGCAGCATAATTATACTTTTAAAAAAAGCTAAAGGAGCAAGAAAATCGAGAAGTATACCTCCATTCGCTGGCTCAAGGCGTGCGCCCGTGTTTATTCTATCCCAAGGCACTTGACCTGGGATAAGCAAATAAAAAAATACGTTTAACTGCATACTCGAGGCATCTGCCCGAGTATAAGCGCCCCAAGGCAGTTACACCCGGGGCCTGCAGTTGAACTAATAATTGATTGATTCATCAATCTGACTGCATACTCAAGGCGCCAGCCTGAGTATTAGTGTCCCAAGGCTTTGCATCTGGGGCTAGCAGTTGGATTATTAATCAATTGATCCGTAAATATAACTGCGTGCTCAAGGCGTCAGCCCAAGTAACAGTTAAAGCTTTAATTTATTGGTTTTTTTTTTTCAAGTAGCAAAGATAAGTGTAAAAAACATAAATCGTGCAAATCGACTGCTCCGTCAACACTCTAAATTTATAAACAGGCAAACAATAAAACTCTTTACTTGTTCTAAACTAATTATTAGAAAATTTCATTGGTAAAATCTTGCATTAACGAGTAGCATCTAAGTGGTATACAGTGAGGTCTCCGGGAGTGTTGATGTGTATATAGGATACACCTCATATCAAGCTTCCAGTTCGTGCCAGTATATATAGAGTATGCTGGTATTGTAACAAAATTGGCGTAACCGGTAGGATATCGGTTTTCCAAACACCAAAATGTAGCGCATTGTGTTGCAAAATTAAATGGGCTGTAAATCTTTCCACCCTGCCGATACCCGAAACCACTCAATTGATAAATGATACCGCTGCTACTTACACTGTCAATGAAACCAGATCAGTATTCCGAAATTTCACAAAATCAATCACATTGATAATCCAAATAACAAAAATATAATATTCATATCCATTTAGTCCAGTCAATGAAGGCAAAAATAGGGTGTTACCTCCGAATTCTTTCCTAATGCATTGAATTTGATGAATTTGAATAGGCTCTACTTACCTCCTACTTCAAAGTCTACCCTACGCCGATACATGCTTATCGTTTTTAGGGGTGAAAACTACCCGTTATTGCCAAAATTGAATAAAACTTGGTATAACGTGAATCAAAGTACTTTTTAGGCTTCAATAATGTTTGATTAAGTTGAATTTAGGTCCCTCCATACTTTAAAGCATTATTATTGGATGACCGAATAATTTAACCCTTATAAACCACCCCCTTTTCTAACAAAATGTGTAAAACGTAATTTATTAATATTTTCAATTAATTTAATATCTAATATAAATCATCTGTATTTTGGGTCAGCATTATTATTATTTTTTCCTTTTTTTCCAACCCTTTAAAATATCTTTAACCCTTATAAACCACCCCCTTTTATGAAGAAAGGTGTGACAAAAAGTAATTTGATTTAATATCTATTTTAAATTAATTTTGTATCTATTTTGTTTCTAGATTATTATTTTTTTCAATGTTTTAACCTTTAAAAGCGTCTTTAACACTTATAAACCACCCCCTTTTATAAAAAATGTGTAAAAAAGGGATTTATTAATATTTTCAAATAATTAAGTATATATCTAAATTAATTTGGTACCTATACTTTGGGTATTTATGTTGTCAATTTTGCAACCCTTACTTTGGGTATTTATGTTGTCAATTTTGCAACCCTTAAAAGCATCCCCTATCAATAGAAAATAAAAAAGGTATGCATTTGAACATGCTATTTTTTTATCAATTTATTCACATGAATCAACTAATTGATTTTCTATCCTACGCCAAGCATATGTTAGTGACCGAGACTAGTTGACACAAGATCTTCAGGATACACAGACATATTTTTACGTATCATTCTAAAAGTCCCTTTGGCACGTTTTAAAGTTTTGTTGCACGCTTGTATCCCATTTATCTATTCCGTACAGCCTTAACAGCGAACACCATTGCACTTTTATCCCATTTTTTTCGCTTTGAAGACAGTGTTATCTAAGAAAAGAAACAAACTTATTCAAAATAACTAAAAAGATACCTACTACTCAGAATGTATATGAGCCCGAATATGAGACCCTATCTCATATTAGGCCTCTAAATCGTCTCATATTCTAAACTTTCAAATATTAAACATATAACATAACAGGTAGCTAACATGGCCGATGTATCCCAACTCAAAGCGATGAATAATAGTTCGTTGTTTGCCTAATATATAGGGGTCTCATATTAGGGCAGGGTCCCATATTAAACTCTTTTACTTTATGATGCGCATATCACGCGAATATTTTTGCTACCATAGCTTCTTTAAAGCTAATCGCCCACACAAATCAATCCATAATATTAGCAATTTCACATTTGATATTTTTCTATAGTTCCGTTAAAAAATGAACTGCACTTGTGACTACTTATGCTTATGCACGTATTTTTTGTGATCTCCATAAATCTAGTAATAAATATAGTTAAATCAAGCAATAAATAGAGTTTAATAAAAAACGGTTAAATTATTATTTGACCAACATAATACTACGCTATCTTGTGTTCTCTCTCTCTCTCTCTCTTTCCTTTTATTCTATATCTTTTCTCTTTATCTGCCTTCTTTATCATCTTCTTCGTAGCACTACAGCCCTTACCGAGCCTTCGTTTTCGTCAACAAGCGCCTCTAACTGTCTTGGTCTATCGTCCACATCTTCCGATTTTGAGATTTAAGCAGCGATTAACTGCCTTCATCAACCGAGTCACCGCTGCATTTTCTTGGTATTTCAACTAATTTCTACCCTTCAGTTCCCCCAACAAATCCTTTTTTGGTTCCTTATGTTCATCCATACGCTCCATGCGGCCATCCCATTGCAGTTTCCGCAGTCCTGCTATCGTTACAACTTCCTGCTCATAAAAAATTTCAAGTTCGCAACTGGTTCCCGTCTAGATTCGCTCCGATTATTTGCATCAGGGCCCGTCTCTTGAATGCGTTCAATACCTGTATGTTTGCAGATGATTTAGTTAGGCTCCATGATTCAAACCTCACCATAGCACAAGTCTTATCAAAATTTGTATACATGGAACTTTGTTTTCCTCTGTATACAGGGTCTACAAGATCGTCAAAGTTGAATTAAATATTTTATTCGCAAACCGTATTATTCGGTTTGCTCGTATTTTGTCTCTTTTATTGGTGGTTCTCTGCCCACCGTTGACTGTAACATTGCAACCATAACTTTTTTTGAAGACATATGGACCAATAGACCACTGGCCGATAAAGCGCACGAAACGGTGAGTTTTTCTGGATGTACGAGTCATAGTGTTTCCGCAACTGCTTCTGGATTACCATTGCTCCAAATGCGGCAATTCAGTTTTTGACCTAGCTATTTAACCAAAAGTGCGCTTCATCACTGAAAAAAATTTATAATGAAGATGCGTATCAGCGATCTTTTCATTGAACAATTTACAAATGTTGCTGCAGCGTGAGCCTATTCATGATGAATTGCCAAACAGAGCTAATTGGCTGTCACTGGAAACATTGTTACCATTTTTAAGTCTTCTGCCTTTAAAAAAACACATCTTGATAAGATAATCTCCGCAATAGGTAAAGTTCTCTCGAGAAAGTTACCGAAAGTGTTTCAGTGAATCTGATAGGATGAACAATTTTAGGATAGATCAGTTATTTTCCTCGAATTTTGAATGAAAATAATTGTGATTATTGACCAAAGCGTAAATGCATATCCTAGCGTGCAGTTTGATGCTAAAAGGTTCCTCGAACATAGCACTAGTTTGTTGAATTTTACCTTGATGAGTGTGGGCCTACCGATTTGAATCTATTAAGAGAGACCAGCGCATTCTGCTTTATATTTTATGCAACCACCTGCTTGGCTAAATCCTAGTATTTTCTTCCTGCACTGCCTTCTCGTAGCTGAGTCCTAAATAAGCCTTCACTAGAATTTCCAATGAATCTTGGTCCGATTTTGTTTGGTTGCTTCATGCTGTCTGGCGTTGCTATGAGGCTCAAATGAATAATTTGAAAGCGAAACACTAACCACCACAGATTCCATTAAAAATAACGATTTTTTCATTCAAACTCGGAATTGATCCCGAAAGTCAATTATTTATTTAAGTAACCAACACTCCTTTTTAAGGCTTAAAAGATCAATTTTCAGTTTCGCACACTTGATTTAATAATACAATAATGTACGTATACCAATTAGTTGGTAAAATTTTTGAAGGAACTATTTATTGTAAAGATTTGCACGGCACGATGATAATTATAATTTTAAGTCCAATTCCTTAATTTGATTAACACGGCGACTGAAAATAAACGTTAGTTTCTTAAATGAATAATTGACTCGCGGGGTCAGTTCAAAGCTTGAATTAAAGACGTGTAATAACTTCATCATCTAAATAATGATTCATTGTAGGCTTATTCAGACTTTTTAACGTGAACTTGTTTTACAGACAAAGGTAAGAGGGCGGTTCGATAAGTACTTGGCCTGCAAAAGGAAAACGAAAATTTTTCAACATAATCTTTTCTCAACATAATCTCCTCTTAGTTTGATACACTTGACTCAGCAATGCTCCAACTTTTTTAACCAGTTTATTTTTCTGAGAATTTTCCGTGACGGCAATAACCTCCTCATTTGATTCAAATTTCTGCCTGGCAAGTGATTTTTTCAAGCTTGGAAACTAAAAAAAAGACGCACGAGGCTAAATCTGGATAATATGTTACAGTAGATGGGGTAGCAGCTCGTAGCCCAATTTGGCCATGGCGGTGGTGAAGGTGTGAGCCGTTATGTTGTCATGGTGGAAGAGCACTTTTTTCTTCGCCAAATGGGGCCTTTTTTTTCAATTCGGCATTGAATCGGCCCAATAATTCTGCGTTGTAGAGTTTTGTGACCGTTCTGCCCTTCTTCAAGTAGTTTATACAGATCACACCTTCTGAGTCCCAAAAAAACGGTGGCCATCACATTTATGACCGAAAAGACAGCCTTCGCCTTCTTCGGAGCACGTTTAGCGGGTAAAACCCACTATTTCGATTGCTCCTTGGCCTTTTATGTTTACTAATAAATCCATGTTTTGTCGACGGCACAAAACGACGCAGAAACTCCTTTGGATTGTGTTTAAACAACGTCAAACGTTGCTCTGAAGTGGTATCATAGTTCCGTTTGTTGTCCGGATTGACCAAATATGGTACCAGTTGCGCCAACAGCTTTCTCATGCCCAAAATAAATATGAAATGCCTACTGTCTCAGCTATCTTACGTACGTTTGTAGTAAAAGTCGGTATACGAATGTGCGTGAAGGGCTGCAGGGATGGCCTGCTGCCTCAGCGGAAAAGAATGTTAAGATCCGCCGAGATTGGCCTTGTCTGGGGACGCGTGAATGAGCTTGCAGGCTAGCGTTGCGGTGTCGGGGGGCCAGTTCTTCCCCCTAGCATAAGGACCCACTATAAATAAATTTTGCATTCACGAATTAAACATGGTCGAATCCCGATCGACTGGTGTCCAGACCGAGATAATCAATTAAGGATTGAAATGTTTGTTCAAAGAACAAATTGGGCTGAGCAAAAATGGACGGGCTGGCGGAGACCTCGTCGTTACCGACGATTCTTATGGCCCACAAATAAGAGTGAGGCATTCAGATGGAGATGGTGCCCCTATGCACCCTCCCAACCGGATCAAGATCAAAACGTAGACGTGGCCATATAGTTCCCATTTGAGTGAAACACTCATACAAACTTAATTTGCATGAATTTTCCCATCAAATGTTCTCACGTGGCTAATATATGTTAGAGAATTATGTGATGGAATCACATAACTCTATACCATAAAAGGGCACGCGAGCGGAAGGCCACTCTACCCGGCAAGAGCCCCTATTAAACAACAAAACCGGAGGAGCGCGTCCGATGGCTAGCCCCTGTTATAGGAGGAGCCTGCCATCGTTGCGGGTCCTACACCCAGTCAGGTAAAACAAAATAGAAAGACCGTTGGCTACGGTTTAACAATTCATTTTATTTATTCTACTTTTTGTACCGATGTCAAACAGTTGTACATAACGTGTTTTCAAACAAAATTTGATTTTAAATTTCTCAAAAAAATTGCAATTGGTCTTCACGAAAAAGAAGAAAAATAAAGTTTGCTTGCATGTATAAATAAAGAAGTGTTAAAATGTTTTACTCTTTTGTACGCCTTTTGACTACAAAGCCCCATACCATCTATCTCGAGCCATTTACACTTAAAACATTCACATAGCCATTTCAAAAGTAAACTAACTCTTTTTGATCAAGTAACTCAATATTTCTGAATAGTCTAAAATCCTTCAACGAGTTTTCTTCTCCGTGAACAACTATCTGATATGCTCATGCCAACGAAATTCCGCATGCATTAAATTCGCGTAAGTCGAAACGTTATTCTAATTTTGTATATGAAGTAAAAATAATCGGAATGTTTTTAAATTTAAATAAGGTTTCTATTCCGCGCTTGCACGTATCTTTTTGCGTACCAGCAAACACATGAAATCCATAATTGAATGCCCCCATTAAATGTGGCATTTTCTCTAAAGCATCTTCATTTTTTATATTTTGTGCGACAATTTAAAAACGGTCTTTTTCGAAATTAAGATTTATAGCAGTCTGTCGGCTGTGATTAGTTACTTTATAAGTTAAAGATTTTGAAATTTTTTCTATTTATGGCCCCATCATGTAAAAGTTTGTAGTGAAAGTAGGAAGATGTATTTCCGTAAAGGACTGCAGCGAATTTCTGCTGGCTCAGCGGAAGAGAATGTTGTGATCCGCTGAGATTGGCTTTGTCTGGGAACACGTGAATACACTGAAAGACTAGCGTTGCGGTGTCATCGGGTGGGTTCTTTTCCCCAACACAAGAGCCCACTACACCGCAACGCAAGCCTACCAGCAGGCCATCGCTGCAGTCCTTTACGGACATACATCTACTTACTTTCACTACAAAATCGCGCCCAACGTGGGGCCCGAAAAGCCCGGCTATATCATGAGTCGTGAGCACGAGACAGTCCAACGTCTCTAGATGACTCTACAAAGTGTCCAGATTTTTGGCGGGTAGATAACTTCTAAGGGATACTGCACTAATCGTGCCCCAGCAAATAATAACTTCCGAACGTGAGTTATCCTTGGACATAAATATCGTTTGGACCTGCTTTTGATTCATACATTGGTGGCTTACCATCATTGTATGACTACCAAGGCCAAATGATATTAGAGTCCTTTTGTGTATTCGGAAACTGCTACCCTAATATCACTTTACAGCGACTTCTGATATGCACCCCAAACCAAGCGGTACCTAAGTGTCTTCCATTGCATGGATTTTGATTTCACGGCTTAGCTGCTTACCTAGTCCGTGACTATCCATGATAAGACACGCGCTGCTTGCGGGTCAGAATTCATCCTGGGCAGACGAATTGTATCTGTACCTTTCGTATGATAGAGCACTTCTAAACCCTGATTCTTATGGTGCCTCAAGAGAGTAGTACCTGTAGAGCGCTCCGCTGGTGACCTTACTTGTGAAGGGAAAAGCGAAATGGAAAGACTAAGATAGAATTTGATATTGCTAATGGTTTTTTTATTTAAAAATAAATTTTAAATTCCCTTTAATATTTATCCAATTAAAGAAAATTATTCCCTTTTTTGTTAAAATTCACGATATTTATTCAATTATATTTATTTATCTGTTGATTTTTTTTGTGAGTTATGTTATAGTTCGCCACTAACGGCCACTTTGTTTTTTTTTTGAATTTAAAACTAGTTTTGCTTCAAATCAATCAATAAAATGTTCCAATTACTAGACGCTTTGCAGGAATTGGCTGTCAGCATGGAGCAAATGCGGCAACAACTAGAGCAATCACCACATCCACCACCTCCGGATTCACCTCCTGATCCCCTTTCTCTGGACCCACCAACTCGACCCATGCCTGATGACAATTGGGATCATCCACCACCCAACCAGCCAGGAGACCTTCCACCGTCTAAAGTAGCCAAGATAGTGGCTGGCTGGAAATTGGTGTTTGTGAGAAGGATCGAGAACATGGCGTGGTTGAATTTAGGGGGAAATATGAGAGCAGGCACACGCTGCGCTCAAATGCTGTTTAGTGGGAGCACGCTCCGTTGGTTTTGGCGGTTTGTGGACCTTTTTCCAACGTTTGACTGAGAGACGTTGAGGCGTGTAGCACTGCTAGAGTTACCACCAGTCAAAGGAGACGACACCTCAAAGCAACGGATCCAAAACAGATGCCAACTGGTGCAGGAGACCGTAGATGAGTACTAAGAAGTCCTGTGTTGCATGTTGGAACGTTTGATGATTCCCATGCAAGAGTCTGAGTTTCTCAACCTCTTCTGGAAGGGAATCAGGCTGGAGCTATGAGAACAACTGGTGTTTTCCCCGTGTCACAACGTGCATGCGCTTCGCGCGACCACAAAAGCGCCTGAAGCTGTACAACACTCCCAGCGTTCCACACCCCAAGGTAATTTCCCCAGCTGACGAGAACAGCCAGAACGACGCGCAATAGCTGAGCTCGAGCACAGTGTGCCTGCTCTACCGGCGATAGCTTGTTCCATTCCATATATAATGGACAGCTCATCGAAGACCATTTTTCCATCATCCACTGAACTAGACCAACAACATCAAACCAAACTGCACGGACGGGCCCCCAGGCGTTGGAACTGCCGGTAGACAGGACATCACTTTACCGCATGCCAGGCAGACGCTAACATCTTTTGCCTCCGTTGTGGGAAACCAGACACACATACGCCAGATTGTACAAATCGCAAGAAGTCAAAAATCTTGCTAGCGAGAGCTCACAACAGCCAGCAGACTATCGCCGCAGTCCTTAACGGACATTTTAACATACATACTTTCACTAAAAGTTGAATACTTTTATCGGTGGAAGTTGAGAGGATAAAAATGCACACTGGGGTTCTTGTAAAAATGCATTTACATCGCGCGCACCAATAAGATATATCGTTAAACTATCATTAACATCCACCAATGCACGTGTACGGCGTATTGTGTATAGTATCGTTGCTTTAAAAGAAAAGTCACTAACAGCTACGTACCTCTGGAATTAATTTAAAGATTTCGGAAATTCGCAAATTTTCATGCCTTTTGACACTAAGATGTCAGTTCAATCAAACAAAATAAATCGTTGGGCAAACTATTGATATCCGGAGTTGGAGTTGCTTCCAAATTTAAACTCAATGTCTCTATCATCTAACTCATTAAATTCATACTAATATTTCAAATACAAACACCATTTGGAATGATTGTTCGAGTTTTCTTTTTGATGCTCCTGGTTGCAGTGTAAAACAGCTTCACAACTTGGGCAATTGAAAAATGTTTTGCTTTTAACGCGTGGAAAAAAAACTTGACAATGTAGAGGGAATGTTAAGAGTTCAATTTCATGCATTTCTAATTCACGTTTCAGAATGGTATGTGTGAGGCATTTGGCAAGGATAAACGTCTTTTCATGATGACTCCAAGATGTAACAGGGCCATTTGAGTCCATTATATGTGCGACTTGATGATTTTTCAATATATACTTCACCACTCTACAAAAGGTTTTTTGGATGCTCCAATCCAAATGTTGAAGGACTCGACCACAAAAGCGTATCAATTTACACCCAGAACAAAGATGTAATTCATTCCTGCTGAAGGATTTTTAATATAATGCAAACGTTACCTTGGTGGGAGTTTGTTGTGCGTGTAGGTCTGTTAAAAATGACAATTTCACCTTGAAGGATACCTCTTTGGATACTGGTATTCCATTGAAATGAAATTTCCTAATGACGCAATTTTCACCTTATTCACTTATTTCACACATTCTATTAAGATTTACTTTTGTTTTCATTTCCTAACCAATATTTATAGCAACAAATACGGAGAGCAAAAAACAAAAGAATGTTCCCCGCTATTCGCTTTTTGCTATTGTTTTCTTCCTACTTGAACACTAAAGTTGAAAATATTCTCAACGAGCAATTTCACTATGCGCCTTTCACTTTTTCAAGAGACAAATGTACAATCCACATTTAAATAAATAATTAGCCTTATCGGCATATATGGATCTGAATAAGCGGAAATAAGCTAAGATCGGAGTATGGGTAAATGTAACCACACCTCCGCGTTCATTCTTGAAATTACCAGGCTTAACGGCATGATTTTTACACGAACAACCACAAACCGAACGCCTTCCAAATCACTTCCTCCATATGCTGCTTCAATTCAACCAAAACCAGTCACTGCACTCATTAGCGGATCATTGCGCTTCGTTCGCACCAAGAATCGTTGGCGTAATCGAACTCCCGATTATTATTGGACACAAAACATTTGTCAACGCGCAAAGAAAATCGCTCGACGATGTCAAATTTTTAGAGAATTTCTCGATCAGATGGTAGGATTCAGATTCTCTCAAACACTTTCCATACTTTGTATTCTTCCACTCAATTTCGCTCGACTATGTTTCGCGTAGAGAATTACACTCGTGCATCGGCCGTCAAAGATTCGTTTCTTTTATTCAAGAAAGTCGATCATATCGCGATAACTCCGAATATTTATGCTAAATATTTAGTTGAAGCGCGAAAGATTGAGGTTCCTGCGATTTTTGCGACGACCGTCAGGGACTTTTGATTCTTCTTCTTCTTGTGTGCACTTGATTCGATGTAACAATCAAATTCACACACAATCAATTTAATTAACTGATTTTTTGCACTTACATGGTCGACGCAGTAATTTCGGATGCGTTTCCGCCACTCCTTATAGCGTTCCGTTTTATGATTAGCACTTTTCTTTTTTCTGAATTTTTTCTCTTGCCATTTCGCGCGGGAAACCGCAATCTTGAGTGATTTATGACCACGCGAATATGAGATGCAAAGAAACGTGAAGTCAAATGGACGAGCTGTGTGGAAGAAAACAAACAGTTGGGATAAATTTCGATATCATATGCACGTTTTATAAACTCTAAACCTATTTTGGAATTGAATTTGATCTTATTTCAATAATATTCCCGACTTCAAAACGTGGCCAAGTCAATAACGCTGTTGTTTTTCCGTTTTCCCCGTGGCGCGGTACAAGTTGAACTCCACAATCCGTCCCAAAACTTTTCTTTCTTCTTTTCTCTCTCCCTGTACTGCTAAATCCATCCGCTGCTAGCTCAGCCGGGTTCGCTTGCATTCCGTGATGTAATACACCGTTGGGCTGTACTAAATCAGTGTTCCCATATCCTAAATTTTAATGGCTGATTAAGTAAAGAAAAGTACAAAAGATTCTAAATAGTAATAAAAGTTAAATCTCATGAAGAATATAATTAAAGGGAAACGTTTAAATATAATATAAAAGGAAAACTGGTATAAAATTACATTTAATAATAATAAGAAAGGAAACTAGTTTACAAATTACGATTATGAAAGGAAGTAATTAAATATTTTACTAAATCTGCCATTAAAATTTTGGATAGGAGATAGCAAGGTTTCGAGCAGTTTGCTTGTGTGACTGCTCGATTACTACACCTTCGATCGGTGGTCTGCCAATACGAGCTCATGGATTTTGTTACGTCCTCCGTGGTAGTCATTTTCAGGCCACCTAGACGTGGCTCATCAAAAACTGACGTGCGACCACATTGAATTTCGTTAAACAATTTTTTTATGGTTACAGAGAACAGAGTCACTGTACACAGGATCCAAGCGCTCTTTGATTTCGCTGCGGAATTTCCCTTCGAAAACCAAAAATCGAGTCACCGACCAATATTATTCTTTCCGCGGGCACGAATCCTTCCGCGCGTAGTTAAAACAAAATTACTAGTCCGATTCGGCTAAAATTTTGAAAGTGGTCATCTACAAGAATGTACGACACGATATTAAATCTCTCTCTTGTGATAGTGGCTCCATCGGGCGGTGAAGCTAAGTACTTATCGGGCCGTCCTTGTATGTGCTTATCTATCACTAAAAATTGTATTTTTTTTTGGTTAGCAAGTTTTCAATTTCTTCGTAAATCAATTTATTGTTTTTATGACATCAAAAATTATGAGATGAAAAGTGATATCTCTTCCTTAAAACCCAATCAACAAAATGAAGCAAGCCACATTTGTGACCTAAAGATTACATCACGCTTCATTGCTCCCGAATATAAGCTACAACCAATTTTACCATTTATTCTTGCTGTTTCTTACATACATTGTGGAAACCAAAAAAACAAACATCAAATTCCACGCGTTGCATTCTCTAGATTTAGTATCCAATAAAATGTTTATTGTAACATAACTACGACATGAAGGAAATATAAAAATTATTTCGAGGACTATTCATGCCAGTCCTTATCTGAGCTTTCTTGTTTTAGCTGAGGGCCTTTATTGCACTTTCTCTCAGCAAGAGCATTCTCCAGTTGCCAATTTTATTGGGTGCGAAAGAACCATATCTACATGTACTCGTGCGATGTATCCTCCACACGTTAACAATTGCCATCAATAATAGTACTCCATTGATTTTTCTATAAAATGTTCAACTAATATTTTAAGACACTAAGAATCGCATTTTAACATACGAAAGCGTAGCGACAAGATACATTTTGCTCAAATAAAACATTCAAAATATATTTTATTCTCGAGAGAAATTCGTTGAAGGTATAAAAGTTTTAGGAGGTAGTTTAGATGTGAGTTTGTGGCATTGCTTTATTCTTCGAACATAGTTTTTTGCGATGTATCACTCCACGTGAGAAATGAAAAGCGTTTGGGTAAACAGAATAAAATAATCGTCAAATAAAGTATACATTTGTATTTTTAGAATGGTTCGGAGATAAAAAATATCGAAACTAGTCAGCAAATACAAAATCTTCACTATACAAAGCAGACAATCGAGAAAAAGAAGGAAAATATCCTCGTTCAAAGACCACCGACAAGGATTATGGTTGCGCTAATCAGAAACCCTTCTCGAAAGATAGGTGGCTGTAATTAATTGGATTCTTGGAAGGTGTGTGCACAATCTTCCGTTCCAAAAAGTGTCGTCAAAAAAATGCTACTTTAGCTCGGCAAACCCCTGGTGTTATTCTACGATAGCTTTGATATTGGCATCTATTCCCTACTCCATGAGTTCACTTTCGATTACCATTCTTACTAAGTAAAGCAGAACCATACCCGGGCTTCTCCTTGAATAAAGTAGATTAGTGTCCTGTCTGGTTTTCTATTAAAAGGCCTCGTAGACTGCAACTCCTGCATGCAAACTATACATTTGGGAGCATACGGATGTTCAGTAAAGCGAACATTTTCTGCATCATGTTTTGTAGACACCATCTATTGCGGCACTCCAGGGACACGGAAACAAATATTTGAATGAATCGTTTGTAATTTTTATGACATTGGTTCTTTCATGTTGGCTGGAGTATTGGTCAGGTCATGAAGCGCCATTATCTGCACATGTAGGCATGTAAAAGCAGAATAGTTTTCAATGTGCAGAAGAATATGCCAACATACGGGGACATATAAAGTTGACGGGGCTCTTCCCGCTAGCTGTGTCATTTTCAGGTAGCATCGACCTAGACGAGACATGTCGGGAAAAACTCAATTTTTCCAACATACCGACACGATGCTGTGAAACTACCTGGAACATTGCAATGAACAAATGAAATTATTGGAAAAACTCTGAGTGGACAGGAGTAGGAACAGTGCACGAATGAACAGCACCGTGATGAATGTACGAGTACAAAACGCGAATGACAATGATAAGATGAGTTGGCCATAAGTTTTCATTAAGTTGAGCTTGTAATTTTTAATTTGAAAATGGACGTAAAAATGAAGTCATAATTGGCAGGGTGTAGAAAAAGAACAGGAAAACTACGCCATTCCATAGTTTCTAGCAGCTTGGATACAAAAGATGTCGATGTTTAAAGGCGACAACTACTAAGACTCAGTTTTAGGTCCCATCAAAAGGCTTTAAGCTTCAACCATTTGTTCATAATTTAAATAAGCGCCACCAAAAGCCGAATTTCAATTTTCATCAAAATTTTCATCTCCTGTCATTCAAATGAAAAATACACTCTTAGCATTCCTTACAAGAAAGAAAATCAGAGCCGCCCAAATATATCTTTAAATCTTAATTACACCCTAATTAACTTGATTTTCTAGACAACATAGTGTAATCATGATTAAAACTAGAGCAATACTATTTTCAAGATTATTTGGTAAGAAGTTCTAACAAAAAGGCACTGAATTCTTGGTTTTAATGTTACACTTCTTAACGATCCAGAATTCGTTGGAATTTCCTCTGCATTAAATCCTCCCCAAACTGAATAGAGAAGCCACAATACAAGACCACTTTAGCCATGCTCATTTTCGTTTTATTTGAGTGCAAGTCAAGCGAAATAGCTAATTCGGAGAGTAAACCTTTTACGATTCTCTTCCTCACATTTAACTAACGGATGCAATCCAAGATGATGCACCTGGTGAAGTCAGGTGGTTCTTGTGTTTTCGGGACTCAGATTTAAATAGGACGCATGATAGTCTGATGTTAATGGAAGCAAGGTGAGATTTCAGGTGAAATGTGTTTGGAATGTTTGCAATGGTCCTTAACAAGAAAAGTGCAGTATAAGTAATTTAGAAAATTTTACTTAAAATTATTAAGACGGAAAGTTACAAATGTATCCGCATAAATGTTTTACCTTTGTTAAATGTAAAAAAAGGAGAGAATATACATACTGTCACGGCATTAATAAAGATGTAGCAACTGAAAGTATGCCATGATATAGCACTAAATAGATAATGGCGCAAAAGCATCAATATTTAGACTTTTAACATTTTTAGGTGATTGTCTATTACTTTGCACTCTATATCAATAAAATATTTGACACTGAAGATGCCTCAATAGAGTCAAAACGCGTCAGCTGACACAGCAAAGCGAGGCCCGATGGCTTTTAAAGAAAGAAGAGGATTGGCCTGCGGGTATCAAATAAACAAAATAATTGACAAGGAAAAAAATTCAAATCTTTTTGAAGATATCAGTTATGCCTAGTTATATTATATTCATGGGGCATTTTACTGTATCTGGACAGCATTCTCAAGTGACTCAAATCAATTTTTAATTTCTTCCATTTTTGGTTTAGACTTTTGAACAGTGATCGAAATTTCTCAGAAAGAAAGCGATTTCCACTCTTATTTTTCCTGAAAAATACGTTTCAACAATCAAGCTATGTTAATAATGTCATCGCAAAACTCGTAGTTAATTGAATCGTATTCAGTTTTTTCCTGCTAAACTTTCACGCACAAATTTTTCACGTATTTCCCCTCCCAGTGCGCAGATCCTTGCTGGGAGTGATCCACTGACGAACGATGTCACAGAATCTTGATATCTGAAGGAAACTTAACCTGAAGGCCAAGGCTCGGATCGAGGTGTTCTGAAGTCAGCTACCATATAATGTCTCTAAAATGTCGCTTAATATGAGTAGTGGAGGAAATTGCACGTTAACCGCACTTTTTCTGCAATAAGTTGTGTATGTTGTCTAAAAAGATCGTGAAAGGCGTGTCCGATGTCATTGCAGTCCTAGTTCTTGTATTTTTTTTATGGTGGTAGAAAATTGATATCAGGTCAACAACTTTGCATTATATGGCATGCGCCTTGCTTTTAATCGTGAAGAAGTAAAAACGGCATTCTTTTTAAATAAACAATGCCCCCTATGAATTTTCTTATATTTAACTATACCTGATATAGTAACATTTCCAGGATACAAAAAGGCTCTCAACGCTTTTTCCTCTCCTTAAGTTTATAAATAGCCTTTGTCACTTCACTTCTTTATAACTCGTCCAGAGTTAATTAGTTAATTACTTAACATAAAATTTGCCCGGATGAAAGTGTCTCTCTTATTAGCTTAGGATAATATTTACAACCTGGGGGATTAACAGGGCTTAAAGCAATTAGCCTTGTTTAAAAAGGACTTAAAGAGCAATTAAGTACTATGCAACCATATCTGTATAAAAACAGAAATCCCCTTCTGGAAATCAATCAGTTAAGTTACTAACAATGAGTGAAGAGCAGCGCAAACGGTTCAGGACGACGTTTTCGGAGCAACAAGTAGGCGTTTTAGAAGCGTTTTACAAGGAAACGTCATGGTACAGCAAGAGCGATTATCTTGATCTCAGTAAAGAAACTGGGTTGTCCGCAACAGTTGTTAAATCATGGTTGAACAACAAACGGCGGAAGGATATTGTGCTCGGCTTGCGGAAGCCTAAGCGGCAACGGAATGTGGGGAAGTCAAAATCGAGTGCCGCTATCATTAACAAGCAGGAGACAGCTGAAGATAACCAGAATACAGCTGTGTCCAGTGTTGAAGCAATTGAAATAGTATGCCACCTCGATCCGTCGACACAGAGCTTCAAGCTCAATTGGAGTCTTGCAGTGGCAGGACCGTCAACTGGTAAAATGCAGTCGAAAGTTGAAGCTGATCCGGATGAGTTAAATGAATCTATTGATACATTGTTCAAGCAAATCAGTCAAAGGCAAGCAGTCGACATTTTTAACTCTAAAAATTCTACTGATGCTCAATCGCACTGTGCTTACCCGGCGGAAAGGAATCCTCAAATCAACCAGATATCTTGCTCTACTTACAGTCAGTCGCATTCGGAAGTTGTATTCCAACAGGATGCGACGGTAAGCGACCAGTCGTACTATAATTACGGTGAAATTCAACTATATTCTGGGAGTCATTCAGTTTCAACGAGCAGCGATGCGTATGGTCAATTCATGCAGCCCGGAAACTTTGCAGAAGCCAACAACAGGATTCTCTTACAATGGCTGCCAATATGATCAACAGTTTAGCAAATTTTAGCATGTAGCAATATAAAGTGACAAAAAAATTACATTTGAATTTGTATCTTACACTTTGATTATTTATGTCTGATTTTGGATTATTATTTGAAAATACACTTTATCTTTTCATTTCAATCAATCTTTTGTTTGCATGTTTTACTACTTGTGCATTATAATAACTGCTTCTTTCTATATTTGACTCCCTTGCCGTGGAAGGTTTTGACAGCATTTTCATTTCTTCCTTCTTAAGAATTTTGCGTAGGCTGGTCAGGCTATTTTCTCATGATCTTCAGTGTTGTTTTCACTTGATCATCGGGTGGAGTAGTGTGAATTTCAAATTTACTCAGAAATTGGGCTACATCAAGCAAATCTTCGCGATTCGTGCATTATCAGAGTACATACATAAGCTTCACATTACACTCAATTTTAATCTCATAGGTACCATAAGTTCACTTTTTTTATTTTCCTTTTGTACGAACTATTTCAGGTGTACCTTCTAAGCTCTTGATCGAACAAGGGCCTAAATTATGAATTATATAAACTACTCCAGAATCGGAATCACTCACAATTTAAGGTGATTAAACACAATACACACAAACCTTTTCAAGTTTAACATTCCTTTTCTAAATACCAGTACACTACTGGTATCATGAATTAGTTTGAGCATATCATGAATTTGAAAGCTAACTTCCTGATTGGCGCTTATTTCATTTAATCAATTTTTAAGTATAATAATATAGTCATTTCATACATCACTACATAATAAGTCTCAGCCGCCCTTAATTTTTTAACACTCAAAAACCACATTATTTGCAAGATCCCCTTGCATGGCAAATATTGTAGGGTGGCATCTTGGTGGGCTTGTGGTGTTACGAGTAACTTCGCTTTTAAGGTAGAGAGGTGTAGATTACTTTTGCCAACATAATAATGCCTCTGGACTACACACTGAGCCTGTACTGTCAATCTGAAATCTTAGCGTGGACCCATTCGAAGCATTTCTTCAGTATTGACCTCATTTCATTACACCTTGAGATGCCATCGTGTTGTACAGCAGAAAAGGAATGCAATTTTTAAAAGCCTGGTCGCTACTCCTTTATCATGTGTAAGTCATCAGAAACCCCCTTTTTTATTGCAAGCACAGCCTGAGTATAATGTTCCCAATAGCTCCGGTTGGCAATAGATTTGCGCATATTCCTAATGCGGCAACCCAGAGAAAGCTCCCCTTTGCCTTATATCAAAGGCTGTTGCGCTACCTTTTCTAACTTTTGTATGATAATATTGTGAGGATATGATCAGAGGATCAGTTACCAGAGGATTGACAAAGAAGCATAATAAGTCGTGTACACAGAAAAGGAGACGACGTTAAGGTGCGAAAATTGTAGATTGTATCGTGCGTGTACGTCTTATGAAGTGCTCTCGAAAGTCTGTCAAATTAAACTAAAGCAGTACTATGAAAGTATTATGGGAGAATATCAGGGAAGCTTTCGATGTCTTACAGTATGTGGAATGTTCTCAATTAAGATACCGCTAAAAAAGTGCTAGAAATATAGCATCAACTTGCACCGATCCTTTGTAGACTTCAAGCAGGTGTACGATAGACCCTGTATAAAATGATGCTTGACTTTGGTGTCCCATCAAAGCTAGTCCACATAGTCAAAGTCATGATATAGCACTAAGAATCTTAAGTCAATGATGGGATATATGAATTATTTGGCGAAGCACCTGTATCTGCTTGCATTAATATACGCTTGTTGCAATTTATTTATTTATTGATTGGAGAAAACAACAGTTACAGTTTCAGTTAATAATTCAAAAGAACATATTCAGGGAAAAAGTAGTAAACAGTAACCTAAAATCATTTTCTCACTGAGAGATTTAATATAGAAATTGAATGTTAATGACAGTGTAGTACGTATACTTTGAAGCTTTTTTAATTTTTTTTAATTTTTTGTTTTTATGTTTTTTTTTAATTTTTTGTATTTTTTCATTAATATTTTACTAAATACTAAACTTAATTCTACTATATACAAAACCAAAATAAATTTCAACACAATACAATATCCGTTACATTATGATTAGTTTAACTTCATTTTTGAAAGCCTCCCTGCTTTTATTGTAAAAATCACAGCTACTGAAATAACGGTTAAAATCGCTGCATAATCTGTACAAAGGAGCTCTTTGACCTGCGTTAGTTCGACACTTAGTCAAGGCAAATACATGGGGCGATCTAGACGTGATACGTGGGACTCGAAATTTTATTTGAGCTAGAAGCTCTGGACAATCTACATCAGATACACAAATATTTCTCAAGCTCATCGCATCAAAGAACAAACGTCTATTTTCCAGCGTTGAAATTTTAAGATATTACAAACGATCAATATAGGGGCGTTGTTTCAATTCTAGTCGGTAGAAGAGAATCTTAGAAAATTTTCTTTGTATGGACTCTATATTATTTTTATAAGTCTCATAATATGGATTCCAGACCGGAGATGCGTATTCGAGTTGAGACTTTACTAATGCTTGATAAAGCGTCAAATACGTAGAACACAACTTAAATTTCTTCGTGGTCCGGTACAAAAATCCTAGCATTTGATAAGCTTTATTAGTCATCATCTGAATATTTTGGTCAAACAATAATTTAGAGTCAAATATAACCCCGAGATCTTTGATATTACTCACTCTATTCAGGATTTGATTAGAAAGAGTATAATTATGTTTGATTTGAAGTTTCTTACTAGAGAATGTTATTACTTTACATTTATCGGTTGCAAGCGTTAGCCTATTTAAGGAACAATATAATGTGAAGCGGTTAATATCATCTTGAAGTAGCACACAATCCCTACGACCTTTTATTTTTTTATATATTTTTAAGTCATCCGCATATTTATAGAATGGAAAGAAATGGTCCTAAAATCGAGCCCTGCGGAACACCGGAAGTGATAATACCCGATGGAGAGGAGTAACCGTTGAGCGTAACTGATTGACGCCTACATTTCAAATATGAGGAAAACCATCGTAACAGATTTCCCTTAATGCCGTTGAATTTTAGTTTCTTAAGTAAAATCAGGTGGTCAACTTTGTCAAAGGCTTTTTGAAAATCGGTATCAATACTATCAACCGAACCACCCTGGTCTAAAGCTTGAAAAATGAAGTTCGAATATACCAATAAATTAGAAACCGTAGATCTTGATTTTAAAAAGCCATGTTGGCTAAGAGGTATGCTAGATTTTAAAATTGGATACAAATTATCATGAATTAATCGATCGAATATTTTTGCGATACAAGATAAAATATAAATAGGCCTATAGTTTTCAATATTATCCTTACCACCTGATTTATGAATTGGTGTGATAAAAGCTGTCTTCCAAATGTGAGGAACGTATTCTTCCACAAGACTTATTAAAAATAATAGTGAGAGGTATGTACAATGCATCAGAGACGTTTTTAAGAAAGAAGGGAGTAATTCTGTCCGGACCAGCTCCTTTATTAACATCCACCAATTTTAAAGCTATTTTAACTTCATCACATGACAATACAATATTTGAGATACATGTATTATTTTTATCAACACATTCTGTTAATTTATTAATCATATCAGCATCACATGCGAGGTCAGATGTAGGTTCAAAAACAGATAAAAAATGGTCAGAAAACATTTTGCAAGTTGTATCGGGATTACTAGAAAGTTGATCACGCAGTTTCATCAAAGAAGGATAACCATTACTGCTATTTTTTAAGTTGTGAGTGAACTTCCAAAACGATTTAATGTTATATGTGGTTGTTTGCTCAATGTGAGGGATATATTTATCGTGACAACTTGTTATCAGTTTTTTTTGCATTAGCGCGAGCCCAAGAAAATTTATCATAATCAGATTTACTACCGTAAATTTTTCAACGTTTCCAATATTTATGTTTTTTATTCAATTGGGTTTTTAACTCTTTAGAAAACCAAGTGGGATATTTTTGCGATTTTAATTTATGTAGAGGTACATGGGTATCTAAGATTCGGTACAAATTTGTGTAAAAGAAATCTGCAGCTTGCTGTGTGCTCAGCCCATTTAAGCGGTGACTCCAATCAACATTTGCAAGCTCCTCATTTATGAGTGAATAGTTTACTTTTTTGAAGTTGTATTTCCTTATATTTTTATTATTACTTATCTTATGTAGGGTTTGCGATATGCTGAACTCACATATAAGTTGCGGATGCAGTGGATCAACGTTGACACTCAGGAACGTTGCAATATGAGTTGGCCAATACTAAATCAAGTAATCGGTTATTAACATTATGGATTAAGTTATATTGTTTAAGATCTAGGTACGATATTATATTTCTTATATAGTGTGGCATGATAGTGGCGCTACTTTTTTAGATTTGATTACTATTAGGACACCAATCAATGTTAGGTAGATTAAAGTCCCCTATGAGTATGAACTTATGACTTACGAAGTTAGAAGCTATGCTGTATAATTTGTTAAAATATGTGTCATAAGTACCCGGACTTGAGAGTGGGGGAATGTAGCAAGCTGCAAGTATGACACCATGACCTTCCAAGGGCAGTACCAGTATGACCTCTTCTAAAGATGGACTCTCCCAGTCATATTGCCTTAAAGAGCAGATACTCTTTTTAATCGCAATTGAAACCCTGCCACCATCACTTTTAGCAAATGTGGAAGAACATCGATCTTTCCTATAAAGATAACATCTATCATTAACTACTTCATTATCCCATACACCAGCCCTAAGCCAAGTTTCAGTTAAAATGAGAACAACATAATTACTGATAAGTAGATTTTACCGCAGGTCAGAAAGCTTATTTCTAATAGTTCGACAATTTTGATAATAATAATATAATATAATAAGTGGGCAATGTAGACAGACTGGGACCGACTACCCAAAACAGCATTAAAAGATCGAGCGCGAGGTAGACTATAGTGCAAAGATCGAGGGCTCGATGGGAGGGTCTGATAGAAGCTGATAGCAGGGTCTCGCTGGGAGGTCCTACCATCTTGTTTATTGAAGGGGACAAATCCAGAAGGCCAATGTCCGGCTTGAGATGTTTTCAAGTCTGCTACCATATAATGTCGCTGAAATGTCGGTTATTATGAGCAGTGCACGAAATTGAACGTTCAACAGACGATTTCTGCTATAAATTTTGCGTGATGCCTAAATGAATCGTGAAAGGAGTGTCCGATGTCACCGTTGCCTTATTTCTTTTGTTTTTTCATGATGGCAGACAATTGGTCCCATGTCATCAACTTTGCATTTTATGAACTGCGCCTTGCTTTTACTCATAAAGAACTGAAACAGCATTTTTAAAAGTGAACAATGCCCCCTATGTATTTAATGAGGTTCAGTTGTACCTGAAATAGTAATAGTTCCAGGATACTAAAAGACTCTGAAAACTATTTTTTCTAATCAAAGTTATAAATAGCCGTTGTCAATTCATTTTTTTGTACCTGGTCTAGAATGAATTAGTTGCTTTCTGAAAATTCGCAGCGATGAAAGTATCCCTCGTACTAGCCTAGGACAATATTTACAACTTGAGGGATTAGCAGGAATTAAAGCAATCAGCATTGCTTAAAAGGGATTCAAGGGCAATAAAGCAACAAGTCATTCAATCAGTCTGTAGGAAAAGTAAGATAGGATAAGTAAAAAAAAAACGGAATTTTGCCAACACTTGAGTTTATTATTCAACATAATTGCCTTCAAGGGCGATACATCGAGTATAGGGATTATCCAACTTTTCGATACCACTTTTATTGTACGATTTCTCTTTCTCATCAAAATAGGCCTCAGTTTCAGCGATTACTTCATCACTGAACTAAAATTTCTTTCCAGCAAGCATTCTCTTGAGATCTGAAAACAGGTAAAAGTCACTTAGGGCTAAACCTGGAGAACACGGTGGGTGGGTAAGTAATTTGGAGCCTAATTCGTTCAATTTTGTCATTGTTTTCATCGATTTGTGACACGGCGCGTTGTCTTGGTGAAAAAACACTTTTTTCTTTTGCAAATGCGGCCTTTTCTTTGCGATTCCAGCCTTGAATCGATTCAAAAGTGTACAATAATAGTCGTTGCTGATGGTGGTTCTTTTTTGGAGATAGTCGATGAATATTATTCCGTTTGCATCCCAAAATACAAACGCCATCACCTTACCGGCCGACTGTTGCGTGTTTGCTCGTTTTGGATTCGGCTTATCGACTGCTGTCCACTTAGCTGACTGTTTTTTGGATGCTGGTGTATAATAGTGAAGCCATGTTTTATCCGTTGCTACATATCAACGATAGAATCCGACTTTATTGCGGTTTAACAGCGCCAAACACACCTCTGAAGCATCAGTGCGTTGTTGTTTTTGGTCGGCTGTGGGCTTACATGGCACCCACTTTGCGCAGAGCTTTCGCTTTCACAAATATTGGTGTAAAATGGTTAAAACACTACTATCTGATATTCAATTTGTGATCTTTCATAGCCAATTGTGGATTTGTTAATGTTTTCTGGAACAATAGTCTCATTTTGGCATCCACTAAGCTCTGGATGGTTTTTGTGCTGGTACAACCACGTTTAAATTCAGCAATCTACGTCTCTACCGTGTGTCTGGATGGTGCAGAGTCCGGATAATGTTTATCAAGCCATTGTTTGGTTTCTATTGTATTTTTTTTTCATCAAAAAGTAATGCTTTATCAAAACTCGAAATTCATTTTTTTGCATTTTATTTTTCAATAACAAAAGTTGCTCCACACAAAATGCTGTAACTCACGAGCCAATAGTCAGATTGCAGTCAAATTTGTTCACGTATCGTTTGAAGGTTAGTACTAATAAAAAATCATATGGAATAAAATCTAGTAACGCCATCTATTGAATGGACTGTTACTATACAGCGGCTGGGCTATCTCAAACCACACCTATATAAAGGCGAAACCCCTCAGTATAGTTACAAGCGTAACAATGAGTGAAGATCAGTGCAAAATGCACATGACAAAATTTAATAAGCAACAACTATACGTTTTAGAAACGTTCTACAAGCAAGCGACATGGTTCAACAAGAACGATTGTGCTGTTCAAATAGAGAAGCCACAATACAAGACCACTTTAGCCATGCTTATTTTTGTTTAATTTGAGTGCAAGTCAACCAAAATATGTTAGCTAATTCGGAATGTAAACCTTTTACGATTCTCTTCCTCACATTTAACTAATTAATGCAATCCAAGATGACGCACCGGGTGAAGTCAGGTGGTTTTTGCGTTTTCGGGACTCAGATTTAAATAGGACGCATGATAGTCTAACGTTGGGGGAAATACGGAGAGATTTCAGGTGCAATGTGTTTGGAATGTTTGCAATGGTCTTTAACAAGAAGAGTGTAGTATAAGTAATTTTGAAGCTATATATATATATATATATGTATATATATATATATATATATATATATATATATATATATATATATATATATGTATATATATATATATATATATATATATATATATATATATATATATATATGTACATATATATATATATATATATATATATATATATATATATATATATATATATATATATAAAATTATTACAAATGTATGCGCATAGTATTTAGAGGATATTTGGTATGAAATGATACTGCAAATGTTTTACCTTTGTTAAATGTAAAGAAAGAAGAGAATATACAGACAGTCACGGCATTAATAAAGATATAACAACTGAAAGTATGGCATGATATAGCACTAAATAGAAGAAGGCAGCAAAAGCATCAATATTTAGACTTTTAACATTTTTAGGTGATTGCCTATTACTTGGCCCTCTATATCAATAAAAAGTACCCGTTGGCAGCACCAGCCGGAAAAGTAAATTTTTTATATGAAGCGTATGATTTCCAAAAAGAATTTGGCTTGCGTACTATTAAACTTCTTACTGCAATTTTCGTAACACCACATGGGTATTTATTGACAGGATATAAATCTGCTGACATTTGTAGTCAAAGGCTCTTTATTGAGGCGCAAATATTTTGCTCATCCAATTGAGTTGCACATTTATGGATAACATATTGAAATCGGCAGATAATAAATTGTTATAAACATATAAATACAGGTGTTGTCCTTCTCCCATTTGCTGTTTATACATTTCATAGTGGTTACCACCCAAAGGTGATAACTTGTCGGCTGAAATAGCTCAAATATATAATTTCAAAAGATTTCCATAAAAGTTTAAACAGCACTTGCGTTGCCGTTAATATAAATATTTTCAATTCTTTTCTGAACCATCAGGGGCCACCATTATGAATTTTTATTGAAAACGGCTGCTAAAGGTATTAAGCTGTAAATTTTCGACTTTTTTATTTGTCATCCGATTTGCATAATTTTTTTGCAGGTTAAATTAACTTGCTTTAGTAACTTATCATTACGAATTTCATTGGAATCTGTTGGGAAACTTAGCTGGTAGAGGGCTACAGAAATAAAAAAAAAAATTTAAGCCACCCGCCTGTATGGGGAGGTACTACTTAAACACTTTAAAATATTTTCTTGCAGTGCAAATTTTGAGAGATACTACTTTTGACCGACGTCAAAAATTTCCTCATTCTAGCTCATGGGGTTTACAAGCAAACTTACGGTGACGCACGAACAAACGGACGGATGGATGTACAGACAAACAAGTCACGGTTTCATACTTTTTCAGGGTATTGTAAAAATATTTTAACAATATCCTAAAGATGATCTGCTTTATAAATACTTCCAAGCTAAGTATTGCAAAACGTTTCCATGAAAATTATTCATTATTTCAGTTGCTATTAAAATAGCGAATTGCGCTTGCCTTCTGACCTTTGGGGGCCGCCATTTTGAATGCATACATTTGAATTTGGATTGTTTCAAGTCTTTGTATGCTAAGACCCCATCAATCAATCCGGCAAACCTCGTTCAAATCCGAGTTTAACTCTAGACAGAGCAAAATTATTCAAATTTTAGTGAAAATGGCAGCTTAAAAATATTAGGTTCTAAAATTTCGACTTGTTTATTTTTCATTCGATCCTTAAAGTTTTCTTCATAATACAAGAACTTAATACAAAGATTTATAATATCAAGTTTCATCAAAATCCATTGGAAAATGTGACCGCTAGAGGGCTACGAAAGCCTGAAAAAGTCGCATATCTAAACCGCCGCCATTTTGAAAGTTGTACATGCATGATCACCAAAATGTCAAAGTTTGTAGATCGAATTGATTCCTATCTTAAAGTCAAGTTTTGCGACTTTTTGTACGCTTTTCGTGCTTCGAGCGGCCGCCACTTTGTTTCAGCCGTACCGACTTTGGATTTTTTATTGTGAAGTTCATCACATACATCAGTGAACCTTTGTACCAAATTTCATCAAAATCGGAGCTATACTTTGGTCAGAACAGAAATCACGATTTTTCGTCTGAAATAGCCGCCATTTTGTTTTCGCCTGGCTGATATAGCTGGCTCACGAACAACCGAGATATTTACTCAATACATCTTTCCTGAAAATTTGGTGAAAACCGGAGCGAAATTGCAGCCTCTCGAGAAATTCAACTAAAAATGAGACACTGAAGATGAGTCAAAAGAGTCAAAACGTGTCTGCTGACAGAACAAAGCAAGGCTCGATGGCTTTTAAAGAAAGAAGAGGATTGGCCTGCGGGTATCAAATAAACAAAATAATTGACAAGGAAAAAAATTCAAATCTTTTTGAAGATATCGGTTATGCCTAGTTATATTATATTCATGGGGCATTTTGCTGTATCTGGACAGCATTCTCAAGTGACTCAAATCAATTTTTAATTTCTTCTATTTTTGATTTAGACTTTTGAACAGTGATCGAAATCAATTTCTCAGAAAGAAAGCAATTTCCACTCTTATTCTTCCAGCAAAATACGTTTCAACAATCAAGCTATGTTAATAATATCATCGTAAAACTCGTAGTTAATTGAATCCTATTCCCAGTGCGCAGACCCTTACTGGGAGTGATCTACTGACGAACGATGTCACAGAAACTTGATATTTGGAGGAAACTTAACCTGAAGGCCAAGACTCGGATTGAGGTGTTCTGAAGTCAGCTACCATATAATGTCTCTAAAATGTCGCTCAATATGAGTACTGGAGAGAATTGCACGTTGACCGCACTTTTTCTGCAATAAATTGTGTATGTTGTCTAAAAGGATCGTGAAAGGCGTGTCCCATGTCATTGCTGTCCTACTTCATGTGTTTTTTTATGGTGGTAGAAAATTGATATCAGGTTAACAACTTTGCATTATATGGCATGCGCCTTGCTTTTAATTGTAGAGAAGTAAAAAGGGCATTCTTTTTAAATAAACAATGCCTCCTATGAATTTTATTAAATTTAACTATACCTGATATAGTAACATTTCCATGATACGAAAAGGCTCTCAACGCTTTTTCCTCTCCTCAAGTTTATAAATAGCCTTTGTCACTTCACTTCTTTATACCTCGTCCAGAGTTAATTACTTAATTACTTAACGTAAAATTTGCCCTGATGAAAGTGTCTCTCTTATTAGCTTAGGATAATATTTACAACCTGGGGGATTAACAGGGCTTAAAGCAATTAGCCTTGTTTAAAAAGGACTTAAAGGGCAATTAAGTACTACGCAACCATATTTGTATAAAAGCAGAAATCCCCTTCTGGAAATCAATCAGTTAAGTTACTAACAATGAGCGAAAAGCAACGCAAAAGGTTCAGGACGACGTTTTCGGAGCAACAAGTAGGCGTTTTAGAAGCATTTTACAAGCAAACGTCATGGTACAGCAATAGCGATTATCTTGATCTCGGTAAAGAAACTGGGTTGTCCGCAACAGTTGTTAAAACATGGTTGAACAACAAACGGCGGAAGGATATTGTGCTCGGCTTGCGGAAACCTAAGCGGCAACGGAATGTGGGGAAGTCAAAATCGAGTGCCGCTTTCAATAACAAGGAAGAGACAGCCCAAGAAGACCACAATACAGCTGAGTCCAGTGTTGAAGCAATTGAAATAGTATGCGACCTCGATCCGTCGACATAAAGCTTAAAGCTCAATTGGAGTCTTGCAGTAGCAGGACCGTCAACTGGTCGAATGCAGTTGCAAGTTGAAGCTGAGCCGGATGAGTTAAATGAATCTATTGATACATTGTTCAAACAAATCAGTCAAAGGCAAGCAGTTGACATTTTTAGCTGTAAAAATTCTACTGATGCTCAATCGCACTGTGCTTACCCGGCGGAAAGGAATCCTCACATGAACCAGATATCTTGCTCTACTTACAGTCAGTCGCATTCGGAAGTTGTATTCCAACAGGATGCGACGGTAAGCGACCAGTCGTACTATAATTACGGTGAAATTCAACGATATTCTGGGAGTCATTCAGTTTCAACGAGTAGCGATGTGTATGGTCAATTCATGCAGCCCGGAAACTTTGCAGAAGGCAACAACGAAGCAACAGGATTCTCTTACAATGGCTGCCAATATGATCAACAGTTTAGCAAATTTTAGCATGTAGCAATATAAAGTGACAAAAAAATTACATTTGAATTTGTATCTTACACTTTGATTATTTATGTATGATTTTGGATTATTATTTGATAATACACATTTTCTTTTCATTTCAATCAATCTTTTGTCTTCATGTTTTACTGCTCGTGCATCATCATAACTGCTTCTTTCGACATATATTTGATTCCCTTGCCGTGGAAGGTTTTACCAGCGTTTTCATTTCTTCCTTCTTAAGAATTTTGCGTAGGCTGGTTAGGCTATTTTCTCATGATCTTCCGTGTTGTTTTCACTTGACCATCGGGTGGAGTAGTGTGAATTTCAAATTTACTCAGAAATTGGGCTGCATCAAGCAAGTCTTCGCGATTCGTGCATTATCAGAGTACATACATAAGCTTCACATTACACTCAATTTTAATCTCGTAGGTACCATAAGTTCACTTTTTTTACTTCTTTTATTTCCCTTTTGTATGAACTGTTTCAGGTGTACCTCGTAAGCTCTTGATCGAACAAGAGCCCAAATTATAAATTTTATAAACGACTCCAGAATTGGAATCACTCACAATTTTAGGTGATTAATCACAATACACACAAACCATTCTTTTTCAAACGCCAGTGCACTGCTGCTATAATTAATTAGTTGGTGCATATCATGAATTTGAAGTTTAACTTCCTAATTTGCGCTTATTTCATTTAATCAATTTTTAAGTATAATAATATAGTCATTTCATTCATCACTACATAATATGTCTCAGCCGCCCTTAATCTTTTAACACTCAAAAACCATATTATTTGCAATATTCCCTTGCATGACAAATATTGTAGGGTGGCATCTTGGTGGGCTTGTGGTGTTACGAAAAACTTCGCTTTTAAGTTAGAGAGGTGTAGATTACTTATGCCAACATAATAATGCTTCTGGACTACACACTGAGCCTTCACACTCAACCTGAGATCTTAGCCTAGACCCATTCGAAGCATTTCTTCAGGATTGGCCTCATTTCATTACACCTTGACATACCATCGTGTTATACTACAGCAGAAAAGAAATGCAATTTTTAAAAGCCGGGTCGGTTCGCCTTCATCAAGTGTAAGTCATCAGAAATCCCCTTTTTTCACGTGCTGAATTCCACAAAAAAAAAATCCAAAGCCGAACCGTCTAAAACAAAGTGGTGGCCGCTGAAAGGCCGAAAAAGTAGTTGTGACCTTTCAGCCGATTATGATGACATTCGATAATTTGGTTAGAATTATTAGTGTCTAAAAAGTGATGTAAAAAACTAGAGTTCAGGCTTTAAAAAAAAATGGTGGCTTGTTGAATCTCGAAATTTCAAAGGCATCTAAAATTCACAATTCTGATTCGATTAATATGAAACTTAATTTTAAAGTAGAGAACAATCATACCTATCATTTTTTTTTCGTAATCTTCCATGTGTACATTTGGAAAAGGCGGCAGCTTGAATATCTATTTTATTTTTTTCGGATTTTCGTGGCCCTCTAGCGGCCATGTATTTATGGGGATTTTAATGAAACTTGAGGTTATGAGTAAATGCATTAAGATTTAATATTTTGCAAAAATGCTGTCCGGAGTAAAATTCCAATTTGAACGAGATTTTGCACAGTGACTAATGAAACCCTAGGGTACATAGATTAAAAAAAACCGAATTAAATGCATAAACTCAAAATGGCAGCCCCCAACAGTCAGAAACAAGCGGACTCACTACTTTAGTAGCACCTGAAACAGTGAATATGTTTCATGGGAACGTTTGAAATGGCTTGCATTGAAAGTAAATACATAATAGAACATTTTCCTTCAATATTCTTTGGCTTTAAAAGTGGTGGCAAATAAAATTATTATTTGTTTCTAGAATGAGGTTTCAAACGAAAAATTCGCTGGCGGTACCAACGAGATTTTTTTATTTTAGTGGATTTAATATTGTCACTGGTTGACCATTCAGTTTTGTTTTTTAACTTATTTTTTGTCATATACGAGGGCCATTCAACAAGTACTTAGCCTACAGAAGAAAAAAGAAAATTGTGGAAAGATGGCAATTTATTTTTCCACATAATCTCTTTCAAGCACGATACACTTGGCCCAGCGATGCTCTGACTTTTTCAACCCGTCCAAAAAAATACATTTTCTCGAGGGCTGCAAAATAGGCCTCCGTGGCGGCGGTGACCGCCTCATTTGACCCAAATCTACTCCCGGCGAGTGATTTTTTCTGGTTTGGAAACAAAAAGTAGTCACAGGGGGCCAAATCTGGCGAGTACGGTGGATGGGGCAGCAATTTGTGGCGCAATTCGACCAATTTGGCCATGGCGACGGCGGAGGTGTGAGCCGGTGCGTTGTCGTGGTGGAACAGCACTTTTTTCTTCGCCAAGCGGGGCCGCTTTTTCTTCAATTCGACGTCAAATCGGCCCAATAAGTCTGCATAGTAGCGCCCCGTGATTGATTTACCCTCCTTAAGGTAATCGATGTGGATCACACCTTGTGAATCCCAGAAAACGGTGGCCATCACCTTTCCGGCCGCTCGAGCAGTCTTCGCCTTCTTCGGAGCACGTTTGCCGGGTAAAGTCCACTGTTTCGACTGTTCCTTGGTCTCTGGTGTGTACCAGTGAATCCATGTTTCGTCGATGGTCACGAAACAATCTAAGAGCTCCGCCAGATTGCGCTGAAACAGCGCAAAACACGTCACCGATGTGGTTTCACGATTGCGTTTGTTTTCCAGCGTGAGCAAAAGCGGTACCTATTGCGCCGACAACTTTCTCATGCCTTCGTGTAGAATATGATGCACCATTCCTTCTGCAATATCCACAGTCTCAGCTATCTCGCAAACCTTCAGGCGACGCTCTGCCAACACGAGATTGTGGATTTTTTTAACGTTTTCCTCCGTAGCAGACGTTTTGGGGCACCTGGGCGTGGCTCATCAAAAACCGACGTGCGGCCACGAACAAACTCGTTGAACCAATTCTTGACGGTCGCCATCGAAGGAGTAGAGTCACCGTACACAGCATCCAAGCGATCTTTGATTTCGCTGCGCGTTTTCCCTTCAAAAAACAAGAATCTAATCAGTGAACCATATTGTTCTTTTTCCATTTTTGTATAGGGCTATCCATTTTACGCTTGGAAAAGTAAAGCAAAAGAAAACACATAAAATATTCAGATGGAGACAACATTTTTTACTCAATATAAAGATTGAACCTTGTCATTATACGTGAAATACAACATCATTCAAATGAACTCCACGGGACCTCTTACAGGCCTCAATCCTTTTGAGGTAATTTTCAATGACTTTTTGGCACATTTCCGGCAATATCTCGGCCATAACTTCACGAATATTGGTTTTCGAATTGCTCAAGATTTTGAGGATTGTTCACGTAAACACGATCTTTTGCATAGCCCCATAAAAAGAAATCCAAAGGTGTTAGGTCGCAGGACCTTGCGGGCCAATTGACATCACTCAATCTCGAAATTACACGTCCTGGAAATTTCTCTTGCAAATGTGCTCGACTAGCCTGTGTTGTGTGGCTTGTGGCCCCATCCTGTTGAAACTGCATGTTCTCCAGATCATAATCTTCAATTTTCCTCCAAAAATAATCGGTTAACATCCGTCCATAGCAGTCAGAATTGACTGTGATGGCACTTCCTTAATCGTTTTCAAAAAAATACGGGCCAATAATACCACCTGACCATAATCCGCACCAAACGGTCACTTTTTCCGGATGCAAAGGCCTTTCTGCAATCACTTGAGGATTTTGAGAGCCCCATATGCGGCATTTCTGTGTATTTATGTAACCACTGAGCGAAAAATGAGCCTCATCGCTGCAGAAAATTTTGTTCGAAAAATTAATATGAATGGCTTGTTGTTGAATCACCCAATTCGCATACATTCTGCGTTGTGTATGGTCTTGAGGCTTAAGTTCTTGAGTGAGTTGGATTTTGTACGGATGGAATGCAAATCCAAATGCAAAATCCGCCACAATGAGCCGTAAGACAAGCCCAAATGTTGAGCACGTCGAGAAATCGACGAATTCAGGTCTTCCTCCACACTTTGAGCAAGGACAGCGATATGTTCAGCAGAACTAATGTCGCAATGATGCACAGGGCGTGCAATATCAATAACCGATCCAGTCTCTTCAAATTTCCTCTCTGTGTTCGAAATTGTTTGCTGTGTAGGTCGATTATGTCGACCGTGATCGGCTCGTAAAGCCCTAAATATTGATACAGCAGAATCAACATTTTTATGATAAAATTTAATAATTTCAACACGTTCTTCGACTGTTAAACGATCCATATTTCCAAATGGCAAACCTTCAACTAAAAAAAACACACTTTGGATGACATTTGATTCTGACAGATGTCAAATGGCAAGGTTATACTTACCTACCACGAAATGGATAACCCTGTACAACCAACTGACACGCTCGCTTCCAAAGGCTATCAAAACAAAACTAATAAAGGGAATTGACTGAAACTTTGACAGTAGGCTACTAAAAGAATGTACTGCAGTGCCATCGGGCGGTGAGGCTAGGTACTTGTTGAATGATCTTCGTATCATTTGATCTGATTGACCAAAAGTATAACTAATTTTTTGACTCAAGAACTATAGGGCACGTTTGCTTGAAAATTGAAATTTCTATCAGTTTCACTTGAATTTATAGATATACTCAACTTCTGCAAACAATAAAGGAAACTTGAAATTTAATTTTGTCTCAATAGAATCCCTCCCATAACCTAACCATCTATTTGCGCTCACCCGCAGGCGATAAAACACAAGCAAGAAGAAGTGCTACCATGGGAATTCTCGTATAGCCACAATCTTGTCAAGGGGAGTTAGCGCGTATCATACTCATGTCGCATAACGAAATTCTTTCTAATGTTGCTCACGTACCAGCAAAACGCATGTACACATTTGTTTCGATTCGCGATATCCGAAAAGCTTTAATTCCCCAAATTCATTGAATAAGTTAAACAACATTTGGATTACAGAAAAATTTAACGTTTTTTAGTATCTTCGCGAAAAGTTCGTTCTTCTTTATTATTTGAAATAAACGATATTAAATAATACAAGTTTCAATTCTCTAAATGTTTCTATTTTTATTTCCATATTAATCGCACAAAAAATTTCATTTCACACCACATCGAAAAACCCATCCCAAGCTAATCCTATCATATCATACTTGACAACTTCTGCACTAATCTACATCCAAAGTAGCTTCAAAGCCAACCAATGGGTGTTAAATCGACTTCCTTTGAAAACTGAGAAAGCTTTGACTCATACGCGCAGTAAAAACAAAAATTGTTAGCCAGGACTATTTTAATATCACTTCACATCATCTGGATTAGCTTTTTCCCGTGCGGTCTGGAGAACTCTATTCAGTTATGGTTGCAAAATCAGTTTGCGTTCAGATTAAAATACAGGTCCATGCAAAGGACACCGGCAAAAATGTGAGTGCGAGAGAGAGATATATATAGACGAGGAAACGACATTGGAATTGGAAAGCTAGATCAAGTAAGCCAAGGGAAAATGAATTTTTAAGTCCTCCAACTTAATATCCTTTGGATAAACAACAAACCGCAACGCGACTGATAAAACGCTTTGAATATGTCGCTTTCCTATGTTTCTGTCTCCATTTACTGTTTTTCCAAATGACTAGCCAGTTCGTTTTGTCTATGAATCGGAACTAGTTTTAACCGCACAAATACATACAGGCACACATGTGCACAAACAACCCGATTTAGTCCTTCTATTTTGCCGTTTGTTGCAATGGATTCCAAGCGACTTTACTCGTACGGAAAAAAGGTATCGGCAAAAAGATTTTGGACTGAAGTATTCTGTTGGTGGAACAATTGTACCCTGAGGCATACAATGTAAAGTGGAAGTAAGAGTAGAATTGTTTCCTTCACTTAAGGTATACTTAGCTTTTTTCGAGGCTTGTGAAAGGATTTTATGTGAGGATTTTTTTTGGAAATAATAAACAAGATATTAAGAAAGTTCCGATATTCTTCGTTGTATTTATTTATAGGGCATTTAAGGAGGAGCATTTTTATCAACCAGAGGTAAAACAAATTCGTTGAACTCATCAAAAGCAATGAATCAAATACTCTAGTCTTGTTAAGAACTACAGGGTTTTCCAATAAGAGGTGTGATTTTGATATTAATAGAAAAATGCCATTTTTTAATATAAACGATCAAATGTTTATTTTATTATAAGGAGGAAGGTATGCCGTTAATGCCGAAAAATAACATCAGGAAAATGACCATCACGACCACGCTTACAGGACCATATCCTTTCCATGAAATTTTCCATAACAAAATCGCAAAGTGGCTGCCCTATGTCCTCTATAGCCTCACGAATTCCATCTTTTAGGTCTTGAATCGACGCTGAGCTGTTGGCGCAGACCTTCTCTTCCACGTGGTTCCTAACGAAGAAGTCGCAAGGTGTTAAATCACAAGATCTCGGTGGTTAATTGTGATCACCGCTTCAAGAGATAACACGGTCCGGAAACTTTTCCCGTAAAATATCACTGGTTTCGTTGCTTATGTGGCACGTAGCGCCGTCTAGTTGAAAGTAAACATTGTCCAGATCAATACCATCCAATTCCGGCCATAAAAAATCATTAATCATCTCTCGATAGCGCAATCCATTCACCGTAATTGTTGCTCCAGCCTCATTTTCGAAAAAGTAAGGTCCAATGACTCCGCCGGACCATAAACCGCACCAAACAGTCACACGTTGAAGATAGAGGGTTTGTCAATAATAACTCTTGGGTTTTCCGACCCCAGATTCGACAATTTTGCTTGTTAACGAAACCACCGAGCTGGAAATGGGTCTCATCACTCAAGATGATTTTTTGATGGAATTCCGGCCCATTTTCATGCATTTCAAGGTCCCAATCAGCAAAGACACGACGTTGCTGATGATTGACTGGCTTGAGTTCTTGTGTTAACTGAGCTTTATAAGCCTTAGGACCCAAATCTTTATGCAAAATACGTTGAAATGACGTTTGTGGAAAGCCCAATTTCAAAGAATGAGGAGGAATGGACAAACCTGTGTTCTCCTCAACACTTTCGGCTACAGCAGCAATATTGTCGGCTGTTCTTGAGTGACGTGCATGGGTTTTAATCTTCACATCACATCATTATTAAGTTTCGAAAAAATTTAAGTATTCCCATTTAAAATTAGGCATGGATACAAGTTAAGGTTATCAAATTATGAAGCAAATGAAAATGGCGTACATGCTTGAAAATAGTCTTGCATTTATAGACTACGAGTAGAACATCCTTTAATTCCATTCCTTGTTGAAAATTTCTTTTGATGGATAAGATTTGATGATTTTCCATTAAAACATTAAATTTCCATTGATAGAAGATGGACTTTGTGTATCCTCTAATCCCTCAAAAGCGACTCATACATGAAACCTTCAAGTGATTCAACTTCTTTTAGTCTTACATTTCCTTTCTATCGTCCATCCTTACACCCACATGAGCAAAACTAAAAGACCAACCATAAATCCCACATCTCACATGTACGAGTATGCAGTTCCGTTTTAGATTGGGGATATCTCCTCTTCTCTATCTGGTCTGCACAACCACCACCCATCTCGTGAAACGTTCAGCTGACCGTAAAAATCATAATAAAGGTTTTATCCAGCTGAATGCTCACAGCTCCTTGAGTGCTTGTTTTACTCTTGTTTTTCTGGTCATTTTCGTTCAAGTTCATCCCATCTAACCGCCATATCTTCGATAATATCTTCTACAATAGGTATTATCTTTTATCCCTCTGGCGGCAAAAGAAGCGATAGGACAGCGGAAAAAAGAAGAATTTCAGATATTCTGTTCTTATTTGAGCTTGCAATGTGGAAATTCTCCTCTCTTCGTTGCATTTTCACAGACTCTTGAGGATGTTTTGTAGTCGTTTTGGAAAACGTTTCAAGGAGGAAGCTATAAGAAGAAGAATGCATAGACTGCAGTCGACGTGGTCTTTTGAGTGCATTTCTTTTTGCCACGGTGTCATATAATAAGATTCGATACGAGTGTTTGGATTTATAATCTAATATATAAAGATAATATTCTACAGGATTTTGCTTGGTTCTATCCACTTTGATATTGATGATTTGGAAAGTATTTAGTGGACTTCTACTACAATTGTTCTTAGATTTGCAGTGAACACTGAAAGTAAATACATACATTTTATGAATTTTTTTGGCCAACCGTAATATATCGTGGTAGGTCCCAAGGCGTTCTGTCAATTCAGATCATAAATTGGGCAGCTGTATTGACTATTTGGTATCATACAAAGATGCTGTACTTACATTTCGTGTACTGAATCATTAAAAAATTCTGTTGGTATAGATGGTACTTTCAACATTGCCCTCAAAAACCTACAAGAAGAAATTATTTAAGAATACTGTTACATTTTCAATAGTGCGCTTAACAATTAATACTTCCCCACAAACTAGATTCAAAAAGTTATCGAGCAAAAATCTGCTACAAACTGTTGGCAAAGTCTTTGAGAGTTTCTTGGATAACAGCATTAAAAATCACCTCAAAGACAAACACATGATAAGCAATTCCCACTTTGGTTCCCAAAGAAACCATTCTACGATTTATGCTATCAAAAAGGTCACATCAGATATTTACTGCGATATGAATGGAGAAAAATTTATTGAGGCATGCCTCATCCATATGGAGAGGGATTTTCATACAGTTTGGCTCGATGGACTGGGTTTTCGACTAACACAGGATAGGTTTCCGCAGTATTTGATTTAAATTATTATGAGTATAATTCATAATAAAGTTTTCATTTTCAAATTCCGTAGAAACTTTTCTAGCAGAGCATTTAAGGTCTCTGATGGTCTGCCTTTAAAACACTTACCAATTCTACCTACAGCCCACGTAATTATATGTTCGGTGGACATAATTTCTTGCAGGAGATATATTACCCCAAGAAAATTAATTTTGTTCTGTATATTTTCCCCACATATAATTCACATGCATTATAGATAATACATCTATAATAATTATTGTACTTATATTGGAATTCACATTTAATTGTATCCATTATAGCTAACTTGTATCTTTAGTGTCTATATTATTTCTCCAAGGTAAAGATTTATATACCTTACAGACACAAGTTTTGCTAGAATTTATCATTTTTATCTTCGGAGAAGTATAAAGCCTTTACTTTTGATAAGATATATCTGCAGCAAATACAATATGTATACTGGACTGATTAATATATTTGATAGTCTAAAAAGTATCACTTGGTGGTGTTCGTTGTCATATATTGGGCAATACTTATCAGATTGAGTCAAACTGACATGCGTTTGAAAGGTGACACTCCAGTCTACAATTTTCAATTTCGTCATTCGTGTCAAAATTTGTATTCAGTTAAAAATGAGTGAAATTTCTGAAAAAAATCGTTATATTTTACAATATCACTTCGATCAAGGTGAGAATGCATCGCAGGCTCGTGAAACAATTTGTGGTGTCTGTGGTCAAGATACTTCTTCAAAACGCACAGCCAAGAGATGGTTCGCTCGCTTTCGTTCTGGAAATTTCGATGTCAAAGATGCACCTCGCTTAGGTCGATCAATCACTGAAAAAGTCGATGAAATCTTACAAAAAATTCAAGAAGACCCCCACATAAGCAGCCATGACATTGCTAAGCAACTCAATATCCATCACCAAACAGTTTTGAACCATTTGCGTAAGGACGGATACACAAAGAAGCTCGACGTTTGGATGCCGCATGAATTAACACAAAAAATTTGATCGATTGAATTTCCAATGCTAATAAAACGGAACGAAATTGAGCCATTTTTGAAGCGAATTATTACGGGCAGTGAAAAATCGGTAAGATATTAAAATGTCGTTTGAAAAAGATCCTGGTCAAAAAAATGGTGAATCATCACAAACGACCTCAAAGCCAGGATTGAGACCAAATAAGATTATGCTGTATGTATGGTGAGATTGGAAGGGAGTTGTTTATCATGAGGTGCTAGAACCTAGCCAAATACTCTATTCGGCTCTGTACTATCAGCAATCAACCAGATTGCAACAAGTAATTCAAAAAACCGGACAGAATTGACCGATAGAAAGGGCGTTGTCTTCCATCATGACAATGCCAGACCACACACATCTTTGATGACCCGTCAAAAATTGACAGAGCTTGGCTGGGAAGTTCTGATGCACCTACCGTATAGTCCAGATCTTGCACCATCAGACTACGATTTGTTTCGGTCTATGCGAAACTTCCTTAGTGAAAAAAAATTCACTTCAAAAAGGGACTGTGACAATCATTTGGCCAAGTTTTTAGCCGATAAACTACAGAAGTTCTACACAAATAGAATAATGGCACTATTCAAAAAATAGCAAAAAGTCATAGATAATTATAGCCACTCAAATAAAATCTATTTTAAATAAAAGAAATATTCAATTGAAAAATGACAAAAAGGCTCAATACTTTTTAGACTTATCCATATTTGCCACGCCTTCATGCATAGATGGTGCAGCAAAGTTATATTTAATTCAGTTTATGATAGAAGGGTAAGTTGACTCATAGCTCAATGCTAATATGTTAGCTTTTGATTCTGCGATATTCAAGACTCCAATTTGGTTACAAAATTTTAATTAGATGCAATATCTTACAAGTCGGTCAAAATAAAAAATCATAATCCTAAAAAATTCTTTAAAATTGGACAATAAGGCGTAAATTTGGAATGTTTATCGGTTTTCAGTAGCAATAAAAAAAACTTTTAAAACTTCATGCCTTAAAAAATATTTTCCAAGTCTAAACAATATCTGCCAGAGATATATTCTCATTTTTTAAGCAAATCAGCAGACTGATGACAGATTTATAATAGTTCTTTCTTTCTATATTTGTGTGGGATATAATTTTTCGTTCAGTATGCAGAAGTGATCGGTTATTGCAACAATGCTAAATCCTCGATTGAAATCCTTTTGCTTTAACGAAAGTGCTACATGCTGCATTGTGGCATTTGCGGGTGACTTGACTATATATACAGAAGACAACAAAGCTTTAGTGGTGCAAGCTAACCTGCAGAGTATGTTTCAAGACATCCAAACGTTCACAAACGAATGCGAAACCAAGATCAACAATAACGAATGTGATCCTATTTTGATTTTCAAGTCCTTGTGGCAGTCCCAGTCAGGTAAAACGATGTTGGAAGGAGTTCCATATAAAGTTGACTTCACATCTTCACATTTCATACAAGTCCACTATGAGATACTAGGGCGTATTCCTTAACTTCCACTTAAAGTGCAATTGGCATATCAAAGAGCACCTTGAGAAAGCAAGAATATCTTTTTGTTTTCTTGGAGACTGTTTTATGCCAAAAACCTAGCAGCACGTGTGAAGATTGTATGTTATCAATAACTTATTTTGCATATTCTGCAATTAAATACGCATGCTCTGGATGGTCGAACCAAAGTGGGTCTTTGCTACCTTTTCCGAACAAATTTTGTTTTTCCCTTTTTGCATGCACGTGTTTTGAGGCTCACTCACCCTTATATTCAGGACATTCTTTAGAACTATATGAACAGAACAGACGTGTTTTTAAAAGCTCCTGTGAAGAATTTTTAAAAATTAAAATAATATTTTTTATAACGTCAATTTGAAATTAATTTTTTCAAAAATTTATTACATTGAATTATCCGAACCATTTATCGAGTTTCAAAAAGTTCAAAAAAAGAAACATTTTTCAGCGGGGGCATGGAGAAGCCTGATGGCTTCCCACCGCTGGAGGATCCAAGGCCAGGCATTTCAAATCATGAAACGAAAAAACGACCAGAAAGCTTTGAGCATGGGAAGCGTATTACGCTTTCAAGCGAAGAATTGGAAAGAATGAATAGAGAAAACGCAAGAGTTACTAGAGAAAATAGAGAGATGATGCTCTGAATTCAAAATTTTGAGGAAATGATCCGAAAATCATCAAGCGACAACAAATCTAAAGTTATTAAGCCACAAAATTGTAGTGAATTGAGTATATATAATGTCCGTAAAGAACTGCAGCAATAGTCTGCTGCCTCGGTGAAATAGATCCGCTGAGATTGGCCTTGTCTGAGGACGCGTGAATGCGCTGGCAGGCTAGCGCTGCGGTGTCGTGTGGGAGGTTCTTTTCCCCAGCACAAGGACCCACTACAAAAAAAATTTCGCATCCACGAATTTCGATGGTCAAAGAAATATTGACCAAAGTCGAGAAGGAGGTAACCTACTAAGGGTCAAAGAATATTGCTGACTCAAAACACAACCTGGGCCTGGAGAAAACACACGGACTTAGGATGACTTCGTCGTTACCGGCGAGACATATGGCCCAAAAATAAGAGTGGGACATCCAGTAGTAGCGGTGCCCCTCACACCCTCCCGACCGGATCAAGATCCAAATGTAAGCGGGGCTATATTTTTCATTTTAGTGAAAAACTCATACAAACATAATTTGAATGAATTTTTCCTTTAAATGAAAAATATAAACGTGGCAAATTTATGTCATAGTATTCTGTTAGAGAATCCCATAGCACTATGCCATAAATAGGCATGCGAGCGGAAGGCCACCTTTCCCGGCAAGAGCCCCTATTAAGCGAAAAGAAAGAAAGAGCGTGCGGCGGAGCCTATACCCGGTCAGGTCGAATGAAATTGAAAGACCGAATTTTGGGTTTAATCAGACATTTCTTTTATTTTCAATTTTAATTCTTGTCTTAATACCACTTCATTTTCCATAATAAATTAACTATTTGCATTGATTGTAAAAATAAAGAAAAGTTGATCAACAACAAATTAAGAGCTATATAAAGTTTACTCTATGCAGAGTTTACTGTATTTAATATTTTGCGTTTCATAATTGTTCAATGCAAGTAACCCAATATATGTAGAATTTCGTATTCGTTGTTCCGTTCGAATATAATTAAAAGGAATATACATGCATACAAATTCATAACCAACGAAACCCGATAAAATATACAAAAAAAATTATATGAAATTTCATTGGGTTCTATGTTCGTTGTATAGATATTATCTAGCAATTTAAGTACGATAAATACAATCCAGCAAATAGATGCCTGAACTATTTGACCGCACCTCTATTTTCCAATTTTCGCATGTTTCTCTTTTTAGTCAATATATTTCCACATATAATTACCAAGATAGTAATACATATAAATATTTAAAAAATGTGAAAAAAGAAAACAAACGGTGTACTCATCTACATCCTCGCCGGCCGCTCGCTGATGATATGGTGAAATGTTAAGACTAAAAAACTTCATGTACACATAATGATAAATTTTACGTTAATAATTATATGCACTTTAATTTATACTTTATGGAATCGTGATAGAACTTTAAATAACTCCGATCGGGGCTATAACAATGCACGCAAGGATGAAATCCACAACGAAAATATGATGAAATTCGCTAACCGAATATTTGTACCCTGCACTTTAATTAAGCTTGTTGTGATGTTGCACAATCAACAGGAAAGGTTGCCAATCTGCTTATGCTGCGCTACTTGCTAAGTTTAACAAAGCCAGTATGGCTTGTGTGGACAATTCTCCCGCCAGCAAAAGGGATAAGAAAAGCCTCTAAGCACATCGTTTGAGCAGTACATTTATAAGTACGTTCGAAAACTGAAGGTCGACACCAGTAATACAATAAAATTCGATCGTATGCTACAATGCAATGCACAATTAGCATTCAACCAGCATATCAAATTGTTGCAAATTGTAAAAATTTTGGATTTGAGATCAATATTTGCTCACATCCCTTTTTACTCGTTTTCCATCAACGAATGAAGAAACCGCGTCTTTTCTGCATTCAAAATTGGATCCACTCTGATCAAGTTTTACTCTCTGTTGTCAGAAGAAAACTTTTCGTCGCAAAACACCACTTAGAATGCTTGCTGCCGCTGAATGGGAAATCCGAAATTTTAACAGTTGCACTAGCAACAAGTCTTTTCACTCCACCCGATGTTGGTATTTTGAAAAATATTCAATTTGCCCCAAACGGAGCCTCGAAATTTTCACCGAAAATCGTGAGAACTTGCAGCAGCAACTCCTGTTGGGCGGAAATTTGTAGATGGTTCACTGGTGCGAGAAACTTTTCCGCTTCGATGCTGTCGATTGCACGAGGGAAATCAGATTCCGGTCACGTACTGCAATTCTTCGGCATACAGTTTTCAGGAATCGCTGATGTACTTAAAGTTAGCGGATTTCTAGATTATTTGGCGCGAATTCGCGATAAAAACAGACGGATTGAGCACTTCACAATTATTTTTTTTTGGGTAATTATCAGAGAAACTCAAGGTGTTCCTCAAGAAACCAAATTTAACCACTTTCCACTATCTCTTTTACCGCGGCGTCCGCGCTGTGTAGCGATCTCCAGACAACTACCCGATCCGTTCAAATCTCCGCATGATCTCTTTGTCCATCGGTAAATCTAAAATCATTGCTAGCTCAGCTGAGTTAGATTGTATTCGGTAATGCAATACACCATTGGGATGCACTAAACCAGTGTTCCTATGTACGAAATTTTAATTTGCAGATTTAAATGAAAAAGATTGTAAATAGTAATAAAAATGAAATCTCATGAAGAGCATAATTAAAAGGAAACGTTTAAATTTAATGTAAAGGAATATAAAATTACGTTTAATAATTGTAATAAGAAAACAAAAAAATATTTTATAAATTACAATTATGAATGGAAGTAATGAAATCTTTTTAGGGTTTTGTACTAAAATACAAAACCCTATTGCAATCACGACCTGTGTCCGTCTGTCCGTCTGTCCGTCCGTCCGTCCGTCCGTCCGTCCGTCTGTATGTCACAGCACTTTTTCTCCGAAACTATAAGGGCTACAGCCATGAAACTTTGTAGAAAGGTCAGAAGTGGTGACCTCTTGAAAGTTCAAGGGTGGAAAAATTTTTCAAAGGCGTTTAAGGGGGGTCTCCCCATATAAGGGGGTGACCCCTCAAAAAAAAATTTTCACCCTTGGTAGTCGAGTAGGGTGTCATTGGAAAGGTCTCAATGAGATCTTTTTAAAACAAGTCTTAAAATTGTCTCATAAATACCGGGGGGGGCAGGGGAAGGGGAAATGTACGAACTTTTCGCGTACCCCCCCCCCTCGCGATTGGACACCTTCCATCCGAAAAATCTGAAAAAAATCATGAATGTAGGCCTTAATGAGTACAATAACAACAAATACATGAGAAGTCGAAATTCACTCAACTTTGTTAGTAATAGTATGATTTATCGATTTTGTGTTTTCTTGAATAAAATCTAAACGGTACCCTTAAACTCAATAAAATTTAGCAAAGAGATGACTATTTATAAGGTTGATCTTTTCGGAGAGTTTCATAAAGATCGAATAGTATTTACCGAAGTTATAGCGATTTGAATTTTCGTGAATTACTATGGAGCAATATGCCCCGTATTACTATGGAAACATATTGCTATGGAGTCATATGCGCTTTTAACCGACTTAGACACTACAGCTTTGCTAGAATTTGCATGAAAATTTCAGGAGTGATAGGTATCATGAAGATGAGTACATACAATTGAAACAAGTCGAAGAGGCAGGAGAGAGCTCCTAGCAAAAGGGCTTTGCAACCATTCTAGGATTCGAAAAAATAGGCCATGAATCGATGATTACAGTACAGAGGAGTGGCCCCTGAAAAAAAAATTTCATGAAAGGTAGCCGCTATGAGTATCAACTGAAAGTTCTCTATGAGAGCTTTTCTTAAACTGACAGTTTTTGCTTCAGTGGGAGCACAGGGGGGAAATATATGAAAAATATGTTTCCTCCCTCGCGAATGGACACCAGTGATCTAAAAACTCTGAAAAAAATATCAAAGGAGAAATTTATGGGTATAACTATAACAAATACCTCAGAAGTCAAAATTCGTTCAACTTTGTTAATAATAGTATGATCCTCGAATTTCACATTTTCTCCAATTAAATCGTCTTTGCCATGTTTCTTGATTTTATTCGTTGCTGGTTACTGCATTTTGTAAGTTGAGTACAAAACCCTTCTGACATGAGCATAGGTCTGTCTACCCAACTTGTTTTTTCTAAATCTGCAATTAAAATTTCGGATAAAGTTTAGGAAGGTTTTCGAGCAGTTTGCTTGTGTGACTGTTCAATTATTACAAAATTTGTCTGAAAAAGAAGAAGCGACAACAAATAAGATGAACAAACAAAAGTAGCACGCAAAAGGCTCAACAAACAAATAAACCAAGAATATAAGATACAAAAAAGACAAAAATCAATGATGCTGATACCATACTAAGCGCGGGAGGAGAAAACGACAGTGCAAATTACTATGCAGTACTTACTACGATGAATGGCGATATGGGTACCGAAATGGAGTGCCAAGAAAACAGAGGTAATATTAATGATTCTAGGGATAATTTTATCGAGTACTATTAAAAATAAGGAGAAGGAGAAGAAGCCAATTGGTGCGTCTGCTGGTTCCCCTATTAAAAATAATTAAGCAAGTTCCTCCGATTAATGTCTTTGGGCAGCGTGGAGGGCATATAGTTCGGCTTTTGGCAGGTGAATATACAATCGATAATTTCGAGGTTAAGAGAGAGAGACCGCTGATAAATACCCAATTAAAACAAAACACTGGCTGATTTTAAGCTAGCAAAATATGCTTTTAATAATGTAAAAGCTCCCCGATTCACTTACACGCCAAAGGCGGAAAAAATCAGACCTTCCTGTTGAAGGTCTTGGACTGTGAGGAGAATAAAGTTGATCCCTTAAAATGTTACAAGAAGCAGCACCAGCTTCATCAATGTAAAAAATTTTGCTACCAGGCGATAAACTGTTGCAGGCAAAATATTACCATTTTATTTTGTACAAATTTCGAATGATAGCAGTCCAAATGCTCTCCAAAAGGTATGATACTTGAACTTTTGAGTTGTAAGGTGGGCGTGTCTCTAAAAAACTGCGGTCATCCAGTGTTACAGGTGCCAAAGTTTCGGTCATTTGGCTGCCAATTGTGCCATACACTATCATTGCGTTAAATATAAAGTTATTCAGGTGAATGCAAATCGACTCAGACGGATCCAAGAGAAAAATTATACTGTGTTCATTGCGGTATATTTGGTCATCCAGCATCATATTGAAGATGCCCTCGGCAAGATGCAAAAATTAAATTTTACCCAAAACAAACCCAAGTACATCGCAGTGTGTTACCTTCCAACTTTGTCACACCCTTATTATCATCTGCATTTGCTGCTAGAGGACCAGCAGACAACAATGTAAATAAAGTAAATAATGTAAGTGGCAATAATGAGCTGCTTCTCAAAATTTACCAAGACCTTGAATCTCTTTCAGAAAGAATAAATAAACAAGGTCAAAAAATCAATTTCGTTTTTCAACGTTTAGGCCAACATGCTCATGTCTCATCTCGATCAACTTCAACTCCATTGTTACTGTACAACGAAGTGACCATCTCCTTGAATTCATTGTTAAGCAAAAGCCTGACATCATGCTTCTCACTGAAACCCACCTCAATCCATGGCACTCCATGACATTCAAGGATTTCGAATTCATAAGGAACGATAGGGTATATGTGATGGGGGAGGTGGCACGGGGATATTGGTGGGAAGACCATGATTTTCCTGGAATATTGAAAAAGCCGAATTCACAAACATTGAATCTCTTGAATTCAATTTCACTGCTAGATGGGTATAACCTCTTCGTTATCCCTGCCTATGCAACTGGTCGAAATGTTCTCAAGTTCAAGGAGGAGCTCAATTCCATGTCTGAAATCCTCGAGTTGAACAGGCTGCATAATCATTATATTCTTGCCGATGACCTGAATGCCAAGCATTCATCATGGCTGAATGCCAACAAGAATCCTATAGGCGTTTTACTGAAATCGTGGATAACAAAGAACCAAATTTAATACTGGTGCAATCTATATGGGTCGGAGCTCCCAACATACCCTAGGACAAATTCATATTTGGGCCTCTGTTTTGCTGACACAAGGCTTAAATTCAGCTTTAATAGTTCTCAAGGGAAACTGCAGGTGCTTTTATACGATAGTGACCATAGCACAATCGTAAGGAGAATCATTCGTCAAAGGGATGATCTCTTCCTGATTCCAGTTCAACATGAAAATCATCGGCTGGATTAAAAAAACGAATTGCGGAAATATTCGAAAGAAGTTTAATCCACGCTACCAGAAGCAATGTCCTCCTTCTGATGATGGCAACCTTTGTTCAATGGTTCCTAATGACAGAAATCTAACAAACCGTTAAATAGATCTCTATTTGTTGAAATTCGAGAAGCTGACTTTGAAAATGATTGAGAAAGTAGTTCCCAAGATTAAACACCGAAGCAAATGGAACGATATGAAACATTGATTGAAAAGCCTTCTTCTCATATGTGTCAACAATATTTATCGTCAATTTTTGGACTACAATCATTCCTGATTGGCTGAAGATCTGAAGAATGTCCGGAACTTAATCCGTTCATACTTCAGAAGTGAGGTCACGAATCAATGGGCGGAAAAATTGAGGGGTATAGCCCACAGGACCCAGATGGCGTGTTCGCGAAAGTATTCCGTGAAAAGTATCGAGTGAAGGCATCGAATCTAGAAGTTGCTAGTGATGAGATAAATCTTCTCGATAGAGCTGGTATTGAAATTGATAGTACGACTCTGGATAGAAATGGAAACAGGATTATATGTGATGGTTCACATCAATTTGTCCTGATTGGAACTCGTTTTGGATTGGTTCATCTACCAAACCTTGAGAGAGGGAATGTAATATTTTCAGAGGTCGCTTAAGCAAAAGTTTCCGACATCAAATCAAGCCTGAACGGGGAATTTCTTCTTCATTTTAATGAAACATTAATATCAGACCTCATGCCGAGCTTGAATATTATTGATTATTTTGTCAGCTATGAAGACTTGTGTTTCATATTTGGCAGAATAAACAACAAGACGGCGTTCCAAATAAACGAGTAGTTTTCCGACATTTGCCTGAGGTGGCTTTTAGGAATTATTGCATATTATTTAACAACATGTCGAACAATTCTTACTTCCGAAATGAGTGGAAGAAGGGCAAGGTATTTCCAAATTTTAAAGAAAGGAAAAGAATCGTTGAGCCCCAAAAGCTATCGCCCAATCAGCTTAATGCATAATATCAGTAAGGTGTTTGAAGTGACTCTAAACAAAGCATTAAACGCCCACATTGAGAAATATGAGTTGATGCCGAATTGCCAATTCGGTTTTCGTACCAGGCATTTGACCGTACACGCAATAACGAAAGTAACCTCAAACAGAAGATGTGTTAGCGTGTCTCATTGACATAGAGAAAGATTTCGACACGGTGTTGTTAGATGGGTTAATTTTTAATCTCCTTCAGGACAGGTTCCCCAGTTAACTTGTCGCCATGATGTGCAATATGTTATTCGGGAAATCGTTTGTTGTAACTGATGGGAATCTGACGACAACCACGACTTCAAGGTCTTGAATGGTCTACAATAGGGGACAGTTACTGCGCCTCTGCTTTTTTCAATATTCATTTGCAAGCTGTTGAACCGCTTTGATTTTCGCGTTTCGCCAACGAGATTATTGGTAGTGTTTGCTGACCAAAAAGCTACAATAGCTCAGAGAAATCTTTAGAAAATGTTCAATACTGTGCAATTGTACACCGACAATTGGCGAATGAAAATCAATGCACAGAAGTGCATAGCAATTTTGCTTCGGACAACGCTGCAGGGGGTCAATCAAGACCTGAAACGTAATTGGAGAGACTTTCACATCATGGCTGGTGAGGATAGTTCAGAACGGGTTTCACATAAATTCTGTGTTCAATACCTCAGTGTTCATTTCGATAAATATCTGTACTGTACTGAACATGTCAAAATCATGCTCAGTGAAACACAAAAAGTAGTCGTGGCCCTTTGACGACTCTTCTATTCCAGAAACATCGATCAAAAGGTCATAGTTATATTTTGCAAGACCCTGATTAGACCAGTTTTGACATGTGGATGTCAGATCTCGTACAACCAGAGTGCTAGAGTTTTCAAAAGGGAATATGTTCGTGAAGGTAGTTCATACAGAAAGCCTGAGATGGACTGGAAGTACTATGTATCGAATAGAAAAATTTCTCGAACTGCTAAAGTGACGAGAAGCGATATCTTCGTATTGAGACATCTTCGGAATCATATCGCAAGATTTGTAACTGGGAGCTTAAACCCCTGGATTTCACAGCCGTTTCACCCTACAGATTGGTATATTGAGACTTGTTTTACTAAAGGCTTCATTTCTCCCGAAGCATTCGTGTGTTTGGGTATGAATCGATATGTTTTTGATTCTGATGGAGTCCCAATCATATATCACCTTTGAGTACATAGACGGGCCACTGATACGAAGATAAAATGTCCTCCAAATTTGAGTTAACGAGACCAAAAATTTCAATGGAGATACTCATGTGCTAGCTTTGTTGAGGCTGGTCGAGCTGGGACGGAGCGATCTAATTATTGGTGGCTGAATGATAACCTCTAAATTATTCGTGTTTAGTTTTTTGTTTAGCGTTTTCTGTTGCACAGTTTTGAGTTTCAGCTCATTATTGCTACATGTAGTGTTGTTGTTTGTTTGTGTTAAAAATTAGGAAAAGATCTCAATATTTAGGAGAGGTATATGCTATGTTTACCATATTAGGTTTGGGGATAATGTTTAAAGTTTAGGTAAAGAATATTGTGATAGCATTTTTAAATATAAGATAAAGTTTTTCGACTGAATTTTATTAGAATAATGTTACCAAATATGAGATATAGGATAAAAATTTTTGAGTAGTGTTGGTTGGTTTTTTCAACTTTTTCCAATTTATTATAAAACATGTAGTAATTTTAATTAATTTGTATATGATGTTGTTTTCTAATTTAATGTTTTTAATTGATAATGTATAAATTGAAAGAGCCATTTAGGCCGTTGTGTTTTCGTATTTTTATTGTTTGGAATTTGCTTTATGTTCTTTTAGAATTTTTAACGATTGGTATTGAATAACGCGCTTTTGATTTTGACTTCACCGTCTTCTTTAGTACAAATGACGATCTAGATAACAAATTACCTACCTTAAATGCTATGGACTCTTCGCTACTGGTTAATTACAAGTTTTAATAATATACTAGAGCAGTTATCTTTATCACTACCCAACCTTAATCTTACTGATGTTTTATTTATCTCAGTACTTTAAGTAACATCTAATTGAGAAAGCTTGGGTACTACTTTTATTCCATCTAGATCCTGAAATTTAATTGTACATTTGGTTTTAATAATATGCTCTGTAATTGAACATTTAAAATCATAATTTACAGCTTTATTTTTCGAAGTGTAACAATTTGCCTCATTAAACCTGAAACCTACAATCTTGATGGTTTGTCCAACAAACACCTTTTGACACTCTGGGCACGTGACTTTTTACACCCCCATGAACTCGTTAATCGTTTTTCCTTCTTTTTCGTTGCTCATTGCCTACAAACGATACAAATGATGATTTCAACCATTGAGTAATTAAATAATACTGGAGTGGACAACCACGTGACAATATGGTTGCAACAACCCCTGCGACCACTTTTCCTACTGCTACGCTCTTGTTTACAACCTTAGAGAGAGCCAAATTGCACAAGCAAACATGGCTGCTGCTCAATGTAAACAAATTTTCATACAATACCAAAAATTTGCTTTCTATTTGAAAAACCTTCAGCATTGTATGAAAAACATGCAAAACATTAATATAATAACTACTCACTTGTGAAAGGAAACACCTACAGATCCTTTTCCACTATGATTTTTTCACGAAGGCACTACATATTTCATTTTGAAATTCTAACTTAATTACACAGTGTCACACGTTAAAATAACTTGAATCACAAACTCCAATCGAATGTTTAAACACTTGGTACGAATTTAGATCGCGAACACTTTCCATAGTTTTAATATCGGATAAAATTCGCGACGAAACTTGCAAATTGGCCAATTTGGCGTCCAATTTCCATCAGTCAACTTGACAGTCAGTTCACACCTAGTCAGCTTTTGGAACAAGAAGGTGACCAGCAAGAGGCAGACGGGGAGGAAATGACAGACTGTTCACTTGGAAGAGAACAGAAACCGGACGCATGCTCTCTCATGCATTTTATATGAGCTTAGCCCATCCAGTTCTTATTAATCTTAGATTTCAACGCTAAAGTTGGCAATGAGATATGTCATACGAGAACGACTGGAGGATATAACCTACACGATGATAAAAATGGCAACGGCCAGCACCTGATTGTCTTTACATGAAGCAGAAATTTAGTCATACATTCATTTTTTTTCCCTCATCGATGCATACATAAAATGACCTGGGTATCACCGGATAGCAACACACATAATCTAAATCGACTATGTTCTAATCTATCAACGTTGGGCCTCGTACATAATTGACGTCAGTACATATCAAGCAGCCAATTGAAACTCGGATCATTACTTGACCAAATTAACTTATCGATGTCGTATGTCAAAGGCATATTCAGCGAAGACCAGCCGTCTACGAAAACTTTGACATCAAAAGGCTCCAAACGGCGTCTATGGCCAACATTTTGACGGAGACCCTCGACAACGAGCTAGAATTCATCGTACCCGATACATCGATGAAACGAAGCAACGAGCTCTGTATGAAAGTAAAAAAGAGGCTGTTAAAACCGTGGCAGAACGGACAATCGGGCATCAAGCCCCACGCAAGAAAAAATGATTGGTTCGATGATGAATGCCAGATCGCATTATATGCCGAAAGAGTGGAGCCAATCAATTATGTTCCCTAATAATAAAAAAGGTGACAAGTTACAGTGTAAAGATTAAAGAGACATATCACTTCTTTTTACGGCGTATGAAATAGTTTCAAAAACCTTAGGAAATAAAATCGGATCATACACCAACATTATTATTGGGGAGTATCAAGGTGATTTTAGAGCAAGTAGATTGATGATCGACCAATTGTTCCCAGCTATGCAATTACTTGAATAATGCTGGGAGTTCGATATGGACGTACACCAAATTTTCGTTGGTTTTAAGAAAGCTTACGATAGTATTGATCATAAAGTACTGTACCAAATAATGCTTTGCTTTGATATTTCAGCCAAATTAGCCCACCTCACCAAAATAGCAATGACGCCGAAGACCTCCCAAGTCAAGCTACAAATCAATGAGAATAAAACAAAGCTCTTGCCGCAGTCGAGAAAAACACCTCAAATACACAAAATATCACGCTTGGCGAATACAGTGGGTGAATCTGCGTATTCAGGCGCCAAAATAACGAGGACTGCTAATGAAAGAGAGGAAGATCGCTGACAAATAAAATATTTTATTCAAGTTTGACTATTTTGAAAACCAGCTGCATACATAGGAAAACAAAGCTCCAAGTACACAATTCTGTGATAAGACCAGTGTTATGCTATAGGTGTGAAACATGGACCCTAACCCAAACATCCGCAAATATATTGAACACCTTTGAGTGACGGGTCCTGAGGCGAATAATCGTAGCGAAAAATGAAAATAATGTCCTTCATTTATTTACTTGATTCATCACTATTTTATAAAATTTGTTATCCCAATTATAAAATAGAAACTAGAATACGTGTTCAAAAAAAGTTAAGACAGAAATATAACGTAAAAATTAATCTAAATTTGACAGTTATGTAAAATAGTGAGAGCAGCATGTTTTTAAATGAACCACATGAGCCAGAAGGAGGACCAAGGTAGAGATTAAGATGGCTTCTTACCATACGAACCATCAGTGAGTGACTGTAAGATACGGTTCTGGCAAATGGTATAGCATAGTATTGCGACGACATAGTGCGAGAAAGGGGACGTAAGCTGATGGCGTTGTTTTTTTTCGACGAAAACATGCCTCTCGTGAATTTAAATAGGAAGCATTGGTCAAGAAATTGCCTCCTTACATGCAGCAAAGGTAGACCGAGGAAATTCAGACGTTCATCATAAGTGCGATACGGGATTTTATACTTGTAGAAAAGCGTGCGGAAAAAGCTACACTGCACAGATTCAACCGCTATCACGAGATAATTAAGATGCAGGAGCTATATCTTGCATGCATATTCACGAACCGTGACAACTAGCATGACGAATAGCCGAACATAGGTTTGAAAGTTGAAACATCTGTGAGAGCAACGTAAGACAAAGCTCGCGATCCGAGAAGCTTTCTTGGTTATTTCGAAAACGCGAACATCGAATTTCAAATGGAAATCAAAAGTCATACCTTAATCTTTGAAACTCTCGACCGAAACGAGCCCTGAGCTTCCGATAGACAACGAAAATTGAATGAGGTAAGTTTTAATGGTAAAAGTCATGAACACACACTTAGAGATGTTAAGTTGAAGTCGGTTTCTATAACACAAAAGAGGACGAAAGATTTTAGTCATCCTGAAGAGCTCGGCAATCTTGTATTGAATTAATGACTCGAAATATCTTCACGTCATCAGCAAAAAGAATTGGGTTAGATGTAAAGATAGCTGAGAGGTCATTAATGAAGAAGTTTAAAAGAAGTGGACTTAAGATTGATTCCTGTGGAACACCAGAAGAGACAAAAGGATGGTACGTAGATCCGTTACAGATAACCGTGCAGGAACGATGAAAGAGACAGGAGTAAATCCGGGAGAGAAGAGGTCCCTGAATACCGAAACGGTAAAGCTTGTCGATCAGGATCTTGTATCAAAATGCTTCCGCAAAGTCAGTGTAAATCACATCATCTTGACCTCCTAAGTCGACGGTAATTGCAGTCGTGTTGATAAATTTACTTAGGTTGGTTACGGTAGAACGTCTTTTTACAAATCCGTGTTGATTTTCAGAATGAACAATGCGTTCCAGGATTTGTCCAAAGCACGATAGGAGTGTAATGGGTCTATAATTAATATAAGCCTGCGAGCGGTCATCCGCTTTATAAATGGGTAGGATATTTACACATTTCCAAACGTCTGAAAAAAGTACCCTTTGCGTGACTTGAATTAAAGATATAGGCGAGAAGAATATATAAGGATGAAGAGAGGGATTTAATTAAAAATGTTAGGGATTCCATCAGGATCAACTGCGCTGCTAGAACTCAGTGACTGAATTACCTCTGCGATCTCTAAGGGGTTAGTGTATAAATCGACTAATAATTCTGAAGCGGGTAGAGGCTTTTCATCATGAGTAAAGGTTGGGGAGCTATAAACGGCGGAAAAATAGTCGGCAATCATGTCTCATATGGCCTGGTCATTGTAGACTAAATGATTCAGATATAACAATCCATTGATATGCTGATGCGAGTCTTTTGTAGAGTTGACGTAAGACCAGAAAGATTTCGGGCTATTCGCAAATGATGCTTCAGTTGCTCTCAAATAAGATCGCTTTACGGATTTAATGACTTTTTTCGCATTAGTACGCAGGTGACGAAATTCGAAGAGGTTTAGTTCTGATCCCGAACGTAAGTAGCATTTCCAGGCCGAATCTTTTAAGAACAAAGCAGATTTAACTTCTCTCGTGAACTAAAAAGCACGATTTGAATGCGGTCGCGTGGTCGGTGTATGTAGTGGGATAATGCTGTTAAGCACTGCATAGAATTGCTGTGTTGCAAGGTTGGGGTTGTCTAGATTGAGAATTCGTAACGTCAAAGTCAGTAGCCAATCCTTCGTAGTTAGCCTTGAAAAAGTTAAATTGTCTTCGTTTCGCTTAAGGCTTGCCACGAATTCCCGATCATGTCTAAAAATCACGTGTTGAGGAAAGATTTCTGTATCCACGATCTCGTCACTAAGCCAGGTTTCGGTTAAGCATATAAAGTCATCATTATTTAGAAGGGATGTAATGTCGATTGTGTCCAGCTTGGTTCTTGTACCTCTGACATTAAAGTTTACGTAATTACTAAAAGTTTGATTATTTAGGTTCTAGTTTGAGATCTCCTGGACGACAAAAAATTTTCCGCGGCTGGCGTTCAAAACATTCTACGAGAATTTCCGGTGGCCAAAAGTCCGAGTTAAGCAAAATCTGCATATCCGATGAAACCGTTATTTTAAATGAGGCCACGATACGATTTACTTGCTTATCTCGCGTTAACTTTTTGCAACGCAAATATTGCGGAGAGCAACGCAAATATTGCGGAGAGCAACGCAAATATTGCGGAAAGCAACTTAGCTGAGCCACAATATACTCTGTAATTTCATATATGGGTGTATCAAAAGAAAGACGCGATGCAAGTATATGAAGTGCAGGTAATGCCACTCTTGACGAGAGACCAGAACGTAAGATTGGTGTAGAATTCGATGAACAAAGAAGCGTTTGTTCTACGAATGCGTTTGTTCTACAAATGCTAGTGGAACATTGGGAGTTTGCAGAAAGTTTTCCTTTGAATTCTAGTTGGCACTAAGCAAATGGTGTTGAACAGATGCTTCATCATTAGGCAAAGAATAATTGCGGAGGAGAAAACCATGCTGAAATTTTCCTCAATGAAATTGCTTGAAATCATGTTGAATTGTATTTATGCTGTTTTTAGAAATAATTTATTGGTGATTTCCGATAAAAATAATCTACCAAAGTGTACTATTTATGCAAAAAATTCACGTGTTATTGTTGTATTTGGAGAAATTTCAAATGGCTATAATTTCCGTGAATATGATTGGATTTTCATCAAACTTACAGAGTATCAGGATCTTATGTAAAACTCCTTGAATATCGGTTTTCATTGAATTTAAGGATATCCATAGGAATTTATTGGGGAAAATGTGAAATTCGACGTTCATACTATTATTAACAAAGTTAAGTGAATTTTTTCTTCTGATGTATTTGTTGTTGTTGTGCTCATAAACACCTACCTCCATATTTTTTTCAGATTTTTGGGATCACAGGATCGCGAAGGGGGGGGGGGGGACACAAATTTTTCGTGTATTTCCCTTTCCTGTGCCCTCCCTGAAGCAAAAAATACAAGTTTAAACCCTGTTTTGACAAGTTCTCGTTAAGACCTTTCATTTGATGCCCGGATCGGCTACCTTTGATGAAACATTTTTTTCTGGGGCCACTCCCTTATATGAGGAGACCCCCTTTAAGTACCTTGTTAAAAAATTTTCTGTAGTGAAACTTTAAAAAGGGCATCACTTTACACCTACACACTAGATTTTAATTTATAAGCGGTTTGCGAGAAAAAGTGCTGTGACACACGGACAGACAGACAGACAGGCACGATTTTAGTAGGGTTATATAAAATTATTTTACAAAACTCTAAAAAGGCAGCAACAAAATATGCGTGATGAATTGATCACCTTCTTTCTTTTGGTAGTTGGTTAAAAAGCCTCAATAAAATATATACCTATCTATCTTTTAAATTTTCAACTAGTTAAAAAATTAAGGATTATTGAAAATGAAAACGGAAAACCTTAAATTTAGGAATTCAAAAGTCACCCAAAAGTATATTTAAAGTACTATATTTATTTTTGGTCTGATTAATCGATTATAGATGAGGCGTAATTATTGTTGATATTCAGAACTTGTTTTTTTTATATTGACGTAATCTTTACACCTTTTAAGCTCCGAATTCGTGAATCAAAATTCGAAACCACATTGCATTTATTTTTTCATCTTCTTAGTTAAACAAATCTCTTGTGTAAATTCATCGATAAATAATATTTTGACTATATTTCTACGTTGTTTTATTTAAATTGGGTGCTCAGAGCTTTTATCTTTACTGCTAACTTCCAACAAAGATGCAAAATTCAAACAAATTGCAGACAATTATGTAACATTTATATGTATGCTACCTCAAATTCATCCCTAAACTCACTGGAGCCTGGAAATTGTCTGAAACATCTTCCCTTTCTTCTTGTATCACCGTAATCTCATCTACAAATACCCATAAACTCCAGATAAGCAAATTCAGGACAGAAAACATGACATTACCTTCCATTTTTCATCGTTCCAAATCGAAAAGTTGGAAAATCGAAACTTGCAAAGTATGTTCTAGTTTTCCGTCTCCTTGTCGTCTGGCATGTCAATGAAAAATGGATGGCTACAAAGAAACAAACTTCACAACAGCGCGTAGCTTTTTGCAGAGGTAACTCCAAGAAAATTATTGTAACATTCTATTTTCTAGCCTGATGTTTGCTCCTGGCCGTCCCTTGTACGAGGCTATCTGTGCAGGATGCACGAAACAAGCGAAATATGGCAGAACGATATCTTTTCACGATGTTAGGAAAATCTACGAATAAAATATGTTTCGTGTGTGTTTTTCGGTACAAATGTAATTTATCAAGAATTGAGTAAACATCATCATAAAAGCTGAACATGATGGCATTTATACATATATGTTTTGAACGTACTTCCTTACTTTGTATTTTAATATAATTCGCGTTCTGCAGGACTGCCACTAACCTCCGCCTCTCGTGTTACTCTCGACAGCATGAGTTAAAGCAATCACGTTCGGGAATGCTGGCTGTATTAAATTTACAACACCACCAAAGTTGTGTCTCTCCCCATTTTACGATGGTTGCAAACGAGGACCCACTACTTGAACCCTTTGGGTACTTGGTGCTACAGATTTTTTATTTATATTTTTATAGATATTTCTCTTTCTGCTGCGTCCTGCTTTATCGTTTGCGTGACGTTATTTTGCATCATCAATCTTATCGTGATTTACTTCGACACAATTTTTGAATCGTTTGTTAATACAATATGTGAGCTGACGTAAAAGCTGATGACTGTATGAGCTGAATGTTTGAAGTACAAATGGCCAAACAAAAACACCCCCTCCTCATCTTGGATGGGGCGTAATATCTTTGTTTGGAGTATAAAGCAACAACGCTTAAATTGCATTGGAAAATTGCCTAGCTAATGTTCGACGGGGGAGTGAATCGACCACCGCCAATGCTTATGAAGGCCATGTATGGCACATTAAGATCCGAAAATGTAGAGCCCTTAAAAAGTTTTATTCGAATATAATGCAAGTAATATCTGAGGCCGAGCGACAATAAACCTTTTAATGGCTGACATTTAGCTTACTTTGGCGCTGGCAATCAGTATGATATCATTTTAATTGATAAAAGTAAAGTTTCAGGCTATTAATTTTAAGGGAAGGGGAAAAAACAGGGGTGTATCTCTTCCTATTTCGAAAATTTTATAGCTTGCCATTACTGCAAATACATAAAAATTACAAACTTTCCCTCGCCTTTAGCTTCATTGCACGAGTTAAGCTGTAATTTATTGGTAATCTATCAATAATAAAATTTCATGTCTTAAAAATTGATGGGAAGGGTAAAATTAGTAATTGTAAATTAATTGCAAAATGCCTTCAAAAAAACCTACATCGAACTTCCCTCAAAAGAATGAAATACATTTTAGAGAAACGGTGCTGAATCAATTTTTCCCTATTTTAATTACAACCACATGTTAGGTTGCCACTCACCTTTTCAAAATAGGCAAACTGTTTCAGCACAAATCTCCCGAAATTTATTTCATCGTACTAAAGGCATTTTAACATCGGTACTCTTATTCATAAAGTTTCTTTTCTTTTAAGATATTCTGAGGCTTCCGAATTGTAGATGCAATTTTTTAGTCTATTTGTGAGAATAATCTTAAAATCATTGACTTATCTTATTATTTGCGTAAATGTACAGCACATTTAATTCTCGAGCTTTGTTTTGTAATAAGTTTGTAAGTATCTTCCAGAGCTAATCTATCCGCAAATTTTTGCAAAAACCTCGCTGAACACTTTTAACTAAGAATCATTTTGTCTTTTTTACCAATTTTCAAATTCCCATTGAACTTTTTATGAAAAGGAAAAATTACTATTCGAGCTCATGATTTTTTCTAAAAGCTCAATTAAATATATACAATTTAAGCATTAAATAACATTCAATTATCTCAGGATCTGTTACATGATCCTCATGGATTTATTATCTGGATAAAATTTTGAAATTTCGAATCTCATATTTTATCACGTGAAAAAAAAACAATTTAAATAATCCGTTACCTTGAAAGACCGAAACCATAAACCTTATTATGCCTACTATCCAACAAATATTCAACTCGAAAATCTTTAAAGGATATGAGTTAATTGAGCATGTTTCCTGTGAAAATATGTTAAAAAGCCTAACTCAATGCTTCATTCCAGATGAGAAACATATGTAATAAAGAGTCTTGACGCAGTATCAGGAAAAAAAAAAAACAAAGGACCAATATATTATTCTTGACTTAATTGATTATGATTATCATGAACCATATAGTTGCAACAATCAAGTCTATAACCTTGCAAGCTACAATTTGTGAACAAAACCTCGATGATATGTTTTATTAGGAGCCAAACTTACTAAAATGGCAAATAACGGCTAATTTAGAATATAGGGCACGTTGAGTAGGTAGGATAGTAGTCCTATCAGAAGAACTTTGTAGCTATTCTAGGATTCAAAACAATTTTTCTGATTGCTTATGAAAAATCATTGATTTGAGCATCTCTCTGATTAGAATATCTGGAAAGTGCTTTCTTCATTCTATAATGGGGCAACTGTGCAGCTTTAACCATTCTGTGCCAGCGAAAAATGTGTAGTAAGTGCTATCAACACCTTCAACGCGGAAGACACAATTAGCAGACAGTGACTTGCCCATCAGTTGCAGGTAAGACTGAAAACACTCATGCCAGCTCAAGAGCAGGAGCATATAGAATAAGTCTGACCATGTCTACAATTTAGCCACGACTTTTGGTCCGGAATGAGGTGCATGGTCATTCTCCCCTTCATGTTATTTACCTATGGTTGGTACTAATCGCCAATTGAGCGTTGTCTCTCTTCAAGCGCAGCTGCCTCCTAATCACCTTCTCATCTGTGCAAGTAAGTTTTACGGCGCTCTCTTGCAAGGGGAGTGATCAGTGTAATACTTGCAATCATTAACACTGCTAGCTCAGGGACTATCCGATTTGTAGGTGCTATCCTCAGGGTTCCCCGTTGCAACACATATGCCAAGAGTTTTCGGTACAGCTCCTACCAAAACAGTTGCACAAACTGTACAGTAGAAGTCACCTTCTCTACATTGACCATCAGTCAACTAAGTGCCGACACACTAATTGCAGCTTTATCCACCATTGCCCTGATTTGCCCAGGAAGAATCATCTTCGGGTCGATCAGAACGCATAACTACTTCATAGCTAGCTTCGACTCAAATGCACTTGCACAATGCTGATTATTCTTCGTCTTGGGTCTTTCTCCTTTGTCAAGATGACTATTTCAGTTTTCTACAGCACTATGCTAAGCTCACGAGCTCACAATCTCGTCACTTGGCGCACGAACCTACCAAGTCTAAGTTGCGCTTGTTCAACTCTGCATCCCACAATTAGTACCATGACATCATCTGCATAGCTAATCAAACGCAAATCATCCAGACGCTCAAGTCGCAGTAGTCCATCGTACATGAATTCTACAGGTGCTGACCAAGCATAGAGCCTTGCACAACTCTCAATATAATTTCCATCCTTTGCTGACTCTCTTTCGTGTCATGGAACCGGCTGCATCCGGTCAGATAGTCCCTCAAAATCTGCATCAGATATTCGGGAACTTAAAAAGGAGTTTCCAGTTGCTTGCAGAATATCTACCTGTTCACCTAAAGAACTTAAAACTCGCGTGGATAACATTATACACTATAACTGTACTTGATAAACGGACAATTTTATTATGTTCTGATTACAATTTATACAATTTTCTTGCTTATGCAAGTAAATCAACTTTATCATGCGTAGGTTATTGCCGGAAATGTTTGTATGTGCATTATTTCGGGCAGTTACCTATGCATGTTACATTACCTAAGCAAGGAGATCGGGATAAAAGAAGAAAGGAAGAGGCACTTGATGGGGACGCCGAACAATTCCTGAACAAGGGCAAAGTATGAATAGGGTGGGTTGACTGTAGGATACGGCGAAGAGCAACGCCTCTTCAATGTTTCAAATGCCTTGATTATGGTCACACCACACAAGTATGCAAAGGACCCGATAGGAGTTCCCTATGTTACAAATGCGGTGAAATGGGACATAAAAGAAAAGAGTGTACGAAAGAGGCACACTGTATTCTTTGCAAGGATGCTGATCCAAGACCTGATTTTGGACACGTCTTGGGATTAGGAAAATGCCGAGTTTTCCAGGAAGCCCTAGCCAAGGCAAAATCAGAACTCCGTTGACCCGCATCCTGCAGCTAAACCTACACCGTACTTCAACCGCCCAAAATCTGCTTGAGCAATTTGCGAGGGAGGAAAGCCGACTTCTTGCTGCTGAGTGAGCAACACCATAATAAAAGTCCTGCATTATGGTATTCTGACGAAACTGGTACTGCCGCCGTCTGGGTTCGGAGCAATGACTTTCAAGCGGAGAGTTGTGGACGGGGGGACGGTTTCATGTGGGTTCGGTGTTCAAGGACCACCTTCTTTAGTGTGTACCTAACGTCGAATGAATCGATATCATCCTTCCAAGCCAAGCTTAATGCTTTGGAGGGCGCTGTCTCGAACACAGAGGGCAAAGTGCTCAATGGGAGTGACTTCAACGCTAAAGCAATCGAATGGGGCACGCCTCAGACGGAAAACGTCTGCATGCCTCAGACGTCTGCATGCCTCAGACGTCTGCATGCCTCAGACGGGGAAAACAAATCCTGGAAATGGCGGCCAGGACGGCCCTCGTCGTACTAAACTCTGGAAATAAGCCGACTTTTCGCCGTATTGGCTGTGAGGGAATCATACCGGACGTGACACTCGCCTCGGAGCCCTTACTACGGAGGATACACAACTGGAAAGTATTAGAGGACTACTCAGCCAGTGATCATCAGTGCATTCTGCTTGAGATAAGTGATGCTGTCTCCCGACGTCCGTGCTCTCGGCCTTCTACAACTGGATGGAACATCGGAAGGATGGACGTCGAGAGGTTCGTCGAGGTGCTCACAGCAGGTGAGCCGCTCCAGGGAGCTTCGGAGGGGACGGAAGAACTGGCAGCTCAAGACGTGGTGAACTCTACTATGAGCATCATTACGACTGCTTGCAAAGCTTCTATGCTCCGTCGAAGACCCCGGCACGGCAAGCCCCCAGTGTACTGGTGGTCAACTGAAATCGCTGAAAAGCGAAGGAAGTGTCACACACTTCGACGTGAGGCTCAACGGGCGCGGAACCGTGACGAGGCATGCAACCAGGTGGCAGCATATAAGTCGGCCAGGAAATTCCTTCGCAAACTGATCAACAGTAGCAAGGCTCGCTGCTGGCAAGACTAAGTGGACAATGTGAACAAGGATCCATGGAGCCTTGGCTACAAACTGGTCATGCGGAAACTTGGTGCCCTACGGAAGCTTTGTATACATGACGCGGAAAAGATGGACGCGATAGTGCGGGGACTCTTCCCCGCCCATCCCGTCCGTATTGACGCTGTTCATGATGAAACAGCAGTCGAGTGCCCACTCTTCACACAGCCGGACCTGCAGCAGGTAGTCCTCTCATTGAAAGCGAGGAAGGCTCCAGGTCCAGATGGTGTTCCAGCTGACGTTATGCGGCTTGTCTATCGACATTGTCCTGACTTGCTGCTCAGTACATTCAACGCTTGCCTACGGGACGGGGTTTTCCCGGTACGATGGAAGGTGGCGAGGCTCGTGCTGATCAGCGGTCCATAAGGCAGAGGCATATAGTCGCACCAAGCGACAGATCGTCCTGTTGGTGACACTCGACGTCAGAAATGCCTTCAACTCCGCTAGATGGGTAGATATTCTGGATACGCTGGAAAACTCTTTTCAAGTTCCTGAATATCTACTGTGGCTTTTGAGAAACTACCTAAAGGACCGAAGCCTGCTCCACGACACGACACAGGGCCAACGAAGGATGGAAATTACATTGGGTGCTGCCCAGGGATCTGCCTTGGTCCGGACCTGTGGAACGTCTCTTACGACGGGCTACTGAGACTTGAGATGCCAAATGAGTCGCGCTTGGTCTTGATGAGTGCTGTAGGGTCAGGTCTACTGTACGGAGTAGAGGTATGGGGCGACGCTCTCACCAAGGAGGTGTACCGAAAACGTTCGGCACAGGTACAGAGAAGAGGAGCACTGAGGATTGCATCTTCGTATCCAACAGTCTCCGACTCGGCGGTGAGAGTTATTGCAGGCGTGATACCTGTCGCCCTCCTTGCTAGAGAGCGCCGCGCTATTTACCTGCGCCGGAACGAGGATGCGAGGGAGATGGTTGTCTGCGAGGAAAGACAGTGCTCGCTCTACGATCGGCAGCAGTCTTGGGTTAATTGCACGAAGAAAAAGTGGATTGCGCGCCTCATCCCGGATGTGAGACCGTGGCTAAATCGAAGGCATGGTGAGACTGACTTCTATCCGACCCAGTTTTTGAGCGGCCATGGGTGTTTTCAGTCTTACCTGCACAAGATCGGTAAGTCACGGTCTCCCGATTGTCGGTTTGCCCAGGAGAGGAGGACAATGCCTGCCACACATTTTTTGCGTGTACAAAATGGGTCAGGCTGCGAAGGGAAATCTACAGGGTGATGCTCGAATCGGTTGACAAATGGAACCAGGTGGGACATTATGCTCGGGCAGTCCTAAAATATAAAAGGGACTCACAGTAGGCGGGGGCGCTGGGGCTGGGGGATCGCTCTTCTGGCATTTCCTTTTCCCCTCCCCCCTCCCGCTGGGAAAGGACTCCCCAGCTTGAAGGTGCCCCACGGCGTAACAAAACGAGACCTGGCCCGAAGTAATGTGTCAAACGGTTTCAGGCTAGGTTCTCAGGTTGACAGGGAACGTGTTTGGTGGGTAGTCCGGTCGGGCATGGGAGTCCCACTTTCTGTGCATAAATAGCATTCACCTCCCTACCACAAAAAAAAATTACCTAAGCAATAACATGATCTATGCACTGGACGGAAATCATCCATAAGTCATTGCCTGGAAAATGAGGAATTGTATTTATGCTACTCAGGCAAAAACAGCAACTTAATGAATGAATGAATAAAGTATTGCAAACGATGATGTAAGTAAATGAATTGATTTAAGTAAATGAATTATTGGTAGATATGTAGATGTTCCCGGCCTCTGTAACAATTGTTTCAGCATGATCTACTTCTTCGAGATCGTAGTTGGAAGTTGTTATGATGCCTTGGATCTGATGAGGACTCAGGCGTTTTGGTTGTGATGAGCCAGGAATTTCGTTTGAAGTATAGGATAGTACCGATGGTCAAAATAATGAAAAATAAGGAAAAGCCAGCAGTGTCAGCAATGATGCGATATGGTTTAATTGATTGAAAGGTTTGTTGGGTTTTGATGTTCTGCAGATCGTCTTTTAGTCTAAGAATGTCGTCAAAGTTGTTCAGCGTCAATATTCGTTGTAGTTCAGGTAAAGTATGGCTCGGGAAGTATGACCGCTTGGTTCATTAGCTGTAGTTCACATTGTGCTGGACCGGCTTCCTTAGTGTACAGTGCATGTTTTTGATTACAAATTTAGTTTCCTTCGTAGTCGAGAGAACATCGATTTATGTCTTCTTGCGACAGCTGGTAGTAGTAGTCTCTGTTAAGGGTTAACGCAAAGAATTTCGATTTTAATTGAATTTGAACGAATTTTGAGTGTAATTTGAAAGTGATTGGGATTATTTTAAATAGTTGAAGTACTTCTGCCTTTATTAATGGAACCGCAATCTTGAAGATTATTCTTTCAGTCGATATCCTAGCTTCGATGCTCATCAACATGTAGAGTAGAATTAAACCCTTAGGTGTGGATTGTCCGGGGATGGTCAAGGAGGTAGGTATGTGTTCCCTGATGATTCGTCGTCATTCATTAGCTGGACAGGATCGAAGGGTTCACCTTTCCATTTTGACTGTTGGTAATAACTTTGAATAGAGATGACTGCGTTTGCTCGTATGTTTCTATGATAGTGAGGAGATGTAAAGCTAATGTATTAAATGTTGAAAGAAGATTTTGTTCCGTTAGAACCCTGCTCGTGGAGTTAACTTCTTGCCTGAAATGCTCTAAGGAATCGTTGATCGTTCGTAGTTGTTTATTAAAAAAGTCTCTGTCTCGTGAAATCGCATTTATGGTTGAGTCAATAAGGGATGTCTGATTCTTTATCAGTCTGAGTAAATGGTTGCCGTCGGTCATTGTTTTGTCAATTGTGGTTGATATCTAATCTGCGTATTCTTGGTCTAGTATGCCAAACAATTTGTTGCTTACTGTCCATATGAAGTCGAATGGTGATCGTTTTTGCCGAATGATACCACTACCTTGGTTAAGGCGTAGGTCATTCTTCGTTTGAAGTTTGTCGACTCTCAGTTGAAGCTGGATGCTAAGTAACAAACACTGCTTGTGCCTTTCAAGAATATTTCCGTCGCAAATTTCCTTGATCCTTGTCACCTGGCCTTGAATGTTCAAGGGATCAATCCAATGTTCTTCATGGCATAGTAAACGATGATATTCCAGTGGTCGGTGATCATAGACATTTGTGATATGGCTTCGAAATAGGCGATTGTTCCTGATGCAAATGGAGTAATTTGGAAGGCGTCATCCGTAGTGTGCAGGGTTGGTGCTCCCGTGATGGATGGGATAAATAATACGAGTAATGCCATAGCAATATGAGATATTGAGGGTGATGAACTTCCTTTGGCTTTCTTTGGCTCGAGTTTTGGAAGGGAATTAGGTTCTCGGGGTGGTTCTGGATGAAAGGATTCAAGAAAGAGGGAAAGATTTTTAGGGCGTTCTTGTTGGTTGTATAGAGCTGGACTAAAAAGCCAATTTGTGTTAATTGGCTGTATTTTTCGTTTCCTACTTCTTTTTGTTACAGTAGTGCTTGCGAATAACAGTGCTGGGTTAGTGCTGCTAGTTGTCGGCTGGAGGCTTGGTGAGGGTTCCGGTTCGTTTGATTTTTGATTTGGATTGTTGTTATCTAATGGTGGAAGACAAAGATTGTGAACAGCTTCGAAAAATTTATAGTCTTCGAAAAATTTATAGTCTTAACATCGACAACTCTAATCCGACCATCAGGGCCTTTATGAACCGTGGTAACTCTGCCTAAAGGCCATTTCACAGGGGGAGTGTTGTCCTCCTTGAGTAAAACTAAAGTTTCAGGCAAGAGCGAAGATGAAGAACTTCTTCATTTAGATGTTATCTGCAAGTGCTGCAGATATTCTTTGCTCCACCAATTCCAAAAATCTATTTAGCAGGCTTCGATTAACTCTCTTCTCTTCAAAAGTGAGACGTTATTTTGGTGAAGAGATAGGTTTGGAATAATCGTTAGAGGCTCTCCTATCAGAAAAGGACCTGGTGTGAAGGCTTGAAGGTCATTAGGGTCGTTAGATAATGGAGTGAGTGGTCTGGAGTTCAGGATTGCCTCTGCTTCGGTTATTATAGTGTTTAAGTCCTCGTACGTTAGCAATACGCTACCAATCATTCTGTTTAAATGATATTTTGGTGCCTTCACTGCTGCCTCCCATAGTCCTTCAAAGTGAGGGGATCTGGGTGGAATAAAACACCATTCAACTTGCTCATCTGTGCAATATTGAATAATATCTGATTGGATGTTTGTATTGCAGAAGAGCATGTGAAGCTCGTGCAATTTATTTTTTGTGCCAACAAAGTTGGTGGCATTGTCGCAAAATATTTTGTTGGTCTGCCTCTTCTGGCAATAAACCTTTTCAGAGCACCTAGGAATTCATTTTTCGTTAAGTCTGAGACTAGTTCTAAATGTATGGCTTTCGTGCAAAAGCATACGAAAACAGATATATAAGTTTTAGTAGGCTTCTTCCGGTGGATTCTGTAGTGAATGAAGGTAGGGCCACAAAAGTCAATACCAACATTTTTGAATGGACGAGATGGTTGGATGCGTTCCGCTGGAAGATTACCCATGACTTGTTCCATAAGCTTTGGATTTGTCTTATAACACCGAATACATTTGTGTACAATACTTGTGGCAAATTGTCTGCCTTTGAGAGGCCAAAATTATTGTCGTACAATAGCCAAAAGCTCTTGATGGCCAACGTGTAAGTGTTTTTCATGTAGGTCTTGTACTAGCATTTTAACGATACTATTGGAATGTGGCAGTAGAATCTGACGTTTTGCGTCGTAGTCTACGTTTGCCTTCTCAATCCTTCCACCAACTCGGATAAGACCATTTTCATCAAGAAAGGGTTTAAGAGTGCTTAATAAACTTCCTTGAGGCAAAATCCGGTTCTTCTATAATTGCTTCAGCTCTTCACTGAAGGCGGATGCTTGGATTGTTTGGAGTATACTAGACAGAGAATTTTGAAGTTCAACTGACTTAAGAGTGCCTCCTCTACGCTCAGACAGTGGTTTCTGGAGATTCACTGCAAATCTGTGTACGTAAGCCATGGTGTGAGTTAGGAATTTGAATGAATTTCTGTGATTTATGGCTTCCAAAATTGATGGAGATATTTGAACAATAAGAGTTGCTTTTGCCTTCCAAGTCTCTGAATCATGTTGAAGTTGTTGGGTTGGCATTTTCGGCCATTCGCTTGGCGGACCGAGAAGGAACTCAGGCCCATTGAACCATATTTTGGATGTGAGAAGTTCATTTGGAGTAGCACCTCTAGACAGGATGTCTGCTGGATAAAACTTTGAGGGAACATGCCTCCATTGTGACTTTCGTGTGTGCTCTTGAATGTAAGAGACTCTGTTTGCAACAAACGTTTTGTAATTAGAGGAAGAAGCGTTGATTTGAGCTAGAATTATTGTCGAGTCCGTCCAATAATATGTCTGTTCAACATGAATACACACAGATTTTTCTCACTTTTCCCATTAATGTTACTAGAAGTTGAGCTGCACACAATTTGAGCCGAGGAGTGCTTAACATTTTCAATGGGGCTACGCGTGACTTTGCGCATAGAAGGTGACATACGCGGTTATTGGAATGCATAGACTGTATGTAGATAGCCGCTCCATAGGCATCATCACTTGCATCTACAAATCCATGCAAATTTACTTCTAATACCGTGTGACTTGGTAATGCAAACCGTGGAATGCTGAAAGAGTTTGACAAATGTAGCTGTTGTCTAAATTTAAGCCATTTTAATTGAAGCTCATGTGGGAGCTTTGAGTCCCAATCTATTTTCTTTTGCCTCAACTCTTGCAGAAAAATCGTCGCTAAAACTACGATAGGATTAATTAGGCCTAGTGGATCACATATAAGGGCAATATCACTGAGAATAGAGCGTTGTTTCACCTCGGTTTGACTTGACCGATTGACTCGAATTGAGTAAACATCTGTTTCAGGATACCAGATGAGTCTAAGTGACTTTGTATGGAGTCTTCTTCTGCATCAAATGACGCCATTGTCTCCCGTTGCTCTTTAGGAATCGGTTGAAACAGTGTTGGGTGGTTTGCACACCATTTACGTAATTGAAACCCTCCATTTGCCAGCATCTTTCTTAGCTGGTATTGTATTGAAGAGCCTCTTCGAGATTGTTTGAGCCGGTAATAATGTCATCCACGTAAAAATCTCAAAGTGCTGAGTTTGAACCAAGTGGGTATCTCCGACTTTGCTCCTTTGCAATGTGTTGAAGAACCTTTGTGGCCAGATATGGAGCGCAAGATGTACCATAAGTCACTGTCCGCAGGTGATAGTATTGTAATCCTTGGGTGGGATCATCTCTCCAGACAATAAGTTGAAAATTGTGATCTTCTTCAGCAATCAGAATTTGACGGTACATCTTCGCTATATCTGCGGTGAACATGTACTTACGAAGACGGAAACGTAGAAGAATTGAAAAAAGTTAATCTTGGATCGTTGGCCCGACCATAAGGATGTCGTTCAGAGATTTATTATTAGAGGTCTTGCACGATCCATCAAAGACGACCCTTAATTTGGTTGTTGTGCTTTCTGGCTTGAGCACGCAATGATGGGGGAGGAAGTAATGTTCTTTTGGAATCGAATGAGGTTTAACTAGCTCCATGTGACGGAGTTTAAGGAGTTCTTCCATGAATGCGGTGTATTGTAGTTTGAGTTGTGGATCCCTTTCTAAGCGCCTTTCTTGATTAAAGAAGCGGCAAATCGCAATTTTTTTAGAACCACCTAGTTCAGATGACGTCTGCCTGAAAGGTAACTTTACAATAAATCGGCCATCATTGTTCCTTTTTATTGTTATGCAGAAGAAATCTTCACATTTCGTCAGTGGCTTGGCTTTGTATTGGACGTCTTCTAAGTCCCAAAATTTCTCAAGTTGAGTTTCTTAAGTTTCAGTGCTAATGCCACAAATAAATGAAGAAGTGATATGTGATATCAAGTGTCACCAGCAGTAAAACTCATATGTTGGTTTGACTTTGAACATCAATCGCAGAGCGTCCTACGCTAAGACCATACTGCCGAGGAGATATGTCCCCAGCAGCAAGAGCCACTTCAGTGAGTCTTTCTTTAGTGAGCTTTTCAAGGACTTTCGCGACTGTATCTAGCATGCATAATAGGTGGCATGAGAAGCTGAATCGGGATTTCCCTTTTGCTTGCTATTAGCACGAGCCTTGTTACTTTTCATCGTTTTGGAAAAATCCTTTCGTGCAGGCAAGCGTTGTATATTTTGAGCAGCAAGTCAGGGCATAGATTGTAGACAAGGTGTAGGACTTCAGCAGAACGCGATCTGCTCCTGGTTCCTTCCTTACATTCGTGGATCGAACTGATAGTTTCAGTTTCATCCTTGTGAAAGGTGGACTTTCCATTGGTGTTCTTTAATAGACTGCATTGACACCGGAGGGATTTATAGAGACCAGAGCTCGCACAATCTCTTTCATCTTTCCTGTTTCATGTAAGCATGGCTTTAATAGGGCATTGAGCCTCCACGTGCCCAGTTTTAACCCACGGCCTCAGGGGACCCTACTCGCATCGTTTGTAAAGTCTAGAAGTCGTAAAAACATATATTGAACCGACAACGAAAGCTGCAAGATTCGGCGTGAAATCATAAGGGGAGAGTTACTGTGGCAGTCCTAAACGTTTGACGTCGCCATCTGTATGTGAAAGCCTACAGACTCGGATTCCGATAACTTGACTCTTTCACTTCTACTCGGGCTTTTATCCAAACCACACGCGCTATCGTAGAAACATGTAATAAATACAATTTAAAGACAAATCGCTTTTGATTGCAATTGAAGTGACTACATCTTCATAATGAGGCCTCAAGCAATTACATATACATATGGATATTTTCATTTGACATTGTTTGAGAAAATAATTTCCACACAAAATTCTTAGGAAATTAAAATTAATCGTAAAAATATGATGAGTAAATTGAATTGAAATTTCACTCGAAATATAGTTCAAAATGCGCTTATTATCTGGACTCTCCAGGGAAAACTTTCGAATAGAATTCACTTAAAACAATTATCACAACGAACAGAAATTTCCTCTAAATTTGCCATCATCCTGAAATAACATTTCTATGGTGAAACTATGAACAAATTCTATGAAGCAACAATAATACCAATTGCAAAAGAAAAACTTAGTAGTACAGTCAGGCGGTCAGGCAAGTAGAACGCTACTCGGGCAAGCAGAGTATAAATGAAAGGAGAGACTGGAAAACTCTTTAACTTAGCTTGAGAATTGCAATTGTTCGAAATAATCTACCGTTCGGAAGCACAACGACAACAGTCTCCATTCAAAGCCTCATCAATTCCTACGTTGATGATGACGAACAAGATGAGGACGATTGGAACAATAGCGACAAGGATGCGAGCGGTAGGTGGACTAGGAATACAGACGAAACGGGAAGTGGGTCGTGATAAAAAGGACCTTCTTGTAGTGGAAATGCTGGGATCATCCCAATGCATAGCAACAATGGGAGCTTAAACACATCGGTGTACAACAATGAGGTTGCGGGGATTCGTCGATAATGTCAATATAACGGTGACCACAACTCATGTATCATATCGAGACTTCCTCCTTTCCAGTCGATATGGACCACAAGAACTAAACAATTAATCATGCCAAACTGACGATAGCCACAAAAACGCGGAGCTCGTTGGCTTTGACTCCTTTGGATACTGCTGAAGGATGATGGTTTATTGGGTAGAAAGGTATTTGCGGGTAGAAGTTCGCATGTACGAGCATACATTGTATAGATGAACCGGATGAATCTATAAACTCAATGAATCTTTTGGGGATGCCATGAATGTAGGATATATGAAACTTTTAGTTGAACAAGTTGGCATTCCTCTGCCAACCAAACACTTCTATAATCTTTGACCAGGAGCGAATTTTATATTGGTCGCGTTGAGAATTTTGTTGTGGTCGCTATTTGAGGCAAGTTTTTGAATCCGAAAAGTTTTTGTACGAACGATTTTGCTAGTTTTTTGCAGATTGCGAAATTAAAATAGTTGAATGCAATAGCATGAGTAAATTCGCAAGAATCTTTACTGACCAAACCTGTGTGGGGACAGGTTTTTGTTTTTTTTTCAGCAAATAATGAACATTTTACTATCCTGTTGCAAATTGTTTTTTGAATATAGAATTTTATTTTAATCAATAACTTCGAAAATAAAATTTAATTCTTTTTTTTCTTACAGGTAAGTTATCGGATGGCATTAAATATTAACTGTATGTAAGTATTAGTTCACGGAGGGGCATCTGTGCAATCTTCTGTGATTCGAAGTCATTTAGTGACATTTAGGGTGAGATAATTAGAGCTGCATCAAAGACATAGTTTTATCATCATCACTACCATCGTCTGTGGCATATCTTCAAACTCCAAATATAATTTTAAAAAAGATTTTGACGACAACTTTTAATATCGAGGTACTAAATGTTGTCGTCAAAATCTTTTATTTGATATCCATATTGGCTACTGAGGAGTAATATCCACGTGCGGGAGAACCTCTTGAAAACCTTTTATGCCAAAATTTTAGCGAGGTTACCACTTTTGATGTACGCACAAAGTTTTATAACTGTAGCAGTTGTGGTTTGCGGGAAAAATTGCTATGCCGCAGGGACGGACCGACAGGTTGCAAAACTAATAACTTATAAAGACATTTTAAAAAGGGCTAAGAAATGTATGATCAAGAATTTATCCTTAAAAGACACAGGAAGTGGGTAGGACACTTACAACGCATTAGTAATACGAAACGTTGAAAGAAAACCAGAAAGTAAAGCAAATCTTCTTAGTTGCAAGTGCGAAGCAGTTGAATGCTTCAGAAAAGCTACAAAAGTTAGAATAGAGTACATCGATTTGTTGAGCAATGAGGCAACTGTGTTATTGAAACAAATATAAAACCTTTTGGGAACAGGGCGTTAGAAATCTTTTCTGTTTTTACGCCCTGAGTGTAGGGATTCGAAGTGCACAACACGTTTAGACTACCCATTTATCGCCTTACCTGTCCGCTTGAGAACCTAACCTGGACCCGTTTGACACATTACCTCGGGCTAAGCCTTGTTTTTCTATGCCATGAGGTGCCTTCAAGTTGAGGGATTCCCCTTCCTATTCTCAAACCCTGATGTCTCTAGCTGTTATGAGCATTTTTAGGGTCTTGTAAAATAATTTTACAAAACCCTACTAAAATCGCGTCCTGTCTGTCCGTCCGTCCGTGTGTCACAGCACTTTTTCTCGCAAACTACTTAATCTAGAAGCATCAAATTTTGTGTGCAGATGTAAAGTGGTGCTTTCTACAAAGTTCAACTACAAAAAAAATTTTATAAGGTATTTAAGGGGGGTCTCCCCATACAGGGGAATGGCCCCCGAAAGAAAAAACATTCATCAAAGGCAGCCGACATGGATATCAAATGAAAGGTCTTGATCAGGACTTTTCAAAACAGGTCTTAATTTGACACTTTTTGCTTCGACGGGCCCAGAGGGAGGGGAAATACACAAAAAATTGGTGCCCCCCCCTCGCGATTGGATACCTGTGATCCGAAAAATCTGGAAAAAATCAAGCAAGTAGGCGTTTATGAGTACAACAACAACAAATACCTTTGAAGTCAAAATTCCCTCAACTTGGTAAATAATACTATGATATTCGAATTTCACATTTTCCCAAATAAAATCGTATTGTTACCCTTAAACTAAACCAAATTCAATATTTAAGTAGTTCTACAAAAGGTCCTTTTATTTACTTTAGTTTGATGAAAATCGCATGATATACGCGGAAGTTATAGCAATTTGAAACTTCTCCAGTTACAATAACAATAACACATGATATTGGTATTTTATGGACTTTCCATCGAATCAGTCACTGCAGTTTTGATTTGATCTTCTTGAAATTTTCGAAAAAGGTCAATAATATTAATATTTTTGGGAATTCATGAATTGAGTGATTTTTGTTGATTTGCAAGAAAATGGTGACCATTGAAAATAGAAAAACAATGGATTTTCTTTTAAACGTGTAGATCCGTTTGACATATTTCTTGACTTTATTTGTTGCTGGTGACTGAGTAGTTGAGCACAAAATCCTTCTGACGTGTGCGTAGGTCTGTCTGCTCAACTTGTTTATGTTTTAGGACCCATGGTTCCATTTGTCAACCAATCCAAGCATCTAACTGATTGTACTATTCGAAGAGAGCTTTCCTGTTTCCTTGTGCAGGTCTCAGTGCAGTGTATCTCATCTCCTGCATGCAAAAATATGTGGCAGCCACGGTCTTCGTCTCTTGTGTAAAGCTTACAGTCAGTAGACCGTGACTTACGAATCTTGTGCAAGTAAGACTGAAAACACCTATAACCCGCTCAAGAGCTGGGTCAGGTAGAAGTCAGTATCACCGTGCGTTTGAATGTACTACGGGCTTCGATAGGTTAAGTAATCCATATTCTCTTCATGTTGTTCACCCAGGACTACTACTAATCATTAAGTGAGCATTGTCTCTTCTCACGGTAACTATCTCCCCAGTACTTTTATTAAACAAAGATAGATAGTGCAGCGCTCTCCAAAAGGAAGTCGATAGATATCACTCCTGCAATGACTAGTATCGCTGAATTAGAGACTGACGGACATGAAGATGCGATCCTCACCGCTTCTCTCCTTTGTACTTGTGGCAAGCGCTGAGCACATCACCCAATTTTTGGCTCCGTACGGTCAGCTAACTCTACAGACTTCATCAAAAGTCACCTTTTTGATTCGTAGGGTCCTCCTACGTTGACCACAAGTCGACTCAGAGCCGGTATGCCTGAAGCAGCTTTATCAGCCGTTGCCCTGATTTGCTCGGAAAAACTCACCTTACAGTCGATCAGTGACCTTCGGTACTTTACGGATGGTTTTGGTTCAGCTGATTGTCCTTACTCTGGAGATGCTCTTCTTCATCAGAATGACCACTTGGTTTTTTCCAGTAGTAGGCCAAACCCGCGAGCAGTCATCTTGTTTCTTACCTGGCGCATTAGCATACCTAGTCTAAGTTGCGCCTGTTCAACGGTGCACCACAACATTATCCGCATAGTCGATCAGGTGTGACTCATTCGATAGCTTTGGTGTCAGTAGTCCGTCTTACAATATGTTCCAAAAATCTGGACCAGGAATATGCAGACATTGACCCAAGACTTCTCTTGCCCTTGCTGATCAGCATGAGCTTCGCGTTGAATTTACTGAACAGCAAGTACGGATAATGGTGACAGACGAGCTGTAACACTTCGGCTAGGATGCTGTCTGGACCTGGAGACCTCCTTATTTTCAGTTGTAAGACTGCCATTTCTTGTTCCAGTCGCGTCAAGAATGGCCATTTGACTGCCTGTTTGCGATATACAGCGTTAACATGGACAGAATTTGCGGGCAAGTGCCCATACTATCTCGTTCATCTTTTCTGCCTCAGGTACTTAGCTTTAGCCAACTCTCTAAATCCCTGTTCACAATGTCCATTAAATCTGGCCAGCAGCAAGCATTACTACTTTCAATTAGTTTGTGAAGGTATTTTCTGGCTAACATATATGCTACTTACCGCTTGTATGCCTTGTCCCGGTTTCGTATCCATTGAGTTATATATCAAAGACTGTGAAAATTCCTTCACTTTTCAGCAATCTCAGTCAACCACTTGCCGTGACAGGGTCTCAGATGGGGTATAGAAGCACTGTAAACAGACATAATGATGCTCAAAGTTGAGTTCACCATGTCTTGAGCTGCAAGTGCTTCAGTCCGCTGTGAATTTTGCAGCGGTTTCACTACCGTGAGCACTACAACGAAGCTTTCGACATTCATCTTCCCTATGTTCCACCCAATCTTGAACGGTCGAGAGCACAGGCATTGAGAGACAGTATAAATCAAAGCTTAAGCTTTCAGAATAGCCGCTTGAATAAAATTAAACCCTGGAACGTCATATTGTTCTTTTAAGAAGATAAGCTAGTGTTATTTTGAATGATTTTAAATAGGAACGTCTAGAATTTTTAGTATATTTTTTTGACTCTCAGATTCTTCATGAAAGTATACTGGTTTCTAGTACTGATTTGTTTTTCAATCCTGGTATAATTGGCCTTTACAAAATTGACAGGCGGCACCTAGCTTACTGTAATAATGGGATGCGCATTGATTTCAAAACACGTTTGCGTATAGTAAAGGTCAGGTTTCATGTATAATGTGAGTGAGGCAAATAAGTCAAACGATGATTTAAAAACATCTGATTGGACAAGATTTTTTTCATTTTTGTTTTGCTCAGAAAGAGCTTGAAGAGAAAGAGAGGAAGAAGGAGCCAAACACAAGCAGTCACTGCAAAGAGCAGTCGAAAATGCCTTTTCCCACTCAGTCTTGAGTAGATTAAACTTACTGCAAAAAGAAAGAGTAAGAGAATGGAAAAGAATTGTTTGATGTAATTAGAAAACTCAGAAAAGTATGGCCGTTGTATTGAAATCGGACCATACTAAAGGATTTACACGCTGCAAACAAATAACGAAATACAGAGGAAAGTTTATATGGAAAACTACACATTCTAGGCATAACATAGTTTTAGACTTTACTTTCCTTTGCCGCAAGCGTGGCATGTGTAATCTTTTTGAATCAACTTCATACAGTTTTGCAAAAGAATTTTAAAAAATACTTTATATTAAAATTATTGCATGTCTGTCCTCCGTCTGTGCATCAGTGCGTCACAGCAAGTTTCCATAGGAACCAGAAAAGCTACAGTCATTAAAACCTGTAAGCAGTTCAGTAATTTCTGGTTAATTAAAGTTTCACAATCAAAAAAATAGTTCAAGAGATTTTAAGGTGGGTCTTCCTTATTGAGAATGTAAGACCCAATTTTTGTTGCACCGAAGTTAGTTGAATAGGGAATCAAATGAAAGGCTTAGATGAAATATTTTAACATCAGTTATTAAAATTGGAATATTAATAATGGGCTGGGCAAGTGAAGTGGAAAACACAAAAATTTGAAAGACATCAAAAATATCTCAGAAGTCGAAATTTGCTAAACTTTGTTTGAATTTTCTTGTTTAAAATGGGGAGGATACACTTAAATCTAATGAATCCGAATATATGGATTGTTATTTGTAAGACTTTTTGTGGTTGGGAGGTGAAGGGTATTTACGTTCTGAGTGTGGGGCTTCCACGCGCATAAGACGTCTGGACTGCTCACTAAATACCTTCCTTATCAAACGAAAATACTTGCCTAGAACCGTTCGACATATGACTTCAGCCCAAAGCTCGTTTTGCTATGGCAAGTTGAGGATCCTCTGGCAAGAGTGGTGGCAGGAAAAAGAATTGCTAAGAAAGTGACTTTCTTTTTACCTTTTCGGGTTGCCTGAACATAATGTGCCAGATAGTTTCATTTGTCAACCAATCTAAGCTTCTATACGATTAGAATATTTGAGAAAAACTTTCCTGTTTCCTTGTTGAGTTCCTGGTCGAGCCTGTCCCATCTTCTGTAATGCAAAAGATGCGTAGTAGATATTGTTTTCCTCTCCTGCGAAAAACAATCGACGATCGCGACTTACCAATTTCGTGCAAGTAAGACTAAAAATACCCATGCCTGCTCAATAGCTTGGTTGGTTAGTAGTTAATTTCACCATGATTGAGCAACGGTTTTACAAAAGATCAGGGGTGAGGCACGCGGAATATCTTCCCTTCGTGCTGCTCATCCTGGAGTACTGCCAATCATTGAGTGAGCGCTGTCTCTTTTCGCAGGCAACAGCCCCTTTCGTGGCATCGTTTCGATACAAGTACGGCGCTCTCCAGCAATGGAAGGTGGTTGGTATCGTGCCTACAATTACTAGCACCACCGATGCAGAGACTATCGGATATGAAGATTCAATTCTGAGTGCTCTTCTTCTCTGTGCCTATAACAAGAGGTATCAGTATAGCCCCCTGCTAAGAACACCTCTGCAGCACGCGTCATAAGTTACCTTCTTCAGCATTTGGGTCCCCCAAAGATGGCCATAAATTGACTCAAAACCAATACAACCGACGCAATTTTATCCATCGTTGCCGTGATCTGTTCCGACAACCTTATCTTCGAATGGAGCAGCAACCCCAGGTACTTTACGGATGGTTTCGATTCAAATAGTACTTTCAGAACACCGATTGTTCTCTTCTTTGCCGGTATGACCATTTCAATTTTCTCCAGTTCTTGACTGAATCCGGAAGCAGCCATTCAGTGTCTCATTGCATTAGTATAACTAGTTTACGCTGCACCTGTTCAACGATGCTTCGATCAACTAGCACCGCAACATCACCCTCACAGCTGATCAGGCGTGACTCATCTGTCAGTTCAACTCACAGTAGTCCGTTGTACTATATGTTCCACCGGTCTGGACCAAGGATAGATCCTTTAGTAACACCCGATATAACTTCCGTTTTCCGTCGGTCCTGCATTGTATAGTAAAGTAGGCTTCAGTCCTTTAGAAAGTACCTCAAAAGCCGAGTAAAATATTCTGAGATTTGAAACGGGTGTGTCAGTATATCCAAAACGTCCAACCACTTAACGAAGTTGAATACTATTTACTCTTAGTGGGGAGAAAAGAACATCAGAACTTTTTGAAAAGAACATTAGACCTTTTTGAAAAGCAGAACAAAATGACTGGATTTTTCCAATTTTCGGAGCAAAAATGTGAAAAAAAACCTATAATAATATCAATACGATTGAAAAACTGAGTGGGATGATAAAGATACTTAAAGGTACTTTTAATACCGACACTAAAATCATATTTTCAATAAACTACGACATGAAGTCTCCTCTTCCGTAGCGAAAAGAGGATATGGTAAACCTCAGGAAGCTTATTAGAGAGACCTCTAAAACCTACTTTTAGCATAAGTGCTGACCCTTACAAAGACTCCGTAAGACTGTAGAAACAATCAATCAAATCAACTAAGAAACAGAAATCGATGGATTTTTGTCAATAGTTATTTCAGCTAGATTTATCAAGATTTTCTCCAAAGACCATTCAAATTTCTTTTCTCTTAAAAAGTCGGACAGTACATGGATCGGATCTTCAGTTGCAGCTTTATGGCTGCTAATAAATCCCCAATTTCAGGGTTTTGTATTTCGATGCTATTGAAACTACAACCTGTGTCCGTCCGTCTGTTTGTCACAGCGGTTTTCCTTCGAAAGTATAGAAACTATTGCCATAAAACTTTGTGGGAATGTAAGGAGCGATGACTTCTTGAAAGTTGAAAGAAAAGTGCCCCTTCAAAATTCTTATCATCTAAGTCAGTCATATGAAAAGCTTCAATGAGATTTTTTCAGTACAGATCCGAAAGTTACCTTTATCATTGCATTTTCTCGAAATCTCCGGCTAGGATTGTTATTCATCCTAGCCATTCACGATATGGCTTAGTCAATGGTTTAAGCAATAATGCAACAAAAGGTTGGCCCATTAAAATGGAGCTCCACCGGTTTTTCATTAAAAGCATTTATAGATAAAGGTATTCTCCTTAAAATCTCTAGATATATCTAAACATATCTTTAGATATATCTAAACATACATCTTTAGGTACATCTAAACATACCTAACTAAAAGGTAAGTCAAATGACGTTGTCAATGCATATATACAGTTACTTTGTTAGACATAAAAGCAGCTTTCATAAACGTCTGCTAGTCTACAATTGAAGAAGTTGCTGCAGTGGTTTGAACGCAATTCCTGCTAATGCTCGAAACTTAAAATAACTGTGACATAAAGTGCACTCAGGCTGGGGCAATCCGGAAGCTAGCTGAGGAACCGATACGGTCATCGTACTATCCTAGACTCCTTGCCAAAGGTTGTGATCATAATGTTGATTGACTAGATGCTTTCTTAGTTAAGCATCAGGAAGTATTTTACCATGCAACTCCTATAAAAAGAAGACTAGAGAAATCGCGAAGTGTCGAATGGGCATGGTAGAAATGTTTACCAATGATTCAAAGATTGAACGCAAAGTTGACGCAGGAGTTTTTTTGTGGCGAGGGTTTGGGAGGTGACCGCTGTTTGCGCACCGAGTGTGAGGCTTCCAGATGTGCAAGATGTCTAGACTACCTACTAAATACCTCTTTTTTCAACAATATAACCTAGTCTGTTTGACACATAACTTTGTGGTGAGCCTCGTTTTGCTCCGCCATGGATTGCCTTAAAATCGGGGAGTTATTTTGAAAATGTTCAATATTTTTAAATGTTAAAATTTTCAAATACCTTTTATCTCGCTAAATATTCCAGTGTCTTCTAGCTGGAGTTATTAGCCATACAAACAACATGCTGTTTGCTGAAGAAATAACAATTTGCCTGGGCAACGAGACAGAGTGCTTTTATTTACTCGAAAAGCCAGGCTGATATCAAGTCTCTTAGCTTAAGATATCACTTTCTCTAAGCTTGTAGGATTTTATTCATAGAATTGACAACTGTTGCCTTGCATGTGGTTTGCAGTACTTCTTTTCTGAGTTCCCGGGTAGAGAAACATAGAGGGGAACGAACGAGCTAACTAGAAGTAGTAGTGGTTTTGTCAGTCGAGATCTCGCTTGCAGCGCCTCCAGGGTAGCTGTGACGGCGAACTTCCACGACTCACTCTTAAGATTCAGAACAATCCCATATAACTGTAAAAAGTCTACCCCAATATAAGGGGCTGGTTCACGGCTGGCACTACCAGCAACGGCATCCACTTCGTGTGGCCTTTGACAGTGAAAGGCACCCAAGCTTCTCCTTCTATTTTCGGCCTGGCGTTATTAACCATCTTTATTGAGACTTATTCTACTGGGTTCACTTCCATGCCACGAGCCTTTAGCCTCTCCCAGGTTTCCCCGCCCAGAATTGAGTGTGTTGCCCCCGAGTCGGCTATGCCCAACAATGGTAGTTCGAGAATTCACACTCTTAAATATGGCCGGTTGTCATCCGGTAACCTTCCCAGTGCATAGCTCAATATTCCCTCTTTTACGGCGGATTCAGCCTTTATCCCCGTGCTCTCTCCGCTGCCTAGTGCGCACGATTTCCGTTTCCCAACGGATTCGGCGCTGGTTGTTCCCCCGTTGGTGTTGTTTGCGGAAGAGAACAACTTGGGCAGCTAGATCTTAGGACTCCTTGCTTCCCACACCCATAACAACGTCGGCCTTTCTTGCACTCGCGGGCAAAATGTTCCCGACTACCGCAAGTCCAACAGGATCCCCGTGTTGCCCAACCAGGGGTGCTGATCTCACTTAATATCAGCGTTTCAGCATATGCCAGGTCCGGTTCTAATAACCGGGTTGTTCTACGACTAGATGGATGCACAAAAGCTTCCACCGATGCTCGTGTTTCCTCCAGCGTGTGCCCCATATTAATCAGCTCCGCCATTGACGCTATAGTTCTCATAGACAGTTGCTTCTGGTAGAAGGGAGTTATGTTGCACCGAAGCACCTTTAACTTTCGTCTTTCCGAGCACATTTCCGTCAGACGCCGAAATAGCCTATCCATTACCGCAACGTACACCCCGATCGGCTCATCTTTACCTTGCGTTCTGATGGTGGATCTCCTCCCATAAGAGATCATCATAATTTGGAGCCAAAAACTCCTCCCGTAATTCGCGACACAACTCGCCCCAACTGGCCACGTGTTCTCGAGCTGAGCGACCCAGCTGCCATTCTCCTTTAGCCACTCTTAGCTCCTCCACTCGTTCTAAGAAAGCATTGACAGACCCAGAGCGGTCGCAGGAGAATTTCACTCCCCATTTGGAGACATCCGGCAATTTTCGCACCACCTGTTCTGCTACGGGAGTGGAAAACTCTGGAAAAGTAAATCTTGCTGGCATTCCTGGAGTTTCTGGAGACCATTCCTCTTCTTTGTGACCTCTTTTCATCCATTCTTCTTCCCTTACCTCTCCAGTCGTAACACAGTGCGAAGGAGAAGATAAGGGTGAAAGTCTAGTCGAAAAGGAAGTGAAGTATGCCTGTGGTGGAAAGGGTGCAGACCTGAACGGGAAGTGAAACTGAAACCGGAGTTGAAGGTAAAATTTTTGAACTAATGTAATGATGTATCCGATGAACGAAAGTACCCAATGTATCAAATACCGAAGAAGCGACACACGAAGAGGCCGGATGAGACAAGCCTAAGAACGACGGACCCGGAGGAAATGTTGATAGAAAGTTCAATGCGCAGGATGTGAAGTGGTCTTATGTGAGAAGCCAGAGAGCGAGGGACCCAGAAGCATATGTTAGTTGTTCTATGCGCGAGATCGCTGGGAGGGAAAAGTGAAGCCAATCAATAGACGTAGTAAACTGAGTAGTGAAGGTAGTAAAAGACCTGGAAGTATTAGTTAGAAGGGAGAAGTGGGACTTAACGAATGGCATAAGCATAGTAGGAAGAAAAAACGATAGATTTGGAGGCATTGAGAATTGGTGGTCCACGGTGACATAAGGTGAAGTTGAACTGGGTGAACTGCGGAAACCTAGAATAAAGGAAGACTACGAAACTGGAGGCATCGTGGCTGGAAGAATGAAGTGAAACCAAGCGGAAAGAGAAGCAAACGTAGTAGTAAGGGGAGACAAAGGAAGAAGAATGCTCGCTGTAAGGGGGAGGAGCAACTGGAGAAACGGAGCAAGCTTAGTAGAAAGGAAAAACAATGGACTTGGAGGAGTGAAAGAATAAGGTTGAGCTTGGCAGTCGTTTGATTGTGTCGCATAAGAGTCAAAAAATAAAGCTGATGCATGTATGAGAGTTCAAAAATTGATGTCCGCGGCTAATTTTCTTGACGTAATATAAAAATTGAAGGCAAAAAAAGATGTAACATAGTAGTCAAAAAGCAGGGAGATTTGCTAAACCCTAAGAAAAATTCTCAAAAACTAGTAGTCTTTGGAAAAGACCACCCCATGCATCTGAGGTGACGCTACATACTTCAGTATAGGAGCCACATAGGAAGTGATATTAAGACAGAGTTTCATGAAAAACTGAGTTGAACTTTAGTATAAACAACGAGTTTCGATAGAGCCAATAACAGGTTACTACCACTTCCCTCATGATGAGAAGCCTATCTTTGTAAAACATGGTAGTTGTGTTTGGAGCAGCGTAGAAATAAGTTTTGAGCACAAATCAGTTGTGTTGTAGGTATCTTGAATAGCGTAAACTGATACCCCATCTTAATGGGTGAGGGGCACTGATTGACGCAATGTACGAATTCCTGTCTATTTATGACCTTAGGTTCAGGTCTTTTTCTGCAATAATCCACGTAAACCATGTCCTTTCTCCGACTTAGAGTAGTATAGAGAGCTATTACGTCGCCTTTCTTTTTTGAAGCGAACTCGAAATAGGTTTACCTTATTACCTTTGCTTCACCAAGATAAATAAGGCCAACTCATTGCAGCACTAGTACAGGTAAACTCCTCTGTATATCTCGTGAAGCTACATTTAGGGACATAACTGTCAGTATATTGCATTGGCCAATTGGAATCCATACAGCAGTACAGCGCATATTGTCGTAGTTGTAAGGACAACGAAAACGATTTTTCTCTTCATATGTAATTACCGTACCTCTTTTGAGAGTCTTAGGCTCATTTCTGAAAGAAAGGTGAATGCATTGGATTGAATTTGATATTCCAAAGATTCTACTTAGGTCGATCGGAATGTGGTAAAAACCGACACTATTGCTTCTTTATTGGGGCTTCCAATTAGAAGCAGCCAGCCATTTAAAAGTATCAAAAATTTGTTTCCATTAGTGCTGTTAGTCGAAATATACACAAGTAAAATTAAATTGGTGGCGGGATTTCTAATCGGGTTTCCTACCCTTCTTAGATTTCTTTTCCTTGTAAATTGTAGTTTGATTGAAAGCAGAGAGTATTTTATAATTTAAAGAAGATAACGCTTAAGGTTTTATCCGCCCCAAAATAAATAAAAATTAATTGGAAATCTAAAGTAAGTATTGCAATCCAATAAACGACACCCCCAAAATGCGCAGTCGTAATCTGGATAAACCGTTTAATTAATAAAGCTTTCCCACAAGTGAAACCACCATATATTTTAAGCCTATAAAAAAATTAAATATATTTATTCATACACAAAATATTCACTTCATACAAATAAATCTCAGATAATTTAATTACTCCATAAATCCCATGTACCAATTACTCTAATTAAAAAGTATTCATCGGAGTATTAAGTACACTCGTGCCGCTAATCCGCTCTAAAAATTGAATGATTTGCATGCTCGTTATTTTTTACACATTCTCAGTCGAGGAACTCAAGTTGCTGTTGATGCAGATAGTGTTTATAGCGGATGATAGCATGTTAATGGTACACATACTCGTGCTTGCGCCTTCACGGCAAAAACTTTGTACGGCATGGGGATATTCAATGCGAACTTGATTCTAATTAATAGTTTTAAAATTCGGTGTAGTTTGGCTCGCAAGCAGGTGAGTGTATCACGAGGAGCAAATAAAGGATTCAAGCAAAGTGCTTGTGATGTGCCCTTAATTCCGCGCGCTGGTTCTGTTTTGATAATAAATTAAAGCTCTTGCTCTGAATTTTATGAAAAAAGAATGACAAACCGTTCCCTTGAGGCGAACCATCAAATAAACATTACTGACTTCATAAATGCACCAATTTCCCCTATCACAGTGCTACAGTTATATCCTCCAGGACATAATGTCTCCATGCATTAAATGGCTGACGATTCTCAACACATATCATACACCACATACGTACGTATAATATGGAGCAAATTAAATGCAATGCGGCTATTGTGTGGCTGTCGCACTTTACCAATGCTTTTTGTTAAATAAAAAAATTTTTAATTAAAATGCAGGTGTATGTTGTTGGGAAACACTCGGCAATTTCAAGCGCTTGCTATAAATTTGCCAGTAGATGCGAATATTTTGTATATAATGGGAAACGAAATTTAGAATTTTAATTAAATTAGATTGGAAACGTGTTTTAAATAAACAGACAATTTATAAATTTGAGGCTTGAACTCGGTTTGGCTATTTTGTAGGCTCTTTAAAATTGAATGATTTGCATTGCGTGAAGGTGTGTCGGTGGTTTACCCCGTTTGTTGCTTATTTAGTGTACGTATATACTTGTTTGATTTAATAGTGTGTCTGCATATTTGTAGAGTTGGCAAGTACAAAGTAGAACATTTAACAATATGCTCTAAGGAACCAGCTATTGAGACAGAAATCATTCTTTTTTTATTTGATATCCGCAGGCCGATTCTCTTTTTTCTTGAAAAGCCATCGGGCCTTGCTTTGTTTTGTGAGCAGACGTGATTCGACTTCTTTGAGTCACGAAAGCTTTCAAGAAAAAAGACAATTTACTGCTTGGTTTATAGAACGTTGTTCTATAAACCAATGATGAACCATGGATATTTGTAGTGAATAAGAGAATTTCAATAAAGTCCGTGAAGGACTGCAGCGATGTTCTGCTGCCTCGGCAGAGGAAGGTGTCGGTTTCTGCCGAGAATGCCCTCGTCCGGAGACGCGTGAATGCGCTGGCAGGCTAGCATTGCGGTGTCGTGGGGCGGGTTCATTTCCCCGGCACGAGGACTCACTACAAAACAATTTCGCATTCACGAATTGCTTTCAGAGATCAAAAGAAAACGACCGAAGTCGCAAAAATTGTAGATAACTACACAGAGGGAATTATAACTTGTTACGAGAACAAGTGAAACCTGAAAAGAAAGGCGAACTTGGGGTGACCTCGTCTTTACCCAAATAAATTCAGGGCCCACAAATGAAAGAGGGGCAACCGGGTGGTGGTGGAGCCCCTTCATACCCACCCAACCGGAATAAATCCATTGTTAACTTGTTGAAGTGGCCAGGTATTCCTCTTCTGAGTGGAAAACTCATACAACTGAATTATATGAACTTTCCCATCAGAAGGGGAGTACCCCGGTGACCAATTTATGTCATAGAATTATACAATCGGATTGCATAAATCTATGCCATAAAAAGGCACTCTGCTTGGGCCACTCAACCCATGAAGTCACCTGAAACAAAAGAAGGAATCAGTTTGTACCCGGCGGCTGGCTCATATTTTGGGGTGGAAGCCTGCCACCGTACCGGGTCCTATACCCGATCAGAAAAACCGGAAGGGAAAGACCGATTTTAAAATTTACTCCTGCATTTTATTAATATTTTATTTACAATACATGTCCTTCACGAATGTTAATTTGCCACTTATTGTAAAATGACTCGCTTGAAAATGTAAGGATTTCAAAATTTGCGATAAAAAAAAAATAAATGAAAGCAAAGGACCGCCAAAAATCGATTGCTTAATAAATCGTTAAGTATTCTGTTTCGAGTCAAAACAATGAGAGCTCATATTACTTATAGCATGTAAATACCAAATGTTGCATGTTTATACTATGCTTTTCAAGTTAGTTTTTCTTAACTTAAGATTCCATCCAGTTTTTTTTTTAATTATTTCGGAAGGTTTTGAAATAACCGAGTTGCTTCTCAACAGACAAAGTAAAAATGTTTAATTTCAATCACGTTCAGCTAATGAGAACGCGTCAACTAAATTTCTAGGCTTCCAATTAATTTGAAACCAAAACTCTACTGTCGAAATCTAATATATGTATCTACATATTTTTGTATATATATAAAAAAAATTGTATAATTTATTATTAATAATATAAATAATTAATATGCAATATTGGGCATAGATTTTTATTAATTAAAAGGACTCACCGCTTGTTCCGTCGAGCGCTCGATGGGTGCTGGAGGCGTCCTGTAAATTCTCAATTTTGTTAGCTTTGTTGCTATTAGTATTATTTTCACTTATCACTATAGAGGTTCTTTGGGCGAATGCCATACAAAATTTAGTAATAAAATCACTCGTTAAAATATATTCCCGTCCGCTGGCAATAAATCGAAGAGGTAAGAATGTCGGAAAAATGGTCAGTTTAGCAATAAAACTGAGGAAACTCGCTATTGAACCACCGCCTGTTAAATGAAGTAAATTAATTTTTGACGCTTTAATATCTTCCTCATCAACGATGCCAATCCGGTTTAGATCGATCACAGCAGCTTCTAGCAGTAGCGTTCTAGCGAAGTCAGGATTCAAAATTTGAATAAAATTATTTTCGAGGAAGTGTCGTACACAATTTATAGGTGTATCGAAATCAAATCGGGCAGCTTCCTTCATACGATAATAACAGGTTGGATCTCTATAGTCGATCAGGTCTTTGCGATTCAAATGATTGATGTTATTGCCGGTTCCTTTATTCGTTGGGAGTCCCTGACGGTAAAGTAATTTGGTTATGTTTCTTTTTTTTTGCATTCAACTCCGACGTATCTGCTTTTGATTTTTGCAATTCTTTGATATCGTGAGCTACTTGATCCCTTTTCTTTTCTAGACTAACTTTTTCTAACTCCTTAGAACGATAAATATCATATTTTTTTATCAACGCACCTAAATCTAACTTCATGCGACGCTTTGAGATATTTTCACGACATAAATGCTGCTCCTGCACTAAGGTTTTGGAAAATTCCATGTAAGGAGTAAGGGTTGCATAGTTCTCGTTGGCCTCATCGCCGGTTACATAAAGTGCAGAAATTCGCCTGCATGACTGCTCAAGGATAGGTTTGATTTGGCTTAGTTTCCTTTCCGACTTCAATGATACGTTTAAGCAATTCCACACCATTCCCTGCAGCCGGCCTTCAGTTGTTGTGGTGCTATAAAATTATCCGTAGACGACCAACTGAATGGCTGTCGCTGACTATGACTATTATTCCCTGATTCATTATGGTTGAGCGGAGGTTTCTTAGTGATGAAGATGATCGGTTACGGGAGCTGTACGAGCTCTTTCGATATTTGTCCACGTTTCTGTCTTCCGCCGACCAGATACTTTGTTCTTCGCACATCACGGATATTTTATTTTAGAATATCAAATAGTTTTAGATTAAGTTTATGTTAAATCGTCATTTGAAGTGTTTGCCCGTTATGAAAATGATTTGCACGAATGAGATCAGTTCATAATATGAATAGGTGTATGTAAGAAAACAATTTGTTTGTTTTGACGTTCACTCGGCTAATCCAATCGTGACATGGTCCGCGACTTGCTTTTGCCAGCAAAGCCCCGAGACTCTGCGTTCGCCGTCTCCATTGCTTTTCAAAGGTCGGTATTTGAGGTGAGGTGTTTTGTAAAAAGAAATCGCAGCTCACTAATATCGTTTGCTGTCGGTCCAGCTATTTACTACTGTAGTGGCCTCGAACTGAGTCTTGTATATGCTCCAAGACGCTTGCTCATCGAAAACTGGCGCCTCCAAATTTTTGACGCATGACTTGGCCTTGACGATAATATTTTCGTTCCAGGTTACTTTCAGCTTTTCCACTTCCTCAATCAACATCAAGACCTTGCTGTCCACTTTCCCGATTTTCCCGCTCATCTGGCTAAGGTCATGCTCGAGCTTCAAAGAATTTTCTAACAATTTTTCGTCGATAATTTTTGAAATTGACTGTTCCTCAAGCTGTTGTTTTATGTTTTCCTTTACTCCTGAGATTTATGTGACAGTTCGTTCATTTTTGTGTTCATCGCCATTAGCAACTGCATCACTGGATTCACCATGGCTTAATTTTGTACCGTGCTTGGATGCTAAAGTTCTGGCGTGTTATCTGGATCCTGTCCACTCGTAGATATTACTTCCACCAACCGAGTACGCAATGCAGCTTTGCTACTGGATGTCCACGCATTTTGCTTTTCGAGTTCCTGATTTAATCATCTTTAAAGTTCACGCTTTATAATCTCTGACTTTTGAAAATTATCTGAAAATTCGCACTACACAATCTTTGTCTTTTTCAAATAACTGCACGTGATAATTAATTATTCACTTTTCATCAGTTGCAGTATTTCACGATTGAAGTCCACTTCTGACACTAATTGTTCTCTATTTTCCCTTATTAGGGCTCGTTAAATTTCAATTGTTTTTGTAATATGAAACATGGTTCAACTATAAAACATCATTCCATTATTTATTCCTATCGCCAATTTTCTCTAATCAATGTCCTTTCAATTACACCTATTTAATGTCCAATAGTTAGTAGTAGACTAATTTCATTATAGTGGCCCCCATAGATATCACGATATTTAACGCCACAGGAGAGCAAAGATATACATATATCGACGCTTCTTGTTTAATTAACACAGGCTCTCACTGATAACCATCAAAACTACCTAGTAAGCCGTTTCGCCCAAACGTTATTCAATCATTTGAAGAACATAGCAACAGTAATTTGACTGGATTAAGTATTCTCCATATCCCAAGATGATAAGGTTCGGGTCCCTATTAATGTAACTGCAGCAAATAAACAAGCACCTCTCTTCTGTTTTCCACTTTCCACGAGCCGTTCGCGACCTGTTTCGCGTTTTGTTTTATAATAAGGTTCAGTAATAAATAAATAAAAATTAATTCATAGGTTAAATTTGAAAAGCTATGCTCCCTATCCCGACGTACCTGTTCAATCCGCTACTCCAATAAGTCATCTTCCAACGAATGAAATTCACAGATTCCACTTTTTTCTTTCTTTCTATTTAAACTCAACTGCACTAATAAATTAAACCAGCTTAAAACAACACCGAATCACGTTCTATGTGGACAGCCCGCAAACTCCCGCGTGTTTTCCCAAGTTGCAAAAAAATGGCGGGGCAAGCCATCGAGCAACGAAACAGCAATGGAAAATCGCGCAAAGTTTCGTTTAATAGTGCCATCTATGGGTAAACCCGCGATGGTGATAATGCACACTCGTTTCGGTTGTTTTTAAATTCTAAGTCGTCTTTTGTAGATTCGCTTAAGTTATCAATTGAAAGCAATTTTCGTTTATAATGATTTGGCGTAATTAAGTGGGAAAAATCGGAAGAATTAGACAAATTTTAAGGGGTATAAATGATACAATGATTTTAGCGTTCATATAATTTAAAAGGTTAACCGTTTCGTTCTAAGCATTTGTATCCCGCGTTACACCGCAATTCGTTAAATTATATTCAAAAGATATTGTAATAAAATCACTACACATTAAAATATTAAACAGTTTTAGAATTTTGTTTCCCGGGAGTTAAGTACAAAAGACATTTTCTGGACCTATTTTCCATGCAAAAAAAAAACGAGTGTTGCGATGGGGAAGGTGACTGAATCGACTGAATCCTTGTTAAATTGAGTTTGTGCAGTGAGCCTGTGTCAGCGCTGGCTTTTAGAGCCATAGCTCCTAGATTACTACATATTAGACAAAATCATCATTACTATTTAAAAATCCATCATCGAATCCCAGCCAGAATTACTTAGAGTTAATCAAGAAATGCTTTGTTCTTAATTTTGAAGCTTATGCAATAAAAAGTCAGGAACAAAGCGCAAGACCCAACAAATTACGTTAACACATCTGGTGTGAATCGACAAAAGCAAATTTGATTTATTGTAAAAATGTTAAAATATAACTACTAGTTTCCGTCCATACCTGTTTGTGCTTTAACCGCCCTTCCCTCTGTTTGTCCATTTGTACCTTACAGCAACTATATACATAGGTTGCAATCTTCAAACATTTTCAAACACCAGACATGGTAGTTTAATGAAAGTTTTGACACATTGAACATTTTCAAAGATTCATCGGGGATCTCCTCAAATGATGAGTTCATCACAATTTTTTTTTTCTGTAAGGCCCTTTTTTTAGTTTCTGAAGTCAGATTCAGTTTCAAATGTCCATACGACCTTCCATTTATTATACCTTTTACTATTTTGAAGAAACTGATTTGACAAGGTCATGTTGAATACTACGTCTGTAGTAATTGACAGGATCCAAGAATCGAAGTTATTTGACAAATGTTTCCATTTTTTGTAGTTGAGTAGAAATACTATCCGTTCTTGTGTTGATCGGCAGCCTGTTACCTTTCACTGGTGGTAAAGGGGGTTGGGGTCTTTGGGTCCCAACCAGCCCGTAGAGACGGGGGTGGATGAGCGCCACTCGCCAACCCGTAAAATACCCCGGAAGCCAATTGGCGAGGTTAAGCCTCCCGGACCAACCAACGCTTTTCGCCTTCAACCCCTATATTACTTTTGTCCCACTTAGGGCTCCGCCCCGACTCTCCAAGATCACTGCCCTGTTGCTTCGTGGTCGTCACTCTCCTTTCCTGGTGCACCCCTGGTTGTTCAGCACGAGGGAGGGCTACGTGCTCGGTCCTATCCCGTAGTCGAACGAAATTGCACGCACTCCCCCGAGCCAGGTTCAAAAATGGGGCGCCAAACCTAAAATATAAATATAAATGCGCCTCCTCGTCACCTCTCCAACCAAATGAATAGTTGCGGAAAGAATTTAGGTTGGTCGGAATGAGGCTTTTAATATAATTCATTGAGCAAATTCGTTAATTATCCCTAGTACAAATTCTTAATCATTTCACTTAACTCAACTGCCTTGGGGCGCCCCGGCACGAGGTCGAAAATCCTGTTCCTCGATCAACTTTTAGGTTCTTGGAATCGCCGATTCCACTTGAATCGCTAATGCCGCAGAAATTGGATTGCTGATGCCGCACGAGTTGCCAATTCCGCACCACTCGCCAATGCCGCACAAATTGAATCGCTAGTGCCGCACAAATTGAATCGCTGATGCCGCACAAATTGAATCGCTGATTTCCACTTCGATACAATGAATCAACATCCGCCAGTACGATCGGAGAACGTCCTCACCCCGCAAAGGTCACACCAAGAAGAAAAAAGGCCACTTTTTCTTTCACTTCCGTTCACTTTCCCCCCAGTTCTCGGTAAGTACCGTTAACATTCCAGCGCATAAGCATTCCACCAAGCAACCTCTGCGCCATCTAGCTCTTTACGCCAATTAACCTGAGGGGAGAAATTTGAATATCAATGTGCTTATTGTGCACATTTGCTGCAATTTTCCTGGTCGTTGCGAATTAATTTCAACTAACTTGTACCGTTGTCTCTCGATTTTGTCTTCGAGGTACAATTTGTTTGGTGGATATATTTCTCGAATTCAATATTGAATATTTGTATTGATTACATCATATTTTGTAAGTTGAAATTTAAATACACAGGGCTCGAATCATTGTCATCTTCTTGAGCATTACTAGTTGCTGATGCATTATTATATGCCTTCTGATGTAGCACTAACTCCGCAAAATTCTCGCAATAAACGATGGGTTGGGTTGAAAGTTATTATTGTGAGCCAGCACATTGGCATTACATATAACGAAGATGCTTTGTTAGGAAAATTCACGCTAGAATCCTTTGTAGCTGGACCCGATGATGTTTTGAGTACTCGTGAATCGTTTGTTTCCAACGTTGAATTCAGTACTGGGTTGAAGTTTCTATCCTTTGCTTCGGATTTCTTCTAGCTGGGCGTGGGTGCGTCTGGGCTCGTTTACTTCGCTGCGTTGTAATCCTTAGTTAATTAATTTAATTCTAAGCTTACGAGCTACCGTTTCTTTAATTGAATAGTATTTACTTACATTTTATCTTCATATACTCTAGCACCCTGGCTCGGGGTGGCATTTAGTACTTTTCCGCGCAGTCTATCCGTATACCCGGGTGCAACAGGAAAGGAGTGTCGAGCCCTGGAGTCGTACCAATTGGCCTTGATGGCCTCGCCGTAAATTTCCCGTGACAAGCTGTATTTATTTATGGTGTATCCCCAAATAATTAACCTATGATTGACAGAATGATACAACCATGAGTTGTATGAAATTTTTGAAGAACCGGAGGTCTCAACGATTGTAAGACTACGGAAGCTGCAATGGGCTGGCCACATGAATCGTATAGACGAACAACGGATAATTGAAAAGGCATGCGTTGGGAGAATTGAAGGCTGGAGACCAGTGAGGAAACTGAGGAAACGCTGGTCTAACTCGGTCGATGAAGACAATTCATTGCTGCTCAGATTTTGAAATTGTAGGATGCGATCAATGGAGCGAGACAATTGGGTGCACTATTTGCAGGAAGCGAAGGTTCGAGAGGGACTATAGTGCTAAGAAAAAGAAGAAGATTGAAAGAATGAAGAATTTTCAGAATTGTATTGCAGTCACTGCGTTACTACGTTCAAATGATTTCGGTGCTGTTCCATTGCTTCGGACTTGACACCGATATCATGAATGTAGCAAAATATAGTTAAATTGTTAGAGAATGTTGTCCCTATACCGTTGAAAGGTCTGCGTGGTGTTCTTTGGATCAAAACGCATGAACATAAACTTGAAAAGTTAAACGGTGCTGTAGCATCTGTCTATTTAGGGTTTTGTAAAATAATTTTACAAAACCCTTCTAATTCATTGGAGAAGAAATGACAAGTGTAACGAGATGCATATCACATATTTGTAGTAATAAGCAATGCATCCAATCTAAAATCATGATGTCCCGACGCGAATGTTTCCCCGGCTCCCCCAATTCAAGCTCCAGCTTAAATCATAAAACGCATTTTTAAGTTAGGCACATTTTGGTCAGTGGATGAATGGCCTAAAAAGTTAGAAGCAGTTAATACCAAAAGAGTTAAGCTGGAAAAATATGATACATTTTTCATACACAAAATACCAAAACATATCAACGCCTCCGGAGTTCATCACCTGTGGGCAATATGGATATCAAATGAAAGGCCTTTATGATGGTGGTGATGGGGATTTATACCGAGAAAAACGGCCAATGGTTCTAGAATTGAATATACGTTTTATTTCTTTCTAATGTTCTACTCGTAACAAAATACATGTGTACAGTGAGTTCAAAGAATATGACGAAAGGATAGGTTCAAGTTTGATGTCCGCCCGAAACACCGAAAGTGCGCAGCCTGTAAACTAACATCTGTTCGAGACTCTGAAAATTATAAACCTGCCACCTTAGTATAATTTTGAATATTGTCGTTTGAGGTATGAAAATGCCCAAACATGCTGCCCTCCTTGACACATTAGTCAATTGTCAACATTCATTTCCCTGGATACCGGCAGAAGAATCAATTTGTCGATAGGATGAAGTGCCAGAGGATACTCTTCGAAGATGTGAAATTCATGATGTCATCTACCGCCTTCCAAGATTTGAGCATCCGATGCATTGATGCTATCTCCTTGTTTCCCCTTACGAAATTTGGTTCCGTTGTCACTATAAATATTGTCAGGACAGCGCACTGAGATATAAACCACCTTAGAGCCGCTATAAAGTATTCCATAGTAAATTCGGTGACTTTTTCAATTTGAATGGCCTTCATAGCCAAACAGACAAAGAGCGCTTTGTACGTCTTGTACAGCTTGGCTGACCGTCCGCACCATGATTTGACAATGACTGGTCCTACATAGTCGACATCACAATTTGTGAAGGCTCTTGCAGGCGTAACTCATACCATTGGTAATGGGGCCATCTTCTGATGCAGTGTCTTCGCCCGATGCCATGTACACATAATGCATTTGCAAATGGCCTGCTTGAGGGCAATCCGTAATTAAACTATCCAGAATTTGCGGAGTAAAATAGTAGTAATCGATAAGCCGTACGTAAATGTTGCTGATGCTTTTAGGTGATGAGAAGTGTAGTAGTGTGATGATTTCGATGTAGTAGATTGGATGCCTCTGATTGCATTTTCCAATCTACTGTTGACCCGCAAAATGCCATCAGTGTCAAAGAATGGGTCTAGACCACATATTTTGTTGCCTGAGGAGATGGTCGGTTCCGCGTAAGGAGATAAATTTCCCGACCGAACCCCGACTGCGTCTGTCGCACCAAAATTATGAAGGCCTGATTAAGTTCAGTCTTCACAAGTGGACCGATGGCACAATGAGGTTTAACTGATGTTCGTAAATTGTTGATAAACCTCAAGCAGGTGGCTGTGATCCGAAGTAGTTTTTTCAAATCCGAGAAATTGTGAATCGGGAGATTCCTATCAGCCGTTAGCAGATTAACTTGTACATGCGTGATGGGTACTGGCCGTGAATGAAAATATCTTTCTGAAGCTAGAAACGTTAGTCGGTGCCACCAGAGATGATGTTGATACAGTTGTGCTGATTCAAGGCTGTGTGATGTACAATCCGCTGGGTTAAGTTTGGACTTAATGCCATTCCATCCCTCAGCTGGGATTATGTTGATGATGTTAGATGTCCGATTTGCCACAAATGTTTTCCAACGCCTAGGGTTATCCGAATATCAAGCTAATGTTACTTGCGAACCCGTAAAGCAGTGGCAGCTTTCCAGATTGATATTCATGTAGTATGCAATCTTCGGCGTAAGTGTGGCGAGTACATTCGCTGCACAAAGTTCAAGTCGAGGAACGGTGACTCGCTTGATGGGTGCTACTTTAGTTCGAGCTGCTAGCAATGTGACTCGTAAAGACTCGTGTGCGTCTCCAGTTCTAACGTGAATCACAGTGGGATCTGGAAGTTCAAGTGCATCAGATATCCAACCGCGTAATTCCAAACCGCTGCTGTTTAGGGCGTGGACGATGTCCCGTTTTAGCTGTAAGGCTTTGTAAATGTTGTCAATTCTACCGATGTAGTCGTCAACATGAAATTGTCCGTAATTGTCTGCGTCTCTTGGTTAAAAATGTTGTCGTTACCACTGACTATTTGATGCAGTGTGCGCATAGCTTGAAATCGTGCTGACGCGGTGCTGTATGTGACCGTGTTAAGTTCATAGTTTATTATCCGTTCCTCCGTGAAAAATCTCCAGATTATTTGTTGATAGTTGACACTGATGGGCTGCATTAGGATTTGCCTATACATCTTTAAGATGTGGGCGAGCATGACGATAAAAAACGTCCGCCATTCGCAAACTAATATGAAAATGTCGTTTTGTGATGTGAATTCAGCTGAAGCATTGAAACCACCTGCAGTTTTATTTTGTTTTTTTGTGGGCTTAAGGGCTGCATGGTGCGGTATTTAGTATGAATGCTGTTCATCCAACTGCGAGTCCTTTGTTGTCAGGGGTGACATATGTCCGAGCTCGAAATATTCCGCAATAAATTTGTTTTGATCTATTCGCAGTTGATGGTTATGTTTAAAATGCTTCTAATCGTCTAATCGCTCGTTCCCGCGCATCACCAAGTGGCTGAAATGTGAGCTGAAATGGAAGTCGTACTAGATGTCTGCCGCTTTGGGTACGATGAAACGAATTTGCATGGTGAGTCTCGCACTGCGTTTCCTCAGGAGTGTTGACAGATTGACTGTCTATATTTTTCAGTTCCCAGAACATCGTTTGCGGCATGATGAACGTATGTGGTTGCTGAATGGATGCTGCTGGAATTTACAATTCCCGTACTGATCCATCCATAAAATATATGTGAATTTATTGGTTGTGATGATCCAATATGATAGGCAAGGTTTGCTTCCACACCGAGTAAGATGTCGATATGTGCTGGCTTATCAAAGCCCGAGTCAGCAAGTTGTAACGTAGGACTGAGGCGTAGATGTTGCCTGTTGATCCGTTGTGTTAGAATGTCTGTACCTAACGCACCACTAACGCCGGTATTGTAATGTTCTGCATGCCGCTTTTCAAAAAAAAAAGTTTCTCTGTAATTATATCGAGCGTTTTCAATTTTGAGTGTTCAGCGATTCCGGAAATTGGCATTGGTAGTGGTGTCCAGGGAAGCCGCCCTGTTTTGATGAAGTTGTATGTAATGATTGAAACCACCGATGCTGAGTTCAGCAATATTCTGCATGGAAGAACAAGTCCGAATTTTTGATGGATGAACGCTGTTGCCATGAGTAATATGTAATCATGTGCCACACTGTGTTATAAGTGAGTTAAGCAGGTTTCCGAGAGAGTTCAATTTTATCGTCTGCTCTCTTGTTTGGTAGTGGATGGTTAACTGCCGCGTTGTAATGAGCTGCGTGATGTATGTAGCAAGGTGTGATGCATGCTGTTGCAAATTTTGCACCGTATGCCGTATGACCAGGTGCCAAGCAATTGAAGCACACATTTGCCTGCAGCACTGTTGCCTTCCGCCGTTCTTCATTAAGGTTGATGAATTCCGTACATTTGTACAGCTGATGCACTCCATCGCAATGCCAATACGATGTTTGATTTGGTCAGGGTGATGTTGCTGCCACTACGATCCGCTATGTGGGGGCCGAGTGTGTTTGAGTAGGATTGTAGCTCGTGCTGCCGCAATTTATGTGTCGGCCGCTCATCCCCTGCTGAATGCCGCGCCCAAAGTTGCCTTGACACAGAGTCAAGTTTGTGGCTTGTGATGTACACCAACCAACAATCCCAATGTGACGTGTCCTAGCCAAGCGCTGGGAGAGCTCTTGCCGCCTCTTTAAATGTATTAACTAGTTGCCGTGTGTCATGGGCCATGGGTTTTTAGATGGGCGGATAATCTGCCATCCGCTTCAGATGCACTTCGGTGATGTATTTGGATGTATGACACCGCGCATTTAATTGCTCCGATATCACTTCGTAATTTGACTCCGTGATTGCCTTATATTTGATAGCTGATGCAGCTTCGCCGACCAGTGTTTTCATCCACTTGATTCTGGAACATATCTTGAAATGATATCCAGTCCTTGTATTTGCCGCCAAACTTTGGGATGTTAATTGTTAGCAGGTTCACCACCACTGGTGTTATTGTCTGCACTTCCGTCTTTTTCAACCATTTCAAAATCCACTGATCCACGTTTGCTCCTTTGTGAGTGACCCAAAAGTTTCGGTCCCGTTTCGTGCCTGTGATGAAGTTACCTGAGTTTGTTGCCGCTATTAACATTACCATGATTTTACGTTCAGGAAGAGTTCGTCGACTTCATTTCGCTTCTCCCATTCCACCGCAACCGCTTCTTCTCCTTCCTCTTCCTCCACTTTGCTCTTAATCTCAAACTGCAGCTCAAGAAAATTTGTATATGTCTTCTTCAGCTGGTCCAGCCGCACTTGTACTTCGACTAGCATCATGTCTCAGATGTCCGCATCCGCAAGTTTTGAAATTGCCCGCTTCGTGTTTGTCCGTGCCCGCCGAAGTTTATTCTGTTAGAATAAGTATAAACCAAACAATGTAAATTGTCATAGTTACCTAAATAGCTCACTAGTTGGAGCTACGTTGAATGCCTTGATTATATCATTCTGTTCGGTCGAAAAATACTCACTCTTGTGTCAACTGTTTTTCTGTGCTAACTAGATTATAAATAAATCTCAATATACCAATTTAATCTATTGTTATTTTCGCCCAATCCCATCAAGTTACGGGCCCAGGATACGCGATAAATAAGTTTGCGTAAAAATTTATTTTCTAAAAATCGCAACATTCAAGGAAGACGCGATGTCGCGTGGGGACGAGGTGCCAGTGCCGGTGCCATTATCTTCAACAGCATCAAGTTCCGGAATTACAGTCAATTTCGAAAAGCTTAGTGGAATATTTAACCATGGAAACTGGAAGTTCATGATGCGGATGTATTCAGTCCATGAAAATTTATGGGATTGCATCGAAGAATCTGCACCGGGTTGTCCCAACGTCAATGACAACCGCAAACAAGTACGGGCACTCGCAAAGATATGTTTGATGGTTCAACCCTCGTCTTTTTCCCACGTTAGAAATTTTGCCACTGGTTACAAGGCATGGAACAACCTAAAGACAGCCTATGAAGACAGGGGGCTGTATCGTCATCTTGGACTCTTAAGAAGTTATTTGGATTAAAATTGGAACAATTTAGTGACATGGAAGCGTATATCTTGAGAATTACGGACTTGGATCGACAATTACGAGACATAAACGCCCCATTAGAAGATGATTTTCTGTCAGTGTTAATGCTAAGCGGCTTACCCCCAGACTATGATCCGCTTATCATGGCTTTAGAAAATTTGAACATTAAATTGTGCAGTGAAACAGTGAAACGTAAATTATTACAAGAAAATTTACGTAGAGACTTCGACAAGAGTGATGGTGCGATGTTTACAAACAAGTCTTCCACAAAAAGTGTCAACAAACATCCAAAGTGCTTCATTTGCAAAAAACCAAACACTTTGCTAAAAACTGTCCAACTAAAACGAACAATAAAAATATTAATAAACCAGGTGAAAGTGAAAAGGGTGAGAAAGCGTGGAACGGAATATTATTGACAGCACTAGCTGTGAACATTGACTCGAACGCCTAGTATGTCGACTCCGGCGCTACTTGTCACATGACAAACAACAAAAATCTATTGAAAAATTATGTTGCTGACACTCCGCGGTTAGTTACAGTTGCTAATAACCAGAATCAGCATAGTAAAGGTCATGGTGAAGTGGAATTACTGTTGAAAGGATTTAATTTTGTAATCTCAAGTTACAAAATTAAATGAGGTCATTTTTGTGCCAGGACTGTCAGCAAACCTTATTTCCGTAGGCAAAATGGCTTCTAAGAGACTTGAAGTTCATTTTGACATTGAAAAGTGTAATGTTTATTGCGGAAAAATGCCAGTTGCAAGTGCTACAAAGGTGAATGGTGTCAATGGACTGGACACAGTGAGTCAACAATCAACCAATGGTCATGAGCTGGCTGCGACATGTCAAACAATGGCTTTGGTGGAGCCACAGATCCAGTCCATGGATGGGAAACGCGCAGAAGCTGTGAATTTGTGTGAAGCGAATCAATCACAGGAGATTTGTAGCGGAAACTGAACTGCGGAAACCTGAACAAGCGAAGTATGGATTTACTGAAACAAGACATGGCAAGTGGAATAAATTACACTTATAGTAAAAATAATCCCTGTGCGGCATGTATTGAAGGGAAGCAGAGCAGAATGCCATTTCCAAAACAATCTTACAGTCGAGCCACTGGGAAATTAGGTATCATCAATCTGATTTATGTGGGTCTATGTCAGTTTCCTCATTTAGTGGTGCCAAGCATCTTTTTACATTTATAGATGACTATACTAGGATGACATTTGGTTATTTTATTGAAAGTAAAGATGAAGTTCTATCTGTATTCAAGATCTTTGAAAGTTTTGTAGAAAAACAAACTAATTTGAAAATAATGATGATAAGCACAGACAATGGTCGTGAATATGTGAATAAACATTTCCCGACCATTCCTCAAGAGCGTGGCATCAGGCACCTGATGACTGTACCTTACTCTCCGCAACAGAACGGAGTTGCGGAAAGGGCAAGTCGCACGATTATGGAGGCTAGACGATGCATGCTACAAGATGCAGGTATGGGCCAACGATTCTGGGCTGAGGCTTTGAATACAGCAATCTTTATTAAGAATCAATCACCAAGTAAAGCGGTAAGAGGAACCATACCAGAAGGAAAATGGTCTAGTTGTAAAGCTGATTTATCAATTTTGAGAATATATGGCTGTGTTCCCTGATGAGAGGCGTAAGGAACTAGATGCAAAGAGTAAACAATATTTTTTTATTCTAATCCAATGTAATTTGATTTTGTCTTTGATTTAATCTCATTCCTAATACATGTGCAGCTTGGCCAAGATCTTTTGTTGCAAACCATTTCATCAGTTTCTCCTTGAGCACTTTCTTTTCTGGTGTATCTTTACTCATAATTGAAATGTCATGGACATACAAAGCTAATCTAATTATATTTAATGTAAACACAAGGCTCACTGAGTGTTTTTCTAAGCTGAAGATCTGTCAAGGCATTATGTATCTTGTCATACCATGCCTTTGAGGCTTGCTTAAGCCCATATATAGCTTTATGGGTTTTAAATACATGGTTTTCTCAACCATTTATCTTGTATCCATTTGGCTGCTCCATGTAAACAGTCTCTTGCAAATCACCGTTTAAGAATGATGTCTTTACATCCATGTGATCAATGTGTAAGTTTAGATTTACTGCCAGGGTAATCAATGTACGTATAGTAGAATATCGAACGACACGTAAGTAGGTTTCCTTGTAGTCAATCCTGCATTCCTGGGTATAACATTTTGCTACATGGCGTGCCTTATACCGAAGTAACTCACCTTCTGGTCTAGCTTCTTCTTGAAAATCCACTTATAGCGCACAGCCTTCTTTCCTTCAGGCAGTAATGTCAAACTCCAAGCCTCATTTTTCTCAAATGATTTATATTCATCTACAATAGCTTCCCTCCAGTGTTCCTTTTCAGGTCCTGATAATGCTTCTTCAATTGGAATTTTATGTTTGCATTATCCCAGAATATCAGTATGATGACACTATACTTTTCCGTTTGTAATGGCACTTCAATTTTGATGTAAATATGTTTGCAAAATTGTTTTAGCCAATGTGAAAATGTCCGCAAATAGAACGATTCAGTTTTTTCCGCAAAATGAATGTTTTCCCAATTATTTAAAGAAATTTGGTTCGACGGGCCAAAATGAAGGAGATTTATACCGAGAAAACGGCCGATTGTTCTAGAATTTAAAGGATGTTATATTTCTTTCTAACATTCTGCTCGTAATAAGATACATGTATACAGTGAGTTCAAAGAAGATAGCATTAGGATAAGTTCAAGTTTGACCTCTGTCCAAGACTCCGAAAGTGCGAAGCCTGCAAACTGACATCTGTCCGAGACCCCAAAAATTAGAAGCCTGTTACCTTGATATAATTTTAAATATTATAGTTTGAGGTATAAAAATGCCCAAATAGATGGTATAGTATCAGGTAATGCCCAAGATGATTTTATTTGCATAAAATTGTGCATAAACCTGAACAAACCACATTGCAGGACCATTTCTCCAAAATGGTGGTAAATTGATGTTTCTGATTAGTGCAATGCCAACATTAGCTGCTAAATCAGATGAAAGTCCATTCTTTGTTAATACTCTTGACAAGCCTGGTACATCCACCATCGAATCCCATATCGAATTCAACAGTCTATTGGGTGGTCTCGCACTTTGAGGCGTATACATTAAAGACTAAGACATATGAAGTAATGGACGTGAAATGAGCTTATTTTCATCCATACGTGAGACAAGTACTTTTAAACATACATGCCTTTCTCTCGCATGCGAATTGAAATCCTCCTGCGTTTCACACCGCTAGAGAATCGACTTTACGTCATTTTTTCGTCTTACTGAAATTAATATGAAACTATTGTTGCCACTAATATTCTTTCTGAACCTCCAATTCAACCAACGCTCTGCATTAGTTAAGCTATCAGCATGAGTGCTAATGGTTTAAAAATATTCTTGAAGTCATTTTTGTCGATCTTATTCTGCAAACGAAATTTCTTGGAAAGTACTGCGTATGCAAAAGATAAATTTTTAAAAGTTGTACATGTAATATCTACGAGTAAAATTAATACTTCCTAGTTTCCATTCAAACAAAATAGCATATCTTTCATCCCTAATCTCCGATCACAACATGAATTAAATTGCACCCGTGGTACATTTGGAACAAAACTCCTTTTATGGACGTATTTGTTCCTTCATTTCATGATTCATTTACATTGTTTCCCTAATCCTGCACAAAATATCACTCGATTTCAGTTTAGAAACTAAAAGAGTCATAGAATAACCCAAATGCCCATATCTACATGAATGTATTTAGACACATACCTCGGTCACTTACAAAACGTTTAATTCTATTAAAACTAGGATTAAATTTCCATTCAATTTGGTTTTAGTAAAACTAGGTATCGTCGACATTGCCTTAAAACGGTAGACGTATTGCCTAAATGTACACATATGATCTACTATCGTATTGTATGTGTATATCATTTTGCATTGTATTGGTATTGAAAGTAGGGACCGTCTGTATCTTTCCGGAAAGTACAATTTCTGTCCGGGTATTTATCTTTAACCGAATACAGAGTACAAAGCACAAGTGTGAGAACAGACTTGTGCAGGAGAATGAATGTTGTGTGGCATTTATTTCGCTTGGCCCAGGCTCTAGAACAAGAAAGGTAAATACGAATATCTGTTTTGCTTTAATTCATAGTCCTATAATGTTGCTTTCTAAAATTCTTCATGCGGGCAGGATTAAGCGATGTGGGAAAATAGATTAGACTTAAAAAGGACTCTGCAAGTCGATATTCCGATTGAAACTGGAGTTCAATGTGACGGTTACCATCAATAATGGACTTCGTTTTTATATGTAAGCATCCCACTTATAGTTACCTTGATTTAATTTGCCTGTTGTCCACCCTTTCCTCATCATTTTTTTTTTCAATACCAGCAGCATGCCTTGTTCTTGTAATACAGATATCAATTCGACATGAAAACATTGTTTGTGAGGATGTACAGGACACTATGAAAATGTAATCTATGAAGACAGTTTCATCCTTGTGCACTGCATGTTGTTTCGACTCGACCCCGTCATGTAAGGAGAAACAGGAATCTGTATTACTAACCCCAAATACACTTCAATTTCTCTGTGGCATTTAGTTTTTAGGGTTACCCAGTGGCAAAACAGAAGTCCTTCCTCCCATTGCACGTAGGCGATAGACAACACAAACAGCGGCAAATGTACAATTTGGAAACCACAAAATCTCATTGTTTCCCGCCAGGATTGGAATAATGTCGAGCAAGCAACTGTTAAGCAATTGATTGCATTGCTGTGAAAACATGAGGTGGTTGCAAGTGAACTGGGGGTGGTTTCGATTGCGAGAAAAGCTGGGACTCGATTTACAGAATGGAACAATCTATGATAATGACTAGGGCGAACTCCTGTTGATAAAATCCCAAAAATCCCAAATTCAATGTTTACTTAAATGAAATGTGGCAAGACGACTCAATTTGATAGTACGCTAGCTGCAGGATTGTAGTCAGCAGAATTCTAACACTAATAGCAAATGAGTTAGTTCTCATGCAATGAAGGAATTTATTCCTTTGTTTGCTGCTGGAAATTCCTGAAAGGCACACACTGAAAGGAATGACCGTATAAGCCTGTATTTAAACAGGTTCCTGGAATTTGAAAATTGTTTTAAATAAATATTCAAGTGGCTTTTGAATTAATTTCAATACACCAAAACATTCCGGAGGAACAAATGCACTCATATCCTACCGTGAAAGTTTTATATTACTCCGAACCACCATTACGCTTGACGCAATCTAGGGTTAACGTCTCCTTTTTGTCAACATCGAATCGAATTGTCCCAGGAAGATTCTAAGTCTATGGGATTTTCTGCATGGCCAATTTCTATGCTGTCGTTTCGCCTGGCATTCGAGCTACGGCATCGCAACCAGGACTAAGACTAGATTTCGAAGCAAATCCCAAACAGGATATTGATGTCTAGCTTATACGAACTGTTTTGTTGCTCGAAAGATTTCCTATTCCGATTTGGAGGCTTGAGCTTACGATCAGGCTCAAAGACTCGCAAGTGTGGTTTATTTACTGTAAGTGTGTAAGCACTTAATATGCTAATTCGACGACGATGACAATGGTGGTTGTGGCGATGATGGTGGAGATGTTTGCGATGAGAAACGGTCCCGGGGCGAAATCTTTCATCGATATCTGAAACTGTCGGCTTTCGAAATTCCCATGCATTCATCCACATGGCAAATGCGAATCAATGACGACAACGGTCCGATTAGATAGAGCTATAAGAGTCATTTCCATCAGTGGAGGGTACAGCTAAGTAGGGATTAAGTGTACTGCTGATACTTTTAGGGTTATCGAATTTATATCCTGGCTTCCGACTTTAACTCCGCCATAAGCTCTCGGAAACTCGCTTTGATCGGGATGAAACGCTAAGTAGTTCTGTTTCGAGATAATTAAATTGGATGTGCGTGTATTAGTGCGATCAGGAAACAATTTCAAGTTGATTGAAGATGCTCATGGTGGGGGATGAATGGAAAAGCTACTGAGTGGATTAAGAGTTCTGGATCGTTAACCACCGCTTTTCAAAATGAAATGGAATTTCATTTCGCCCAATGCGTTCAGTAGTGTATATTCTAGTCGACGGTAGCACAATAACCACAAAAATAAATACAGGGTCCAAATGAATAGAAAATAAACGTTTCAATAATTTTTTCAAATTAATAAATTTCATAGTTGTCATATGGCAAAATTTCAATTTTGAAAACTAGTTTAGCCATTGTCCATAAGTTGGGACCTCATTGGATACCCATTTGATAGAGGTTACAGAAGATATCGACATAGAACAATAGTTTAAGGTAAATATCTTGCCGAAAGTAGAAGGGTTTGTAAAATGGCTATGGAATGCAACTGATAAATACAATCAAGGTACTATTAGGCACTTTCTGAATTTTCATTTAAAGGAAAATTGTTATTCTTTCATTTTAATAGATCGATTTATGTTGCAGTAAAGCTGCTTTCAGTGACTGAACAGGACTTCAAAGCTATTTGTGTTGTTCATTTTATCTTAAACTTTCATGAAAACCCAATTCAAATTGTAATGTCTGATTTGATCGACGGATCGCCTCGTAAAATGACCACTTGTTGTTGTTGTAATAATAATTCTTGTAGTGAGAGAAAGTTTGAATGGCTAAAACTTCTTTAAAAACAGTTAGGTTTGTAGTTTGTTTCTAAAATTTTAATGCCTGTAAAGGACAGCAGTGAAATAATGCTTCCTCAATGACCCAAGGATCACTGCTCAGCTGGAGAAAGATGATCTAGGGATGTGCACACATGCTGGCAGGCTAGCTGTCTGTAGCGTCAGCACCAAGTCCACTGCAAAATATTTCATATATTCAAATTAATAATAGAGCTCATCATTTCAGCTGAAAAAAGGCCGAGGCCAGAACTAAAAGGTGCTACCTACGAGGTATGCCAATCAAGTAATGAGACTGATTTCATGAAAATCATTCTACAATTCTACCATCCCCTTCAAAGTAGTCCCCTTGGGCAGCTATACAACGATTCCAGCGCGTTTTGCATGCTTCGTCACATTTCCGGAACGCTTCGATTGTAATATTCGCGAGTACCCTCGTTAGGGCCGCCTGGATGTCGACTCAAAATGGGGACCTTTGACCACCCATTTTGTTCTAGGGAACAAAAAAAAGTCACAAGTTGACATCGGGTGAAAATGGCGGCTGTTGCAACATGGCGAACCCTTAAGAGACCAAATATTGGAACATGCTGAGGGCTCCTCAGAATAGCTCTTTGGAACCATCTTCGCGCACAACTTTTTCAACCCAAAATCGTCGGTTAAAATTTGTCTGACTATCTCACGGTTCATACCCAGTTCCGCAGCCAACATTCGAACTGTTTAACGCCGATCTTCACGGATTAGGGTGGGCACACGCTACGCATTCGCGTCAGTCCGCACCTCGACTGGTCTCCCGTACCGCGCCTCGCCTTCCACGCTTTCATGCCCTTCCTTAAACTCTTTATGCCATCGAAACACCTGTGCACAAGTGAGAGCACTATCAACGTGTACTTTTACAATTTAGCGTACGTTTCCGAAGCTGTTTCGCCAAATCTTGCGCAAAATTTTATCGTGACGTGTTGCTCTTGATTTCGTTTCTCCACTTTCGTGACGAGCACCACTAACACACGGCTACTCAACACGACACAGCAGGCAAACTAAACAAGGTAGAGCAATGGTAAATATATCAATAGAGAAGGAAAGATGCCGGGGAAGGGGATGGGAATCACAAGGTCGCAGGTCTACCACAAGCGTGGCAATAAAATCAGTATAATTACTTAATTGTCACACTTCGTAATAACTAACTTATTTTGGTCGCGTAAGCTCAGGAGATGACTTCGCCTTTGACGAGGAATATTGTGGCCCACGACAAGGCATTTTAGTGAGATTGGTACCCCATGCAGCCCTCTCAGCCGGGCCTAAGGTCTCGATGGTACGAGTCCACATGCAAGGACTCTCCATTTCGGCAAAAGCCCCAGCAACGTCAAAAAACTACAGCCTGATGGCTGGACTAAAACGGAGGGCCCTCGCCAACTTTGCGGGCTAGATACCCGGTGATGATTTCAATGAAGTTATTTATAACTGCAAAACTATGAGCCCAAAAAAAGTGATAGAAAATTAGTGGTAGGGTCTTTAAAACAAATTGGTGTCTAGTTTAAGTTCGAAATTTCAAAGGCTTCTAAAAGTCACAGTCTCAGTTCGATTCTTGCAAAACTTAATTCCAAGGTAGAAAATGATTGTATTTAAAAATTTTGTAATTTTGTTGGCAATAAAGCTTGGAATTATGTATAGCTAAATTAAGTTCTTGTTCTTGTACTCTGTTAAAAAGAATAACTAAATTATAAAATTCCTATTTGAATGGGATTTGGTACAATAATTGATGAGACTCTAAGACAGGTATATTTTAAAATATTTCAATATCAAGTGTATAAATTCAAAATGAGTAGCATGAAAACTTTTGAAATGTTTTAAATTGAACCAAGTTTGTTTTTCAATGCAGAGGCCAAAAAAATTACAATACTATTTTCTTTTAAAAAAAGGCCCCTACGAGCACCGCCAGGTGGGGCCACTGGGAGTTATCGATTTGGAGTAGTAACATCTCTGAAGCTTTGGCATGAAAATTACTTTGACTACTCTGACATTAAGATCATTCTCAGCATCATCTTGTTGAATTTTGACTTAAAATGGAGAGATCGATATTATTAAAAGCTGGTGATTTAAAGGAGTGCACTATATATGTGATTCCATTCGATGTAACCACCTGCCTTGTTTGCACCCAGTTTTTAATTTCTACTATTCTTATTTGCTGTGTTATAGGCAGGTCAACCGAGGTCTTCTAATTTATTCGAAAATTGCACTCAAACATACCATCAGATTTCTTAATTGAGTTTGATATAACATAAGTGTGCAGTCCTTGCTGATGACAATATTCTCGCAACCTGTTTTATACCCAAAGTCTCTTAATCAAACAGCTTAGTTCGTCCTCTGTATCCTCTTCAGCATCCTTCTAATAGATTTTTGGAAATTGGTGGTTCTACCGAAGAACCAATTGTTCCAGATAGTTCTCCTTCCAGTTTCAACTCATCAATCATTTGGTATGCGCTTGCAAGGTTCCTGAATCGCCGCTCTATCATTATCTTTGTACAGAAATTTAACGTCTACATGAAAATTTGTGGTATGATTTTCACTCCGTGACAATACGTTTATAGCCCTCATATGCGATGAACTATATTCCGACGTACTGGACTGATCAACAGTCAGGCCACGCTCTAAAGAATCCGTCGTACATTTGTAGAGAAAGCATTTGGGCCGTCGCTGCTGCCTATCGAGATTGATAGAAACATATCCAATTTCAATACAATTATAGCGCTTAATGTTTTTCCATGATTTGTTTCATGTCTTCGCAGAACTTCCGGACTTAAACCCATTCGTAAATTTTTTGCGGAAAGTTTCTCCTTTGGCTTTCATGTATTCTGGAACTTTCAAATATAATGCTTCAGAGTCAACCCGTTAACCTTTAACTATGGACGTTCCATTTTTGTTACACTACTATGGACGTCTCTAATGCTAAACGTTCTAGGGGCGTGGACTCGGTTATATGAATTTATCATTTATTTTCGAGTTGGTGTTGGAGAGAAACCTTATTGTGGAGTAATTTGTCGTTGTCGGCATGGTGAACGTTTCGGCCACCAAGTTTGAGTTCTCGTCTTCCTCCCTGACGTTTACCTCTGCTTCTAATGTATCACAAAGTCACTTCACCAATTCGGTTTACTTTCAGTTCTTTCACCGTTTTTTTCGGTATTGCAATGTCGATTTTAAGAGTAAAGTTTTACCAACTTTTGATTTCCTGGATTTTTGAATCGCTATTCCACTTCTAACTTTATATTCATGGATGACTGAAATAAAACACACTTGTGATATAATAATACTGTTTTGTTTTAAACCTCTAGTCTATGAATACACGTACGCTCAGAATGAAAGACCAACTTAGAGTGTCTAGATTCAAGTCGTTCTTATTTTCAAATATATCACTACACTACTCTCTTTTTGGTTCTTCGTAGCACTGGAGCCCCTTCACTTCCTGCTAATAGCACCTTTAAATGTCATTAACCGCGTCTTTGGTGACCGAGTCAGACCAGGGTTTCCTCGGTTTCCCCACTTGTCTCCGCCCTTCAGTTCTCCCTAAGAAATATCTGTTTGGGTATCCGTTGCTCATCCATGCAATTTACGTGGCCAGCCCATTGCAGCCTAGTAGTCTTACAAGCGTAAAAAATTTAATACAGCTGATGGTTGTATCGAATTCGTCTAGCTTTGCTCCAATTATTCGCCTCAACATGTTTGCAGATACTTGGGTTAGGTTCATGTTTCGCACACAAAGCTTTATTTTCGTGAGTATGCAGATGGTCTTCAAGATCGTCAAAACTAAATATAATATTTTATTTCCAAGGTGTATCCTTGGTCGTCGTCCGAATATGCTATCACTTGGCTCAACTTGTATAGTAATGTACCTCGTGTATCGACACGTAGCTTTCTCATAACCTATTCCAGAGCCATATTGAATAGCTATATGGCCGGCCCATCTCCGTGTTGGTGAGGTGGTTATTAATGCAGAGTTCGGAAGTCGTTGACGTCATTGTCATTTTGGTAAGATAGACTTGTTTGGCTGGGATACCAATGCAAAGCATTGTTTGGTACAGTTCGTGAAGATCAAAAGTGTCGTATGCTTGCTTGAAATCCACAAAATTTTGGTGTTCGTCTATATTTAACTACCAGCATATCTCAAGTAGCTACTTGACAATGAAGAATAAGTCCATTGCCGATCTGCCTGCTCTGAAACCACCTTGATACTACCCAATAATACTGTAGGCATGTGATCTGATTTTGTTTTTAAAGATCTTTGAACATATTTTGTACGCCGTACAAACCACTATTCTTTTACTGCAATATATATATATATATATATATATATATATATATATATATATATATATATATATATATATATATATATATATATATATATATATATATATATATATATATATATTCTCCTGTGTGCATCTGTCGTATGCATAGTACACAGGATTTTAAAAATTATATGGCCTGAATTTTACCTGGTTACACAAAACTATTTTACTAGTGGCAATGGGTTCAATTATTGCCAAGTGATAACTGACAGGAAACATCAACTGTCATCCTCCATAGTGTTCAAAATAGCAGTGGCATATAAACGTCGCAACATGCATCCACGCAAAAGTAAGTAAATCCATAATCATCTGTTGGATTATTTAGTAATCATGTGTCTTTAGATGATAAATAACTTGATAAATGTTTTGAACTGAAAATTCGGTGTAACATTTTCTTGAAAAACTATATAATGGGCTATTGGCTTGATATTCTTTCATATGTCCTTTGCAAAGTACATATTTTTATTTCCTGTATTTCTATGTCCTATGCAAAGTACATAGATGGATTTTTTGTATGTTTTATGTTGTACAGGTTTGACTGATAAGAAAATTGCAGAAGCTTTGAATGATTCCAAATTAGACTTTTCCGCGCACGATTCGGATGAAAATTCGGAGTTTCTTACTTCAGATTTTCAACAAAAAACGTGCCACCGTAATAGCGAATCTAGTAGCTCAGATGAAGAAACGTTGAACACTCCTCTAGTAGACAATTCACATTTGGAATCAACCTTTTCGTCATATCTATCGCCAGCAAAAAGACAAGCCAGCAGTACTTCCCGCGCTCGGGTATGCATTTGGCACCATGGCCGAAGTGAGGCTTCGAAATCATTATCCATGATACAGATCGATATCAAAAATAAGCAAAACAATGGTAACGCTCAAGATAATTAGATCCATACCAACCTTGAATCAGAACTAAATGATTTTATGTAACCATCATACATTAAAAAAATACACAGGAATGGAAATGGCACCGATTCTATGGCCAATATATATAGATGACAACATTCTTACTAATATAGTTGACTGTACCAATAGAATCCATGTTTAAGAAACTGATAAACCCATGGGGCTTAATTGAAGGAACTCAAAGTCTATATTTGAATTACTATGGTCATGTCCGCATTACAATATCCGCAGATATCAATGCATTGGTCAGAAAAATGGAGGGTACCAATAATAGCAATGGTCATGACCCGAAATAATTTTTTTTCCCATAAGACTGAGGCTGAAATGGGTCTACGAGTCGCATGCTGCAGTACTGTCCCAGCAAACCCAATTTAGGCGGCCTAAAACTTTTCGCCGTAGCCTCACTAAAAGGTGTCGTTTGCGACATGGCAATTTATCAGGGAGACACAACATTTGCTCATTTAATCAACCAAAGACTTAATTTCGGATTTGACTAGCATTTTGGTTCCTGGGCATTTATTATTTTTCGACTGTTTTTTCACCGCTCCAAAACTTTGCAATAAACTAATTAAGCTTGGTTTCTACGGCACCGGAACTATTATGAAGCATAGAATTCCGAAAAACTGCACATTAACCGAAGAAAAATGTTTAAAAAGCAAGCGAGAGGTAGCTGCGAAGTAAAAATAAGGGACGATCGTAAGCTCGCTGTGACTCTGTGGCCTGACAATAAACCTGTACTGATGATGTCTACATCTATTTTGCTCAAACCACTATGAATATGAGCGGTGATCTAAAAAAGACAGAAGATACGTCATAGTGAGGCGGCCAGATGTTTTTTAAAACTACAACGAAAACATGGGTGGCGTTTCGGTTTGTCCCTCCCACAATCGTACAAAAAGTGGACGATTCGCGTTATCTCTCACCTTTTGGATTTGTGTGTAGTGCATTATTGACTACAATACAAGGCTACAGAAGCTGAAAAGGGCACACCAAAGAAAAATATTATGCAGAGGTGAGAACTTAAACTGAATTTGAATCGATCAAAATGAGGAAGGATGTGAGAATGAGGATCAAATAGACTATGATGAACTCGAACAAAAACACAAAAAGCGTAAGATTCTAATGAAGCCCATTCGTTCTAAAGAAATTCGCACTAAAATTGCTATAAATCTACCAGAATAAGGGACGAAACCATGTCCCTGTGGGAAAGGTGGCTGTGATGAAAAAAACCACTGTGTTAAGCAAAAAATGTAGGATTATTGTTTTGCAAATTTTCATGAAGACTGGTAAAAAAATGTTTAAATCTCTAAGAATATCTATCTCCTATTTTGAATTCCTTTGATTATACAAATAAATTTGAATTTTGACGATTACGTTTAAGGAAAGTTTTGGTTTTGTCTGTTTTTATGTCTTTAATAAAAATACATAACGAAGACAAAACTGACATTTTTTTAACTACAACTCACTCACTCCTCTTGACTGGTTGAGATGTATCTTTGAGAAGTATTAGTGTATCTAAGGCACTTAAAAAATGGAAAAGTATTTTCATAATAATATATTAATTAAATGCCATTGTTCTTTCTAAAAGACGAAGCGAAAACCCAGTTTTATTAGTGTAATATTTTTTTCACTATTTTTTCCAATAATAAGACCGTCAAGGTAGGATTATAAGAGTTTAAAATTGATATTCCAAGAGGAGTAACTTTGAAACTCAGGAGGGTATATATGTATATAAATATATTGCGACAACGAAGTACCCAGAAATTTTAATTTAAATTTCCTGGGTAAATGATAGTTTTAAAAAAATGTATTTTGTTGAGTTGGTAGGACTGTCTTTAATTACTATGCCGAATATGGGCGCGATCGGTCAACCAGTTTATTTACGCCAGCTGCGTAAGTCAATACACCTCAGTAGTGTGTTGCGATTTTGTAATTTTTTTTTATTGTGACCGAATTTAAAGCCAAACCCGCAATAAATACCAATTTTCGAGGACTGGCATAAGTGTAGTGCATCTGATGGGAATTACGTTGAAGGCGACAAAATGAATATTTATGAATAATTAAATATTTTGCATTTTGTTTGCAATTTCCTGGTACTTTTTTGTCACAATGTGTAAATACAGGGTGCGTACGGTATTTGAGGACAACTTGAGAGTGAAATTAATTAGCTTGTTTTTTTAACAAAATTAAATGAAATTTCAGGCATTTTTTATACAACGTTAAATTAATATATGGCTATGAAGTTATTCAATAAAATCACCATTAGCAGCAATAACCTCTTCGATCCGGGTCCGGAAACGATTACATTCCCGAATCAAATGCTCCTTGTTCATATTGACCATAACGGCATTAATAGCAGTCTTCAGCGAAAAAGTGGTATTATGAGGACGCTTATTTGTCTCACGCTCAACCACGCCCCATACGTAATAATCCAAAGGATTAAGGTCTGGGGAGCTAGGTGGCTATAGGCTTGGTGTTATGTGTTCATGAAAATTTTCGGCCATCCAATCTTGTGTCGCCATTGCTTTATGTGAAAGAGCAGAGTCTTGCTGAAAAACGTATGGTCTACCTCCATTTACATTGAATATCCAGGATCTCACTACCGTCTGCAAAACCTCGATGTATGCAGCAGATTTCACTTAGAGTCCTTGAGTAAAAAGTGTGGTGGCATAACATGTCCTTCGTTGCTGACAACACCCTAAAACCATAAGAGTGGCTGGAAATTTTGTGTGCATAACAATAGGAACCTCCGCAGGATTTGAACGTCGCCATCTGTCATTTCTGCGATTGTTCTTTTGATCACGGTCAAAATTTTTTTAGTCGGAAAAAAACCATAACATTTTGGGCGCCTCAGGGTGTTTGATTTTGTTTAAAATACGTTTGATCGGAGAACTCTCTGTTTCCGTGTTCGTTCCGATATGAACTGTTCTCTGCGCATCACGTAAGACTTCTACCGAAAGTCTTCGCGGACAACTCTGCGAACAAGGCGCTGTAGCAACCACGGAAGTCACCGCAGTTGCAGACATTAAGAATTAGCAGAGGGGTGTGTAGCCCGGGGTGTCATACTAAGGCCGGCTAGCCCTCAGTCGTGTCGTGGGTCTTGCGGGACACCCTCTGCTTGTGCTGAGCCACCTTACACAAAATAACTAGCACAAAAGGAAAAGGATGGGAAAGGGGAGGTCACCTTGAGAAATTAAAAATTAAAAAAAAATATTAAACACGGCCGTTTATTGAATTAAAAAAAAAGAAATTTACAAATTCAACAAAAGAAATATATCAATCAAAACAAAAACAAACAGACCCCTCAATAATTTTTGTATGCAAAACAAGTTACATAAAATATTAATCAAAAGAAAAATAGTAAATTTCAATAAACTGGGAAAAAAATATGTAATGAATAAGAAGATGTCAAAAAAAGAAACAAGAAAAAAAAACATTAACAACTACTTACCCTCTTCTTTTTCCGTGGATCTCCGAGTGCTCGGCGAAGGACGCAAAAGTAAGAGGTGGGGTCTCTGCAAAATTTAATTGACGTTACTTTCAAACACCTTAAATTCTAATAAGCGGCCACTTCATCATAATTTTCAACTCACCTGTGATTTCCCGTTAATACCGTCTTAATCAATCGTCACTTCATCTAATAATTTACATAAGTTAGTCCATATTTCCGTTTGTTGGGAAATTGAACCCCAACAGGTAATTCACACTTATTGCATACGTTAACCGTTTTATTTTTATACAAATTTGTATTGCCCACGAGAAAATTACAACTCCTAACTTCACTTTAGGATCAGAAGGTGATCAAATCTATCACTTATCACCATTCACACTATCTAATCCTCGTTTTTTTTTTCTTTGTTGTTTTGAGTTTTTATTTCCACTACTTGTATCCACTAATTATTTCTTCATCCGTATCTAACCACTTGACTCCAACCACTTTTTATTCTTCGAGTTTACCAAAAGAAAACTTTCTCCAAAACCGCCAACGAATTTCACTATTCCAAAAGCCAAAAACTGACTGCCCCAATCCTAACCACTTAATTCCACATTTCACCTTTATCCAATCCGATCCCGCAATCCTTTTCATTTTCAAATCACCGCTGCCACATCTGGGTAACGTAATCGAAGTTCATTACACTTCGATTCCGCTACCCATACATCTTTTGTTCCATATCGACAAACTCAATAGTACCCATTGTTTTACATATGACAATTTGCACAATCCAAGAAGCGCTTGATTGAATGCAAAGTGTCACATATACATTACGGAAGCTATTGGTTTTGCCGATACCCCAAAAAAAGTGCTTCCCTGCGCCCGGGGAAACTTGAACTCAGGGTTCCTGCAGACCCCCGATCGAGAACTCGCGACGCAGCTAATGGTGCCATGAATTGTTGATCTCCCATTCATCTCATAAGCAACTTCAACGATGCCTTTAGGTATGAGATTGAACTTTGTTAGTAGGGGAACGTGAATTAATTTTTGTTAGTATAAAAAAATAAAATTTGTTAGTGGGAACTAGTGAATGGAATTAGTTAGTATGAAGGAAAGGAATTGGGTTTTGTTAGGGGAAAGGTATTGAATGAAGTTTTGTTAGTGGGAAAATTGAAATTATTAGTATATATTATATTATTTTAGTTGAAAATAAGGGAAAAGGGTAGGATTGTGATGATGGGGTAGTAAAAATTATAGGGAAATCGGAAAAATTTTAATAAAATTAAATAAATAACAGAGAAAAAGGTATAAATGCCCAAAGGAAGATGGAGATGTTACGGCGGCAATTTGAAGTTGCGAATGCGAAGCAGTTGGTACGCCGGAATTCGCAACAGCGCTCAGAAACATGAAGCTCACTCGCAAGGACCCTCATTGATTTTGAAGGATCCTCGTCTATGATCGCTTGCACTTGCTTTAAAAATTCCGCAGATCGGACAGTGTCAGAACATTGTTCGTGCTTTTGCGTTTTGCAACCGATTCTGTATCGCCTCCTAATGCTTTCAATTCACGGCGAACCTTATGCACGAATGAACGGGCGCAATAAACAAAATTAGAAATCTCTAAATCTGAATGGTCGCACATATAGCGACGATGACAGCATGTCTCTTCATTTCTTATAGTCCGCCATTTCTTATCTGAAAAGGGAAAAAATTTTTTAAAAAATTCGCAAAGTCATAGTCACATTTATGCATGTCCTCAAATACCGTACGCACCCTGTATATGTGTATATACTACTATGACCAAAAAATAAGGCGACATTTGAATATAAACTGCGCGCGTCGAAGGATTTGGAGAATTATTTTTCTAGGTTGGTAGTATTGCCAGTGAGATCTATGTCAAATTTACATCTCAAAATATTCATTAGTGTTTGACATACGCGTCGTTTCCGGGATGGCCTTCAGTTCCGTCTTCGCTGCGGCTTGAATATCCTCTTTCGTATCAAAATGGTGTCCCCGGAGCGGTCTTTTGAGTTTGCTGAACAGCCAGAAGCCGCACGGTGCCAGATCAGGTAAATACGGTGGTTGCGGAACGATATGGGTTGAGTTTTTGGCGAAATTATCACGAAAACCAAGAATTGTCTCTCCATGATTCCGGCCTTTTTAAGTAAAGAGCGTTACGCAAACGACGCATAACGTTCAAATAATATTCCTTGTTGACTGTTTTGGCTCGGCGGAAGGAATTCATGATGCACAATACCACGATAATCGAAGAAGAGAAGAGGTTGATCGTTGCCCAGGACACTCTTCGTCTTCGACACGTTCACGGCCAGCTCGGAACTCACTATACCACTTGTAAACATTTTCGTTAGACATAGCCTCATCACCAAAGGCTTTTTGCACCATCCTTAACGTATCTGTAGCAGAAAATTGATTCCGCGAACAAACATCGCAAAAAACGAAAAACTCACTTTTAGCAGCTCACAAAACGACGCGTATCTCAAACACTAATGAATATTTTGACATGTGAATTTGACAGAGATGTCACTGACAGTACTGCCAACCTAAAAAAATAATTCTCCAACTCCCTCAACGTGCGCAGTTTAAATTCAAGCGTCATCTTATTTTTTGGACACAGTAGTATATTAAATCTGTTATTTTTAAACATATCAAATCGAAAAAGCTTTGGGATTTTTTATGAGTTTTATGAAAAAAAAAATTACAGTAATATTGTATATTGATATCGGTTTTTATTTTTATGTCCATTTGTGCGTCACAATAAATTTCCTCTGACTATAGAAGCTAGGATATCAAACTCTGTGAAAAGCCCAAAAGTAGTGAGTCAACTTATGCATGCTACCTTAACCAGAAAAATTATCAAAAGACCATAAGGTCACCCCTTACAAAGATACAACCCTTAAAAAAATTTTTACCAAATATAGTCAAGTCGTGTATCAAAAAAAGTTTTTGATAAGGAATTTTACTTCGAAATTATCAATGTCGAGTTGCGCAGGGAAAATAAAAATCACGAAGAATTGTGACTGTGATTGAAAACTTTTGAATCGAAAATCACAGAAGGTAGCCTTTATGAATGCAGCTAAAGCTATCTGTATCTGAGAAGCAAAGTTGAATTAACTTTATTGTTGATGTTATGATTTGTCAATTTTATATTTTTCAAAAAAGCTGCTTAGATAGTTTTTATGCCCTACAATTTCAAAAAAATTGAGTAATGATTAAAAAATTGTAGCCATTTGAACTTTTTAGTCTAAAATCAACAATGCGTTGGTATAAAACTATTAGCACTTGCCATTAACCCATCTGATATGGTTTTGTTTGAATTTTTGGAGAAGATATACAAATTTATGTATATAAATAGCTTCCATTTGAAGAAGACTATGAGTAAATTTTTATTCTTTTTCCTCACTTCGATCATTTTAAGTACAAAAATGCCAGTAGATTTCGACCATACTTATGAATGCTTTAAGATATGTAAATTTTTTCTTCTGTTGGATACAAAGTGCTGCTGATAGAAGCATAGTCCTTCGTAATTAGCTGATGTCTGGCTCACGAATAATAGCCCAATCGTATCATCTTACTTCTTCAAAGTAAACTTCAATCAATTTTCTCTTTAGAATTTTTAAGGCATCGCAAAAACTGATCTCAATTGACGTGACTGAATCAATACAAGATATTCCATACACCTTTTATCAATTCATTACAAGTATTTCAAATGAAAACATTATTTATGCGTATTCATTATCACTATCTTCTCTATTTTCATTCATTTTACTTAATATGCATGCATGCATATTAAGTATAGTCAGTAAATTAATATATTAAATCCTTCAACATGCAGGATGAATAACGAAGTCGACTACAATTTCAATTACTGGCACTACTGAAAAACACATTTCACAAGGTCCACGTATTTTGTTCTCCCCCACGTGAATGCTTTGGTAAATGCATTGAATTGATATGGAAAATGGAACGATTATTGAGCATACAGTTCGTCTTGCTTTTCCGACTCTGGTCACGAAGTAAAATTCTGACTACCCTTCATCATTATGTTTATCGTATTCCCAATGGATTCATTGAAAATTCTGTGCAACCAATTTTTTCGAAGAATGCCAACTTGCATGCGTTAATAAACACGAATGGACGACGCGACCAATCGTTAACCTATCCGTAAAATCTTTTCGTTGAAAATGCAACTTTTTAACATACGAGTACTATTGCCAAACGAAGCGGAAACAAGTTAAGTTGGCAACTTGGTGCTCCAGACAGATAGACCTTGTAACCATCCTTGGGTTCAAATCAATTGTTGACACGTATTAATTAGTTGAACCATACTCCCATTACTTCTATTTGAAATCATTCAAATCTATCCAAAAGATTGAGGGTTTCTTTTATAAGCACATAATAACTACCATTTTATTTGAGCTTAAATAATTTTTCTGAACGCCCACTGAATTGAAAATATTCAAATTAACCCCTTTTTCCTGAAATTTCCATGAAAATTCGAGTTTCAAACACTTGTCAACTATCAACGTGTGTTATTGTTGCTGTAATTCCGTTTAATGAAAACGCCTGTATCTCACTTGATTATGAACCGATATCCATAAAATTTCGTGGGTGCAGAAATCTTATGCTAATGTATTTTTGGTTGTTTTTTTTTAAACTTTCATTTCTGATATATTTGTTGCCCTGGTACTCATACAGATTTCCCTCGGTGATTTTTCCAAACTTTTAAACCTGAAGGTGTCCAACTGGGAGTGTAGACATGCATTTTCCGAATTTTTCTGCTTCTTGGACCTTCTAACGCAAAAATTAATTTGTTTATTTCAGAGTCTGAAAGTTCTAATCAAGACCTCTCATTTGATACCCCATTCGATTACCTATGATTACAAACCTCCCTTAATAACTTTCAAAATTTCTTATGTCCTAAATTTTTGAAAAATCACCGTTTGGGCCCTTCTAATAATTTATGAGTAAACCTGCTGTGATGTACGAACAGATGGACGAACAGACAGGACGCAAAACTAGTAGGCCTTAGTACAATTTGTTTTACAGAACGCTTAAAAAATGTACACGCTTATTTCTGGCAAAGGAAATTTATAGATTATCCCAATAATAATTACTTTGTCAGAAGGAATGGGTATTTCCTCAGTGTCAAGTCTTAACGTGGATGCCAACATCAATCGAAGGCGACAGGATAATGGTTACAAAAAATTTCGCCGGACACATGAATTAAAATTCATTCTGAATATTATGACATCATGGTGTAACTTTTTGCATGATTCGACAGTTCAGTGCGTCCAGTGTATTAAGACCACTATTCCAAAAACCTTTGCCTGGCGAATTGCAGCAGCAGAATGCTTCAAATTGCTTATATGTCTAGCAATCGGAAATTGTTTGAAAACTCAGCAGTAGTGGAAGGTAGAATGTAGATTACCATAGGAAAATGGAAATTATGTCCTTCGCGTAATATAAGCTAATTAAGAGCCTTTGGAAATATGTTCAGTTATTTGAAAATTGATTGCAAGCATTCATGATGATTGGCAGTAATTCTATGAAATGCATTCTAGATACTATGTGTGTGGAGAGAGGGGACCGATTGCATGATTGTTGGCCAGTTTCCCTAATACTTTCAAATAGTTTTGTCATATTACATAAACTGGTATGTACAATTTAAATCAGGATCCAAAGTTAAATTGCTTAAGTTTGCATGAAATTTCGAAATTACTTTCATGAAAAATGCACGTTTGCATTTTTGAGTTTTCATATCCATGCCCATTAATTTTTAACTCAACAGCTTCCGATGACGACATGAATTTACTTCAGTTTACATATTCCAACTTTGCCCTATAACCAAAATCACTAATCTTGAATTTCCACAAAAGACGACAAAAGCGCATTTTGGAACGCACTATTCATCTCTCTTCCTCCATGGTATGCATATAACCATGCAGAAGAGCAGCGTCTGTAACGGAAAGGAAACGTGAGCAGAGCCATTCTCACCTCTTCTGTTGTATTTAAATCTTTCTGACTGAGTTCACTCCCATCGTCCCTTTTCTCCCTCAGCCCTGGGAGCCTTGTTGTTAACTGAAAAGTAAGCAGTCCAACGAAAACGTTCCTGTGTTGGAAAATATATTAACGCCCTCAAGGGAAAAATAATTCACACCACTTAATTAGCCATAATCTGGTTCAACTGGAATATAGATTAAACACTTAAGTAGAGAGCATCCTTTCGAGGTTAGCAGCAAGAGTGAAGTGTACACCAGTTAATGTTGAGATCCTTTGGGGATGGTTGGCATTGAAGTGGGCGGCGATAAGGAAGAAAGGGTAGGATGCATTTCAAGTTTTTAGTGGGATTGAAAATAGAATACTTCTCAAGCCAAAGACTTTGGTGAAATTATTTTGAAAGTTTGGAATATTTTTTCGATAAAATAAGACCAGTAAATTCGAAAATTTTGTTGTTAGACGAAACAAGTCCTTTCTGGTTTAAATCATTGATCCAAGAGTTTGACAAAGCTTTTTATGCAATTAAAGGGAAAAACAGTGGTTGTAAGTTGTAAGGTTAACAGTGGCGTGTACAGAGTGTTTTGAAATAAAATGACAGCAAGCACCAATTTTTGTAAGCTCGTTTTCACGTCGATCTTGATAGAAATCATTTAAATTTTATGAGGCAAAGTAGAATAGAAATATTAATTAAAATTCCACAAACTTCATTCGCGAAAATTGTATTTATCGGTCTGTACGTCAGTAACACCACCGCTATTTTTTAAACCGACTTGTTTATTACAGATTCTATAAAATTTACCTCACTCTCTTTTGGGTAGGATAAAATATGCAAAATTTCGTACATTTTCCCTTCCCCTGCTGCACTTGACACTGGTAAAGTAAATTTAAGAGCTGTTTTGAAAAGATTTTACTAAGACATTGTAGTGAACTAGATGTTCAATACTGTCCGTAAAGGACTGCAGCGATGGTCTGCTGCCTCGGCAGAAGAAGGTGTCGGTATCTGTCGAGAATGCCCTCGTCTGGAGACGCGTGAATGCGCTGGCAGGCTAGCATTGCGGTGTCGTGGAGCGGGTTCATTTCCCCAGCACGAGGACCCACTACAAAAAATTTCGCACTCACGAATTTGATTGCAGATCAAGAGGCGACCGAAGTCGCAAAAATTGTAGATAACTACACAGAGGGAGATAGAACTTGTTACGAGAACAAGTGGAACCTGAAAGGAAAGGCGGACTTGGGATAACCTCGTCATTACCCGACGAAGTTCATGGTCCACAAATGAAAGAAGGGCAAACGGGTGATGGTGGAGCCCCTTCGCACCAACCCAACCGGAATAAATCCATATATATATATATATTGTTGCAGTGGCCAGGTATTCCTCTTCTGAGTGGAAAACTCATACAACTTGAATTGCATGAACTTTCCCATCAGAAGGGGAGTACCCCGGTGACCAATTTATGCCATAGAATTATACAATTTGATTGCATAACGCTATGCCATAAAGAGGCACTCTGCTTGGGCCACTCAACCCGCGATATCACCTGAAACAAAGAAGAATTAGCTATGTACCCGGCGGCTGGCTCATGTTTTGAGGGGGCAGCTTGCCACCGTACCGGATCCTATACTCGGTTAGAGTCGGGAGAAAGGAAAGACCGATGTTGTGCAATAAATACTTAACAATTTATTTAGTCTTTTCATCTTATACCCTACTTGATCAGTTTGATGAGAAAAAAATTGTTTGAGGGTAACTCCTCTATATGGGAGGGCCCCCTTAAAACTCTTTGAAGTTTTTTTTCACCCCAAAACTCTCTAGTAGCCATTAATTCTCACCTTTTTACAAAGATAAATGGCTGTAGCTTCTATAGTTTCGGAGAAAAACTGCTGTGACATACGGACGGATGGATAGCCAGACGGACACAGGATTTCAATAGGGTTTTGTATATTAGTATAAAACCCTTAAAAATAAAAACGTATTTTTATTGAAACATATTATACAACATACATATATTTTAATACAAAGGACACAACAATATAGTGAACTTTTAGCTAATATGTATATAGCAGGCTCGAAATTAAACCTAGTAAATTTTACTCAAAAACCATACGAGTATATAATCTTAATTTACTCCTATTCAAATCACAATATTGCTTATCTACATGTTAAACTTATTTCTATTTTTAACCCTTTGCATGACAAGTTAAACTTTCTGGTGGTAGTTAGCACGTGGGTCTTTTGACCCTCCATTCTTATTCTTGCAAATTCACTTGTTGTGATTGTACAAAGATGACATTTTCAACTTTTAAATGTACACTTAAATGCAAGCGTCGTAAGAGAGTATTTTCACTAGTATTTCAACATTTTTAATTAAGAACGTACTTCAACATAATTATTAGTAAATTTTTCGCTTGAGTGATAAAAAATAACTTTTTTTCTTATTAATTAAATCTAACCAAGCAACTCAACAAAAAATGACGAAAAACTGAACGATTATTTTTACTCAGTCTTCCAGGATCAGGAAAATCTTTTTGCAATTCAGAAATAGATGTAAACGTAATAATTAATTGTTAGCAGTCTCCAAATATTTCATATTCATTTGGCTACTTATTTTTATTTAAGAGGCAAGAGGTGCCAATTTTTCCAGAATATTGTGCACAAACAGGCTCTTGGCAGTCGACACATTTGTTTGTTGTGGGCTGGTGCTTGGGACAAAGATGATAGTATTTTCCTTTTTGCAGCTTATTATCCATCATGGTGTTCGAGACAGGTATTTCAATTCGTAGTATTTTATGTATTCAAGATTTGACACCATTATTCACCGAAGGAGTTTCAAGCCTTCCTCTCATATCAATAAAATTGAACTTTCTTTCCATCGGATTAGCGACAAAACTTTTGTGAACAATGTTGCTGTTCACCAGTATTTCACTAAATACACAAAGAGGCCATCCTTCATCCTTTCGATGAGTAGAGCAGTTAACGCCTCCCTTGGTAGCATTCTTGATCAATGTTATTTCAGACTTACTCCTTTTGTCAGTTCCTTTAGAATGACGCGTAGAGGATACAATGTTCGCAACATAGTTGCTTTTCACTTTTCAACAAAACAAAATGCATTTGCCATCAAAAGAGAACCTATAGAGGAAATCATTGGGCGGTGTATTTTCGTGGTGGTAAATTCTTGGGGTTAATCTTTTTAATCTTTTCTCATGATGATAACCTAAGTCAACCTTCTTTTACCAAGTTCATTTACTTCCTCCATTGAGGTAAACCAGTTGTCGACCGTCATGTCTCGATTGCTTCCCTGAATTGGGGCATTAAACGTAAGCAACGCTGGCGTTGGGACCTATAATTTTTTTCATCACCTGCTAGGTTTTCCTATCGGACCCTTTTCTTGTGTACGAGTATATATAAGGATTGAACATGTGCCTGTATGAGCATCAGCTGAGCTCATCAACTTTACTCCGTACTTCCCAGGTTTATTGAGCATGTAAACTTGGTATTTAGCCACACTCCTGAAAAGAGCTAGAGCTTCATCTATAGTAAATCAATCACTGACCATATACATACATCTTCCGATAGTTTCTCAAAAGCATGGAGAACATTTTCAATACTCCAGCAGCAGAATTACTCGTAGTTGCTATTCGCTCTTGTCTGATTGCAGGGTCATCAACACGAAGTGCTTCTTTTATACCCACAAAGCGGCAAAAATGCAAAACAGCTCAAAAAATAGGATATCCTGTACATTCCGTGGAAAATTATTAGCTTTCATAGTTAGATTCGTAAATTAACGTCAGCAACAATAACTTAATAAACGCTTCTAATTCCTTCTCTGTTATGTTGTAGAAGTAACTTGTGTTTTAAGAATAGCCTTGTGCTTTGGTTTCATTTGTATATGGTGTCGTGAATTTCAAGATTTGTTCAATTATATTAGGGCCAACAAATTGTCTCCACACATTCAACCCCGAAGGTACATCGGTCAAGCTCTAATAGTGAATGGAAAAACCGCTCTTGTCTAACCGAAATCCGTTCTTTAGCTCGAAAAACCGATTTTTTCCCGAGTTTTTTTCTTCTGGTTTAAGCTCGTTTTATCTTGCGAATTGAAGAGCTGGATAAGAAACCGGAAATCAGTTTCTTCACCATCCCAAATGCAGTCACCAGAGCAAAGCAAATTTCTACGTTTGCGTGGTTCTTGGCATTAGTTGTTTATCCGAAGTGAAGCTAGCACATGATACACAATTAATGCAAAATGTTTGGGGTCTGAAGTGAAGGATCTTTGATCCTTATTGTAAGAGCTCGAAATTCATCTTCATATCAAGCAAAACAAATCCTTGATTCTCGCAATTCTGTTGGTAAAAAATACAATAAAGCTCAATTAGCCATTGAATTCCTTGAATTATTTCATTCTCACCATTCACATATTCATATTCATATCAAGCTCAGTAATTCAAAATTTAACACTTTCTCATCAAAATTAAGGTCACGTGGAAAATATTCATTAGCGTTTAAGTCAACGTCAAGGTTCTTCCTGAGTCAGCATTAAATTACGAATACACCTTACGAATACAAATTTTCTTGCAATGCATCCACTGTCAAGGTAGATGCATCATTTTTCACTTTGCTTCCGCCGAACGCATTTTTCATAAATGTAACAAAAGCAAAAATGCTTGCACGAGCACGTTTAGCTGACGCCAGCATGAAGGAAAAATTGTTAAGAAATGTAAAATTGCAATGTAAGATGTTATTTAGTATTTAAGACGATGAAATGAAAATAAAGACGACGAGTCAAAAGGAAAATTCAAGGTGTTTTAACTTACGTTATTTCGATCTAGTTTAAAATTAGATCGATCGATTGAAGTTAATATCTAAGTTAAAGTTAGATATTTTTTTTGTGAACTTATCTGACCTAAGGTTAGATACTTGAACACTTATACTGTAAATGAATGACAGCTTAACAATAAGCTGTTGGCTTGGATTTCCAAACGTTATTCTTATTTTTAACACAAAGAGGAATTATCCTCTAGTTCATTTTGATTTAAATAATTATGAGAGCAAAAAATCGAAAACCACCTATAAAAATATACATTTGATTTTGATTCGAGCTTTTTGATTCAAATAATCAGCTTAGGAAAAACCGGAAAACCGGCTTTATTAAAAACTGGATTTTAGCTGTAAACAACTGCCCAAGTACACCGAAGATGAAAAGAATCGAAAAACCTTTTTTTTTACCAAAATGCCGCCATCCCTACTCTGCAATGCATACCTGCTAAGGCCAGGTGATTTATATCTCAAAATGTTATTAAGAGGGGTTCTCCCTCTTCTTTCTTATTCTATGGATATCCGTTGTATTCCAAATTCTGCCACATATATTTCATCACAAGCCGCATCACTTTCAGCAGCTGATTCCTCTATTTCAACATCCCTGCGATCTGAAGAGAAATTTAGATCCGCATCTCTATTGTCAATGTTTGAATTAAACAATGCTTGTGTAGCGGGAGATAAAAGAACCTGCTGGATTTCTTCGAATCCTTCGAGATTTTTGCCACGCTTACTTGTTTCATTACCAGAAATGTCCATAGTTTCAATGATCGTCTTCATAATGCAATCACCAAAATCTGGGTCATCTATCCAAAAAAAATTTCCGAGCTAGACGGTGTTCAAGGATGTGCTTGGCTAAACTTCAAGTGGTTCTTATTTTCTAATCTACCACTTCACTACTCTATTCTTTTTTTTCTTCCTAGTAGTACTGCAGCCCCTCACGGGCGTTCGTTTCCTGCAAATAGCGTCTCTAACTGTCTCGGTCTATTGACCGCGTCCTCCAATTTTAAGATTCCAATAGCGATGAACTGTCTTCTTCGAACAAGTCAGACCAGCATTTCCTCGATTTCCCCACTGATGCCCGGCTTTCAGTTCTCCCAAAGACTACTTTTTGGGTATCCGTTGTTCTTCCATAAGATTCATGTGTCCAGCCCATTGGAGCTTCTGCAGTCTTACAAAAGTTGAGATCCCCGTTTTGTCAAAAATTTCATACAACTCATGGTTGTATCGAATTTGCCATTGGTCCCCGTCTAGCTTCGCTCTGATTATTCGCTTCAGGACCCGTTGCTCAAAGGCGTTCAATATATTTGTGGATGCTTGGGTTAGGGTCCATGTTTCACATCCATAGCATAGCACAGATCTTATCACAGATATATATACTTGGAGCTTTGTTTTGCTATGTATGCAGCTGATTTTGACGATCGTCAAAACTGAATAAAATATTTTATTCGCGAGCTGTATTCTTCGGCGTATTTCGTCTCATTCATCACTGATTTCCGTTACTTTTGTGCCCAAATACACAAATTCGTTCGCATTTTCGATACTATATTCACTGAGTGTGATATTTTTGTGCATTTGACGTATTTTTCTTCGACTACGTCATGAGCTTTGTTTTATTTTCATTGATTTGTAGCTTTACTAGTTTTGCTTCGCTGGCGCCTTTCAGGAAAGTTCTTTGCCAGTTGGTACTGACCATGACAAAATGTTGATGTCTACTACTACTACTACTTGGCTCAACTTGTCATATTAATCCTTATGAAGTACTCTAGAGCCAAATTGAATAGCAATGGTCCCCACCTCTCTGCTTTAGTCTGGGATGAAGCAACGCATTATTTGGTACAGTACACCATGATCAATACTGTCGTATACCTGCTTAATGTCACCGAAAATTTGGTGGACGTCTATGATGAACTCCTAGCATTTTTCAAGTACCTGCTTGACAGTGTAAAATTGGTCTTTTGTCGATATACCTGCTCTACTCGTAAAACCATCTTGATACACCTCAATAATACTGTTGGCATAGGATCCGATTTTTTTTCTAAAATTTTTGAAAATGTTTTGTACGCCGTACCAAGTAGTGATATGCTTCTTTAGTTTTCGCACTATAGCTTGTCACATTTTTTGATATAATTGATTGACCTGAACCGTTCGGCATATGTTCTTGTTGCCAAATATGATGGGTGACTTTGTGAATACCTTTATGAACACTGCTGCCACCATATTTGATGAGCTCCACTGGAATCGCATCGATGCCTGGCGCTTTATTATTCTTTTGGGCTTTGATGATGGAACCAACTTCATCCAGAGCTGGTGGGGCCAATAAAAGCTCTCCGCAGACATCTACAGGCTCCAATGTTCTGGAGCTATACGGAAGACTAAGGAGGTTGTTGAAATATGATGCCCATGTGTAGTGATCCTGAGTAGAATTAAATGGTATAAAGAATGTCCGTTCAGGACTGCAGTGATGGTCTGCGGCCTCAGCGGAAGAGGATATTAAGATCCGCCGAGATAGGCCTTGTATGAGGACGTGTGAATGTGCTGGCAGGCTAGCATTGCGGTGTCGTGGGGCTGGTTTTTTCCCCCAGCACAAGGACCCACTACAAATGAATTTCGCAGTCACGAATTCTGAGGTCAAAGAAATGTTGACCGAACTCGAAAAGGAGGTAACCAACCAAGGGTCAAAGGAAATTGCTGACTCAACGGACAAACTGGACCTGGGAAAGGCAGACGAACTTAAGAGGACTTTGTCGTTACCGATGATTCTTATGGCCCACAAATAAGAGTTGAGCATCCAGATGGTAGCGGTGCTCCCTCGCACCCTTCCGACCGGATCAAGATCCAAACGTAGACGTGGCCATGTATTTCCCATGTGAGTGAAAAACTCATACAAAAGTACTTTGTATGACTCGTTCCCTCAAATAAGAAATACAAACGTAACCCTTTAATGATTAAAGGTTATGTGATTTATTGCATAACGCTATAGCGCTATAGCTTATAACTAAACAATAAACCGATATGACATCAGCACGGCTAAAAATTATTTAAACCCATGAATTAATATACACGTGATTTGATTATTTAGGATTCTGGATGTCGATATATATATATATATATATATATATATATATATATATATATATATATATTATTTATGTATTTATTGCGTCTAATTGTTGCTGCAATAGATGAATTTTCAATTGTCTATAAGTGAACTGTTTATGGCTTGATTTTTATGAAACTTTTAGAAAACATGCGTTTTACATCATTAAATTCAGGTTTAAATTTTTGGCAAATTTATATGGGGAGATCCTCTTTAAAACTTTAGAAAAATTATTTCGTACTGTAACTTTCCAGAGTGCACCATTTTTTAGCTACTCACCGAATTTTATGTTTCTAGCTGATGGGGTTTGCGAGAAAGCTTAGTGCGGCACATAGACAAATGGACAGGCAGGACGCTTTTTTGATAGGGTATTGCAAAAAATATTTAACAATACCCTTAAAAAAGAAAAGCAAAAACATATTTCAGATTCCATTCAGTCGATTGATGGTTGTTAAAAATATTATTATTGGAACAAAATGGTAACAGACTAAAATGGAGTAGCAATGGTTTTACTTTCAACGCAGGTATGAACTCGCATTTATTGTAAAGTTTAAAGTTTTTCTTGAGGTTATGCGTTTCTGCATATTGTAGATTGAGAACAAACCCTCTGACATGAGCGTAGTTCTGTCTACCCAACATGGGTTTTTTTTCACTATAGAACTTTCATTGGGCCCTACTTTTGAGGTTTTCACTATAAATAACGTGTGCGACGACCAAAGGTCTTCAGGAAATCAATTTTTATAGGGTATTATTACCGATTTCAATGGGGATTTGCAAATTTTTTTTTGCAAAATTATAAAAAAGCTACTCTCAGGAGCACCAATTATTGTTATGCTCGAATTGACTTCATAGCACCTCTTCAATCACTCAATATTATTAAACTCAATTAGTTCCAAACTGTCCTCACGCGAATATGTCCTTTTCAATTTCGCATATAATCCTATTCACAATTTCAATCATCCTTTCTGTATAAATGTTCTCCAACCATTCACACATGTGCTCTTTGAACGTCAAGACACTATGACTCTTCTGCACTGGAGATCTCGTAGTTTCTGCAACATTGATTGATTAATGACCAGAGAAATAATGCACATGACATGATTGTGTTTTGGAATTTGTCCTTGCAAGCTAACACAACCACTGCACTGGGAAGATGCACAGTGAGTATGACTAGGGATAGCACTTTTATGGACATGGGCCAGCTAACGTATAGTGTGGTGTCACATGCGAGCTGTCATCGGTGCTTTTAGAACGATGGCTGTAGTCTGAGTAGTGGAAGTAAGCAGGTTGAGCAATATGTAAATTCGCTTAATTATTGCTCATGGTATCAACTGATGTTATTAAGGATTAACACTGTCGTCATCGCAAAAGGATAATTGAAGGCAAAATGAGTGATATTTTGCGGAGTTCTTGCATGCTAGATCATTCATCATGGGCGATATTTCGCAAAATGTAGAAGAATGTGTTTGCGTGACTGAAATAAATAGATATATACATGTATGAATAAATAAATATATATATATATATATATATATATATATATATATATATATATATATATATATATATATATATATATGTATATATATATATATGTATATATATATACGAATGTATATATATATATATATACATGCATATATATATACATGCATATATATATATATATATATATATATATATATATATATATATATATATATATATATATATATATTTATATATATATATATATATGTATATATATATATATATGTTTATATAAACATGCATATATATATATATATATATATATATATATATATATATATATATATATATATATATATATATATATACGAGTATATATATATATATATATATATATATATATACGAGTATATATATATATATATATATATATATATATATATATATATACATGCATATATATATATATATATATATATATATATGTATCTATTTATATGTACAAAACTTATATATATATGTATATATATAATATATATATATATATATATATATATATATATATATATATATATACACATAAAGGGTGATTCATAACAAGTGTACACATGTGAATGGGCCTTAACTCTTATTTATCACCTATTTCAGGTCAATAGGATCGTGTTTACGCTGATGCTCCCCAGACTACCGAAGCATTAAAAAACAATATTCGAGCCAACATACGCCTAATAACGCCGGAAATGTGCGAAAATGTTATCGAAAATTAAATCATTGTTTGATAGTCTGTAAAGCAGCACGAAGTGCACATATGCCCAAAGTAATGCTTCATATTTAATTGTAAAGGACCAAATTTTTATAATAAATAAACATTACAGCTCAACCTTTACAAAAACTATGTTCTTTTTTCGACAAAAATGTATACACTTGTTATGAATCACACTTTATATATATAAATATATATTTATATATGTATATATATATATATATATATATATATATATATATATATAAATATATATATATATATATATATATATATATATATATGTACATATATACATATGTATATATATATATATATATATATATATATATATATATATATATATATATATATATATATATATATATAGAAGGTATTTTTTATTGTTTTACTCATAAGAACATGCCACAACGATTTTTTCAGCTTTCAAAGGTAGTTTTCCACTAAAGAGTCAATAGCCTTATCATAATCGGGAAAAATTACCACAAATTTACTGAATATTCTCATTTAAATTGGCCACCATTTTGTCTCATGACTACAGATATCACTCATTGAACGAATTTTCAAAGATGTGCACTATTTCAATTCTTCCTGAAACTTTCCTGCAAACCCTAACCAGACTGACATGTCTGAGTCAATTGGAAGCACATATTGTTCGATAGCCATGTATTGTTGTTGTTGTTGCAACGCCAACAATTTATACCAACATAACTTTAAATTTCAATGGTTGCTTAGTCTTACTAATAGCCATCCGTGTACATTAGATTGAAAAGTACCCTCTCAATTTTATAGAAGAAAATGTAAACTTCTGATGAATTTGTCGTTGCTGTAATCATACAAACCTACTCCCATAATTTTTTCAGGCTATCTGTCTGCATGTGTCCAGTCGCAACGGCAGGGGCACCATTTTCCGTGTCTTTATGCTTCCTCTGTCTAGCTTGTTGTCTATATTGCAATTTTTACAACTGCTACTGAAAGATTACTCGACTATCGTTGAAAAAAAAAAATTTCAGAATGCATATTCTCATATTGGAAGGCCCCCCTAAAAGCGTTTGGAATTTTCCCCGACTATCGAACTTTCATTAAACAGAAAAACGTCTACAGGGTGCGTCAGCAAAATCCGGAGAAACCACATTAATTTCTCGCTGTAGTGAATTTCAACGAAGCAGTCATTTGTTGTCATTTCAACTGAGTAAACGTGTGTAGATTCATGCGTGAATTCTAAATGGCGGACTTAGTGCAATCAAGTGCACAATATAGTACAATCAAAACGGCGGTTATTGAAAGTCCTTACGCTGGACGGTCAGCAACAGAGATTGTAAAATTTTTCGGGCATCCAAAATTCACAGTTTACGATATTGCTCGGAACTATGCGGCCGCGGAAAATTTTCCTAGTCCAATAAGAAAAATTCATTCAAAATAGAAGACGGCAAGGGCCCGGAAGTTGTTCGAGGGGCACAAGACCTCATTTCGGAGAATCCTGAGAGCTCGTTCACAAAAACAATCACGAAGGACGTCTACCTACGGCTTCTAATGACGATTTTGAAGCCGTGAATTGAAACAGTGACCAATAGAACGTCATACATTTTTTGGCAGGATGGTGCTCCAGCTCACACGAGCCATTAAGTGCAAAATTAACTATCAGATAATCTGGACATGTTTTGTTTCAAAGAATCCTGGCTTCCCAAAGCCAAGATTTAAACCCTCTGAACTATTATAAGTGGAGCGTTATTGAGCGGGTTTCTAACAAGTCCAGATATCCTAATATGGAATCCCTACAGGCCGCTGTTGAAGCAGCATTCATCAATTTACAACGAGAGCAGTTAAAGAAGGCATACTCGCGATTCAGGCGGAGAATCAAAGCGACGATTGAAGCAAGCGGGGGTTACATTGACTTACAAATTTAAAGAGAATACATAGAATTAAGACATAGTATCTTTTGTGGTAAATGTTATTTTATAAGTAATAAATGATTATTCTAAGAAACTACGTGCTCTTTCCAGATTTCGCTGACGCACCTTGAATAGTATCTGAGAAAACTTGCTGTGACGAACAGACAGACAGACAGCTGAATGAATAGGTACAGATTTGAATAAAGTATTTTGAAACAATTTTTTACAAGACTCTAAAAATCAAACGATGTTAAGTGAGTCTACTCATGAAAGGATATGCTCTCTTAAAAATACTTTTTCACTGAAAGTAGATAAGGAGAGCAAAATATAAAATGTTTTGGTGATATCTTTAAATTTTCAATCTTTAAATTTCAGTATAAATTACAGGGTATGCAGAGGAAGGTGTGGACGAGTGGGGAAACCGAGGGAACGCTGTTCTGACTCGGTCAACGAGGACAGTTCATCGGTGCTTGGCTTTCAAAATTGGAGGACGCGGTCAATGGACTGATGTAATTGGAGGTGCTTGTTGCAGGAAGTGACCGCTTGAGAGGGGCTTTAGTGCTACGAAAAAAAACCGTAATTGTAATGAAATTGATATGCAGGTAGCTTTATAAGGTTGTCCTATCCTTGAATTTTCAAAAGAATCTAGTCATAATCACTAAAGTTACAGACATTTGAATCTTCTTGTGTCACAACAAAAAGATGTCGTTATACGAGTGCATAGATTAACGCTTCCAAACGACCTAAATGTTACCATTTATTTAGAATTCTTTTAAAAACGTCAGAAGGAATGCATACCGTAAAATTTTTAAGGATTTTTTATGTAAATAATATGGGTAAAGCGAAAAAATCGGCCGCTTTAAAACGAGAGAATAATTAATCTGTATTATTTCCCCCTGAATTTGATTACATTCTCATGAACCACAATATTTAGAGACTTGATTCATATAAAGGTCAACAATTTATAAAAAACCTCCAGTAGAAGAACATTGCTGCCTACTGAGCTTGCTTTCGGTTCTTAGGGCACGTTTAGAAAATAGAATGTCGCGTAGAGCAAATTAAACCATGCCGAGTTTTTTGCAAGATAGTATATTCCGATTTATCGCTAGGCACCACATCTAGGGGATATGAGCCCTTGAAGATAATAGGGGTACCGGTTAATTCGTGCGGTTTTCTAACAGATGGCGTAACTTGATTCTTATTCCCGTGATTCACCTTTCCAAATATGTGTTGGAACGCTACTGTTATATAGTTTCAGAATCAGTATGTGTCATTTAGCTGAACCGTAAACAACAATACTTTTTTTACTCTGAAGATTTCGAATTTTGTGCCGAATAAAGTGTTTTTGCGGGAGTACTTCTTCATTGAAGAAAAAGGCTGTCAAAAGTCATCGTATTTTGGTGGAAGTGTATGATATGCATGCTCTAGCTAAGCGTACGTGCCAAAAGTGGTTTGCACGGTTTAAAAGTGGCAATTTTTACTTGGAGGACGATAAACGACCCAGACAGCCAAAAAAGTTTGAAGATCACGAATTGGAGACATTGCTCGACCAAGATCCATCCCAAACTTCCAAAGTCACTTGGCGTCGCTCAACATCATCTAAAAGCAATTTTTCACAATAAAGCTTCAATTTTCGAAAAAAAAACCGCATGAATCAACCAGTACCCCTATTACAAAACATGGACTAATTCAAAAAACCCTTTTTTCAGTTCATGCCGAATATCACTAAAACGATGCATAGTGAATAGAAAAAATGAGTACGAACGAAAGAAAAAACGTTTTCTTCTTCGAAACTAATGTGATGTTATAGCAGTGGACAGAGGAACTGTAGTGAGGGCCTACCCTTAAAATTAGCCAATTGATGCACCCTTTCGTAAATATATGATATGAACGCAATTGACAATGATACAAAACGCACAGAATTTAGTAAGTTTAGATAGTTGATTATATAATTAACATTAGCTAGGGCACCTCAGCTCAACCCGGGCCTTTACCTCAAGGATTAGTCTCCTTCAATCGTCATGGTTGCGCGACCTCTTTCGCCAGTCAATCACTCCCAGCAAGGATCTGCTGTCAGCTCCTGCCTTACCTTCCCATCGAGTCCTCGGTCTTTCCGCTGGACGTCTATCTTGTGGTCTATCTTTTAGTGCACTTCTGAGCAACCGTTTTTCGTCCATCCTTTCTACATGGCCCGCCCATTGCAATTTGTGTAACTTAACTCAGGTAGGTATGGGTGGTTCGTCAAATGATTTATACATCGTTGTTGTAACGTAGTCTCTTCTCTATTCCTTGTTTGATGGGGCCGTCGATTTCCCGGAGCATTTTGCGTTCAAATATGTCCACTGTCTTTCTGGATTCGCTCGTGTTTCTCTTCCATGTAACAACACAGGTTTTACAAGTGATTTGTAAATACAAAGCTTATTTTGCAAGTGCACAACTCTAGACCTTAGAATGGAAAGTATGGTGTAGTAAGCTTTATTTGCAGCGTTTATGTGGCATTTAATCTCGTCTTTTTTGGTGCCCCTTTTATTCAGGTTGGCCCCAGAGTGAGCTGAATACAAGATAATTTAACAATGCATTCAAACTTCAAAAACTCGCTATGGGAACGATTGAAGTGTTTAAAGAGGTTTTTAACCAAATATTTCAGGACCGTATGTGTTTATCTGAGTGTATTTTAAAAATAGGGTGTCGCTTAGAAAATTTTATGAAATTTAAAATTAAAACCCATTAAATTTACTGTAAAATGTGGTTGTATGTAAATGTACCCTCAGCATCCGGACTGAAAATGAGCTCCAATCATTTGGTTACCCTAGCAATAACATTTAGAATATAGGCATCAAAATCGAGCATTGGATCAAAGGTAACACAAAAATCCTTAGAAGAACTCACAAGAGCGAGTGGAATGCAATTTAATAGGGTTTAAAGCCCACGGCAGAACAAAACGAGACCTGGCCCGAAGTAATGTGTCAAACGGTTCTAGGCTGGGTTCTCAGGTTGACAGTGGAGGTGTTTAGTTGGTAGTCCAGTTGCGCATGGGAGTCCCACACTCTGTGCATAAATAGCATTCACCTCCCTACCACAAAAAAAGGCTAATATAAAGCACATGAGAAATTGGCACTCTAGAAATTCAAGATGAAGGTAGTTTGATGTGCGTCGGTTACTACTACACAACTTCCACAACAAGGGAGACTCCAACGCACCTGCAAAATCAACCAGACGAGCCGGATGCTTTGACAAATTCTATGTAATTGTTACACCGAAAAAGCAAAAGACTGAGATTTGACATTCTAGAAAGACTGGAAGCTTATAAACATAGAAAGATAGACGGTAACCAACGAACAACTGACGAAAAACTTTGACGCAATTTTCTCAGTACTGGACCACATCCTTCAACGAAAGTGCAAGTGAGACAAACCAGAACAAACGGATATTCAATAAAACAACAAAAATTAACACCCCCCGATAACCCTATATCTGGCCTTATCTCGGGCCTACCTGCTTAACCCATCCAACTCCTATATAAAATCATCGATATTTCTACTTGATGTATCAATGTCTATTCTTGTTATTTTAAAAAATATCACCTCTTGAAATGCGATACATTTTAAATATCAACACACGGAACCTATGCGGACTGGATGCAATGAAGTAAGGTAAAAAATTTGTTATTTGTGGAAAAATGGGAGTAAGTCATTGAAATGGCTCATGCTTTGTACTTAAAAAAGATGAATTAGCTATTTTCTCTAAAGCTTAAGCTTCAGGGAATTAGAACGTTGGAGTTTTTATGTATTAGTGCTGGGGGCAAAAGGATAAAATCATTGATTTTGGAGTTGAAGAGGCAACACACAATTTTTTTTAAATACCTCGCCTTAGCGACTCAAATCTGATTTATCTGCTCACATTTATTATATATTCTCAGCTTCTCTCCCAAAAAGGCAAAATGAAACGAAATAGGTCAATATATTGAATTAAAAGGTTATATACTACTCGTATGTCTCAAAATGGTCAATAAATTAAAAAAAAAAAACTGTAAAAAAAACTTATTAATCTCTTTTTTCACGTATTTCTGATAATCCAATAAAAAACTTGGCTAACGTTTATTATCGTATCAGTGCTTATTGTCAACATAGTTAATTACTTGGAACTTGGAATCTCGCTAACGATACCTTTATTCTAACTACCTCCACTTCAGACATAATCCATCATATTTGTTTCTAATTAACAATAAACAAATTATCACTAGTTCACATTGAGATTATCTGTACTATTCCGCATTCACACAAACTTTACCTAAACGTTTACTCTTTCCCGAATCCAATCCTCAATATTATTATCCTTGCGAACGTACATGGAATGTTTATCCGGCAATAATTAAAACTACATGGAGAGCAGCCAGAAGAGATGTATCCAATGTTTAGCTAAAATTATGACTGCTATGGAAACTGGAATGGATACAGAACTCCCTAATGTGTATTTTCGTTGGACGAAATTAAATTTAGACGCCACAAATCGTAGGTATCATCATAGATAATATTTCACTTTGATGTCGACCAATGTCATAATCTCCTGACAATATTTCAATATTGAAAAACATTAGAGACCAACGTGCACAAGTTTGCAACGTTTGCCAATGTGGACCTTCACGGGAACCGGAACCAGGATATTTTCTCATACTGCCATAGTACAATTAGAAAGAGCCAACCGGATGTAATGTATGAGAGATTTTACTAAGGTTGACTTTATGTTTTCATTTGTTACCGTCGTCCCTAATGATTGTTGGTATGGGATGTAGATGCAGACAATCATCCACACTATGAAGTTGGAGCAATTATACTCGAATTTACCTGGACATAATTCTACGTTTCGTGTAAAGGAAAGAAAGTTAAGGGGTGGATCCATTTGTAGTACCAAGAGAAAGTCTTTTTTCTGTGTAATCAAAAAATGATATTGAAATAAATAATAAGATAGTGTCGAAATTATTGTTAGACTGACTTAATAGTCACTGAAAGGAGGATTGGTGAGTTTGAGTTACAATCCGTTCTGAAAGGGCACCATATGTAATATTCGAGAGAAATGTTATTGAAGTGAGCCAGGGATAAGATTCAAAGATGATTTCAAAAGAACATTAAAAAAATAAAAGAATCAATACGCCATAAAAAAGGTAATAAGAACAATTATAGGAGCAGTGCCGAATAAGTTCTATCCGTTTCATTTGCAGTGGTTATCGTTTTTAGCTTCATTACTTTGAAACAAAAAATTGAATAAGCCCTGTTTCTATTTTATGTTATTCTTTGAAAGACATATTGAAGTCAGTTTCGTTATTTTTGCCTCCTAAAATTACTTTTTATTTTCCGATTTTAAGAAGCTGAATATATGTTTTAGCTTAGGGTAACAATTAGTTGCGTAACGCAAATGTCTGCACTTCATAGATTCAGTACAAAACCATTCTAATAAGAGCGTATCCCCGTCTACTTGATTTTTTTATTTTTATTCAAATTCGCATTGGAACGTTAAAGTCCTTCTTGTAAGGGCTGTTTCATCAAATGATTAGACAAAACTGTCATAAACGAATTGGCATCCCAATGTATAACTACGATCATTATTTTGATCGAAACAAAAGTCAATAGAACCACAACCCTGCTATTCAATAGCTTTCGAATCACATTAGTGAGCCTTAGCCGTTCCATTCACGCGAACTGTGCCTCTAAGCAATAAGTACATGTTTGGGAACATAATCATACTTACATCAAATCTAACATCATAGTTTTTACGGGTAAGCTTCTACCCTCCACTAATAGGAGTAGTAGGAGTCGTCCCCAAACTGATCCAAAAAATGGTAAAACAAGACAACCTTTCTGAGCCATACTATGCTGAAAATTTACATGGAAATAATTTCAACAATAAGTTTTACCGTAAAAATGCTTAATAGGAGTATGAAAATAGAGAAAAGTCAATTTTAAGATAATCGAGCTCAACGTCACCATACTTTACAATTTTATATCCACGCAGCAGATAGTGAGCATTTCTTGTCCGTTCAGGCTATGTCGACACGCAACGGAACTCACTGAAGAAGAAGATGGAAGGACTCGTAACTAACACAAAAGGTGATGAGTATATTTAAAAAAAAAAACTAGCAGCCGGAGGGTACCGCTAATTTGAAAGTTCCAGCTGCAACAATACAATTCCAGCATCAGAACTAATTCTCCTGCGTAACATAAAAACTCATCATCGATTTCAAACAAAAAGGTAGTTTAGAGTTGCGGTTGTGAGGGCTGAATATCTTGTGTCAGATCTCGGAACAGACAAAAATATTTTAAGTTTCACATTATATTATAACATAAAAGCATTTAGCCATAAACACTGTTGCTCTAAAATATGCGACAACCTAACGTTTTCTCAAACAAACAGGTCCTGGACCCCGGCTGTTCTATCAAATATAATCATGGGCACTACTCGTCTAGTCACAATTTTTCCCTTAAGCCTTAATATGAGCCAAAATCTTCACTTCCCAAAAGTCTAACACCTTTACACCATATTTCAATAATTGATCCGTCCTGTGCACTGCGTTCCCTACAACTTCCTATGAGCAAGCAGAGGATAACACCTATCCAACACACTTGACAACTACAACCCACGTATTTTATATTTCAATGGCGGATAATTTTACTTTCAGCAAACTAAACGTTAGTTTACCGCATCTTCAAGAAAAGGGACACATGCAGATTCAATCGAATTTAATGTACTTTTTCTTAATTTACCGTATAAATAGAAGAAGAAGATATTCAATAAATTCAAATGAACACCTACTCGATTCACCTTGTTCTACAATACGTTGGGGGTCTCATTTAAGGCTTGCTCAGTCCGACAGAGCTAAATTCCCGAACTCATACTTTGTGTCTACATTCAAATTCATTCCAGCCATTTTCTAATGATTTCTTGACCTAGTACTTCTAGAAGTCTTCCTTGCCCCTAGAATCATACTCTTCAACTAACTCACTTAATTTCCAGATGAGAGCCCAAATCGCGCTAAAATTGGCCTCTTATAATTTTTCTAGGCGCCAATACGGTTACCGGAAAAAATTTACATTTTTTTCTCGGAATCCTTTTCCAACCCAGTTTGTTCCCTTATTCCCATTCGTTTTGTGTTTGCGAGTTGGCCCCTGAACTGCAATCATCGGACAACGACATTATCGCTGTTGACAAATCCATTTGAGAGTTCGATATATTTTTATTTTTAAGGGTTCGTCCACATTGTCGTATCGAGCGATTTTTAGATGCAAATATAAACACACTGCGACAAGTTTTGCAAAGGAACTGTTTAAGACCATCAGTATGAATTTAGATATGACGATCACACAGAGAGCGGCGGCATAACTGTGGCAAGAGGCGGCTTGCACGTTGCAGGTAATAATTAATACTGACAAGCACGAAAAACCCCGAAATTGGTAGCAGAGCCACCAAAGATAATATAAAAAGCAGGAAACAACCTATTCTAAAATTTCCATAAAATTTTACCTATTTAGAATATCCTTTATCTAACCGTTATCTTTATACAATATTATTAGCTTGGATTTCGTTTAATGCAACTGTCATTTTATTGCCGCTTCAATGATTAGATTGAATAAATGTTAAAAAATCTTTCAAAAACTGTTGCATTGTTGCGCTATGCAAGAATCTTCCAGGCATGCCCGCTCAAATGTCCATACGATGTGTGCCTGCGCGAGTATCACAAAAACTCTCTGCTAAACTGGCTTTAGGAAAAATCGCAAATTCCTGCGACTACTGACCTGGCCAGAATGGTCGCAAAGACGCAGTGTGTGCACTTCCATTAAACCATATGTAACTGGCGATCCATCCCCAATGGCATCGAAAAGTTCGTTAAAATTATTGTCCGGGATATTTCTGCCGAATTTTGTATCGTGTTTACGACTTAGTATAACAGTGCCACCTGTGTTTTATCCAGGCCATCTTGCCTGCCAATCAAAATGGGACAGGCTGCGCAGGGACCTCTACAGGGAGACGGGAGAGCTCACCTCGGATGGTATAGTCGTGGTGATATTTGAATCAGTTGACAAATGGAACCAGGTGACACATTATGTTCGTGCATACTCACAGCAGCCGGAGGCGTTGGGACTGGGGGATCGTCTAACTGGCAATTCCTCTTCCCGCTAGAAGAGGGATCCCCAGCTTGAAGGCGCCTAACGGGGTATTGGCTGCGTAACCCAAGTTGTTGATTCTTGTCATCTGAAAATTTGTCTCAGACTCTAGGATAGTTACAAAGCCCTTCTAGTAGGAGAATCCTCCTGCTTACTTGAATTGTTTAGGGTGTTTTTAATCGCCCAAAAAAATTTCTTTTAAAATTAAAAAAAAAGTCTTTTCCATGAATCAAAAATACCCCCTAAAAACACATTTCATTCAAAATACCAAAAACAGGTCGATTAAGTCATAGCTGACCTTGCAAATCTATATCATATGTTACACTTTTTCCATCACACATTTGGAGCAAGAATGCTGCAAGTGCTTAAAAGTAAGATGTTGAATTTTCACAATGTAAGGCAGAAACGGATCACAATTCAAACCAGTTCCGTCCAATTTGTTTTCCTTCATATGCACCCTTTATAATTGCAGCCAGGACGTGCCGATCAGTTATGTCGATGAATTGGCATGAAAATTGACATTTTTCTTTTTCCCAGAGAAGTTTTATTAACCAGATACCTGATGAAAGATACGCTGATTAAACAAACTGAACACGTTAATTATTTTAGAAAGACGTTGATAAAAAATATGCAAGTCCGTTTTAACTTGGAGGATCTGTGTTTTAACAAAACATATAACTTGCCGACATTTCAAGATCCCTGCCACAAGGACTTGTGTGAATGGGTTTGTAGAGTTGCGCTCAGAAAACGTTTTAAGCTATCTTCAGACCATGAAAATGATGATTCGGATCCAAAAATGAGGTCCAAAAGACACCATGTCGATCCAGAAACTCATAAAATGTTTTGTAGAATCTACGACTGAGCAGCCATCTGAAAAGCAACCAAAGAATGCCACTCTTGAAAAAATTGTCCACTACATTGCGTGAGCAAAGGCTGACAGAAGAATAAACCATATAAATGGTGGGCTTTAGTACCAATAAGAGTGTAGTACCCATTTGAAGTAAGTTTGCTAAACGATACTTAATCACACTAACAAGCAGACTACTTTCTGAGATAGGTTTGATATGTGAAGAAAAACGTAACTGACTTGATACCAATTATGCAGAAAAAATTGTTTACTTTTTCATTACAATCTGGCCCTTTTGGACTTTCGAAAAAAGCCAACCTAATTAACTTCAACATGACATGAGTGATTTTTGGCTATTTTGATATATTCATGATAATAATCAATACTAAGTGCATTTTGTTTTCTCAGAAAAATTATAGTTTGATCATCTTTAAGTCTATAGTTTTTTTGTTCACTAAAAGTTAATTTTTTATTGAATATCAAATAATATTAGCTACGAGGGTCATTCAATAAGTACTTAGCCTACAGAAGAAAAACGAAAATTTTGGAAAGGTGGCAACTTATTTTTCCACATAATCTCCTTCAAGCTCGATACACTTGACTCAGCGATGCTCTAACTTTTTCAACCCGTCCAAAAAATACATTTTCTCGAGGGCTGCAAAATAGGCCTCCGTGGTGGCGATGACCACCTCATTCGACCCAAATCTATTCCCGGCGAGTGATTATTTCAGGTTTGGAAACAAAAAGTAGTCGCAGGGGCCAAATCTGGAGAGTACGGTGGATGGGGCAGCAATTCGTAGCGCAATCTGACCAATTTGGCCATGGTGACGGCGGAGGTGTGAGTCGGCGCGTTGTTGTAGTGGAAGAGCACTTTTTTTCGCCAAGCGGGGCCACTTTTTCTTCAATTCGATGTCAAATCGGCCCAATAAGTCTGCATAGTAGCACTCCGTTTTCTAAACGGTGGCCATCCCGTTTTCGGCCGATCAAACAGTCTTCGCCTTCTTCGGAGCACGTTCCTCGGGTGGAGTCCACTGTTTCGACTGTTCCTTGGTCTCTAGTGTGTACTAGTGAATCCATGTTTCGTCGACAGTCACGAAACGACGCAAGAACTTCGCCGGATCGCGCTGAAACAGCGCCAAACACGTCGCCGATGTGGTCTCACGGTTGCCGGTGTGAGCAAACGTGGCACCCATCGTGCCGGCAGCTTTCTCATGCTTAGTTTTTCGTCTATAATATCATGCGCCGTTTCTTTTGCGATGCCCATAGTCTCAGCTATCTCGCGAATCTACTGAAACTTGGACAGTAGGCTACTAAAAGAATGTACTGCACAACGGTAAAACCCTTTTGTAATAGCAGGGCCGTCGGGCGGTGAGGCTAAGTACCTGTTGAATGACCCTCGTATTATTCGGTATTCGATGAATAACAAAAAATGTCTAGTAATCTCTAGCTAATAATATGAAATTCAATATTTCATCGCTTTGAAAATACGTAAAGAGTGATTCAACCGAAACGCACGATGACAATTGTGAATAAAACAAAAAGTTTTCACAAAATTATGTTAGTATTTTTTATTATAAAAGAAGAATCTATGACAATTATGTGTGAAATGAAATATTGCCCAAATGCTTGCCACGGCTATGGCGGTATACTTCAATCCGATGGTCCATATTTTCATTGACTCTGAGACATTATTGAGGTTCAATGTCGTTTATGTGCTGAATTTTCTCATCCTTTTGCTCTTGAACTGTTCTTGGCTTATTGACGTACACTTTTCTTTTTAAATATCCCCAGAGAAATAAGTCCAACGGTGCCAAATCACATCATCGTGGCGGCCAATTTACATCACCACAACGTGAGATAATGCGACCATTGAATTTCTCGCGGAAAAGAGCCATTGTTTCGTTGACTGCGTGGCGAGTAGCACCATTCTATTGGAACCACATATCGTCCAGGTCCATAACCTTAATTTCTGGCCCCAAGAAGTCCGTTATCATCGCGCAATAGTGAACACCATTCATGGTAACTGATTGGCCGTCCTCATATTCGAAGCCTATAAACCGCACCACACAGTCACTCTTTGTGGATCATCGGGTTTCAATAATCACTCGTGGATTTTCATTGGCCCAAATGCGGTAATTCTGCTTGTTAACAAATCCACTGAATTGCTGAAGATGATTTCCTTTGTAAGGCGCCATTCCCTTCTGTCTGTTCAACCAACCATTCGGCATATTACTGACGCTTGAAATGGTCGGTAGACTTTTGCTCTTGAGTTAATTGAACCTTGTAAGCGTGGAAATTCAAATCTTTATTCAAAATTCGCATCAGTGATGTTCGTGAGATGTTCAATTCTTGGGCACGACAATGAGTCGAGGTTGACGGCTCTTCTGCCACACTATCGCGAGCAACAGCAATATTTTTCGTAGAACGAACTAGGCGAGCATGCACAAGTAATTTCACATTTCCTACAGACCCGGTTAGCTGAAATTTGAGCACAATTCTCCCGATTGTGGACACATTCGATCGATTATGCTGACCAAAAAATCACGAAGTGTACGAAATGCAATTTTGATTTGAACGCCCATTTTCGTTAAAGGCTTCGACAACCTTAACGCACTGCTCAATTGTGTACCTCTTCATGGTTGAATTTAACACTGAAACAAAGAAATGTCAAATTAAGTGGCGCGAAAAACTTGACGTTAATCTGTGGCCCACAATTAACATCATGCATTATGGTTGGACCACCCTGGATGTTGATGAAATTTGCCAATAGGGTAGAAAAGGTAGACTTCAGAATCGGGTCAGTATATCAAAATGGTGGCTTGGCAAAGTTCGAATTTTGAAAGCTTCTTAAAGCTACAATTTATAATTGGTTTTTAAGAAACCCCAAATCAAGGTAGACGTTGATGAGATATTGGACTAAAATGTATCAGAACCAAATTTGATTCCTATGGGCACTGCAGATTTTAACAGTCGAGGAATTAAATTCTAATAAACAGGGCACAATGTATTCGAAAAACTGAATTTTAATGGATTTGAAATGAAAGCAAATTGCCACTAAAAAGGGTGAAATAAAAACCTTTCAGGAAAAAAGAAAACCCACTTTAAAATGCCCTAAAAAGGATGAAATAAATTTTATAGAAGTGGTGTCAAATCAATTTTCCCGTTTGAACATAAAAACTTGTATTATGTGCACCATTAGAAAAGAAACTGGGAAAAACTGATATGGCACCGCTCCCATAAAATTGATTTCATCCTTTTTAAGGCATTTCGAAGCCGGTTTTCATTTTTTTCTAAAAGATTTTTTTGTCTGAATAATTTGAGAAGATTCGATGAAAATTCTCATGTCAGTTTCGACAGAAAGCTCATATAATTGGAAATCCGTGTTCTGTTGTTGTTGCTGTAAATGCTGAGAATTAAATGCCCGTAACTTCCATAAATATAATTTATTTCGTAAGAAACTTGCGAAATGTAAGAATTCTACATTGTACTACCTTAATATTGAATATTATTGAATTTAAGTTCACCTCTCCAAATTTATTGAGAAAAGTATGAAATTTACAAACCATACTTTTGTTAACAGATTTGAACGAACTTCGTCTTCTAAGGTATTTGTTGTTGAACTGATGAAGATTTACCTCCAAGATTTTTTCATATTTTTCAAGTCACACACGTCTAATGTCAAGGGGGGTTATACATACATCTAATTAAGTTTTCCTCCGCCTGAGTGGAGCAACCATTGACTATTTAAAACCTGTATTGAAAAGCACTCATCAATATCTTTCATTTGATACCACATATGACCATCTTTAATTGAAAAAAATGGTTAAGGTTCGTCCCTATAAACAGAATCTCCTTTGATAATTTTTTCGATACCCGAAAGTTCAAGAGATAATCACTTTTGAGATACACCAAATTTGGTGTCTGTAGCTACGGAGAAAAATTGCAGTGCCATACGGACGGACAGACAAACAAGTTGCCATTTCAATAGGATTATATGTTATGTGATAACACACACCCTTTGAAAACAATACAAATCTTCATCCATGAATTCCCGTAAAAGTGGCGCATCAGAAAAATATCAAAATCATTTTCCAATCATGCCGATTGCATATCAAATATTCACATAATCAATTGAACCACACCAAATCTATATACCAGCGAAAAGCGAGAAGAGCAAAAGGATATTCGCGTGAAATATTTCAGCTTGCAATCTAACCCTTCAATTTACCGTGGAGTAGTGAGAAAAAACACGATCTGCATACTCCTACGTAAGCACTAAGTGGTAGTATGCAATATTAGCAGTGGTATTAAGTTGAACTTGTTAACTATTTTCGAGTTGAGCAATTGCAACCATCCAACGTTCGTACACACCTTGCGGAAACGTATAACGATATTGAAGAGCGTACGTTTAAATTATTTAAATCTTTTGAAGCGAAAATTTGCATTCCCTAGCACTGAGTGTGAGTTTGATCAAATGCAACTCTGAATAGATAGTGTTGGAATGGATCCGAGATTTTCTGATGGGAAATAAAATCCTAAAAGGAATTCGATTAAAATTTCGTAGGCTTGTTCTGTGTTATGTGCGAAATTGGCTAGTATGGATGCGGATTAGCAGTATTATTTTCAAGAATGTGTCACATGTACAGATGGCAAAATTTTTATTATTTTTATTAATGGGAGAAATGCAAGAAAAATTATTTTTGAGATTTCGTCAGCGAAGGTACTCATCAGATGCTAACTCTGTCTTCGATGGATTAGCATGATTTTAATTTACATCTTAAGTAATGCTCATAACTCTCTAATTTTTATTTAAGTCAATTACATTCCTCCCAATAAATAAAAATTAATTTAAGTTTTTTCCATCTTCACATAGAATTCTTTTCACGAAGTTCGTGCATTAGCTATTATGGCTTAGTAAGCCCAGCTGATAACCCGTCAATTAGTAAGCGCTAGATTACTCTCACAAGTGATCGTAAAATTTAAATTCGATATACACAACTAGCAAATGCTAAAATTAAATGTAATTGACCTAAATAAAAATTTAAAAGTTATCAACACTACGTAACTTCTAAATTGAGGCCGTGCTAATCCATCGAACCAGCTTTAAGTACAAAAATTCTATAATTTTTGGAAATATGTAGTCAACCATCAAAATTCGTAACCGGTTGCACTGATGAAATTATTTTAACGGCTAGTGTGGACTCACTTTGGGTACTTTTCAAAAAACAGCAAAGGAGTCTGCGCAAAAACGAGATAATGTACTTAATTAGCATAGTTCTCACAATGACTTCATATCCATGCAAATCTAAGATATGAATCCATACAAATCTAGTGAATGAATATTGCTTTTTTAAGGGGATTTGTACTGCTTATAAAATCCTATTAAATTCGGTTTCGTTTGTCCATTTGTGTGTTACAGCATTTCTTTCAAAACTGTAGCAGCCACAGACGTAAATTAGAAGTGGTACCCCTTGAAAATTTGGCGACTTACATATATTTCACCGCTCCCAAAGGGGTGGTCCCACTATATCATACACCATGACGATTGTCATCGTTCGTGATCACGAGCGACTTTAGCTCCTGAATTGAATGAAATTTGTCGGCATTATCTAGTTTCAATCCATATCATTTTTAATCACTTTTGGATTCCAGCTGGTGTATCGTTACGGTTGTTGATATCGTTAGCTTGCGGTTTGAAGTCTCCTTTCTGGGTTTTTCGATTGCACTATGCCAGTTTTTTTTTTTTTGGTTGGGAGCTGAATGCCATTTACGCGCTGAGTGTGGGACTTGCATGCTCGCAAGCGGCTGGACTACCCACTCAATACCTCCTCTATCAACGTGAGAACCCAGCCTGGAGCCGTTTGACACATTACTTCGGGCCAATTGTAGTTTTCCTGTGCTGTGGGGCGCGTTCAGGCGGGAGGATCAATCCTGCAGCTGGAGGGGAGAAGGGAAGATAAATTGCCAAACAAGTGATCCCCCAGCATTTCCGCCCATAGCTGCTGTGAGTCCCTTCTTTCTTTTAAGACTGCCCGAACCTAATATACCACATGGTTCCATTTGTCAACTGATCCAAGCATCACCACGACTATATTATTTGGGGTGAGCTCTCTCGTTTCCTTGGAGAGGTTCCGTCATAGTCTGTCATATTTTTTGCACACAAAAATGCATGGCAGGCACTGTCTTCCTCTCTTGGGTAAAACCGACAATCTAGGACCATGGCTTACCAATCTTGTGAAGTTAAGACAGAAAACAACCATACTTGCTCAAAAGCTGCATGATATGGAAGTCAGTCTCACCATACCTTCGATTTAGCACCACCTTCCTTTCGTGCTATTCAGCCAAGACTGCTGCTAATTGATGAATGAGCGCTATATCTCCTCGTAGGCAACCGTATCCCTGCCTTGACAATTAGTGGTTTTGTTTACGTTCCATTTGTAAACTTGATCTTATAAGCTTTTCCATATAAACTGTTGTACGTCATCTACATTCCAATAGAGAACTTAGTAATTGTTATTCTTGAATTCAGTGGTGCTCAACCCTTTAATGGCTCGTGAACTTTACGGACGATTACAACTTTTTATGAACTGTCGGATCTTTTCAAAATCTTCTTCTTACATTTTACTAAGTTATTATTTCTGACATTTAAATATTTATAAAAGTAAAAGTTAATTTAGTAATTTAGTTCACGTAGGGACAAGTGTAGACTGTTTTTGATTTGGCAAGATTGTTTCACAATTTTTCTTCATTTTAGTCAGCTTGCCCACATACAATTAAATGCTACACCTATAATAACCAGAAACCTCAAACTTTAAATTTGTTGCCAATAAAAGTTACTGTTAGAGGTCGTTTGACATAGAGTTTTTTTAGGTATTCCTGCAACGTTCTACAAAATTAGAATTTAATTCTCTAATAACATCACTTTCCGTTCTGATGATTGTCGTTTTGTGATCTTAACGGAAATGATTCGGTTGGTGAACGAGCAGAAGAAAATGCTGGATAAAACCCAAAGCCAACTGGATCCTCGCCTTAATTTGGAGATGTCAAATAGGCGTGGTATGACTGGAATCTTAACATCCAACTCTGATCTAGCTACCCCCATAGTGTTAGCTCCAGCAGCAATTATATCTGAAATATCAGTAGCTATCTCTAACACTAATTATAATAGTAGTCAAGGTGCGATACCTAAACAAAAAATGATAAATAGTGAACGAAAATTACCAGTTCCGACTGAGACTTCATCGCAACTCCAAGATGCTATATCAGATATATTTTCGCACTCAGCTTTTAGTCTGATTTTGAATAGGGTGACGTCATTGCATATCCTGAATAAGGTCGTAAAACATGTAAATCTAGAAATTTGTAAGACTTCAGTTTTAAAAGTGTTTACCCTACCTTTGCGTATATTCGCGCTTTGCCCCTGACACTTCTCTGGACAAAAAAATTCATAGCGTCAAAGGTGGACCAGAGTTCCGCAATCGTGGTCTGTATTAAGCCAACGCATGAAAATCGCTACATGTCATCGTTCAAGATTAATATTTCCGACAGTGTAAATAATATTTTAGACTCTGAAATTTGCCTCAATGGTGTTGTCGTGAAAGAGTTTATACCTCCAGGTAAAAAAAATTTTCGCAAACGCAGGAGGCATAATCAATTAATCATTTATTATCAAAATGCAAAAGGATCAAGACCATGCTCCATTTTTTCAAACTTTCACTACACTTGCATTAGATGATATATTTTTGATTTCAGAATCCTGACTGAATGAATCGTTGAGTGATAATGACTTATCTTGTTCTCATGAAATTTTTAGACCTGATCGGGATACTGTTGCAACTACGGAAGTCACCGTAGTTGCAGACATTAGTTTCTGGCAGAGGGATGCTTAAGCCAGGGTAGCATACTGAGGCCGGCTAGCGCTTGACCATGTCGCCACCTTGCAGATAAAAACTTATCACAAAGAGGAATGGACGGAAGAGAAAGGGATCATCTTGAGAAATTAAAGAGAATTTTAACGTAATACCTCATGGCCATTTTATTTAACAAAATGAAAGGAAAAATACCACTCTACAATTATAATTGCTGATCGAATATAAAAGTATCGACAAAGTAATTATGAATTCAAAAGTAAGTTGTATTAATTTGTAAAGCAAAAATTAAATTTAATTTAAAGCAACAGAGAAAAATAACTCACCCCTTTCCAGTCTCTGGAGCGCCCTATAACTGGGGTGGAAACACTGAAAAATTAAATTTTTGTTTTCTTCCTTTTTTTCAATTCAGCATAAAAAGGATGAACTTTAAAAGTAAATCTAACGGCCACTACTTCAAGTGCCAGTGCCTTGGAGTAATTCAAATTCAAACGACAATGTATTTTTATTTAGGTAGTCCATTCATTGTGCTCATGTTTTCTGCTATCAGTTTTTCACCGATTTACCATAGAGCTAGCATAGGAGTCATTTGTCGTTTCTCACTAATAAATAATTTTCTACCCAAAAATCCACTTCTCAAATCTACATTCGTGGACATTCTTTCGTGTGAAATAAATCATTCATCACAACCAAATATTATCTTGCACGATAAATTAATTTCTTCAATCCAGAATTCATAAGACTCAATCTTGTCTTCTACGATATATTAATTTCAATCATCTAAAATTAAAAAAAAAATCCTTTGAATAAAAGATACTCTTCACTATTAGAATTTTCCCCTATCTAAACTTTTTATCCATCTAATCGCTAAATCATCAAAATACTTCTATTTATTCCACAATTTTTTCTTCTTTTTGTTAAAATGATCCCAATTTAGATAGAATTTGCCCAGCAATTTCCGCAAATTCACCTGAATTAATCGCACAGTTCCCAAAAGATCTCCCACTCTCAAGTAACCAAGATAAAAAAACTGACGAAAAACTTACTGCCACCTTAATCTCGCCAAAACTCTCCCTAGTCAAGAGTTCACCCGCCGGAAACTGCCGTTGTTGGCGCATCCCATTCGAAAAGCGCACAGCTGATGCTTGCTTGGTTGGGTTTTCTCAGCTGTGCGCTTAACGACAGTCCGCGCCGTTGCCACACCAGCAGCCAGCTAATGCAAACTGTGGTTGCCAACAACGATCAGACGTTTGCACCAATCAATAGTATTGTAAAATCTACTGAATGACGTGAACAAATGTTCGATGTTGTTGTTAGTGTCGCATATTGGAAATTAGTTACTTCAGGTAAGATGTCATGAGCAATTTTTGGGTGCTTGAATTTTTAACCTTTGATCGGTAATAATGAAAAAGTCAGCTAGATGAGAATTAATTTCTAACATGCGAACCCTGTTGATCGCACAATACTTCTGTGCCATCGAAATCGGACGGTGGAGGAGTTTTGATTGGTTTCAAAGCCCATTTCTCCTGTTATGCGTGTAATGACTTTCTTTCTCCCCCTCCAGTGGAATATATATTAGTAAGGATTCTTATCCATCCTGATTAATACCTTTGTGTTAGATTCCCTACAATTCCTCTGCTCAGCTTTATGATTTTATTTTTTGTTTTTGATAACTTGTCCAATTATATCTAGTTGAATTTCCCTCATGACTATTTTATTCTATGTGGTGATTTCAATGCGCCATTGTAGTGCGGGGCTTTAAAAATGAGCCAAGAATTTCTACTAATAATCGAGTCTCTCATATTCTTTCATGCTATCTATCTCACTATTTCCTTTATCAAGTCACTAAGTATAAAAATTGCTCTGGTCACCTTCTTGATTATTTCTTCATCCGCACATCCTTATTCAACAAGTTTGAGCTCCATGGTTCTAATTTATATGCTGATCTTAAACACTATCTTCCACCCTTCTCTTATGTAGTAAATTTCACTGGCGTGCATCGCAGGAAACTTCAATTTCACAAAAAGCAACTTTCATGCCGTCTCGATCGCATTATCTGAAGTAGATTTGAATTGTTCGCTGCTTACTACATAAAGAAGCCATTTCTAAATTCCAAGAGTTCTTAAATATCCTTATTGCTGGGCTAACGCCTGTCTATCGTCGCGCTAAGCAGTCTTATACGTCATGGCTTACATGGGGAGTCAGTACGTGCTGCTCTTTTTAATAAAGAAAGAGCCAGAAAAAAAAGATGGAACAATGTGGTACAACTGACTCCAAATTGAATATGCTAGAAATTATTTTCGAACAATCGATGTATTGCAATCAGCTAAAACGATTCTGGTCATACATAAAATCCTTTAAGTCGTATCCTGCTATACTCCATAGAATGTTTTGGGGAAATTTAAGGGCTTGTAATATAGATGCAGTTCTACTCTTATTTTCTAACTACTTTCTATCTATATACTGCAGCCTTCCATTCCTTAATAGCTTTTAACCTCTATTTATGTTCTTAGAATACCAGTTTTCCTTCGACACTCTGTAGTGATATACGTAGATATAAATGTCCGTGAAGGACTGCATCAATGGTCTGCTGCCTCGGCAAAAGAGGATGGTAGTATATCGCCTTGTCTGGGGACGCGTGATTGCGCTGGCAGGCTAGTATTGTGGTGTCGTGGGGTGGGTTCTTTTCCCCAGCACAAAACCCACTACAAAAAAAAAATCGCCTTCACGAATTCGAGTGATCTAATGCCGATTGACTGGTGTTGAGGCCGAGGTAACTTACTGAGGTTTGAGTTTGTTTATAGTCAGGAACAAACTGGGCCGGGAGAAAATAGTAACAAACTGGGCTGGGAGAAAACAGTACCAAACTGGGCCGGGAGATCCACTAATTGTGCCCCGTTGCATTTGTTTTTCTCTATTTTTTGTTGCGTCGTAGGACTGAGAGTGACATTTCCTTTTTTCTTTGTACGTTCACCACCCGTATTCATAACAAATCGGTTGAAAGTTGAAATTTCGGAACACTTTTATGTGGTTTTCGGGCAGTTAGCTTGTGTGACTGCTCGATTACTACAATTCTGCATTGTGAAGTTGAAACAATAATCAACAATATCAGAAGTAGTGTAGGTCCTTGTCCTGATTGGATTCCTGGTTCCTTCATTGAATGTCTTCTTCGAAGTTATCTGCTCCACTGGCCATTTTGTTTAACATCAGCTTGAGTAGTGATATCTTCCCTGTATCGTGGAAAGCAGGGTTCATAACGCTCATATTTAGGGCTGCTGATCTCTCTAAGGTCACCAAACTACCATCTACTATCTATTCTTTCAACGTTCCCAAAAATACTTCAGAGTGTTGTTTATTACCCATCGTAACCCCACTGATTTCTGTGCAGCAACATGGTTTTTTACTACATAGGTCGATCATCAGCAATTTACCTTAATTTACGGACTATGCCGCTCAAGCTATAGCTATAAATTGACACTATATACACCGATTTCCGCAAAACCTTTGATTCTAGTAACGAAACGAAGACATTATGGCTTCCTTGCAGGATTGCTCTTATGTGTTTGTTCATACCTTGCTGGTCATTGTTTTGTGCGTCCAAATAAGTCAAATTCTCCTAAATTTGGTCTTGGTTCTTTTCATTAATGATCTGTCCCTTGTCCTTGATTCCCCGTCACTATTTTATGCTGATGATCTGAAGACTTATGGGAAGATTATTCAGTACTTCAATTGTACGCTGTTGCAATAAGGCTTGCACAATTTAAACCAATGGTATGCATTAAATTATCTGCATCTAAATATCTCCAATTATCAAACTACTTGGTTTATGTTAAAGCATTGTTCTATCTTATATGGCCATCAAAAAAACTTTAACTTGTGCTACTTTTGCAAGAGACCTAGGACTTATTTTTGACTACAAGCTTAAATGTATTACGCATGTTTCACAGACTGTGAGTAAGGCATCAAATATATCTTGATTTATTCTGCGTCAGATTTATATTTTCAACAATATTCACTCTATTGTGAGTCTTTACTTGTCTTTTGTCTATAGAATTCTCGAATATGGGTCACAAATCCGGACACCACACTAAGAATATCTCAGTTTGAGGCTGGAAGCTATAAATGGGAAATTTATAAAATACTTATTGCTCAAGTTTAAAATACTATACCGTCCTTATACCATCCGCCTTGCTTTCTTACACATACCTTCGTTGTGTTCACGTCGTGTGTTCCTAGATGAGTGTTCTCTTTTCAGACTCCTTCACCGTCAATTGATAGGCAAGTAATTGATTAAATTAAACAGCGGTGTTCTGCTAGAGCTTCACGGACCCATTTGCAGAAACGAAAGTTTATTGCAATATAATCATGGTTCGATTACCTAGATTACACAATAGTCTACAAATAAGTCCGCTACCCTCGTCACAATTAACGTCAAGGTCCATGCATCGCGTTAAACTTGTTAGTTAAGTGGTAATGTTTCACTTTACTTGTGTTTTTATTTTTAATTGTTTTGAATTTGTCAGTTCTTGTAATTAGGATCCTTAAACGTTTTTTCTGCCGAAGATACTTATCTGGGACGTCATATGAAAGTTTTTGACGAGAGCTTTGTGTAACTGGCCTTCAAAAAGTCTTACCAGTATGGTAGAGTGCAGAAGAGGGGAGGGGGGTGTACGAAAAATATGTATCCTCCCTTCTTCGCGATTGGATACCTGCGAACCGAAAAATCTGTAGGTAATGGCTGTAGATGTCTATAAGTAAAACAACAGCAAATACTTCAGAAGTTAAAATTCACTCAACCTTGTTAATAACAGTATGATTTGCAAATTTACATTTTTCCCAATAAAATCAAACGGGTACCCTTAAATGATTAGCCTCATAGAAGATCCTTATACTCTGTAAGTTTCCATAAAATTGAACCATATTTAGTTATAGCAATTAAAATTTTTACACAACTCGATGGAATTTCCATTGAATCAGAGATTGTAGTTTTGATCTCTTAAAAATTTTCCGATAAGATGAATAGCATGAACACTTTCGAAGTCAAAGTCAAAAAAGCTTTACTGAATACTCAGCGTTATATATTTTCAAAGAATTTAAAGCAAATTACAAACAATGAAAATACGAAAACTAAATGGCCCTAATGGCCGATAGCAAATTCAAATTAATTAAAATTATAACTTGTATTCATTTAATTGGAAAAAGGAGAAAAAACCAACCATCACTATTAGCATGAACACCTTTGAGATATCATCATGTTGCAATGAAATGGACTAACAATGGTTTTTCTTTGAACATTTACATCTTATTCAAGTGTTTCTTGCGTTTATTGATTGTTGGTGACTGTGTATCGTATGTTGCGTACGAAATCATTCTAACAGGAGCCTATTTCTGTCTTTATTTCAAAATAAAATACAAAACAGTGAGTATTGCTGGGTTATCTCTTTGGAAAAAATCGTCATCACTTACCACGCGTTACTTATTTCCACAATAGCCAAACAAATGGTGTTATTCCAATTCAAAAAAGACACTCCAGACATTTTCATTAATTAGGGCTATTGTCTTTGTATCATTTTTCTTCAGTGCCAATGCTATTATTTATTTTCTACACGCCCGTTTTCTCTTTTCTCCCATAGCCTTGGTTAGCTTTCTCATTCAGAGCAATACAGCAAAGCAGAGAAAAGCTTTGCATTTACTAATTACCTACCATTTTTCCCGATTATGATTTCTATCCGCGTCTATTTTTAAGAGTCTTCTTTGTCTTCAGCTCTATCTTTCATCGTATCCATCTGACTTAAGTATACACAATGTATTGCGGCAGCAGCAGCAGGACTGATTGCCAAAAAAGTGGCTCTCTTCGTCTTTCACTACCCGTAGTGCCTAGACTACCCATTGAATTTTTCTCGGATTTCATTGTGTCGCTAGCTTGGGAAAAAGCTGCAAACGAAAAAAAAAACATTTGGCTAAATTACCAAAGTGCGTAAAGCACCATGTAATCGCTTTTTAGAGGACTTGGGGTTCCTTTGACATATTTTTGCCAGAATGAAGAATAGAAAAATACACGAAAACTTGAAATAGGAAAAAGTGGAGGCAGATCACAGGCCATCATTTTCAGAGTAATAACAGTTGCACACATATACAAACAGACAAAAGTGAAAAACAACGAACCAGAAAACGTGTCTACTATATTGTCCTTCCCATTTCCCATCGTTTTTTCCTTTTCTCTGTCAGTAGCACTCTGGCGTTGTCACTCTGTCTATTAGAATGAAGCTTTTCGGTATAAGTTTCAATTCCTGCCATTACCCAACTACTAATTCTATCTTCATGCTGAGTTTGCTCTATACTGATATATTTGTATGCATTAATGTGGAGGGTCATACTCCTGATGAAGATGCGACAAGTGAAGCAGAAATACGAGTATATGTCCTTTTTCACGTCGTGCTCATGTGGCTTGTTTCCAGGAATACAAAAAAGGACGATATTTAATACTATTTGAGTCATTGTGGGCTAAATACTCGTATATGAGAAATTGGTGAATCGTTTTGTCGTTTATGAGCCTGAAGATAGAATTTTCAACTCACTCCAACTATTAATTCTATAAATTAAATAATTTTGTAAACGTCATCGGAAATTAATAATTTTTATTGAATACAATGAATTCATCGTTAAATATCATTACGGGATTTGGTAATTATTTAGTTTAGGTGCCAAACTCCCGATTTTTTTGAAATTTCAGTATGTTATACAGTTTTTTATGCTAAAAAGAACATATATATTTATATATATATATATATATATATATATATATATATATATATATATATATATATATATATATATATATATATATATATATATATATATATATATATATATATATATATATATATATATATATATATATATATATATATATGTTGGGCGCGGAAAACATTCCTTTACGTAGTTTTTAAGGTTTGAAAATTGGGGAATGTACACTATCGTGAAAAGTTGGTATTTTGCACATACTTGATGTTGGAGAGGATTGAGAGTGGGGTGTGGGAAGAAGGGTGCCCTTCTAAAGAATAGAATGGCACCCTTCTAGTCTCAAGAGGAGCACCTTTCTATTCTATAGAAGGGTACTCTTCAAATAAATAGAAGGGTATCATAAAGTATAGAAGGGTTCCCTTCTATAGAGTAGAAAGAAGAGTACAAGAATGTTTCCCTAGAGAATAGAAGGATGCCCTTTTATAGAATACACACCTAAAGAATAGAAGGTTGCTCCTCTAGGCAATAGAAGGATGCTCCTCTAGAGAATAGAAGGGTGCCCTTATAGAGGAAAGAAGGCTGCACTTCTAGAACCCGTCTTTGCACAATATATTACAGCAGCATCGGGGATCTGCCATTTCAAATATTATAATTTAATGCCTTAAATTCCACCAAAATATTATTGAAATACAATTCCCATCCCATTTTCTTCAATTGTAATGCATGACAACATCTAATCACGATTGAATAAATGTATGGGTTGTCAATTGACGACTTATTATATTTAATGTTGGAGAGGATTGAGAGTGGGGTGTTAAAACGATGTTCTAAATTTTTAATACCCCCCACGCCCCACTCTCAATCCCCTCCAACATCAAGTATGTGCAAAATACCAAGTTTTCGCGATAGTGTACATTTCCCAATTTTCAAACCTTAAAAACTATGTAAAGGAATTTTTTCCGCGCCCAACATACATACTGTTACATGTACAAATAATTACATGTACAAATAATTCTGCGAGCTGCTGTCGCAATTGTTTTCATAATCATTAAGAACGTCAACAAATGAATTTACTCGAACCCACGAGAACCCAACAAGCATGATCAACATCTGCAAGTGACGTCACTCCATTCATTAATTTGCTCGAATCTATCAGCTACCTCTCGGTAGAACATTCGCCAATGTACGAGAAATGGGTGAATAGGTAGAGACCCTATATAAAGGTGAGCTGAATGAATGCGGGGATTCATTTCATTCGACCGCGATAAGAACTGCGATAGTGTGTGGGAAGTGATTTTCGTAATAGTGAAGTGATTTAGAAGACAATTGCGATAAGAAATTTATGGACAAGTGTTAGATTTTTTAATAGTGAAAATTAAAATTAGTGCAAGTGTTAAACTGATTATTGTGCATATTTGTAATTAAATAAACTCTTTTAACTTAAATTAAAAGACATTGCGTTTTCACTTTCCCGGAACATTAAAATTATTGGCCGCGAACCATAACACGCGACAATATATATATATATATATATATATATATATATATATATATATATATATATATATATATTCCTTTTCAGCATGAAAAACTGTATAACATGTTGAAATTTCAAAAAAATCGGGAGTATGGCACCTAAACCAATTACCCGGGATTTCTATGCGATGTGGGTGCATCGTCAAAAAAATCAAGAAAAGGTAGTTTGCTTGAAAAGCATGATGGAAGAGCCACCGTTCAATAAATTAAAAACAAGTTGGGTAGACAGACCTACGCTCATGTCAGAAGGGTTTTGTACTTAACTTACAAAATGCAGTAACCAGCAACGAATAAAATCAAGAAACATGTCAAAGACGTCTTTATTAGAGAAAATGTGAAATTCGAGAATCATACTATTAGTAACAAAGTTGAACGAATTTTGAATTCTGAGGCATTTGTTATTGTTATACCCATAAATATCTCCCTTGATCATTTTTTCAGATTTTTTAGATCACAGGTGTCCCTTAGTAAGGGAGGAAACACATTTTTCATTTATTTCCCCCTGTCCCCCCCCCCCCCCCCCCCCGAAGCAAAAACTGTCAGTTTAAGAACTGTTTTGAAAAGCTCTCATAAAGAACTTTCATTTGATACTCATTTATTCGAATCCTAGAATGGCTACAAAGCCCTTTTGCTAGGAGCTTTCTCCTGCCTCTCCAACTTGTTTCACTTATGAGCATTAATTGTAGGTACTCATCTTCAGTCATTCATTAAATTGAATCAGGTGCTCAAAGCATGCACCTTAAACGTTGAAGTTGGGAAAAAATAACTCAAAATTATTCAATCTTCGCATTTAAAACAGCCACTATTTTGTTTTACGATTACTGATACCACTAGCTGAACCGATTCTCAAAGATATACATGACACCTATCATTCCTGAAATTTTCATGTAAATCCTAGCAAAGCTGTAGTGTCTAAGTCGGTAAAAAGCCATATGTTTCCATACTTATACAGCGCATATTGTTCTCAGTTATACGGGAAAATTCAAATCACCATAACTTCGACAAAGACCATTCGATCTTTATGAAAATTACAGAGAAAATTATTCTTATAAATAGTGCTGAATTTTATTGAATTTAAGGGTCCCGTTAAGATTTTATCCAAGAAAACATAAAATCGATAAATCATACTATTACTAACAAAGTTGAGTGAATTTTGACTTCTCATGCATTTGTTGTTGTTGTACTCATAAAGGCCTACATTCATGATTTTTTTCAGATTTTTCCGATGAAAGGTGTCCAATCGCGAGGGGGGTTAGTTCGTACATTTCCCCTTCCCCTGCCCCCCTCGGTACCGATAAGGCAATTTTAAGACTTATTTTGAAAAGATCTCATTAAGATCTTTCCAACGACACCCTACTCGACTGCCAATGATGAAAATATTTTTTTGAGGGGTCACCTCCCTTTATGGGGAGACCCCCCTTAAACACCTTTGAAAAATTTTTCCACCCTTGAACTTTCAAGAAGTCACCACTTCTGACCTTTCTACAAAGTTTCATGGCTGTAGCCTCTATAGAGAAGAGGAGAAAAAGTGCTGTGACATACAGACGGACGGACGAACGGACCGACGGACACAGGTCGTGATTGCAATAGGGTTTTGTATTTTAGTACACAACCCTAAAAAGATATCACTGGGAAAAAAGATAAGTTAATTCTGTAGCAAGAAAATAATAAAAAACTAATTAATGACGGCGTTGCCTTAACTGTATTTGCTCAACAGTTGCAAGAGGAAATGCAAAACTTAATAGTTGGTAGAACAAACATTCAAGCAAATACAAAAGGGAAATAATCCAAATAATTGAAAAAAGAATTTCAAACAAGGCAGAAAAGAAAATAGAAAAAATTATATAAAGCAATCGAAATAGTTTTAAGCGCTGATGGTTTGGATGTTTGCCAAAATTATGAAACAGTGATGGAGAATACGATTCAACAGAGGAAATCTCGTTGAAGACGTGGGAAATTGTTGTAAGCCGAGTTAATCTATGGCTTTAGTATCAAACAATTAAATAAAAATAAAATGAAAATTAAAATGAAGGCATTTGGTGACCTCAAAACGGTAAGGGAAGTGCAAGAATTAACAAATGCACCTCATTTTATAAACATGCATGTCAAAAAGAGACATAAATCAGCCCTTTTTATTGAAGGGTCCGGATGTATGGAGGATCCGAATGATCTTCTTAAAATTTTGAGAGAAAGTTGTAACGAAATAGTTTTCATTAAAGTAACCAGGTTTCTACAAGGAGATGATCTGTTGAAAATATTGTTACATGTACAAAGAATTCTGCGAGCTACTGTCGCAATTGTTTTCACAACCATTAAAAACATCAACTAAATGAATTTACCCGAAACCACGAGAACCCACCAAGCATGATCAACATTTGGAAGTGAGTCACTGCTCCATTTAATAATCTGCTCGAATATACCAGATACCTCTCGGCAGAACATTCGCCAATGTACGAGAAATGCATTGAACGGATGGAGGCCTTATATAAAGGCAAGCTGAATGAATGAGGAGATCATTCATTACAACCGCGATAGAAAACTGCGATATACAGATAGTGGAACGCGAGGTAAAGGCGATTGATTGTTTGAGTACGAAGTGGTTTTAAGAAGACAGTTGTAAGAGGAATTAATTGACAAGTCAAAGTTAGATTTTAATTAAAATTGTGAAATAGTAAAATAAGTGATTGTGCTTTTTTAATCGATTTAATAAACTATTTTAATTTAATTTAAAAGACATTGCATTTTCACTTTCCCGGAACATTAAAAATAATTGGCCGCGAACCATAACACGCGACAATATGTTAGATTGTCATCAATCTTTTTCGTACGAACCTCCAAGGATAGCTGTCCAAGTGTCCATCAGCAGGTAAGGTACTTGAACTATCAGGCGGTAAGACGAGAGCAGCTTTGCAAAACTGAGGTTCGCCAATTCTTGAGATGCTACAGATTTGACCGGTTGCCTTCCACATGTGGCATGCAGCACCGCTTTGTTGAGTGCATGGAACTAAATGCGAAAATCACTGTAGTGAGCGTGATTGTACAACGTTTTGTGGATGCCCTTGATATCAAGATTCAAAATTAAACCATAAAGATAAAGTACAAACGTAATGTCCAATTAATGTTTCAATAAACCTCGTCAAGCTTGATTTATCGTTTATATCGACTGCCAGAGGAACAACGGTGAAACCTCAACTCAACAATGACGATTGCTACTCAAAATTTCAAATAATTTAGTAGCTTGAAATAAGTCTAACGAGAGGAATGAACCAATTTGTTAAACTCAAATCTGCCATCAATAATTTCTATAACTTATTAAATAAAAATAAAAATGCTGATACAATAATGCTGTTCGTCGAGAAAAATGCATATTTTTCGATTGACGTTAGTTGTCAGATCGATATTTTTGTCTTTTTGGCATGATTTGGTTTCGCCACTATTTTTTTATTTCATATCTATTTTACAGAATAAATTCCAATTACAAAATAGATGGACAGAAACTTATCTTAAAAGAAAGCTACAATTTAAGACAAAATAAACATCATTACAAAAGATGTGAACAAAAGATAACTAGACAAATTAAAATGAGATAACGTAATAAAACTAAAAACTAAGATTCCTACGCAGATTGGACTTGAACACTGCAAGCGACTCCAAAAGAGGACAAAGCTGAAGGTGAACGAGTCGATCCAATGGGGAATGAAAATAAATATCTATTCGCGTGAAAGGAATCGAGTAATATTGAGTAGATCTAGTTCTAGATGAAGGGCGTGTGCAAATCGCGTTTTAAATATTATATGATAAAAAGCCTCGAGTAAGCTTAAAAAGCAAACATTGGTAAAGATATTGTCGCCTCATGTCCAAGGAGGGAATGCCAAGGCAGATAAGACGTTCATCATATGGACGGTCGGACAGCGAGTAAATTATCTCTGCACGGACTCAACGGCATTCAAAAGGTATGTGTGACGGGGAGACTATGTTTCACATTCTAGAATGGAGTAAAAGAAGGAGATAAATAGATGGACACATTTTTGAGTGCTGAAAGAAGTGTGGGGACAGTGCAGAACAAAGCTCGCGATACGAGCTGCTCTAGGTGTCATATGGGCGATGTGGCGGTCGAATTTGGGATGTTGGTCTAACATCACACTGAGATCCTTAAAATGCTTAACTGATAAAGTTACTGAGCCACTAATCGAATAGTCAAAGCTTAAGATATTTAATTTATCGGAAAAACACATATGAAAACATTTAGGAACGTTGAGAGCAAGACGATTGATACGACACCATTCGTCCAATACATTAATGTCATTTTGGAGTATCAAGCAGTTATTCATTGAGCGAATGGTCCTGAAGATTTTAAAATCGCCGGCATAGAAAAGACAGTCGGAAGTAAAAACACTAGGAAGGTCATTGATGAAAAGGTTGAATAGGAGAGGGCTTAGGATAAATCCCTGTGGCACGTCAAAAGTTTGGGTGAATATGGCAGAAGTGCACTCGTTCCAAATTACCGAGCAAGAACGTTTACGGATAAAGGAACTGATCCAGGTAAGGAGGGGACCGGATATTCCGTATTGCCCAAGTTTGTTTATTAGAGTTTGGTGGTCAGTGCTGTCAAACGCTTAGGCGAAATCGGTATAAATCACGTCAACTTGGCAACTGGAATCTAGAACAAGAGATATGAAATTGGAAAACTCTAGTAGATTAGTAATGGTTCAACGGTCTTTCCTGAACCCATGCTGCTTAACGGAGGGAGGGAACTCTGGGCAATCTTTTCTAAAATTTTGCCAAAGGATGAAAGGAGAGATATTGGCCGATAATTCGAAGCGAAATTGCGGTTACCGGATTTATGGGTGGGGATTATATAGCACGTTTTCCTGCATCTGGGGAAACATCGATCGGAATACTCAAATTTACAAGTTTAGTAAGCAGGAGAGTGCTCCTACCAAGAGGTCTTTGTAAACATCCTAGGGTTAGAAACAGTTTTCTAATGGCGTGAATCGATAACTTGAATTATTCATTCAATACTTGGATATGAAATCGTTCAAATTTATACAAAAGATGCACAGTTTCTTTCATAAGCACAGTGCAGCCGCCATTTTAATCTAGCTTAAATGATTTTTCTGAATGCTCGGCCGATTGAACATGTTCAAGTTAAACACTATTCCTTAAATTTTCATGAAAATTGAAAGAAAATAAAAGTGCCTAAGTAAATTTTAAATATATATAGGGTTTTCCAATAAGAGGTGTTATTTTGAATAGATCTTATGATTTAATACCTTGCGACTTCTTCCTTTGGAGTCACGTGATAGAGAAAGCCTACGCCAATAGCCCAGCGTCGATTCATGATCTCAAAGATGATCGAGGACAAAGGGCAGCCACTTTGCAATTTGGTTATGGAAAATTTCCTGAAGAGGATATGGTCCTGTAAGCGTGTCGTAGGGTTATTTGCCTGATGTTGGTGTTTGCTATTAACGGCATATCTTCCTCTTTGTAATGAAATAAACATCAGATCATTGATATTAAAAGATGGCATTTTTCTTTTAATATCAAAATAACATCTCTTATTGGAAAACCCTATATCAACCATAAACACGTGTTATTGTTGTTGTAATTCCATATAATTGAAATGGCTATAACTCACTTGATTATGATTCGATCTCAATTGAATTAAATTCATTAATTTAATAATTAATTAAATTAATAAATTTGTGAACATATATACCTTAAGAAAGTCTATATAATTGCAAAATTTCAAGAAGGTTCAAGGTACCGTTTCGATTTTATGGGCAAAAATGTAAAATCTACAAATCATACTATTTTTAACAAAGTTGAGCAAATTTCGATTTCTAAGGTATTTGATGCCCTTTAACTCATAAAGGCCCACGTTCGTGATCATTTTCAGATTTTTCGGCTGAAAGGTGTCCAATCGCGAGGGGGGGGGACACAAATTTTGGGTACATTTTGCCTTCCCCTGGACCCCCTAATTCATAAAATGATTTTTTTATTTCAGATTCTATAGGTTCTAATCAAAACCTTTCATTTGATACCCCACTCGACTATCTTTGATAAAAAAAAATTTTTAAGGGCCAATTCGTTATAAGGGGGAGCCCCCCTTAAAAAATTTTTAATTTTTTTTTAAGGCCTTAACTTTTGAGACGTTTTCACAAAGTTTGAGCATTCTAGCTTCTATAGTTTCTGAGGAAATGAGCTGTGACGCACGGACAGACGGACGGACGGACAGACTAACACTTCTGACCTTTTCACAAAGTTTGAGCATTCTGGCTTCTATAGTTTCTGAGGAAATTAGCTGTGACGCACGGGCAGACGGACAGACGGACAGACAGGTCGCGAAACTAGTAGGTCTTGGAAAAAAAAATTTTTACAAAGACCTAAAAATCAAGGATATAGGAAAACTCAGAGAAGAGCATAGCAATTTAATGAAGAAGTTAGGAAGGCCATCAGTTCTCATAGATCCGCTTGCATATATTGAGGTGATGATATCTTCCACTTCTACCAAATTGGCAGAGATAAAGCTGAAATTGAAGTGAGCTGGACTACAGGAATTTATGGAACAAGGCGAGGAGGCAAAGAGATCGCCTATGCCTTAATAATTAGAGGCAGTTTTATTAAGCAATGATACTGAATTAGGCAGAGTGTTGAAAGATTTAGGTGAATGAACATATGACCGAAAAAAATTTAGGGTTATAGGAGCAAAAAGAAGCTTCAATGGGCTGGTAATAGGCAAGAAAAGCTTGAGAAATAGCTTTTTTGGCATCAGCTTGAAGAAGTTTGTACCTTGAAAGATCTATATTGGATCCCGATCGAAGGCAGATTTTACAGGCTTTGTCTTTTACATGCAGTCCTTGTGCAACTTCAGCATTGAACTAAGAAAAAGAAACACAATCAATGTTCGCAAGCGTTGATGCTATTCCTTCGCAGTTTGCTTTAAAAACGTTAAAACAACGAGGGTTTGTTTTCCGGTGCAAACGTATTGAATGCACCGTTAATTGTGTTACTAGTGGAGGATGATGAGTATCCGGTATAACATACAGTGACACCGCCAGAGAAATTGGACTGACAGAAAATGGATTATTTGATAAAATGATGTCGTGAATTTTTTTGTTTGCAGTTAATACAAAATTGAGTTGGATGATGGAGCAAAAGGACAAAAAAGACGAAAGAACAATGGAAATTTCATAAACTGACGTAATGGAAGAAGCAATCCAGCTTACCGAAGGCATGTTGAAATCACCACAGATAAGGATTTGGAGAGAAGGATTTGTATTATCACTAAAAAGCCGTTCATAGGAGCGAAGTGGCATATTACAGGGAACATACAGACATACATATGACGCAAACTCGAAGTTTGGTAGAAAAGTTTATTTAGACTGCGATACTGTCTACAGGCGAAGAAATCTTCAAATCAGAGCAACGTAAATTCTGTAAGCTGTTGTTGACCGCTGTTAGCACACCCCCAACATCTGATTTCCCAGATAAAAGGCAATCCCTATTTTGTTTAGAGACTGCATAAAGAGGAAGAATTTCTTCATCCATAAAGTCGTTTTTAAGCCAAATCTCAGAAATACAGATTATTCATCGTTGGTAATCTAGGATGCAAGATTTATTGCGTTCAGCTTATTCCTCAAACTGCGAATATTTTGATGCAAGAAATAAAGAGAGAATAACGAATCAAGGTGATTTATTCCTTTCATGGAGACTTGCCTGATGGACGAAATTTTTTTCGCGGAGTCTGCTTAAAGCGTTTTCCTAAAATATCAAGAGGCCGGAAGTCTAGATTAAGTAAGAATGATAAATTTGCCGGAACTGTTAATTTAAAAGAGCCAACAATACGATTTGGTCGGTCGTCACGCGTTAATTTTATACAGTCCAAAAACTGCGGACAATGATCTGGTCTAGCAGACAGAAGTGTCCGAAGCTACACGGGGACCAAGAGCGATAATGGTGGAGAGACGATCCTGATTGAGGGTAAAGCATCAGCTGAACCACCGTTATTTTTGCTGGTACAGCTCCTAAGAGATGGGCTTCCTGCAGAGTGTTGAGCATAGCAGTGATTCGGAAGCTGCAGAAGATCATCCTTTACAAGGTTGTTGGCGCTAGGAGTATTTACCATCGTTTTGTTGCTGCTGCTATGAATTATACGATAAATGTCGGATGTAAATATATTCTTGCCCTGTCTAACCAATTTGCTCGATTCACTGCTCGTCGTACGCATCGTTGCAGAAGAGTTAGCACATGCAGCAATTGGCGAGTTTAAATTCCTGTTAGAATCTGCAGGATTCATATTATCATATGAGCCAGATTACGGTAAAGGATTCGATAGGCTCCGGTTAAAAGACACAGTAAGCGGTGATAGCGGCTGTTCTTCTATGTCCTTAGTTGAAAGAAGTTGCGGTATTTCCTTCTCCCCTTTACTAAGCATCTCTTTTAATTTGAGCACAGAGGATAAAAGTGTGTCCTCAGTTAATTTAGACTTATGAAGCCTAGTTACGTAGGCAGTGATGTTATATTTTCGGCATTTTTGGCAACACTAGTAGACATTGGTATTCTTTTTCATGATTGCATCAGCAATGAGCTCCAACAATTCTACGCACTTAGCATGTAACAGCAATCCGCAGAATCCATAACAGGTACTAAAATTGTTTTATTGTGTTTATATATTGTATACATGTTTGGGCTGCGCAATTTGACAAGATGCAGATATTAAGACTATTAATGAAAAGCAGGAGACTTACGTATAAAAGCAGGAAAAAAGTCATCTATATTTAAATGCTTTAGTTAGAAGCCACAATCATTACACTGCACAGTGCATAATTGCACTGAAGCTTTATTTGTTTTAAGTTAAAAAAGTATAAAATAAGTCACTAGCCTAGTTTGAGTCTAAATCTGGGGATTACGTAGTATAAGTCAATAATAATAAGAGTGGGCATAAAATGCATATCTAAAACAAGCGCAGGCACCAACTGTCAAGCACAAATTAAAATCTACTACGTACTATAAAAGCAAAATAAGTCGGGCAATTCTCACACAGATGGCGTTGTCAACTTGACAAGATTGTAAGAAAATTGTAAATAATACCTTTGTCCTGAAGAAAAAATGGAATAAAGGTTCAAATGCACTGTCACTTAAACTAAGAAGAACACGACTATGAATCGCCAGGAACTAGGCTAAGTATGAAAACAATCGCGGTTGGACACCAGAAAAATTAAGATTAATGCACAGCGAAATAGAATACGTCGAATATGTTGATGAGACACTAATTGTGGCATGATTTGATTTTGCCGTTGATTGTGGTATGCCTTGATTATGCTATATTCATCCCCTGCCAGTAGCTCAGTAAGAGATTAAGGCACAATTTTATCCATCACAGAAGGTGACGATTCGAACTAGTTTCTTTATGATTCTTGCTCTTCTGGTCATTTTTGCTTGATTGTCTGTCTGGTACTTGAATATCTTCAGCTCTTTTCTCTTCACAGGAAACTTAGACTCTATTATCGCTGACGCAGACTATGTGGTTGTTGACAACAATAGCGAATGCCTTGTCCGTTCTGCATGACTACTTGAAATAGCCCATCGTACGACGTTTTGAGTGGCCTTTGGGCCAATATTTTAGTTTTTCTTATGTAGGTGAAGTACTTATCGGACTGCGCTGATACAAAAGAGATTGTATCAGGGTATGCCCCGTGGATATGCAGAAAACCTTTTATACAGGATGGTTGGATGGACTATATTTTTAGCTTTTTAGCTTAAGTTCTACTCAAAAAGTGGCAAATGAAGGTCTTTGCACGCAAATAGGAAACAATTTTGTTTCGAACTGTGGCAGGCCAGTCCAGTCGTGAAGTTTAATTGTAAGGATTTTTACATTATGGCTGGTGAAGGCAATTCAGAAATAGCTACTGAAAAGGCTTATGTTTGATACGAAGATGTTCATCTATATAGAAAGAAAATTTTAAAACTATGCTTAGTAAAGAGAAAGTTTACATGTCACTTCAAAGCTTCTCACTACTGATACATTTCCCAAAGTATCAAAGTTATCTGCCACAAAGCTTTGGTTAAATATGGTTTTATTTAAGTGCTAGTAATAAAGAAAAGCTGAGGGTTTTCGACAGGAAATATTTATGCGCTGTTTTTAGTTTGTATAGAAAGACTGAGGTATATTCAAAACAACATCGGAGCTTATCAGTAGTCCGCATAGTATAGTGGTTAGAGTACTCTCTACCTAAGCCGAAGATCGCAGCGTTGAATCCCGTTGGTGACAACGAGATTTGTCTTAAGTGATTCTTCGGCTGAACTATAAGCCCATTTAATTAAGATACGTACTGGTTTAAAAATCTGAGCGTATTGCAGCTGGATGGACAGGTCAGCACCAAAGCGTGGCACTGAGCATATCACATTTCAAAATATTTAAATATAAGGAGATACTCTAAATATCCCTGAAAAGGACTGTAGAATTATGGCAAAAAAAAAAGAGTTTATCAAGAGACAAATGCACCGAGAATCAATACATTAATAATGAGACTTATTCAAAGGCACATTAAGAATTCTGTATATGTGTACAAAGATATCTGTATTTCGTAGCCGTTCAACCCTATTGACGAGTTCATTGAGACTTGTGCCATAACTGGCCTCGTTCCAATTGCAGATTTGATGTACAGTGGCTCACAGCTTATTTGATGCAGTAACATTTTCAAAGCTAAAAGCACTATAACTTCTGTATTAGAAAAGGTATTGAAAAAATTTAAACTGCAATAAATTAAATAAAAGCCCTTTTTTAAAAATAACAATTTAATTTATTTCAACAATTGATTCTTAAATAACTAAATAACAAAAACAAAATTAAAGGCAAAATTTTATGTCACAGCTTAATTGATGCAGTCCACGTTTTCCTTAAATTTATCCATGTAGAGGATTTCCAGTTCAACACTAATATTTCGTATGGTTTCCTTTTTGGCTCAAGACAGCTTTGAGTCTATTTGGAACAGATTGAACCAGCTTTCCTGTCATTTCTGGCGTTATTTTACTCCATTCTTCTAAAAGAGCTTTCTTTAAATCAATTTCGTTGTAAATTGCGTGCTAACGAATTTTTTTCTCCAGAAAAGCCCATAAATTCTCAATTTTATTTAAGTCGGGTGACTGTGCCGGGGGAGCCATCAAATGAGGACAATTCCAAATAAGCCAAGATTGCACGATTTCTGACTTATGTTTAGGGTCATTATCTTGGTAGAATCTGAATTCACGCCGGATTCCGAGTTCGTCAGCACTTTGCAGGAGATTTTCCTTTAGGATATTACTGTACATGATCTTGTCCATGTTTCCTTCAATAAAGGCTAGCTTCCCAACTCCGGCTGCTGACATACAGGCCCAAACCATTACGCTGCCACCGCCGTGCTTAACAGTCTCATGTAAATTTGCTTTTTTGAGCTCTGTATTTGGCTTTCTCCAAACGTACGCCATTCCATCTGAGCCAAATATGTTGAATTTGGACTCGTCAGCGAAAATCACGGTTTTCCAAAAGTCCAAATCCTTTGAAATATGCTCCGTAGCAAAGCTCAGGCGGCTTTGTCGATTTTTGATACTGATGAACGGCTTCTTTCGTGCAACTCGGCCATTAAAATTATGCTTTCTTAGCACACGACGTATGGTTTCAGCACTGCATTCTTTACCAATTCCAGTAAACACTTCGTTCGCCAATTTAGGAGCTGATAACTTAGGGTTTTGCATTATTTTCCGGACGATCCACCGTTCATCAGACTCATTCAAAATTTTATTTGGTGCATTTCTACCCTTGTTTTTCAACCTTTTTTCATTGGTAAACCTTTCAATTATATGCTGAACTGTTGATGAACTTAAATTGACAACTTCGCTGATTTTGCGATGAGATTCACCATTTCTAAAATGATGAATGACTAATTCTCGCTGTTCAAGTGTTGTCCTACGGCCCATTCTAAATATGACACAATTTATCCACTTTTAAACTATCAAGGTCAATTACCTTTTTTAGAAATAAAATAAGAAACGCACTAAGTACAATATATCCAAAAAAATCCGGTGAAAATCGTGCACTTTTAATGCTAGGATACAAAGAACTAACTGCATCAAATAAGCTGTGAGCTATCCTATGCAAATGATTTTGCTTCATTACTGCTAACGGGACATTTGAAACATTTTTTCTTACTTTCTTTTGTGCTTCGAATTTCAGTTATACTAACTGTAAAATCTGCATCAAAATATTTGTAAATTTTTATTTATCTGCATAAGGACAACAGTTTGTTTAATATTTATTGAAGTGCATCAAATAAGCTAAATAATCTAGATAAAATATATGTTGAATTTGGTCGGTGTTCCAATTCTATAGTATATCATATATATACGTCAGCCAAATTTGAGTACAAAAATTCAATATTTGTGATTGAGATACTATGTTGCAAGGTTTGTTGAATTTATCCCGAAATTGATGGAATCGTAATTTATGAAGATAATCAAAATTTCTTGTTGTTCTTTTGTAGCGTATTGTAAAATAATTTAACAAACAATACCTTCCTAAAATTGCGACCAGTCTATTTCCCTGTCTGTTCGTTGGTCATAGCAAGTTTTTTTGCAGCCCGTAGAAGCTAGAACGATTGAATTTCATTTGTAAATCGAAAGTGGTGCCCTCTTAGAATTTTCAGTACATAAAAAGATTTTATATGGTTTCCTAGGGGGCTCATGAGAATCAAATGAAAGGTTTTGATGAGAACTATTCAAAAAAGGTCTTAAACTAACAGCAACCTTGTTGTTTTTCAAGATTGTTAGTTATAAATTTATCTCATTTTTTAAATAATTAATTGCCCATTTACTCAAATATTCTTTCTGTTTTCTTGCAGGTAAGTTCGAGCAACAAAGAGTTGTAAGTTATTTTATGCTTTTGTCGCACAAGAAGAATATTATGGTATGAAGTTTTTAAATTTCTTCAAAAATTTATGGACTTCCTTAAGCTCTTCAATCATTCATTGTAAATTTACTTTCAATTTTTTTTTTGCTAAAGGTCGCAATGCGTATTATGTTTGATCCGGCTGAATTAGAGAGGTAATAACCTCACTTATATACTTAGTAAAACTATTTCCAACTTTATAGAAAAAGAGCGAAGCCCCAAAAAGCGTTTGTTCTAAGGCAAAAAAAGTAAATAGAAGAAGAGCAGGATCCACATTTTAAGTTCAAAGCCAAATTAGTACGATCCAATGTTGCGATTCTTAGAGAACGACGTTTTAAATAAAAAGTTATTTTTTTTAAATTATGAATTTCCAATTACTATAAACACAATGCGATTATCTAGTGTCAATCCAGCAACTTAGTTCCCCGAACAAAAATAATATTTCACCATCCTATACGATTGCACTCATATACTATACGATATCTATTCAAAAAGTACCCGGAATTTTCGTTTTTTTTTAAATATTTATTTATTCGTCTACATCAATGTGGTCCCCTTCAAAGTAGTCCCCCCGGATATAATATACTTATGCCAGCGTTTTTTTCCAATCTTCGAAGCACTTTTGATATTCTCTTTTTGGTATGTGCTTGAGCACTCTCAGCGATTTAGCCTTTATTTCTTCAATCGAGGAAAAACGCGGACCTTTCATGGGTCTCCTCAACTTTGGGAACAGGAAAAAGTCACATGGAGCCATATCTGGTGAATATAGAGGTTCGGGCATGACTACGGTATTGTTTTTGGCCAAAAAATTACGAACAAGCAATGACAAGTCAGCAGGGGCGTTATCGTGGTGCAAAAACCATGAATTCTTTTTCCATAAATAGAGGCGTTTTTTTAATACTCCTTATTAACCGTACGATCTTGTCGTAAGAACTCTTGATGCACTATGCTATTATAATCGAAGAAAACAGTAAGCAAAACCTTGACATTTGATCGAACTTGACGTGCTTTTTTCGCTCTTGGTGACGTTTAATGCTTCCAGGTGGACGATTGTGCTTTGGTTTCGACATTATAACCGTATACCCATGTTTCATCACCAGTTATGACCCTTTCAAGGAAACTTGGATCGTCGTTGACGTCATTTAACAGCTCCTGAGCGATGTTCATGCGATTGTTTTTTTGGTCAACATTCAGCAGTTTCAGCAAAAAATGCCAAGCTCATAAAAACACTTCGAACCTTAGCGACTAACCCAGACAAAGTAAAAAGTGAATATGGCTGAAAATTTTGTCATATTTTAGGGGCATGTATACCAACACAATAAAAAAAAAAGTTGACAATCTGACTCTCCAGACCCGCGAAATTTAAAAATTCCGGGTACTTTTTGAACAGACCTCGTATACGCTATTGTAGAAACAGTGCACTTTTTAACTAACTTTGATAACAGGAATAGTTCTGATTCATATGTATGCAATATTATTGGAATTCTGTAATATCCACATGTTAATAGGCTAGACCTTCTAATAGTCCAGTCACTGAAGCTAAAAATAGACTATTATCTGGAAAATTGTTATAACTGCTTCGATTTTTCTAAAAATTTGCAGCTGAGCTCATCCTACCCTTCATTTCAGAGGCTATTACTGCTTTTTAATTTTAAATTGTGAAAACTATCTCTATATTCAAAATTAAAAAAAAACTACATAGATGTACATTTAACATTTTATAAGCTGTAATTACGTTTAAATCTTTCAAATATTTATTGTTTTTTTATTGTGGGGCACGATTTATAAAGTTTTACCGTTAAATATTGTACTTCACCAAAAAACTGCCACTATGACGCAATTAATGACAAAAACATATTTTTCAGCAGCTTGAAACTTTTTAATGCGTTATTCATGTAGAAGAAATGTCTCCTCATGGTATTAGTGATATTATATATTGATGTTAAAATCATTAAACTCTTTAAAAATACCCCTGCAAGGAAATTAAAGGAAAAAAATGTTTTTAGCTTGAAGTACTTTGATTATGGTATTAATAAAGGGTGGTCCAACCAAAATGCACGACGTTAATTGCAAATAAAACAAAAAATTTTCAGAGAATTATGTTGACATTTTTTATTATTATAGAAGAATCTATGACATTATGCGTAAAACAAAATATCACCCAAATGCTCGCCACGGCTACGGTGGCATACTTCTATCCGATGGTCTATATTTTCAATGACTCTGAGACATAATTGAGTTTCAATGTCGTCAATGTGCTGAATTATCTCATCCTTGAACTCTTGAATTGTTTTTAGCTTATTGACGTACACTTTTTCTTTTAAATATTTCCAGAGAAAGAAGTCCAACGGTGTCAGATCACATCATCGTGGCAGGCAATTAACATCACCACAACGTGAGATAACACGGCCATTGAATTTCTCGCGCAAAAGGGCCTGTGTTTCGTTGGCTATGTGGCAAGTGGCACCATCCTGTTGAAACCACATATTGTCCAGGTCCATAGCCTCAATTTCTGGCCGCAAAAAGTCCGTTATAATTTCGCAATTGCGAACACTATTCACGGTAACTGCTTGGCTGGCCTCATTTTCGAACAAGTACGGCCCAATGACGCCGCCAGCCCCCAAACTCCATCAAACAGTCACTTTTTGTGCATGCATCGTCTTTTCAACAATCACTCGTGGATTCATATTTGCCCAAATGCGGCAATTTTGCATGTTAACGGATCCACTGAGGTGAAAGTGTGCCTTATCGCTGAGGATGATTTTCTTTGTAAAGTCACCATTCCCTTCTGTTTATTCAACTAACCATTCGACGTATTGCCGACGCTTGAAATGGTCAGTAGGCTTCAGCTCTTGAATCAATTGAACCTTGTAGGCGTGTAAATTCAATATTCGCATCAGTGACGTTCGTGAAATGTTCAATTGTTGGGCATGACGACAAGTCGAGGTGGACGGCTCTTCTGCCACACTATCGCGAACAACAGCAATGTTTTCCGCAGAACGAACTAGGCAAGCATGCACAGGTGATTCCTTGTTTTCTACAGACCCGGTTTGCTGAAATTTGCTCACCATCCTCCCGATTGTGGACACATTTGGTCGATTATGCTGACAAAAAAATCACGAATTCCTCAAAATGCATTTTGGTTTGGACGTCTATTTTTGCAAAAGGCTGCAATAACCTCAATTGTGAACCTCTCCATCGTTGAATTTGTCGAACACTGAAACAAAGAAATGTCAAATTAAGTTGGGCGAAAAACTTTACGTTAAATTGTGACGCACAATTAACATCGTGTATCATAGTTAGACCATCCTATATAAAATAAGAGTAAGTTATTATTTATGGTATAATTTGTCATTTGCTGTAAACTTTCAACTCTTAAAAATCATTCCTATATAGGCCTTTGGCCAAGATTATCAACTGCCACAAACTGATAAAAGATACTATCGAGGGGAGAGTTATAGCTTGGTTTAACCTAACTGTAACTTTAAACAGTAGAATGGCTCTTCATCCAGAACACTGGCCTCCTGAAACTTTAAATAAACCTTTCAAAGCAACCAGAAGAAGAAATTTTTGCCGTGCGATGAGCTCTGTTCTAAGACCTGCAATGAGCTCTGTTCTAAGACCTTAACAACAGTTCAACCTAAACCTTTTTTAAATTATACTTTTTATATTGATATTCGAAACAATTTTTATCATAGAAATGATCTAAGCTGAAGATTATTAGAAGTGCCTCTTCCGTCTCCAATGATGGTTTCATCTGTTCAGCAGAGACCTGGCTGACTCTCCACATCGTCAACAATGAAATTTTCCCACTATATGATATCTACCACACTGATTTCAGGTCAGTCAGACGATGGTGAGGTCCTTATCGCTATTCGTAAATCTTTAAGCATCAAATTCTGCTCTGACTTTTCCCCTTCACTTCCAGTCAAACCTTTCAAATTGTAAGTACTATATTGCTATGCGTGTACCTCCCTTGCAATGGTCCTTTCCGCGTTAACAATCATTTTTTCTGTGGATTCTCTTTTTATTTCAACAGGATCAACCTTCTTTACACTATTTGAATCTGTGGTGACTTCAACATGCCTTGCCTATATTGAAACATAAGTTCTCACACTCTCACTTCCTACAATGACCTCTTTATCCTGTTTTCTTCTTATTATTTATCGCTTTGCTCCCTATCTCAATTGAATACGATCCCAAACAAAAACAACCAACTTCTCGATTTAATCCTTACTACCAAACCAGCCTCGATCTCTTCGATTTCCACATCCCTTCTCCGAATATGTAACACCTGATCCGCATTATCCTCCGCTTAAGGTTTGTCCATCTTTTCTCGCCACTCAATCCAAACGCAATCCTTTTTCCTAAAGATTTAATTTACGTAAAGCCAACTATGCAGCCATCTGGCTAGAACTGGATAACATTCACTGAAATTCATTAGCACAGTAGCTAGATGTCAATACAGCGTTATCGATCTTCTACCAATATCCAAGTAAGAAAATTATAAATCATATACTTATTTACTGCTCCCTTCAGTAAAAGAGCCCTAGCTATTTTTCGGCTGAAGTCTCAGACACTGCTTATTTGAAAAACCAGGTGCGTAAAAAATACTAGTATTTTTGCTTGGCATTAACCTCATCAACTGGCGACTACTTCACAAAGAAGCTAAAAAAGTGGTTATGAACGCAATGCGATCTTATTATATGACTGAAATATTACTGTCCTAACATATCAATATCTCATAACTCTAATAGGATCTCATGGCATAACTTCCAAGTTTCAGATGAGCAAACTATCTGTGACCTTTTTGCAAAATTTTATTCCTTCATATTTCAAATATCAAACCCCCACTAAATACTCATCGTGTCTCTCTTCTTTTCCTTTTGTATACTCTATCGTGATTTTTCCATATGAGATTGAAAGTACTATACTGCTCATTTTTGACAATAATGGCGGTCCGAGACCTGAGAGAATACCAATTCTGTTCGTCAAGTCTTTATCTACTTCATTATCTACCACCGTCAATTATTTTCAACATTAGCCTTTCTCTCTGCTGCTTTCCCGACGTCCGACGTAAGTTCAGAGACTGTAGTGAAATCTCGAACTATCGTTCCATTTCTTTGCTGGGTTGATTTGGCATGCTCCTTGAGCGAATCGTGCATAGCAAAATATACAACGCCATAAGAATCCTGTTTGAAAATCAACAACATGGCTTCATTAAGGGTCGTTCAACAATATCTAATTTGTAAGAACTTACGAATACCACTCTCTTGCTTTTGACAAGAACCAGCAAGTGGATGTCACATACACCTGCTTTGCTACAGCTTTTGATAGTGCTGATCATGGCCTTCTGGCTAATATACTCCGATCTTTTACGGCTTTGTTAAAATGAGTTTAACAAAAAGCTATTAATTTCGCGTCCTGTCTATCCATCTATCCGTGCGTCAAATCAAGTTGCCTCAGAAACTATTGAAGCTACAAAACTCAAACTTTATGGAAAGGTCAGAAATAATAATCTTTCAAAAGTTTGGGTCTTAACGAACATTTGAAAAATATTTAAGGGAGTCCTCCCTAATAACGAAGTGACCCTGAAAAAATGTTTTTTTCAAATGCAAAATCATGACTGGGACTTTTGGAATCTGGGACAATGATTTTTTTTTATAAAGGTATTCAGAGGGAGGCAAAATCTATGGAAAAATTGTGTCCTCCCCGCTAGCGATTGGACACTTTTGGCCGCAAAATCCAAAAGAAATTTTGAAGGTGGGTCTTTGTGAGTACAAGGGCAAAAAGTACTTCAGAAATCAAAATTCACTCAGCTTTGTTAGTAATTTTATGATTTGTAAATTTTACGTTTTACCCCATTAAATCTAAATGGTACCTCTAATTTCTGAGAAAACTTGCTGTGACGCATTAACGGACGAACAAGCAAACAGGTGCCTATTTAAATAGAGCAATTTAATTAGAAAGTATCGCAGCTGGGTGGACGGACACGTGGCCAAAGCCTGGTACTGACCAAATCACCTTCTCGAGTACCGATATATACAATCAAGATAATGAGATACTCTAACGATCTTTAAGCGAAAATCCAAAAGTGTATGTAGTGCTAAAACAAAAAAAAAGAATTTAATAGGGTTTTTAAAAAAACCCTTAAAAAATGCAGGACTAGAACTCAGATAAAATTAAAAATTACTGAGTACATGGAAATAGTGTGATTTAGTACCTTAACTCTCTCATGCCTATGAGCACTCCAGTACCCAACGACCTTCTTAAGTCAATTGAAGTTATTAAATAGGGTTTTCCATTAGGGACATAACAATTTCTATCTTTATATGAACACATCCTTAAACTTTTTTAATGTCAAAGCGTTAATTGATACTACTACTACTTTTATCATGGTAAAGTTCACGAACCAGCAACGTTTGGAAATTATCACAAAATACTACCGAAATTTTAAGTCGGTGGTCACAGCTTTAAGAGCGCTTGTTCCTATTTTTGGCCGTAATAATCGTCCCACTTGTCAGGCTGTGCATGCTACAGTAGATAAGTAGAGTTCAAATTTTTACCACTAGAAGTTTCGATGCCAAAAAGACGTCGTACCGCTCGAGGCGAAGGCAATATCGCAGCCATAGGTGCATCGATTCAAAATGAGTCCTTCTCAAGAATCGTGCAACGCTCAAATGACACTGTGGCGTATTTTGCGAAAAGATCTTAGCCTATATGGTTACAAGATCAAATTGACACAAGAACTGACGCCACTTAATGATTTGAAGCGCTGAAACTTCTCCAATTACGCTGTGGTATAGCTTGAAGAAAATCAAGATTTTAATCGAAAAAACATATTCAGCGATAAAGCTAATTTCTGGTTCAATAGCTTTGTTAATAAGGGAAGTATGCATTATTGGTCAGCAACATATGCACATGTGCTTCTGGAAACACCGTTGCATCCGCAAAAAGTTACTATTTGGTGCGGTTTTCATGCCAGAGGAGTGATTTTTTTTTTGCGATAGGGAGGTGAATGTGCATTTACGCACAGAGTGTGGGACTCCCATGTTCACGAAACGGTGACTGGACTACCCACTAAACACATCCCCTGTCAACCTGAGAACCTAGCCTGGAGCCGTTTGACACAATACTTCAGGCCAGGTCTCGTTTTGTTGCGCTGTGAGGAGCCATCAAGTTGCGGAATCCCTCTTCTAGCGGGAGGGGAGAGGGAGAGGAAGCACCAGACAAGCGACCCCCCAGCCCCAACACCCCCGGCTGCTGTGAGTGCCTTTTATTTTTCAGGACTGCCACCTGGTTCCATTTGTCAACCAATTCGAGCATCACCGCAACTGTATTATCCGGGGTGAGCTCTCCCGTCCCCTGCAGAGGACCCCTCGCAGCCTGTCCCAATTCATGCACGCAAAAATTATGTGGCAGGCATTGTCTTCCTCTCCTGGGCAATACCGACAATCGGGGGACCATGACTTACCAATCTTGTGCAGGTAAGACTGAAAACACCCATGCCCGCTTAAAAGCTGGGTTATATAGAAGCCAGTCTTACCATGCTTTCGATTTAGCCACGGTCTCACATCAGGGATGAGGTGCGCAGTCCAGCTTTCCTTCGTGCTAATCACCCAAGACTGCTGCCAATCGTTGAGTGAGCGCTGTCTCTCTTCGCGGGCAACCATCTCCCTCGCATCCTCGTTTTGAAGCAACAGAGCGGCGCTCTCTAGCAAGGAGGCCGACAGGTATCACGCCTACAATGACTTTCACCACCGAATCAGAGACTGTCGGATACGAAGCAGCAACTCCAGCGCTCCCCTTCTCTGTACCTGTGCCAGGCGTTTTTGGTAAACCTCCTTACAGAGACCGTCACCCTATACCTATGCTCCTTACAGTAGCACTGTCCCTACAGCACTCATCAACAAGTGTCTTTTTGATGGGCTGGGTCTCCCTACGTTGGCCATAAGTCGACTCAGACCCGATACTCCTGAAGTAGCCTTCTCAGCCGTTGCCCCGATTTGCTCAAAGAAACTCAGTCGAGTCGATCAGTAGCCCCAGGTACTTCACCGCTGGCTTCGATTTGATTCGCAAGTCTCCAGTACTGATAATCCTTACTCTAGGGATTCTCTTTTTTGTAAAGATGACCACTTCGGTTTTCTCCAGTGCTGAACTGAGCCCGCAAGCAGCCATTCAGTCACTCACTCGGCGCATTAACATACCTAGCCTAAGTTGCGTTTGTGCAACGGTGCGTTCAGCGACCAGAGCCGCAACATCATCCCCATAGCCGACCAAACGCGACTCATCTGGCATCTGAAGTCATAAGACACGTTCCACAGGTCTGGACCAAGGATAGATCCCTGGGCAACACCCGATGTAAGAGCCATCCTTCGTTGGCCTTGTGTCGTGTCATAGAGCAGGCTTCGGTCTTTTAGGTAGTCCCTCAAAAGCTGCATTAGATATTCTGTAACTTGAAAAGGGTTTTCCAGCGTATCCAGAATATCCACCCATCTAGCGGAGTTGAAAGCGTTCCTCATGTCGAGTGTCACCAACATGACGATCCGTGGCTTGGTGCGACTATATGCCTCTGCCTTTTGAACCGCGCTCAATACCTCTGTAATCGCATCAATGGTAGAACGTCCTGCTCTAAAGCCGTGCTGCCGGGGAGATCGATTCCCAGCAGCACGAATCGCGTCAGTGAGTCTTCCCTTGATGAGTTTCTCTAGCGCATTCCCAGCCATGTCAAGCATGCATAACGGGCGGTATGCAGGCGGCGATTCCCCTTACTGATCAGCACGAGCCTCGTCACCTTCCATCGTGTGATTGAAAACGGCCGTCATGTTACCGTAAATGGAGAGCCCTATCATGTTATGTTGGAAGATTATTTATGGCTAGAGTTGGATGAATATGTGGTTTCAACAAGACAGTGCCAGTAGCCTTAGCACGCCTTACAATCGATTTATAGAAAGGCAAATTTGGTGAACGTGTTATATCGAGAAATGGTCTTGTCGAATGGCCGCCTCTTTCATGCGTTCTAACGCCACTGAATTTCTTTTTGGGGGGCTTTATGAAAACACTGGCCTATGCCGGCAAGGCAGCAACTTAAGACGAGTTCAAAGACCACATTAAGCTTGAAATTGCCAACGTTCCGGTCGAAAGTTTGCCAGAGTGGTGGAAAATTAGGTCCAAATAATCGACCGATGCAAACAAGCTCGTGGTGCTCATCTGACCAAAATCATAAAATGTAATGCTTGCGCTGCACCCACAATAATTTGAATTCAATATCTCACTTTGGTGTTTTATTAATAGATAAAATTGTTATTTCCTTGATGAAAAACCCGTTATGATTTAAAACTAAAACGTTAACAATGTTATTGGCAGATAATTGGAAACCTGAGTTCATTCCTGTTTTGTTCAGTTTGAAGAAATATCAGACTACTCTTAGTATGGTTGCAAATTGTGTCAAAGAGGTTTAGTGCCTTGTCACGTACGTATTTTTCAATGGTCTCAACTCTTAGGCCCGTGTAGATGTCAGTGTTTTGAAGATACTATAGAAATCTTAAGATCTTTCTAACAATTCTATTTTGGAAGGACGGGAGTGCTGTTTTATTAGTTCTTGCCTTCTGGTAGAAATCAGAACTACCGTATAGTAAGCCGGTCATAAAATATATTTGTAAATGACCATTTGATTTTTAAGGCCAAGTTTTCTGGGCTTAATGCTGGGGTATAAAGAGGAGAGAAGTCCAATGCAGTGTCCTCACTTATTTTGTGTATATTGTTTCCATGTGAGTTTTTTGTCGAATGTATATCCAAGGTATTTAGCTGTGGTGTCCAGTCTATTGTATCGTTATCAATGATATGTTTTTATGGAGTTTTTCGTCTTCTTTTAATGATAACTAGAACCTGTGTTTTGTCAGAATTAATCTTAAATTTTCATTTGCAAAAATATTCCAATAAAATATTTATGGATCGTTGCAACTTCAAAGTGCTGACTCATCAGCACCATCATCATCAGCGTATAGTAATAGTTTTTCTCTTGGAGACAAAGTCAAAAGTCTGCAGTAAATTTATTGAATAGGGTTGTTGAGAAGGTGAGCCCTCAGGAACTCCAGCATCAATTGGTCTCATGCTTGAGAGTTTTTGTTAATTCTGACAATGAATATTCTGCCTTCTAAGAAGGAGCCAATGATTTGAGTCAGCTGCAGTGGCATATTGAGTTGATGAATTTCGAAGGAAAGTCCTGCATGCTAAACTTTATGAAAGGCCTAAGCTATGTTAAGCATAACTAGGTCTGTTGAATTCCTGCAATTTAACTCTGTTTTGATGAGCTGGATCACTCTAACTAACTGGAGTTCAGTAAAGTGCTTAGCTTTGAAGCGATGTTTTTCTTCTGGTATAATATTTTATCGGATACAGCCTCATTGAGTTGATGCTGAATCACCCTGTCTTCAATTTCCAACAGCTATGAAAAGAACGTGATGAGTTTTCAGCTTTTTGGAAATTGCGGATTCTTTTGAGGTTTCAGGAAAATAATAATAACCGCTCACATCCATCTTTTGGGATACTTTTGCAAACGAAATATTGTATTAATAATGTATGTAAGCATTTGTAAAGTATTGCTCGGTAAATGATCGAAGGTATGCCGTTCATAGTGGAAAATAACAGCAGGCAAATTACTACCACGACTAAGCTTACAGGACCATATCCTTTTCATGAAATTTTCCAGCGCCGTATTTTGTAGCGCCATCTTGTTGAAAGTGAACGTTGTCCAGGTCAATACCATCCAATTCCGGCCATAAAAAATCATTAATCGTCTCTCGATAGTGCAATCCATTCACCGTAACTGTTGCTCCATCCTCATTTTCGAAACAGTAAGGTCCAATGACTCCGCTGGACCATGAACCGCACCAAACAGTCACACGTTGAGGATAGAGAGGCTTTACAACAATAGTTCTTGGGTTTTCCGAGCCCCAGATGCGACAATTTTGCTTGCTGACGAAGCGACCGAAGTGGAAATGGGCCTCATCACTCAAGATGATATTTCGATGGAATTCAGGATCATTTTCATGCGTTTCAAGGACCCAATCAGCAATGACACGACATTGTTGAGATCGACCGGTTTGAGTTCTTGTGTTAACTGAACTTGATAAGCCTTAAGACCCAAATCTTTATGTAAAATACGGTGTAATGACGTTTATGGAATGCCTAATTCCAAAGAACGACGAGAAATGGACAAACCTGGGTTTTCTTCAACACTTTCGGCTACAGCAGCAATATTCTGGGCTGTTCTTGAGTGACTGTACGGATTTTATTCTTCACATTACTAAGTTGTCCCAACAGCTCGAATTTTTCCACCAATATCTGTATTGTGGTCCGACAAGGTGCTTCACGATGACCCAAAAATTTTCGAGTTTTACGAACCGTCTCTGCCAAATTTTTACCATTTTTGGGGTTTTATAAAATAATTTTAACAAAACCCTACTAAAGTCGAGTCTTTTCTGTCCGTCTGTCTGTCCGTTCGTGCGTCAATGTATCACAGCAGCTTTTCTCGGAAACTACTTAAGCTAGAAACATCAAATTTTTTATGCTGGTGTAAAGTGGTGCTCTCTTCAAAATTCAACTACAAAAAAATTTTATAAGGTATTTAAGGAGGGGTGTCTCCATATAGGGGAATGATTCATCAAAGGAACGCGTTTTGAGTATTAAATAAAAGGGCTTGATAAGAACTTTGCAAAACAGGTCTTAGTTTGGCAAAGTTTGCTTCGGGGGCGCACAGGGAGGGGAAAGTTCTGAAAAAAATTAGGGGTCGAGGTGGTCATGAGTACAACAACAACAAATACATTAGAAGTCAAAATTCACTCAACTTTGTTAATAATAGTATGATATTCAAATTTCACATTTTCTCCAATAAAATCGGTAACCTTAAACTGAACGAAATTTAATATGTAAGTAGTCCTACAAAAGTTTCACAAACTATGTAAGTTTGATGAAAATCGAATGGCATACACAGAAGTCATAGCCATTTGAAATTTCTCCAATTACAACAACAATAGCACATAATTTTAGTATTTTACGGACTTTCCATCTAAACAGCCACTGCAGTTTTGATTTGATCTTCTTAAAATTTTCAAATAACATTAATATTTTTAGGAGTTCATGATTTGAGTGATTTTTGTTAGTTTGCAACAAAATGGCGCCCATTGAAAATGTAAGAACAGTAGATTTTTTTTAAACGTGCACATCTCTTAGACATATTGCTTGACTTTATTCGTTGCTGGTGACTCTATTTCTGAGAAGTTGAGTACAAAACCCTTCTGACATGAGCATAAGTCTGTTTACCCAACTTGTCATAGTGAATTTTAATAATTTCAATGCGTTGATGGAGCGTATATCGTTCCATTTTTATAAGCGGCGTAGTGTGTACTTGTCAAACGTCAAAAAATGACAGCTTCAAAAGTAAGATCTACCGAAATAGCGGGCTATTCAAAATAACACCTCTTATTGGAAAACCCTTTATTTAGACACTCTCCAGAAACTACCACTCTTCGTCTCGAGACTCTGCAAAAAGTTATCCCATTGTTCATTTCAGAATACCCTTGTCTTATCATAGATTTCATTTGTCATCTGGGTAGCGTTTGGGCATAGCTTAAGATCGCCTATATACGAGTACATAGCTTTCCTCCGAACTTGATTCCTTCTCCTTATCAGTTGTTTGATGCTCTGAAGGAGTTCGTAGGTACTCGTTTCCCTTCTCGAAGTTGATGTTGTCGATCTCGTAGGTCGTTCCAGATGATTAGGAATTAGTTTCATCAGCCAGTACAGCTTTGAATGCTTTCCAGTTAGTAGTTCGCTTTCGCTGCATAGGAACATCAATCAAGATGTTTTTTTTTGTGAGAACGAAGAATAGGTATTCAAGAACTTTTAACAAAGCATTTTGTACAAAATTTCGTCCATTTCATGATTCATAAAGTTTTGGTTTATTGGGGCTATGCAGACAGAAGTGGTCCGCTATCACAAATGTATTGCGCTCGGTTCAAGATTTATTGCTTCTTACTGCCCCCCATAGGCGGTGGGTGGCATTTAGATCTCCAGTGATAAACAAAGGACCTTCAAATGCAGCAAGTGCACTGAGATCATTTGGGAAGCTTATATTTCTAGGAGGATTATAACCAAAAATCATAATCAAGTCTAAAAAATCTGTTCGCACCTTGATTGCTGTGGCCTCTAGCCTTTGAACAGTGGGTGTATTGATGAGGTAGTGACTCGTGTTTCGTCTCACGAGAATGGCTGCTCCGTTTTCTACCCGTCACTCTGTAATTTCTGTATGTAGTGTAGTTAGGGATGCGGAATCATCTTTCAGGCTTCAAAAAGGTTTCTTCGATCATTATGATGTCAAATGATCGAATATAAATTGTTTTATTTCACCAAAATCTTGAAGAAAAAGATTCGCATTCCACGCTAGAATTGAAACGTGGTTCATCAAACTCTTTAGTGTTTAGCGTTGATAAGATGCAGCGAACATGGTTTGAATCCTGTTTGCCATCATCTCTTGCATCATGTTTTAAATTGAGTTTTTATTTTGGCAAACCTTAGGCCCATGTTATGACACGTAGAGGTGTCTATTTTGGAGTTGATTGTTTTTTGTTGGTTGTGTAAGTTGGGCCACAGTAACATGCGTGAACGATCTTATCATGTTCTTTAGATTTCTGCGGCAACCCCTGTAGCTTACTGTATGTTTTTCACCGCAATTGACACATTTTGGCTTCTCCTTGATTTTTTTCGGACAGTCTGAGAGACGATAAAGTGAATTGCATTTAAAGCATTAAGCTGTGCATGACAGTTTCTGGAAGAATGCCAAATCTTTGGCAATCTCACCACATAGCCTGCCCCATACGAGGACGATGTGCCTCCACGATGCGTATAAGGTGGCAAACAGATTTAATATTGTAGATGCTTGCCTCATATTTAGGGAGAAAAATCTTGACTACCCTGGAAATAGCCTTCCACATTTTAATGTAATTAACGCCAATTGGGTAAAGGCCCTGAGACTGCAAATCTTCCTTAATTGCTTCAACTAATAGTCCATACGGGCCCTAATAACAACACTCAACTGTCTGTCTTTCGAAAGTAGGTATGTATGGTATTGCATGTCATTGTCAGTCGTCTATGATTTGTAGGTGTTGTTCGTATAATTTGTATGCCAAAGGAAAGTCTTTCGGCGGATGAGTATGACATGTGATGTATTTTCACAATGCCAAGAGCTTGAAACCATTTTGAGGGCTCTCTAAGTATGATTGGTACTGTTTTGGGTTCTTGTGTTTTTGGTGCAGATTATGTAGTTGTAGTGTTTGGCAGTGTTGACGTTAGCTTAGGTTTAATGGCTATATCTGTAAGTATCGTGGCTCGTTTTAATGAGGAAGCGCAGGGCAAATCTCATCCTCTTTATCTTTACTGCTGTCTTCAGAAGAGACACAAGATTTCTGGTGAGGACGTTCTCACCTTCCACTTTTTGTCTCAGGGCTATCTTTTTCAGATTTAACAGTAGACTTGGCCTTATTATTTAGTAAAAGTTTGGTAAGTTCTGAATTTTTTGCAGCTAGTAATTCCTTTTTGACTCGATGATCGCCAAGCTCGGCATTGGTCTTTGCAAGTTTTTCTTGCGTTTGCAAAAGTGTTCCGAAAACTTGATCTATTGTGATTTCAAAGTGATATTGTCAAGCTGGGCAACCAACGAGGCAACTTGCTCATGTTGGTCGGTCATGTGACGTCTGCTAATACACAACCGTCCGTTGACACAAAAAATAACTGCTTGGTCAGTATACCAACAATGAACTTTTTATGTTATCAAAAGTGAATAAAATCTAATGAAAAAACTCATACAAACCCAAGTCGGCAAAAAAAATGAGGCACTCACTCAGAGTCCATGACATCTTCTTTCTCTTTCTCACGAACCGTCTATCTTTTTTTCTTATCTTTTATCTCTTTCTATCTTCTATCTCCTCTTACTATCTTCCATCTCCTTCTCTTCCTAGCTCTTACTTCTTCTCCTCAAACCCGCCCTATCTTAAATAGCCTATTTTCTATCTCCCTCGTTTCAAAAAACACTTCTTCAACAATGTTCCTTCCCTCTCTCTATTATATCCTGCATATACACTTTTCTTCACTTAGATACTCTTTACTTTCAAAAACGAATTTTCTTTTATTTATCTACCTAATATTTATTCAGACTATTTGTCTGAGACCAACTCTGTTAAATTTTTACATTTGGACGCATGTATGCATAATACATACATACTTATACTCGTATGCATTCAACCATTTCTCAGTAGATATTTCAGACGTTTACCGTTTATGTATCCTGTCAGCCGTAGCAAATCTTTAAAACACATAAATAAGCTAGTATTCACCTGAAGGGGAATTCCCGTAAATTCAACCAACATATAAAAGAACGGACTAGAACAAAATATAAAGATTCCAATTCTAAGAACAACCAAAGAAAATATTTAACTCAACGTCCACCTCTGCCAAAATAAAAATGAATTTAGCTGTAATCGGAGAAAACTGAGCATCGGCATTGAAAAATTAGTTCATCTATGAGAAAAATCTCAAATCATTCGATTGTGATGGTTTTTATGCGTTTTTTACGGTCCTTTCCAAAGTGTTGTCATTTTATTTTTTTATCGAAGATTCATGACTGATAAGAGTGGGAATAGGCGAGGAAAAGTGGGCATGGGCGAGTCAAACGGAAGCATTATTAAGGCTGACATGAAAATCTATGCCAAACGTTCCCTCGGAAAATCGAGAAAAGCATTAAGTTGATGTGCCTACATTTATTTTACTCTATACCGTTTTGAAGCTTCTTTTGATTTTTATTGCCGGAAATTTTAGGGACTCGGCTTGGATTTTTCCGAAATGTGTGAAACGAACGAGCTCTGTTAGATATGGACGAGTGATAAGGATCCACTTGGGAGTTTTTCAATAAAAGCTTCGTGTGCCGTCTTCATGCCTTGGACGACGGTTGCATATCACTTTCAAATGCTAAGTTAATAGGGGCTGGTGAAATTCTTTCGAAATCAATTCCGGATATTAGAATTTTGCCGACGATATTTCAGGAGATGAAAATTGAGTTAGACCCGACCAAACCTAGAATTTTGCGCTACACATACTAGCACCGCAGCTCACACAATCCGAGAACTCCAAACCAATTATTTCTCATCGGCAAAAGGACCACACTACAAAACTTGCATATTTGAAATTGTGAGAGCCCATGGAAAACCATTAAAATAAAATCATCATCGACTCTCAGTTTTCCGTCCTTCATGCGTGAATCAAAAAAAAAAAAAAAACAATTCAATGAAAGTATTTCAATACGGAAAACAATATTTTTATTTAGCAAGCAATGCACCAGCCAATTGCTGTAAAAGCACAATAAATTATTCAACAATTCATCAACAATTTTTAATTATAAATTTCGTTTCACACATTAACTAACCATTGCAACAACTACCACAGCATCGATCCAAATATTGGTAGGCATTGAAGAAGGAATGGGAAGCGTTATTATTGCAATCACAAAGCAGGGTGTAGTATAAATTAAAAACCGACATTTTTCCATATTATTTCGTTTATTATTTCATTGTCCTTGTCACCATGGCATGAGGGCAATAAATAATTTCCATAAACATCTAGAAATAAAATACAAAATAAAAAGGGAAAATTCAAAAAATGCACAAAGTGGCGAGTAAGCAGAGGATACTTTATTGGCCAGCTTGCAAAATGTTAATTAACAATTAATATAATATCTCCTGTTTTAACCGGGCCAATTGTTCATGCTATAATTGAGGCAATTAACAAATTGTCAGCATAAGCGAAAAAATGTTATTCTAGGCGACATATTGAACAAATTTCGGGCAGGAAATTCGATGAAAATCATTTCGGTGTTGAAAAAAACTTTAAACAGTTATAAAATCAAAGTGATTTTAATTGTCTGGTGGCATTATTGGAGCTTGATGCTCAATTTAAAGTTATATTATCGACGGAATAAGATTGTAATGCGTATGAAACTCGATCCAAATATAAATTTGGTTAGATTCTGATTTCTTAGCACATCGTCAGTTTCTTTTAAATATTTCTTTGACAATAAATCAAGATTTAACTCGTATCGCTTTAAACTCCTTTTATGGCTTTCGAGCTTACTTATAATGATGCAAAAATAATTAAACAATAGAATGATTATATGCGAGAATAGCAAACTTGTCAAAATCCTTTTTAAAACACTTAAAAGCTAAAAAACTGAACCTTGAAACTACTGAGTAAACAGAGCGCAAAGAAACCCCGCACGTTGAATATCGAGACCACTTCAATTGAAATTTAAACAAGAGATGGCTGATTCTACTATAGGAAATATGAATGAATAGGGTCAAATCTGGATAAATAATTGAAAATTGATCACACCACTGGTGCAACATGGTAAATAAATGTGTCTCTCTAGGCAAAATATCCTCAAATATTATGTTTCATAAGAAAATAGCAGCCCTTATGCATGCTTGATACCAGCTGTTACAAAAACGTAATTTTCATTATACTCGTATACATCAGTCCAGCAGCATAAAAGTCAGCTAGGAAGTACCTTCGCAAACTTATCAATATGAGAACGGCTGATAAGATTTCGTGGATGACGGGAACAGACGCTCGTTGGGACCTGTAGTGTAAGCAATTAACGGGAAAGTTCGATGTCCTAAGGGCGCTCTAATTACATGAAGTGGAGAAGATTGACGGGATTCTATGGAGGAAGCAGTATTATCTATGAAAGCCAGGAAAGCTCTAGAACCAGATGGCGTTTCAGATGACGCATTTCAACTGGTCTGTTGTATTTGCCCTGACTTATTGCTCAGTACGTCGCATGCCTCAGTGTAGAGGGCTTTTCTTGAATCACTAGAAGGTAGTAAGGCTCGTACTGATTGGCAAGGAGAAGAGAACGTCAGAGTCTGCACATTACCCGTTATCTATCCTAGAAATGGCCGGGAGGGTGCTTGAGAAGCTCGTCAAGGTAAGACTCACTGCATGGCCCATTCTGCTTAGGAACTATCTTCATTGCAGTACGGCTTTTAAGCAGTTCTTTCAAAAATTAAACATTTCAAGCAGTTCTTTGATTTTGGGTGTGGTGAGCATGGTTAAAAAAGCGGAGGCCTACATTTGCCCTAATAGATAGGTTTTGCTGCTGGAGATGCTGAATATTCTAGAAGTTTACGAGCTTGGAATATTTGGCGTAGCTTTTTTGGGACTTTCTGACGAACAAGGGTCTGCACTATATCCGAAAGAAGGCTTGCTGTAGGACTCCATCCTCAGTCCAGACCTGTGAAACATATTTTTCGATGGGCTACTGGAACTCGAGCTCTGAGTTGCGTATGATTGGCAATTCAGACGATAGTGTGGTATAAGTTGCCAGACATACAGTCAAGTATGCGCAACTTAGGTGAGGTATGTGAAGTTCGCGGTTTCAGTCAAGCACTGGAGAAAACTAAATTAATCATTCTGGCAAAGAAAAGAACTCTCAGAATAAGTACAATCAGCATGAGTATAGTGCAAGTTGAGGTGGAACTAGCCATAAAGAACCTCAACTTTCTGAGTGACTCGAAGGTGAGTTTCTCTAAGCAAATGAAAGTAGGTAGATAAATGTCCGTAAAGGACAGCAACAATGGTCTGCTGCCTCAGCGGAAGAGGATGTTAGGATCCGCTGAGATCGGTCTTGTCTGGGGACGCGTGAATGCCCTGGTAGGCTGGCGTTGTGGTGTCGTGGGGCGGGTTCTTTCCCCCAGCACAAGGACCCACTACAAAAGAATTTGTATCCGCGAATCCCGGGGTCAAATAAAAGTCGACCGAAGTCGAAAAAAGGAGTGGACCAACTAAGGGTTGGAAATTGCTAACGGAAAAGGACAAACTGGACCTGGGAAGACAGACGGATTTAGGAGGACTTGGTCGTTACGCGACGATTCCTATGGCCCACAAATAAGAGTGGGGCATCCAGATTAAGATGGTACCCCCTCACACCCTCCCAACCGGATCAAGATCCAAACGTAGACATAGCCATATATTTCCCATTTGAGTGGAAAGCTCATACAAACATTATTCGCATGAATTTCCCATCAAATGAGAAATATAGACGTGGCCAATTTATGTTATCGAATTATGTGATCGACTCACATAGCTCTACACCATAAAAGGGCACGCAAGCAGAAGGCCGCTCTACCCGGCAAGAGCCCCTGTTAAGAAGCACAAAACGGAGGAGCGCGCCCGATGGCTAGCCCATATCAGTAGAGGAGCCTGTCATCGTTGCGACCGAATTAGTAGATTTTATAATTCGTTTTTATTCTGATATTTTCTTACTTAAAATATAAGGTGTGACAGATTATCACCTAACGCACAAGCCCGATGCGATTCGAAATTTAAGGAAGTGAAAAGTTCACAATGTATTCCTTCCACTATTTCAAATGAAACTTTTGTTACTACGAAGATAACTAAAATCTATGATAGTAAAACAATACAAATATCGCGAAAACACGTAAACTTTCCTCCTTTTCCCTATTTCTTAGACATGCTCGTCATTCCTATTCAAAATAAAATCAATATACAAAAAAATGCCCCATTATAAAACTCAATGAGATCGGAAAATCTAACACGAATAAATCGTATAATGTATGAATACATGTAGCTATAAATGAAATTTGCATTTGGCGCAAGATTTGTAATCAAATTCTTACGGAAAGATTTTGTGCCAAATAAAATAATGAAAAAAAAAAAGCGAGCAAAGGTGGAGCGCTATTTCTCGTAGAATATGAACAAACGGAAATATATTGAAATCCTCTAATCGCTTGAACGCGTCACGAATTTTATTTAATCAAAGTAACGCATGTTATCACAATTATTAAAATTACCTAAAAATATCGCTTACAGCTTCTTCGCTTGCCCTACATTGACCATGAAATAATTGGAATCCATCCAATAATAAGTTTGCCAAGTAACACACGTGGATTATATCGAATTGATTGTTATCAATCTGAATTGATGGTAATGTTAACGCTCTTTCCAAAATGCCACTTCAGTTTACCAGCCATCCACTCTCTCCATCACTCTGCACTTCACTTGCTTTATTGATGGAGGCAATTGAGCCAAAATCTTCATCAGTGGTCATAGCAGCTGCATTAATTCAAAATCCTTACGTTCATGTATTGATCTTGCAACCGACATCCCCTATAGCTAGCCAAAACTGAATCCCATGTATAGCAATGAACTCCCGAATTCAATCACCGAGCTCCCCTTTGACTGCCGATGAAACAGATGAAAATTGAAGTGCGGATCACCTGGCGTTGCCGACGAAGAAAGAGTGTGGAGACTGATGGAAAATGGAAATATTTTTGCAAAATGCTAAATTTTATGCTTCACGATCTCGAACACTGACTTAGCTCAAACGTCGAGAGAACAATGGAACTCTAATCCTTTAAAACTAGCTGGAAGATGCAGGTTAATTAAACGAGAGATATACTCGTAAGTAGAACTAGCATAATTTACTTGAGCATGATTAAAATGCGTGGAGATCACGAAAATAAGAACACCCTTAATCCGTGGTCAACATCGCATGTAAATTATCTTGACTTCTCAAGACGTTTCCGATGTAAATGCATTATAATTTCCTTCACGTATTCATTTACCGCGATAATGTATCCGATTTGAACAGTACGCAGATTTTGTTGGAAATGAAGCGTAGATAATATCTTTCAATGCACCCGCTTCTGTTCCCTTTGAAAAATCGAAGCTACTTGCACCACAAAGTTGAAATAAATGCTAAACGGGCCATCATTAGATTTGAATTTATGCGCAACAAGTTATTTTAACCTGCAACTCCGTTATTTAGTGTCAGCTCGATCACTTCGAAATATAACCTCTATTCTTGCAATTTGATATAGTCCATCACTACGCACTTCACTGTACATTTATCTCCGTGATCGACTTACGGTCACAAAACAAACTCCACAAATAATAATGACGTGCCTTCTCAGATGTATGCACAAGTAGTAACACTTAAATAACCGAGAAACCCACTTCGCGGACACAAAATCGTTCACATTCACAGACCGCCGGCTTTCTTCTCTTTGACACTCGTCCACCCCGTTTCAATTCCATTCCATTCCCAATTTAGTACACCGGTAAGGTGTACCAGATGAACGTTGCTGCACTGTAAATTTTATGTGGCAAATTTGAATTTTTTCAAAAGAAACTAAATTTGACCGAAGTAAAAGAAAAATGAAGGGGATTTGAGATAATATAACAGTTAAATCTCATAGCGAATATAATTAAAGGGAAATAAGAAGAAAGAATTAGGTACTTTCCAAATTACGATTGCGAATAGAAATAATTACATATTTTTCCTAAATCTGCCACATAAATTTTGAGTAGGGGATAGGAAGGTTTTTGAACAATTTGCTTGTGTGATTACTCGATTTCCTCGCGATTCCAAGGCGACGAGGGTTGCGAGAAAGGAGATGAAGGATGTTCAGTTGAAGAATCGATTGTCTTCGGGGCTAGAAAGTGGAGCGGGACTATTGAAGATAACGATTGATGGACGGACAGACTGACACGTAGATTTACGTTTTGCTATGAGTATGTAAACTTAGCGCGTGGTTTAAGCTGAACACGGACGGACAAAACAGACGTATATATATATCGATGCAGGTCTTTCGCGTGATATACCCCGACTTCTTTCCCCAATAGGTCAGTTAGCAGGTAATGATTGGGTCCTACGATCTTCTGTACACGGCTTTTCAGGAAACGCCGGTCCAGCTAGGCGCTGTAATGCCCAGCGACGTCGCTTTGATAGAAATTGCGACGAAAAATCTCACCCCCTTCTTTAAAATCAGAACGTCGGGACCTGAGGTTGTAATGCGCCTTATTTGCACGTCCTGCAGCCTTTACCTTTCGTCCGATTTGTTGGCGGAGGTCACATGAATGCTCGTGGAGCTCCAGCGCAACGACGGGATCTCCCAAACACTTCGATTGCCGTAGTAGCCTGTTTGATTTACCATGGCAAATCATGTGCTGTCCGAAAGCGGCAAAGTAAGGCAAGACATCGGTGACGGAATGATAAGTCGACCGCAGAGCGCAAGTTGAATGGACATAAGAATGGATCGCGGATTCAAACGTTCAAATGCGTTAGACTGAGGAGAGTATATGGGCGTCAGTTGGTGTTCCACACCGTACTGTTTGAGTAGGCCCTTAAGCTAGCGAGATCTGAACTATACTCCGTTGTCCGAGTACATACTTTCTGAATCTCTAAATACGTGGAAGACCCGACTCTCTAAAAATTTCACGATGGATGGAGTCGTGAATTTGCGAATATGTTCAACCAGCTCCTATATGTCCCATAGAAGAACGAGGATATGGACCGAGTAGATATATGTACAGGCGTTGGAATATGTACTCCGGAACGTTGAGTTGACCCATAGGAGGTCGAAGAGGCTGGTTGGGAGCTTTAGTGCCTTTATAGGTCTCACAGGCGCTCACTTAGTCTTTTACCTGGGATGACATTTTAGTCCAAAAGAAGCATTTCTTAAGTCGCCGAAGCATCCAAGCATAACCACCGTGGGCACTTAAGGGATGGTCGTGTGCGCGGAGGATCAGATCTTGAGTCATTCCCTCGGGTATCCAGAGTTTTCAGGAATCTTCTTTCTGCCATGGATCACCGTTGGCATATTCATTTCGCCGGTAAATGTAGCCATCTATCACTTTCAAATCAGGTAACTATGTTTGTTAGGTTAGGATGGTTTGCCTCACCTCTTTGTAGCTGTCTGACTCAAAATGTGGGGTGTCCAAATCTATCTCAATGGAGTCACCGTCAATAACTGTCAATTTGGCTCCTTCGGGTGAAAACATTCACGAAAGAGTATCGGGCACAATGTTCTGGGTCCCTTTCCGGCGTTTGATGGAAAACTTGAACCCTTGCAGTTTACGACCCTATCGGGCTAGGCGTCCATATAAGTCCGCTTGGCTCATCAGCCATTGTAGCGAAGCATGGTCTGTGATGATTTCAAACTGGTGGCCTTTGGTATAGGCTCGGAATTTCTTTACAGCCATCACCGCTACCAAATACGAGGGTCATTCAACAAGTACATAGCCTCACCCCCGATGGCGCTGCTATTACAAAAGAGTTTTACCATCGTCGGTGAGGCTAAGTACTTGTTAAATGACTCACGTAATATTGCTCGGATACGATGTAGTTCCTTTGGGCTGATTTCAGCTTATTAGACATGAAAGCAATGGGAGCTTTCTCTCCCTCTTTGGTCAGTTGCACAAACACGGCTCTCACTCCATGTTGACTTGCGTCACAAAGAATGGAGAAGGGCTTCTTAAAGTTGGGACTTTGCAAGACCGGAGCTGATGTCAAGGCTTGTTTTAGCTCTTCAAATGACTTTTGACTGAGCTCGGTCCAAATGAATTTCCCTTTCCGGAGCATGTCCGACAGAGGCGCTGAAACTGTGGCGTGATTTCGAACGGACCTTTGGTACCAACCACACACTCCCAGGAAACGTCGTAGCTGCTTAACAGTTTTCGGTAAGAGGAACTTATCAATCGCCCGAGTTTTGTCCGGATCCGTTTTGACAGTGCCATATCCGATGACATGTCCTAGATATCGGACTTTGTTCATGACAAATTTACTTTTCTGAACGTTGATGGTGAATCCCGCTTTACTGATATGCAGGGCTACTTCATGCAGGAGAAGGAGGTGTTGATCAAACGTTTCCGTGATGAGTAGAAGATCATCACTTGATTTGGAGTGGAGTCCATCAGCCGGGTCATTGTTTGCGGAGCATTACACAGCTCAAAAGGCATTGTGACGAACTGGTACAATGGTTGTCTGGGCACTGTGAAAGCGGTTTTATCCCTCGAGCCTTCATCGAGTGGAATTTGCAGGATGCATCTTTTAGGTCGAGACCGTTAATGTAGTTTGCTTTCGGCAGTCTCCCCAATATTCCATCGATGAGCAGAAGAAGGTACGCATATTTTACGGTCACTGCATTGACTTTCCGGGCATCTAGACAAAGACGGACTTTACCTGGTTTCACCACCAAGGCTACCGGTGAGGACCAGGAACTTTGGGACTCCTCTATAACCCCCAACTCGAGCATTGTATCCAACTCTGCATACACTAACTTTTCCATGTCCGGTGAGATTGCATAGTGTCTCTGCTTACTTGGCTTACTATCACCAACATCGATGACATGTGAGACCAGTGTGGTGCGGCCAAGGCCTTGCGTAGCGTAAGATGGAAATGCAGCGATGGATGCTTCCAGACGTTGTCGTTGGTTAGGCGTTAATTCATGCCTGTTGGGTATAGAAGCGAGTACGATGTATCTAGTATTTAAGATCAAATCGAAGAACGAAATCAACACCAAGGTACACGTTCTGAGTCAGTGACGGGATAATATAGAAAGTAATATCCTTCTTTTGACCTCTGAATGTCACGGGTTTTCAGTCTACCCTGGATACGATGTTTGGTACTATGAGCTGTACTGTTTTCAGAGCGCCAGGGTTTTACTGCCGTAGAGTTTTGATGGAGTACCTTCGAGCTGAGGCTCGAGGCAAGGCAGCAAATACTTGCCCCCATGTCAATCAGTGATTGGTGCTTAAGGTCGAGTATCATTCTCAGAAGCCCCCGAGATGTTATATAATTTTAAAGTTTGGCGACAGGTGTGCACACTTCTGCGGAAGTTTCTCCAACAACGAGTTGACCACTTAGTTTTGTGCTGGCGTGGGGTGACGTCTTCTACGGCAAAAATCCTCTTTCTTGCAGCAATATACTCGTGCAACCTAATATGGTATGGCTTCCATACACGGGTCTTTGAGTGCCGGGGTTCTTCAGGCAGTACCTGAGGTGGTCGCTTCAGCACTGTCTTTGGAGAGGCCACCGGAGAGGATGTGGCATATGTTGCATCGTGGACCAGCAAAGGTATCGAGATTTTTGTATCTGATGGATTAACTGAACAGGGACTTGTCGCGCTGGAACTATCGATAGACGGGATGGAGTGCTGTTGCGTTACTTGGTTTGTCGCGAGTGCTGCTGGTTATTGTGAGCACTCGCTAGCAAGTTTTTTGACTTCTTGCACTTTGTACAATCCGGCGTATATATATCTGGTTTCCCACTCCAAAGACGAAAAATTTAGCCTCTGCATGGCATGCGGTAAAGTGATGTCCTGTCTGCCAGCAGTTCCAACACCTAGGGGCCCGTTCGTGCAGTTTGGTTTGATGTTGTTGGTCTAGCTCAGCGGATGATGGCAAAATGGTCTTCGGTGAGCTGTCGATTATAGATGGAATGGGACAAGCTGGCACGGGTAGAACAGGCCATGTTCTCGACCCTTCTCAGGAAGGTACCGATTGTCATAGGGTCATTCTGGCCTGTAAACACCAATTTCCAGCCGGCCGCTATCTTGGCTACTTTAGACGGTGGAAGGTCTCCTGGCTGGGTAAGTAGTGGATGATCCCAGATGTCATCAGGCATGTATCGAGATGGTGGGCCCAGAGGTGGTGGATGATGCAATTGCTCTAATTGCTGGCGCATTTGCTCCATGCTGGCGGCCAACTCCTGCATAGCATCTAGTAGTTGGGAGATTTTATTAATTGATCTGAAACAAAACTAGTTTTAAATTAAAAAACACAAAGTGGCCTTATGTGGCGAACTATAACTCAACTCACAAAAAAAAATCGACAAATAAATAAATATAATTGAATAAATATCGTGAATTTTAATAAAAAAGGGAACGAATTTCTTTAATTGGATAAATATTAAAAGGTATTTAAAACTTATTTTGAAATAAAAAAACGATGAGCAATATTAAGTTCTACCCCAGTCTTTCCATTTCGCTTTTCCTTTCACAGGTATGGTCACCAATGGAGCACTCTTCCTTTGCGCTACAGGGACTACTCTTTTAAGGCACCATAAGAGTCAGGGTTCAGAAGTGCTCTCTCATACGCAAGTTTCGGCCAGGTAAAATATGTCTGCCCAGGGTGAATTCTGACCCGCAAGCAGCGCGTGTCTCATCATGGATAGCCACAGACTAGCTACGCAGCCAATCCGTGAAGTCAAAATCCATGTAATGGAAGACACTTAGGCACCGCTTGGTTTGGGGTGCAGATCAGAATCTGCCACAAAAATTGACGTTGGGATAACAACTTCCGAATATACAAAAGGACTCTTATATCATTTGGCCTTGCTAGTCATACAATGGCGATAAACCGCCAACGTATAAATCAAAAGCAAGTCCAAATGAAATTGATGTCCAAAGACAACTCACGTTCGAAAGTTATTATTTGCTGGGGCACGATTAGTGCTATATCCCTTAGGGGCTACCTACCCGCCAAAAATCTGGACACCTTGTAGGGTCATCAAGAGACGATGGACTGTCTCGTGCTCACGACTGATGATACAGGTAGGTATTTCGGGCCCCACGTTGGGCGCCATTTTGTAACGAAATAGGGTAGGATATATGTCCGTGAAGGACTGCAGCAATAATCTGCCGCCTCAGCCGAAGAGGATGTTGGGATGCGCTGAGATTGGCCTTGTCTGGGGACGCGTGGCAGGCTAGCGTCGCGGTTTCGTGGGGCGGGCTCTTTCCCCCGCACAAGGGCCCACTACAAAAGAGTTTCAGATCCGGAGTCAAATAAAAGTCGACCGAAGTCGAAAAAAGGAGGATGTAACCAACTAAGGGTTGGAAATCGCTGACGAAAAAGGACAAACTGGACCTAGGGAAGACAGACGGACACTCATGGTGGTAGCACGCGCGTGAAACGCGTCTCGACGAAAACGATGCCACACTTTTTGCAAGGGACCCAGCTATCACATACTCAAGCCACTACCCTCAAAACATACATGCGTGCCATCTACAGCGTTTGTCTCCATTATATTTGGGCCGCCATCGTATGTGAGACGGACTAATTCTGTTGCAGTTTCCGAAACAATCTAGAGTTTTTTAAAAGTGAAAGTCCTAGCCTGTGACCCAATTTCCATTCTGGTTTCATGGCTTTTACTTTCAATTCCGTTATGAGGTGTGGAAAACTCAAATGTCAGCCTTATACAATAAATAAAGGATTTGATAGCAGAGCTGTTGGTGTGTTTGCAGTTATTGGAATTGCTCGACATTTAATGCGCCATCACTGTGGAACTAGTAAATTGACCATTTGCTATTCATTAGGTGGCAGTGTCTTAAAAAAGCTTTTCCTTAATTGGTAATTCAAATAAAATCGTACAGTTGGGACGCCAGTATTTTTGTGGACTACATCCATTGCGAAGGGAAGTATACCGCCCCTATCTTCCTATTCTTACTCAATTTCTCGTAAGTTCCAAATTCACTTTTTATAAATCCGCTCATAAGCATATTGAGCGTTGATGCATGCTTGGCTTGAAGAACGACATCTTTTTTTGGAGCATGAATCCAGTGCTTGACTCATGACATAGGCACAATAACATATCAATTTCCTCGCGTTGTCATTTGATGAAACCCTGAATGTCTCATTTTTAGTGTCAAACGTGTTATCATAAATTCCTCTTACTTTTTCAATGAGTTCATTGTCATTCGTATTTGGGCACTGGCTGATACTGTCGCACTGAATCTTCCTGAATCCTTCCTTGATTCTTTCTTGTACATGTTTCATCATTTGTGGTGATTTTTTTTTTAAGTCAGTATTGTTTGATATATCCCCGATAGATTTGTTTTTATATCTAGATTGTTTTTAATTTTTAAATGAAGCCTATGTACTGATTATGGCAGATATGCAGTGTTTTGCCATTTAGTTGTCTTTAACCAAATCTTTGACAACTCCCCAGCGAAGAAATACCTTTGTTAGTTTATCATTCGAATGCCTCATTCTAAGAAGCTTATTTCATTTGTCATGTGCACTTTTTTCAACAGAACAGTTCGATTGATTTTTCGAATGACTTTTAAAATAACAGAGAATAAACAGCTAGAAGTTATCGAGCATTCAAAAGAACAATGTTGTACTTATTGCTTTTACTTTATTTTTTGAAAAAAAAAACTAAAATCCTGAGGATTACCCTTGAACTTCGATTACCTACTTTGACGTCAGCTAATATGCAGAAAAAGTAATTAACAATTTCTACCATCATTTGTTTGGTGATAACTCTTCGAAAATACTTGAGATCTAAATCAAAAAGATAATCCAATGCCCAACGACAGAAAGTTATGATTGGAAATAATGACTAAAGTTCGCAAATGCTCCTACATATGAAAAGTTTTACAGATGCGCATTTCAGTACTAAGTAGCAGATTCAAAAGTAAAGCTGAAAAGTACGAAGCATATTAACAATTTAAAGAGTCCTCAAGCTCCTTGAAACAAGTAAGCTTGAACTAGTCTATGATTTCCCTATTAAAAGTTTTGGCGCTTTCCAATGACATAAGGACTTTTAGTGAAGGATTTGTTATGATGGGTAATTTTATCGCTGTGAGATTTTCGACATTTTCACTTTGGGAAAACTTAAGGGATGCGCATTGAAAAAATTTGGCTATGATCTCCGAAGCATGAGGTTTGAAGATTCTAGGTAAAAAAAACAACTTTCAGAAAAATGGAAAACCGATTCCAAAGTGCCCTAAAAAGGGTAAAATGAAATTTATGGAATCGTCACCAAATCAGTTTTTCTCCATATTATTCACGATAGCAATCATCCGTTTAGTTCCATTATGTTGTAACAGGAAAATTGATTGATATTACTTGCATAAATTCTACACATTTTATCCTAATTAGGGCAAATCGAAGTCGTTTTGTCGGAGTTTTGTAAAAAAAAATTATAATACCCTACGAATACCGCTACCTGTCCATCCTTCAGTGCGTAACAGCAGGTTTCTCAGAAACTAGGGAAGTTAGAGTCATGAAATTTTGTGAATAGTTCAGAAATTTTTAGTTAATAAAAGTTCCATAGCCGAAAAAATGTCTAAGGATTTTAAGTGGGTTCTCCACATATAAAGATACGACCCTGAACTTTTTTTTCATCGAAGATAGTCAAGTAGAGTATTGAAAGAAAGACCTGGATGAGATCTTTCAATATTAGTTATTAGAATTGCAATATCGATGACAGGTAGGCAGTGAAATTGGAAGAACACGAAAAAATTGAATGACGATTAGGCATGCTTTTGAAATGTCGATTTAGTATAATTTTAATCACAAATTGCTTCCTGCTGAAATAATACGCCAAAATAGTGACGATGTACATTGGAAATAGTCCTTCAGTTGTATTTACTCAATGTGAATTTTGTCGTATATATCGTAGCCAACAGGCGCCGCCTGACAACACTATTTGTCATTTGATGTCGATTTTCATTAAACATGGGACACTGAAAGTTTGACGTCATGTCGTTTATCGACAACTAAGACGTTCCGATGAACTAGTTGAGGTGTTCAAAAAGAACGTTGCCCAGAACCCAAAAGTGTTTTATCGCCGCCTTGCTCAGCATTTCAGTGTCAGCGGAATCAATTTGCATTTTTTTATACAAAGTGCAATTAACACAAAGAATATTTCCAGCAGACCAACCACATCGCTTGGAATACAGTCAAACAGTCGCTGTAATAGTTGAAACTTAACCTAATTTTTTAGGCAAATGGTGATGACCAACTCACAATTTCTGGTGGTGTTAAAAAGCGAAATTGCCACAAGTGGGGAACAGAAAATCCTTACGAAATCCATCAAACACCATTTTCTGAACAAAAATTTACTGTTCGGGCTGGCGTTTGCGCCTGAAACATCGTCAGGCCATTCATCGAAACGCGTTTAAACGAACCACAACAGAAACAGGATCTAATCACTTCTTTGGTTGTTTGCTATCCCTCGATAGATGGCATTTTTTGGAACAATTGTGGGTATCATACAATACAGTACAAGCGTCGTCACAATATATAGCTTTATTTAAACTAAATAACTAACCATAACCACGTATCGGTATGTACACGGTCGGGATTGCGTGTTGCTTGCATCGAATGGCATCATCAGACTGACTGTTGCTTCTCAACTCCTGCGTTGTTGTCTAATTCTCATTCGAGCATCGCATCATCTCTGGTGGTGAGTCCCTAACATCGAAACCTAGTCATTGTAGCGGCGACCTGCTACGTCCCCACAGTACTCTCTCCTGAATCATGTGGCTACGATATGACGTTTAGCTGGTGGATATGTGCGCGTGCTGCTTGGTGGCGGTGGATTAATTGGTATACAGGGCTTGGGCGATTGCGGTACGGTGGACCAGAATTCACAGTTCGGATGCTGCGACGTGGTCGCTGCAGCACTGGGTTGGCTTATTTTGGGGTAGTTGTTCGCGTTTTGAACTTCTTCGAGGAACGCGGGCTACAATCGCTTGGTGGAGACGTTAATTGAGCGCCCGTTTACATCAATTTTGTGTAGTACTTCTGATAATCGATTAAGTACTTTATGTGGGCCGGTAAATGATTGCGACAGAGCTCTGGGTACGGCGTCTCCTGGAAGGAGGACGTGTGAGTAATTGCTTAAGACTTTGTGGCGGAATGTTGGTGAATTGCTGTGGTTGGATGTTGACACGGGTCTAAGTTCTTGCATAGTTTAACGGCGGTCATTTGAAAATTTGTGAGGACTTATTGTTTCATTGCTAGGTATGAATAATTCAACTGGAAGCATAAGCGTTGTCCCGTATACCATTTCTGCCGAGGATGTACCAATATCTTCTTTCACTATGTTTCTAAGGCCCAACAAGGATTACGTCAACCCAGGCTGAGTTATTTTCATGACACATGATAACTTGTTTAAAGGATCGATGCCATCGTTCAATCGCCCCATTAGACGTAGGGTAGTACGGTGATGTTCTCGTCCTTTCGCAGCCGTTGAAGTTGGCTAGTGCTGTGAAAAATGATGACTCAAACTGTGTTCTTTGGTCCATAGTTACGGTGTATGGGGCTCCAAACCGTGCCACCCAAATGTTGAAAAACGCTATGGCGACTGATTCAGCCGTTTGATCGCTAAATGAAACTGCCACGGGCCAACGTGAAAATCGATCCATAATAGTGAGGACGTATTTGAATCCCTGGCACGGAGTAAGTGGTCCTAATATGTCAAGGTAGACGTGCTGAAACCGTTTAGCTGGTACTAACAAATGCTGGGTCGAATTTTTTTTATGTCAGCCTACTTTGGAGCGCTGTTACGGGATGCAGTTTCGTGTCAAATGGTGTGTAGCTTTTTGCATGCAGTGCCAGACCAAACTTCGGGAAACAGCTTTGTATTTGGCGTAGCCGCTAGGGTGTGATGGCTGATGGAACGCATTGAATATTTTTTTCGCAGGGAAACTGCAGTATAGCTCAGATCCACCATTAAAGGCGATGAGTTTTAATTGAAGAGATGACGTGTTGTCCCTTAATAGGGCTTGGAGCTCTTTGTCTGAGTTTTGATGATGTATTACTTCGTCGACTCCAACGGACACAGGCATTGATATGGTCTCGAGGTGTGACAAGGCGTCTGCAACACAGTTTTTATTACCAGCGATATGTCTAATGCCCATTGAGATCTGAGATATGAAGCTTAAATGGTGGAGCTGTCGCGGTGATGCCTTGTCGGGTTTTTGTGAGAACGCATAAACGAGCCGTTTGTGATCCGTGTATATTATGAAGTTGGTGGCTTCTAGCGCATGGTGAAAATGACAAATACTTCTGTAAATGGTTAACAGTTCGCGGTCATACGCACTGTATCTCTTTTCTGGGGGGTGATAGTTTTCTTTGATGGAAAGCCAATGGGAGCCATTGCTCATTTTGGCGTTGTTCCAGAAGGGCCCCAATAGCGTTGACAGATGCGTCTGATACCAGCCTCGTACGTATTCCTTGCTGATAGTGTACAAGTGAAGTTGCATCTGCCAAACAGTTCTTGTAGTCCACGAATGCTTTGTCGATTTGTAGGGACCATTGAATCGGTCGCTTATCATTGTTTTTAGTCTGCAATAAAATTTTATGTAGAGGAGCTTGAGTTTGCGCTGCGTTTTTTACGAAACGTCGATTGAAGTTTAATGTTCCCGAAAACCTTCGAAGTTGCAGTACGTTTACGGGTTTCGGGTATGTGTGGATTACGGTTACTCACGACAAAGGTGGCGAGATTCCTTTCCCGTCTATTATATGTCCTAGATACTCGATGCTTGGTACGCCAGAAACACACTTTTCAGGATTTAAAACGATTCCGTACTTGCTTAAACTTTCGAAAATGATGCGAAGATATTGGAAGTGTTGCACTTGTGAACCGGACGTGACAAGAATGTCATCCACATAAAACGTGCAAAACTCACGATTTCTTAGAACTTATTCCATAAGTCTTTGGAAAGACTGTGCCGCGTTCCTCAACCCGAACGTCATTGCCGTAAATTCATATCATCCAAATGGCGTTGTTACGGTGATTTTCGGGATGTCTTCTTCGGCGATGGGGGTTTGGTGGAATGCTTTCAATAAATCCACTTCTGAGAAGTTTACCTTGTTAGCTGCGATAGCAATGAATATCATTGCTATCGATGTTCCGCATTGGGTACCAATCGGGTTGAGTTTTTGAGTTCAACCTGCGATAATCGCCGCATGGGCGCCGGGTGCCATCCTTCTTTTGTGCTAAATGGAGTGAACTGGCCCATGGGCTACTGGAAGGGCGACAAAATCCTTTTCTGATTATGTAGTCGAATCCACACTTTGCTATTGTTAGCTTTTCGGGAGTAAGCCTATGTGGACGATCGGCTTCGGGTGGACCAGTTGTGACTATGTGGTGCTGAACTTTATGAGTCTTGATTTTGCGCGTTTTGCATGAGTTCGTGATTTCCGGGGTCTCTCTTAATTACGCGTGGAATACGGAATTTTTGTTCACGGTGAACACCGTTGCGCAGCTATATTGGCTTAGTTGTCTTTTTGTTGATCGTCCAGCGGGATCGAGAAGTTTTGCGTTTTTGAAGGTCTACAATTATCCCAAAATGCTTGAGAAAATCGGCGCCTAGTACTGGCCGAGACACGGTGGTAGTCCCAGTGACAGCGTTATGTTCTTCGTCCTGTATGTGCTTAATGCACTCTCGTTTGCTGCGAATAATTTGTAGCTTGACGCGTGTTTTCGATCTGGTGGGTGCAATTTTGGAATGCCTGAAACGTCAGCCCCGGTGTCGACGAAAAATTTTAATTCGCTATTTCTATCGTGCACTAGCAGGTGGTTTGTCACTGCGTCGCTGATGCCCACCTGATTCATCAGCAATGGCATTCGTTTCCCTTCTTCTCTACAAAGGAGTAGGGTGGTCGACATTGTCTCTCTGCTGTGCCGAAATGGCGATGGAAATTACATGTTGTTGTTTCGGATTTTCGAGGAGATTTCTTTGATTCTATAGTTGCGCTTGACTGATTTGCTTGCGTGTACTTACATTCAGGATGGCAACTACAATTACTAACGTTGATGGGCTGGACATTAGTTTGATGTAACGTTCTTCGGAGTTCTGCGATTTCTTCTCTCAATGCATCTTCGTTTCGTATGCCGTCATGACGCGCTTCTGCCTGTCGGCTTCAGTTTATTTCTGAAATGGCATCGTTATTGAAACTGTCGAAAATCCGATCAGCTGCTTGTGCCAATTTACTTAATGTTGGGATGTCCGACGCGGCTACTATTGAGCGCACCCCTGATTGCAGACGTTTGAGGTACATGTGACGCAGGACTCCTTCGGATATGTTTGCCTTAGCTACGTTTTACATGCGGCAAAGAAGTTGCAATGGGCGTTGACCACCTAGTTTGAACCCGTGCAATAGTTCACGCGTACTCTGTGATTCCGACATGCCGTAACATGACAGCATTTGTGTATTAAAGTTATAATATTTATGACTTCCTGGCGGCAATTCGATGATATTGGCGATTTGCGTGAGCACAGAAACGTCGAGTTCCACTATCACCCTATGGAAGCGATTAGCATCGTCTTTAATTTTGTTTGCGCAAAATTAAGCATCGACGCGTGCGAACCATAAAGCCGGTTGGCTTTGCCAAAATGGAGGTAATTTCACAGCCGCCATACTATACAACTACGTCAGTGTGTCGATCACTGTTGCACTTTGCTCCGCACTATGAACGTCGTGAAATTGTTCAGTTGCCATTGTACGAGACGTTAGGGTCACCAATTATGGGTATCTTCTTCCTCTTTGTAGCGCTACAGCCCCTCTCGGGCCTTCGCTTAGAGATAGTTAGAGGATCTCATTTTCATGATCGTATTGATTTTTTCGGGAGTTGGTTTGGTCAGTACCATGCTCCCGTGTGCTTGCTCAGCTATGATATGATCTGACACGGTCAGGATTGTGTGTTGCTTGCATCGAATGGCCTCATCAGACTGACTCTTGCTTCTCAACTACTGCGTTGTTGACTAATTCTCAAGACCTTTCACTTGATACCAATTTAGAATATCTTTGATAAAAAAAAATGTTTAAGGCTCAAGGGAGACTCCCTTAAAAACATTTTAAAAATTTTTTCACCGAAATTTTGAAGAAGGCTTCATTTTACCTCCATCTATAATACTTCATGCTCCAGGCTTATTTGGTTTGCGAAATACTTGCATTGCCACATGGGCGAACGGCGGCCAGACAGTTTTGTAATGTTTATTTATGAAGCCCAGAACACACAAAAAAATATTACGTGCGAAACTGAAAACCCATTCGCCTTTGGGAGTTGTTTTAAAATAAACAAAGTCTATGCGGCTAATAATTCAAAAAAAATTTCAAATGCATTAAAGCAGAATATGCTCATTTTTAAGACTTGAAAGAAACACAAACTCGACAATTGCATCAAAAATTAACTGCCTAAATTGCACTTTTCTTTGACAATCTATTGTTTATCGCACATGATAAACCTTAATATCTTAAGATCATATCAATAAAATGGCTTCCTTCATATTCCAACTTGGCAACAATAATCCTAAATCATTCTCACTGTACTGGCCATTAGGACTTTTCATCGTATCTCAACCAAACAAAAAGATCATACCAAAGCAAACGAGACATTTTTCTCAAGACAAAGATTCCAGCAAGGAGTTGAGTCCGACCTCTGGCGCTGCCAACCGGTTATATCCTTCTTCTAGGCTTTCCACAAAACTATTCAGTACTAAAGAGTCCTTAATATATCTGCCACGAGTGTCATTAATGACCCATTTGGTTGGAAATGGAGCGGGAGGCTTATTTAGGAAGGTCGAAAACAAAGCGTTCAAGCATATTTCTAGGCCGCCTCATTTATCATGAAAATGCCTACTCCTTGAATCCTGTCTACTTCATAAAATGGTAATATATAAATGGCTCGATGAAAAATAATAAACGGTTGCTTATATTTTTTTCTGTCAGCGAAATGGGATGGATTTCTAACAAGAAAGGAATGTGGAAAGGTAAAACACCAGCATGTGGGGACAAGAAGGTTTTGTGGACAGGAAAACTGTTGTGGCATTCTTTTCTCACATTCTTTTGGTTTTTCAATGTTTCAGCAGACAATGGAATTGATAAATGATAAGGACGGTGAACTACATTAAATATTTTTGCCGTGGTGTAACACAGAGCATAATATTCTAAATAATATGGATTAAAGCAAGCTTCTTTGCTATGTTCGTGGTATATGCAATCAAATCAAACTCCATAAACCTTTCACTCACTTTATGTCAGTTGCCAGGACAAAACTGAAGCAAACAAACAGCAAACCGAAGTATACTCATTTACTACGAAAATGCGCTACGCATTCATCTACTTCCTTCCTAAAATAATAACTTGCGAACTCATTTCTCATGTCCTCAGGTGTCCAAGTTAGCGACTCTATTAATATCTGCTCGTCAGAAAAGAAAGTCCTTGCTCTTTTAGACCTTTTCACTTTCAGTGCGCTCTTTCATTCGCCCGACTCCCCACCCGCATTTTCTTTGTAGAAATATATTTTGAGAATCACGCAAAGTGTAATACAAAAAAAGGACATTATAAGACTGAGTCTTTATCTAATGTTCCATTTCTTATCTCTAAATTAGGAGGTTTAAAGTGACTACCGCTTTCTGGTGCTTTCCTCGTCGTCTTCTGACAGGATATTATATCTTCAGTTGTGTTTCGCTACAAAGCCGTTTGAAAGGAACTGTATACAGAGCGAATATCAAATTGAGTACATTAGAAACATGGACTAAGCGGGGTGATAGCATAAAGAAATGGAGTTAGAAGGGGCGCTTGCTTGTGGGAACGCAAGTGATTTGATATCTTATGTAGTTCAGGTCGTCGTGTTTTTTCTGTAGATTGCTACATTACTTGGCACGTCATTCATTTTCCAAAGAAACAACCCAGATTATGTGAGAATGGTGATATGTTTCGAGAAAAGTGTGTCTTTTGCGGCAAGCAGTACGATTTAACCCAAAACTGAGGCGAGAAAGTGTAAAGAGTCTAGAATATATGATTATAAATTCTATAGCTTACTCATATGCTTTCAAATCGCTTTACAGGATTTTGGAATATGCTTAAATAACCATTCGTTTTCAATACACGCCACCATTCCGATTTTGTTTTATATCACTCCAACTCCCAGCGTATTTTTTCAATGCTCTTAAGTATTCTATCTACAAAGATTCTAAATGCCCAAGTGCCTTGTTTCAAATTACTCCAGACTTGTTACACTTGTTTCGAAGATTCGGCATCTACTTTAAATCAGTTATAATATATTAGATTGAATTGAAATGTTAACCGTCAATTAATCGCATAAAGTCAGGTAACTTAAAAGCTAGATATAAGTAATTATATATAATTTAGCGTAAATTCGACGATAAAATCCTTTGATTTTTACTCAATATAATCAAATGAGCCCCATTTAGGAGGTCAACGCGAACGCATTTGTCTCTTTCCTTTAGTGTCGTGACCCTATACTACAAACTACGTGAATATTTCTGTTGAAGGTCTATTTTGCTTTTTATTATTTGTATGCTTTATTTTATGACTACCAATCTCTCTCAGCAAGGAGGTATAGCGAAAACGTTTGGCACAGGTGCAGAGAAGAGGAGCACTGAGAATTGCATCTTCGTATCCAACAATCTCTGACTCGGCGGTGAGAGTTATTGCAGGCGTGATACCTGTCGCCCTCCTTGCTAGAGAACGCCGCGCTATTTACCTGCGCCGAAACGAGGATGCGAGGGAGATGGTTGTCCGCGAGGAAAGGCAGCGCTCGCTCAACGATTGGCAGCAGTCTTGGGTCAATTGCACGGAGGGAAGGTGGACTGCGCGCCTCATCCCGGATGTGAGACCGTGGCTAAATCGAAGGCATGGTGAGACTGACTTCTGTCTGACCCAGCTTTTGAGCGGGCATGGGTGTTTTCAGTCTTACCTGGATAAGATCGGTAAGTCACGGTCCCCCGATTGTCAGTTTTGCCCAGGAGAGGAGGACAATGCCTGTCACACATTTTTTGCGTGTACCAAATGGGCCAGGCTGCGAAGGGAACTCTACAGGGAGACGAGAGAGCTCACCCCGGATAATATAGTTGCGGTGATGCTCGAATCGGTTGACAAATGGAACCAGGTGGCACATTATGCTCGGGCAGTCCTAAAATATCAAAGGGACTCACAGCAGCCGGGGGCGCTGGGGCTAGGGGATCGCTCTTCTGGCATTTCTTCTTCCCCTATCCCCTCCCGCTAGGAAAGAGACTCCCCAGCTTGAAGGCGCCCCACGGCGTAACAAAACGAGACCAGGCCCGAAGTAATGTGTCAAACGGTTCCAGGCTGGGTTCTAAGGTTGACAGGGGAGGTGTTTAGTGGGTAGTCCAGTCGCGATGGGAGTCCCACACTCTGTGCATAAATAGCATTCACCTCCCTACCACAAAAAAAAATGTCTAGGGCTTATTGTGGTGCAGACTTCTAATAATAATTAGTTTTCATACCCAGCTCCGAGGCCAACATTCGAACTGTTAAACTCCGATCATCACGGATTTGGGTGCGCACATCCTGCGCATTCGCATCAGTCCGCACGTCGACTGGTCTCCCGCTCCACGCCTCGTCTTTCACTCCCCTCCTTAAACTCTTTATGCCATCAAAACGCCTGAGCACGACTAAGAGCACTATCACCATGCACTTGAACAATTTTGGCATACGTTTCCGAAACTGTTTCGCTCAATCTGGCGCAAAATTTTATCGCGACGCGTTGCTCTTGATTCCGTTTCTCCATTTTCGTGACGCGCACACCTCACACACTTCTACTCAACACGACACAACTGGCGAACTAAACAAGCAAGAGCGTTGGTAAATATATCAATAGAGTGGAGAAGGATGCCGAGGAAGACGAAGGGAGTTTCAAGGTCTCAGGTTTACCACAAGCATGGCAATAAAATCAGTCTCATTTCTTAATTGTCCCACCTCGAGACGAGCACACGCCACACACTTTTACTCAACACGACACAGCTGGCGAACTAAACAAGCTAGAGTGTTGGTAAATATATCAAAAGAGTGGAGAAGGATGCCGAGGAAGAGGAAGGGAGTTTCAAGTTCTCAGGTTTACCACAAGCACGGCAATAAAATCAGTCTCATTTTTTAATTGCCACACCTCGTATATGACCTTATAATTGTGACACATACTAGTGTAAAATCAGAACACAGACCCACACGAGGAAAGCGTGGCACTGACCAAAACACCTTCGCGAGTGCTGATGTATATTATCAAAATTATGAGATGCTCTAACTATATAAGCGAAGGCCTGAAAGAAGATGTCATGCTAAAACAAAAGAAAAATCTAATAATTGTGGGTATCTGGGCTCGAAAAATAGAAACTGGCAGCAGATGCTTGCTGGAAGTGATCAACCAGCGGACGATGTCACAGAACCGTGATAATTGGAGAAGATTAATCTTGGAGGACTAGGACCGGCATCGGCTGTCGCGCCATAGCGCCAGGCCATGATGAGTTAGAACTACTTTTAAGTAGCATACTGAACATTACCAAATCACGTTATGATATAAGAGTTTACCAATGAAAAACTATCTAGAGATCAATTATACTTTTTGAATTCGATAAAAAACTAATGACAGTTTCTTACGGACTCAAATAAAGCTTATAAGCTGGTTTAAACTCTCAGCAATGATACAGCAATTGATATAACTACTAGTTATGCATGAAAGCCTGAAATAATTATATATAATTGTGCTATTAAAGTAGATGTAGACTGCAAAACTTAGTCTGTCCTCATTATACTACTGGCAGAGGAGCCGAATATCAAATTTGGGTATATTATTCCAATGATTGTGGCTTCCATGGAAGCACGAACCCGATTCAAAGCGTGTATTGATAAAGCCAAAGCACCATTTTCATATCAATATTTTCATGTAACTATCAACAAACTTGTTGAATATAATCAAAAACGCCGATTTTTTGAACGAATGCCATTAGAAAGATCAAAATACGTCTACAAAAGGTGCACGGTAAATCAGGAGGCATTGTTCGGTTGATAACAAGGCCTGAATGTTGTACACTATGACCTTAGAACGGTGTCAAAAAATGTACGACAATTGTTGAAATTGGTTGTCATTCAAGACGTTAGTCATTAAAATTTCCTGTATATTTTTTTCTTACATTGTTCTTATCTCTGCCTAAAAGTTGAACAATTTTATAACACACACATTCTGTGTGTTCAGTTATGGTACGTACTGATTTAAAATCGAAACGTATCGGAGCTGGCCAGGCAGACACATGGCCAAAACGTGGTACTGACCATATCATTTTCCCGAGTGCCAATAAATTCTATCAAGATAATGAGATACTTTAAGTATCTCTAAGCAAAGGCCCAGAAGCGGCTGTACCGCTAAAAGTAAGAGCAAATAATTCAATCTTGCATGGGGAGTTCCTTGTAATATCAAGTTTCATGAATTGAAAAATCAGTATTTCCAGTTTTGGGAGTTATTAGTGGAAATTGAAGCTCTTCTTGGACTGGAACTTGCTGCAGGGCTGCCGGTTGAAGTTTGAAATAGTCGACTAATCCAAATTGATTTTAAGTGAGCGGAAATCATAGTAGAGTTGTATGACGTCTACCTTGCATTAAAGGCAGCGAGGTTAGCAGCTATCTGATATTTTGATATGTTCGATGTTCGCGTTGTTAAAAATCTAAAATAAATGAAATCATGTATAATAATTTACGTCACTTGCGAAATATTTTTCCACTCACAACTGGTATTCAGTACAATATCGCGACATAACTGGCGACAAATGTCTGCACGGAGAATTTAACCCTCGGTGCACTCTAGCGATTGTCCCAACTTGACTCTGCCATGACCATTGCTTTACTCGCCCAACTGTCTCATGTCAAAATTTATACCAACATGACGGAATGTGGAACGCGGCGCACTACACCTGAGAAATCACATGTCGAGATCCATTTGTCATCCATGGAATCTCCCGGTAAAATTACGCTGCACACCTCGGCACTAATTATAACAAATACCTTAAAATTTTTTGTTATGAAATTTTGAAGAGGGCATCTTTTTTCGCATAGCAGTGATGAACTGTTTCCCTCAGACTAGCGTTTCCTCGGTTTCCTTTTTGAGTATCCGTTGTTCGTCCGTACGATTCGTGTGGGCGCCCCATAGCAGCGGCACAGTCTTACAATCGTTGAGACCTCCGGCCCATCAATAATTTCATACAGCTCATGGTTGTATCGAATTTGCCACTGGTTCCTGTCTTGCTTTGCTCCGATTATTCATCTCAGGACCCATCTTTCGAAAGGGTCAAATAAGTTTGCGGATGCTTGGGTTAGGGTCTACGTTTCACACCCATAGCATATCATATGTAGGTCTTATCACAGATCTGTATACTTGGAGTTTTGTTTTCCTGTGCATGCAGCTGGTCTACAATTTCAGTTGGGTTTCATTTATGAATTTCACAAATCTCTAAAGTCTTGTATTAAAAAAAGCAATCCAGGCTTTTGCTTTCAGTAGTAGTTACCCCAAATTGTTCCAGTTCTGCAACATATTTGAAATCCTAAGTAAGAATCTGCTGTCAGCACCAATTCAATTTTCTTTTCGTTTCCTTGGCTCCCCACTTGTAGGTTTCTTTTGCATCCTACCCTTGAACCTTCGTTTGGGGAGCCAGGGCTCTTCCATTCACTCCACATATCCTTTCTGTAACAGTTTATATAGTTTACGCATGCTGATATAGGCGAGTTATCATAAAGATGATACAACTCATCTTTGGATCGAAGTCTCTACCTTAATCAGTGCATTAGAGTGCAATATATTTTTCTGAGCACTTTGCGTTCGAATACGTCTAAGGTCTTTCCGAAAACTTTCGTAGGAGCCAAGATTTCACTTTCATATAACAGCACAGGTCTCATTAGTGACTTATATAAGCAAATCTTATTTTCCCTGTAAAAATCTCTGAATCTTAGTGTAGGAGTTACTGAAAAGTAGGCTGTGTTTGCTGCGTTTTTCATTTTCAATATTTCATACTTGTCTATGCCCTTTCTAGCAAAATTGACTCCTAAGTGTGAGAAGCTATCCACAATTTCTAAGTGTTAGTCTCCTATGGTCAGCTCAATACTTGGTTTCGAAGTAAAATATTGTTACTCCAGTTTGACTGGTCATCATTTTGTTGCACTGTAGTCAATCTCACAGACTTAACTGGCTCTAAAAGATGTTTATGCTGTTCATCTTATCTAGGGATTATGATAAGATCCAATCAAAAATTTTGTGTTCAGACCAATGTAAAGCCTAACATACATAGGGGAACGTTCTGAAATGGGGTATGCCTCAAACAGATTTGTGGGAAAACGAATCCTATAAATGGTTGTCAGGATGGCATTCATCGTACTTTACACCAGAAAAAGGCTGATTTCCCGCCGTATCGGCTGTGAAGGAACCATACCGGAAGTGATATTTGCCTCGGAATCCTAGTACGGAGTACTTACCCATTGATCATCAGTGCATTTTGCTTGAGATCAGCGATGGTGCCTCCTGACTTCCCTGCTCTCAGCTTTCTACAATTGGATGGTACATTGGAAGGATGGACGTCGAGATGTTCATCGAGGTGCTCACAGCAAGTGCCCCGCTGCAGGGAAATTTGCAAGGAACTATGAGCGTCATTACGACTGGTTTAAACACTTCTATGCCCCGTCAAAAACCCCGGCGTGAGGCTCAACAGGCGTGGAACTGTGACGAGGAACCGAGCAGCAGCATTAAAGTCGCCCCGGAAATGCCTTCGCAAATCGATTAGCTACAGCAAGGCTTGCTGCTGGGAAGATCTAGTGGAAAATGTAAACAAGGATCCGTGGGGCCTTGGCTACAAGCTAGTTATGCGGAAACTTGGTGCCCTACGGAAATTTTGCATACATAACGCGGAAAAGATGGGCGAGATAGTGCGGGCACTTTTCCCCGCCCGTGTTGACGCTGACCGTGGTGAAACAGCAGTCGAGTGTCTACTCTTCACACAGCCAGAACTGGAAGAGGCAGTCCACTGAAAACAAGGAAGGCTCCAGGTCAAGATAGTGTTCCAGCTGAGGTGTTGCAATTTGCCTATCACCTGTTCTGACTTGCTGCTCAGCACATTCAACGATTGCTTACGGGATGGAATTTTCCCGATACAATTGAAGGTGTCGAGGCTCATGCTGATCAGCAAGGGGAAGGGAAATCCCAGATCGCTATCTGCAAACCGCCCGTTATGCATGCTAGACACGGCTGGGAAAGTGCTAGAGAAACTCATCAAGAGAAGACTCACTGACGTGATTCATGCTGCTGGGGACCTATCTCCTCAGCAGTACGGCTTTAGAGCAGGACGCTCCATCATTGATGCGATTGCAGAGGTGGTGAGCGCAGTCCAAGAGGCAGACGGATATAGTTTTACCAGGCGACGGATCATCCTGTTGGTGAGACTTGACGTCAGGAACGCCTTCAAGTCCGCTAGATGGGTAGATGTTCTGGATACGCTGAAAACCCCTTTTCAAGCTCCAAAATATCAAATGCGGCTTTTGAGAGGCTACCTGAAAATACGAAGCCTGCTTTGTGACACTACACCAAGCCAACAAAGGATGGAGGTTACATGGGGTGTTGCCCAGAGGCCTATTCTTCCTTCAAACCTGTGGTACCTGCCCTACAACAGGCTACTGAGACTGGACACGCCAGATAAGTCGCGCTTGGTTGGCTATGCGAATGCTGTGGCTCTTAGTCGCTGGACATATCGTTGAACATACACAACTTAGACTAAGTATGCTAATGCGTTAAGTGAGAGACTGCATGACCGCTTGTGCGCTCAGTCTAGCACTGAAAAAAATAGAAGTGATTGTCTTGACAAAAAGAAAATTTCGAGAATAATGAGGATCAGATACGAGACTAACTAATCGAATCGACGCCAGCGGTGAGATACCGTTGCTAAATTGAAGGCATGGCAAGACTTACTTCTATATGACCTAGCTTTGAGCGGTCATGGGTTATTTCAGTCTTACCTGCACAATGTTGTATGTCACGGCCCCCGATTTTCAGTTTTTCCCAGGAAGGAAGACAATGTCTGCCACATATTTTTCCGAGTAAAAAATAGGACAGAATATGACGAGACCTCTGTAGGGAGACGAAAAAGCTTACCTCAGCTATTCCAACGATGATGGATGGGAGAGTCCGTAATACTACATTACATACTACGTTCAGAATGAGGCAAAATATGTGCAGTGCAGCGTTTACTGATTTTACTCGTATATGATGAAAGTATATCTAATCCAAAAAATCTATTTTATTTGGGTTTTCCTTGTCAGTTTTTTCGAAAGTCTGCTGGGTTTTGCATACAAATTGCCTATTAGAATATGGAAGACAAGATTGACTGTAGAAGAAAAATAAACGGTTAAGGCAAAAATTAGAAATTCATGAAAGATTCAGAAGAATATTCGACCTATTATTAGATAGGCTGAAGGCAATTTTTGGCTGAATAAATTACAGAAACACTAGTCGATGATTTTTCGTAGAGTTTGAAAGATTCCTCCAAGTAACGGGGAGAGAAAAAGGCTTGGTCTACTGCCTTAAAATAAAATGCATTATGCGATAAGATCAATATTTATAAGTTTGAAGCATTCTCAAATGAAATGGAAAAACTGAACAATGCACAAATGGTTGAACCATGCTGGTCAAGTGATTCATAGGCCATGTTTCTCATTGGGTAAATGTCTGAAGAGGCAGCGGAAGTTGGAAGTAAAAGTTTTCGAGAATATCGCTGGAATTTTTCTCTTTCGTAGCACTACAGCCCCTCTCGCGCCTTCGCTTCCTGCAAATAGCGCTTCCAACTATCCTGGCTGTAAATTGGCTTCTCTTCACTTTTGATCCAGTGATATCGGTAATGAGAAGAATGACTAAAAAGAAGTTGTAAACCTTCGGTTGTAATGTATTTGAATTATTGTTACCCTACAAACGAACATTTAGTTTTAAGTTTAGGTGATGATTCTGAGTAAAAAAAAATATTACTACTACACTATTTTGTATTTTATTGCTAACTTGTTTTGGAAAGAAATAATGTTCTATAACATATCTATAATCAAACTCAATATAAAAATAATTTAGCTCAACGTTTTTTTTCAAATACACCAATGTGCGAGCATAGCAAGATGTTAATGTCACCTGCATAGGCTAACACTTGACTTGTAGAGTAATTTACCTCTTGTTTCGACAGGTAGCTTACTTATGACGTATTCCTGGGCCAAAATAAATATCAATAGCGCCAGCCCAGCTCCCTGCCTTATTCCGATATTTATGTCAAAGGCATCGGGGAGCTGGCTTTTGATCCGGATTTGGAAAGTTATCGACGTCATTGTCATTTTGATACCAGTTTAGCTGGGATGTCAAGACAAAGCTTCACGTATATAGATGTTTTGCTTATCTCATATTGGGTTCTGTTTATCAACCTAAATCTTAATTGTTAGAAAAATCAGAAGATGAGTCATTTTGCAACGATCGGTAGGTGACGTTGGAATATCTATTTCTTCGTTAAAAGCCTATAGTGCGTTTTTTTCCTTTGCAAGTAAGTTTTCCCGCCCATCTAAGCTACTAGTATGACAAAACTTACTTCGAATTATTACCACGAATTTCTGCACATAGTTAGATAAAGGTTTAGTATGTTAACCTGATTTTTCGTATAGATTGACCACTCGTAAATAGCGAAACATGCACTCTTATTGGCAGTTAAATCCACTTACTATAAAACAAAGCTTCTAGATCTTGTCAATCAGAGGGAAGTTTTAAGCCCATTATTTAATTTTTCATATCCTTTTGAAATATACCTTTTCGGGAACATTGTAAGTTTCAGGTTTGATGGTTAGTTTACAAACGACCGATTTGTAGATTTTTTAGGGGGATTGCCCTATTTATAGGTTTATTTTCCGGGAATAATACGTTTTCCTTGAATCTTCACTAACAGCATACAATGTAAATTTGCTGATGAAGTGCAATGGTCAGTTCAGTTCAATGTTTTATAAAAGTGACATCGCGCGATTTGAAGAAGTGATCGTGAAAAACCCCATAAAAAGGTATAAGTGTTGTTTATGTTATAGTTTGTGCATTATGTCATCGATTAGGACTTCGAAAATGCGTTCATACTAGCGAACAACCATTTTATTTCATAAAATAAGTAAGGTTGTTTGGTTTCTAACTTTCATGACTGTATTTCACATTCATTGTCTTTTCGTGTTTGTATTGTATATTGAATTTTCAGATATGCCGCGATTGGTAAATGAATTTGATAGTATGAATATGTTATTGGAGAAGATATCTTCAGATGGTCAGAGCATCTGCAGCTCAGAAGCGAACGTATAAGATCAGGATGAATAAAATCTAGTGTTAGTGCATGACCATTTCCTGAAAGTTTAGAGGATTCCAACTCAAATGAGGAAATACCGTTAGCCACCACCAGCTCAACGAATGAAATTAATTTTTGGGCACCTCCTGTGAAGGAGCCAAAGTGAAAAAAAAAATAATCGTATGGAGCCACATGGTGGAGTTCACCGATTTTGACGAGATACCGGGTCATATTATTCAAACAGAGTTGATTACACGTACGCAGCTCTTTTGCTTGTTTTCGACAAATGATTGAGTTGAAACCATTTGTTTTCAAACCAATTTTTAAGTCGCTTAAAAGGTAATTCGTTTATACATACAACGCCAGAAGAGATCGAAGTTTATCTTGCAATAAATTTGGTGATAGGTGTGAAAGAGCTGCGTGGTTACAAAAATTACTGGTCTTCTGGTCCTGATCTGCATGATGAATATATAAGCTCTTCGACGACATTAAACAGATTTAGATGGCTTCTTACCGATTTGCATTTGAATGATAATCACCTCATGCCGAAAATAAATGATGTTGGCTATGATAAGTTGTATAACGTTCGCCCTCTCCTATACAAACTGAAGAGCTATTTCAAGACAAAACAGAAAAAGTGGCTATTGATAAGAGTATTGTCAAACTTAAGGGCAGAAGCTATTTCAACCAATACATGCGGAGAAAAAGTAAAAGTATCTTGTCCTGAAACACTGATACAGTACAACAATTATATGAGTTTCATTGATAAATTTGACCAATTAAAGTCTGCCTATGCCATTGACAGAAAGCTTCATAAATGGTGGCATCGAATTTTTTCACTTTCTTGACTGTGCTGGAGTCAATTTTTTTTGGTTTATAACGAACTCCAGAGACTTCACCGCCTAAAATGGATAAGCTGATCACAAAGGATTTTCGGAGATGTGTTTATCATGGTATTCTCGCACCATCTGAAGCAAGGAAGCAAAGATCAGGTTCCAGTAGCTCAACTAGTAGTAATGCGCCATCTAAAAGTTTGTCTGTCCTATTGAAACAACATAAACCGACAGTGCCTAAATAGTTACGTTTGAAAAGTAATATGGGTTAGCCTGTGCGAACCACGTCGCGAAGATGTGCATATTGTAGTATCAAAAAAAGTCTAGCGCGTACTATCTGGCAGTGAAACCCTTGCAAAAGCTCTCTGCATCAAAAAAGATAAACCATGTTTCAAAGACTATCATAGATTGTAAAAGTTCTAATTTCTGATAGTAAAGGCTATAAAAACGATTCTGTAATTTTAAATTTTGTGAATTAGGTATTTACGATGACCGTCACGATGGTTAGTAAACTAACCACCACATTTCTCAATATCCTTAGATGGTTAATTTTTTTTCCATAGTTTTTATATTGTATTTTATAGGCTCTAGTAAAGACCTACGAGTATATAGCTAATTTTTGTTTGAAACTTTCATCATATGAATTCGTGGCTGAAATGGTTGACTGATTAAAAACAATGCATTTGTGATTAAAAAACAAATTGTTAAAAGCAATTGATATCTAATGATGGCAATGTGGAACTTTAACCATAATTTAAATTAGTAGTGCTTGCTTTAGCCAAAGTGGCATATTGATTTAACTTTCTAATTTATCGCCTACAGACTTCAATGAAAATTGCCTCAATAAAGAATTTTCGACGCTTAATTTCAGTTTCTGTAAAATATCAGAAAACGCAATAACACAAATGTCCTAACATTTTCCCTGTCAAATTAAGGTTTTAACAGGAAAAAAAATATTTTTTCACTCTCCACAAATTATTCTGTTGGAAAATCCAATAATTTCGACAAAATTTACGGCCCTCCAAAAAAATATACACAGGGAAAAAACTTGTATATGTACGCACATATTTTACCATTTAAATTTCTCCAAACGTAAAAGGATAAAAAATTTATAATAGATTTATTATTCATGTACTTTTCAACAATACAATGCACACATACATACTTTATGGCCAATGCCAGTTGCGTGAAATCCAGCAAAAGCTTTAGATTTCTACCATTGAAAATGTTTCTACAGTGGCACAGATGAAAATTATTAGTAAAGGTAGCGAAGGCCATAAAACAATTTAATTACCACCTACCAGTGTGTGTTTTGTTTTTGCTCATACGAGTATAGTGTGTGCGTTGATTTATGTTTTATTAGAGGCATTGTTGTATTTATTTGTTTCATGTTGAATATCCTTATGAATTCCAGCATTGTTTTCATGTTTGTTGATTTTAGGGCAAGTGTGCTGAAATGATTGTTAAGAATTTGCAGCAGCTGTTTGAGAAGAATGATAAGCTTTTAGGATTTGTTAACTGGGATACTATATCCATTAATCTTCACTATTTGGTACCAAGCTCCCCCCTGAAGGCGATGCCTTTAATAAACCTCACACTTGCTTGAATAAAGCAGCTTGATGTTAAAAGATGCCACTTTACTTCATCGAGTTCAGAGGAGGTAATAATAATTAATAATTGTTTATGTGACGTTACAGTAATGCTACGTAGAGACTCCTCTTTCCTTTGGTTGCATACGAGTACTTATAAAAGTGATATCGCTTTACCGAAGTTGCACTACGTAAAAATTGATGTATATTTGTAAATTAAGAGACTCTTTGCATTTTTTAATTCATTTTACCATGAACTTGTTGTCAAAAGATGGATAACTCGAATTATTTCTTCTCAAATTGTAATTCTAAGTTCACGTTATTAATAATTTTACTTATTTTTTAATTACAGATTGAGGATGCGATGCTTATGTTCGATAAACAAACAAATCGACACAGAGGTAAGTCACACTTAGCAATATCAGTAAAATATAATCACATTTTCCAGATCTTTTTTCTATAAAGTATATTTCTATGAACCGTAGTGTTAACATAATACAATTGTTTCTTCATCGATCGTAACATCTCCACTCGTCAGTTCTTCAATTAAAGCGTCATTACGTTTATCACATTTACTCACGTCAAAACACACTTCATAGCAACCACAAAATCATCTTCTAACACGATTGACAATTACATGATAAAGCCGACCTTTTTATCGCCTTAAATGTCAAATCAGATTACACTAGCTGTCACACTGAACTCCAGACGGACTTTTTCTGTTTTATACAACCTGAATCATTTTTAAAGTAGACGATGTAGAACGGAAGTGAATTGTCATCCACCCTTCTCAAATGATGCGGGAGCGACGTCGTTTTACTTTCTGAAAAAGCGAGAGCTTTTAAGAAGTCTATCAGTTAATTTAATTGAGTCTGTATTTTTAAAAATACATGAAGTTTGAATTCAATTGACAAAATGCAAAGAGACATCAAAAGAACAACCGAATGATAAGGAGCGTGAAAAACGAAGTTTGCTTTTCAATTCGTTTATTTAGATTCATAACTTTGAGCAAGAAAATTCATAAATTGATGAAAGGACACTTTTGAACATATTCCATCAGAGTTGAATCGGAATTATTGTTAAAGAGTACTTTAACTTTGCAAGGATTTAAAGTTAAAGCTTTTACTAAAGTGTCTCTTCTCGAGATTCCCAGTAAATTTTTATTGGAATTTCTGAAACGTTTACCGTTGAGCTCAACCATGTTTAAGATAAATGTGTTCCACTGAAAAAAAAATAGACTGATAATTTTGAATAATTCTGACGTATTATTTTTGCGTTAAATAGAAGTAAAGTGATGATTTCATATCGTTTATTGCTCAAAAAAAGAGTACAATCCTTTGATACATCTTCCCATATGATAAGGTACTGTAATTACTCTAACATAGCAAGGAAGAGATAAGATGCCTGCTGCATACTTATGAATGCAAGAGATAGGGCAGGCAGCACGGTAACCTGACAAATAGAGGATTTTGGTGTTACGGGATCAGGTAGTTTAGTTTTGCACGCTCCGAACACTACTATATGCTACCATTAAATTTTTTTTCTTACTTAAGCACTACGGCCTCTTTTGGGCCTTCGCTTGGCGATATTTAGAGAATCACATTATCTTGATTGATTATATCGGCACTCGGGAAGGTGATGTGGTCAGTACCACGCTTTAGCCGTGTACCCGTCCACCTAGCTGCGATACTTTCTGATTTTAATCCAGTACGTATCATAACTGAACGGGCTTATATTCCGTCCCAAAAATCACTTGAAACAAATCTCGTTGTCACCAACGTAATCCGAACCATGGATCTTCAGCCTACAAAGCAAGCACTGTTAACCATTACACCACGTGGACTAAAGTTTATTTTAATCGATGCAATGTCGAGCCGCACTAGGCTACGTTTTTCTGATAACATAGTATAATATTGTAGCGCAGAAGTCGTATCTTTCATTTGTAAAATTACTATTTGAAATTTCACTAAAAATAAGACCAGGTAACATTTAGCTTTAAAACAACGGATGAAATAAAGTTAGATAGATACTCGTAATTCGCTTGAAATCCACACGCATAAATGCCGTTAGTACCAACAATCACCGAAAGTAACATGTAATAGTCATATGTGGTTTGGAGCCAAAAATATGAGCTCGTGTTAATTAACTTGCATGCCTTCGTCAGCTCTGTATTCATTCAAATCACCCGAAAAAGTTAAAAAATTAATAGATTTGAAGCTAAAATGTGAAAAACTTATGACAGTAGTGATAAAATTAATTTAATGGAGGTAACAAAATAGTAATCGATTATATCATGCCAAAATCGGGAAGCATAGCTCAGGACTAAATGCAAAGGAAACAGAACTATGTAAAGGGCTTTCCAGTAAGAGGTGTTATTGAGAATAGCCCGCTTTTACGGTAGATGTCACTTTTGAAGCTGTCATTTTTTGACATTTGACAAGTGAAAACTACGCCATTAATAAAAATGGAACAATAAATGCTTCAACAACGCATTGAAATTATTAAAATTCACTTTAAAAATGGTGAAAATTTGGCAGAGACGATTCTTTAAACTCGAATATTTTTGGGTCGTCGTGAAGCACCTTGCCGGACCAAAATACAGAAATTGGTGGAAAAATTCGAGCTGCCGGAACAACTTAGTGATGTAAAGAATAAAATCCGTGCACGTTGCTCAAGACCAGCCGAGAATATTACTGCTGTAGCCGAAAGTGTTGAAGAAAACCCAAGTTTATCCATTCCTCGTCATTCTTTGGAATTAGGCATTCCACAAACGTCATTACACCGTATTTTCCATAAAGATTTGGGTCTTAAGGCTTATAAAGTTCATTAACTTAAGAACTCAAGCCGTTCGATCATCAACAACGTCGTGTCTTTGCTGATTGAGTCCTTGAAATGCATGAAAATGATCCGGAATTCTATAAAAATCATCTTGAGTGATGAGGCCCATTTCCACCTCGGAGGCTTCGTCAACAAGCAAAATTGTGGCATCTGGGGCTTGGGAAACCCAAAAGTTATTGCTGAAAGCCTCTCTATCCACACCGTGTGACTGTTTGGTGTGGTTTATGGTCCGGCGGAGTCATTGGACCTTACTTTTTGAAAATGAGGCTGGAGCAACAGTTACGGTGAATAGATTGCGCTATCGAGAGATGATTAATGATTTTTTATGGCCGGAATTGGATAGTATTGATCTGAGCAACGTTTACGGTGCTACGTGCTACACAAGCAATGCAACCATTGATTTTTTACGGGAAAAGTTTCCGGACAGTGTTATCTCTCGAAGAAGTGATCACAATTGGCCACCGAGATCTTGTGATTTAACACCTTCCAACTTCACAAAGATGCAATTCGTGAGGCTATCGAGGACATAGGGTAGCGACTTTGCGATTTTGTTATGGAAAATTTCATGAAAAGGGTATGGTCCTGTAATCGTGGTCTTGGTGGTCATTTGCCTAAAGTTATTTTTACTATTAACAGCATACCTTCTTCTTTATAATGAAATAGATATTCGATCAGTTTTAGCTAAAAATAGCATTTTTCTTTTAATATCAAAAGAACACCTCTTATTGGAAAACCCTGTATATTCTGATGATTATCAAATTCTTAGATACCAAAATTCTGAGCCCTAAATCCACGAATTGTAGATAGGCCTATTAATCCATTAAAGCCCACCGGTAACTAAAGTTGCCATGGCGAATTTCTTTCATCCTGTGTGCATCTCCAAACTTCGAGCACTTTGGCTCATGCATAGCTCATACGTGATGTATTTTCTTCTGAATAGAAAAACAATCAGTGGGTGTTTTGTTTTCGCGTGAAGTGTGAGGATAAAGTTGTGCAGTGTTTTCAAGCAATATGGCAGCGACTCCTAACTAGTAAGTAAAGCTATTATGCTTTGCACGGACGTCAATTGTTCCTTTATTGTCCGCTGTTAATATAAATGTGGCAATGTTATTTCTATACATTTGTTTGAATTTTGTGTAAGCAGTTGGCTTAAAACGCACTCAAATTTTGTTACCAACTAATGTTGCCAATTGGATGATATTATTACAATTTTGGAAGAATTCAATTTTTTAAAGAAATGGTTATCTTGACAGGTACACTCGCGGAATAGATGGCAGTGGCGTGTTATTTCATAAGCTTATTGATCTACTCAACAATAGCGAAGAATTAACACCTGACAGCATAGCTATATGCCCACCTAATGAGCCACCAAATTCAGAGACAAGCATAGACTCTGATTTGTCCAACGAAGAGGCGGTGGGTGATATTGACCATCTTCCTTTCCACATACTGCGCTTGTATGTATTGTTACACAATACTCAGCGGAATGAAGAGGACGATAGTAGCCGCGTACTTCAATGTGTAGATCAATTTGAAACACATGCGACAAGCTCCTCTTCAAATGAAAATGTGCTGGTTCTGAAGCAAAATAAGAAAAATCCAGTAAATCGGCTGCCCAATACGAACAAACTATCCTCAAATATATCCGAATTTAGTTGTGGATATCTTCCAATTATCGAGGATTTTCTAAGAGAAAATATGTAAAGCCTAATCGAAGCCTTCAAGGTATTTTTTTCAGAAGCTGTGTTGTATCACATTGTTTCTGAAACCAACCGATAAGCAATGCTCGTACACTTAAATGCTACGCCTGAATAAATTATTTCATTTATTGGAGTGATGTTGTTGTCGGGATATAACTCTCTCCCTTATAAACGATTAAACTGGAAACAAGATCCCAACGTATACGAGGTGTGTTCAAAAAATATCGTGAATTTTGTTTTTTTTTCAAAAATTATTTATTTATTCATGAATATCTATTTTGTCCCCTTCAAAGTAATCCCCATGAGATATTATACACTGGTGCCAACGATTTTTCCAACCTTCGAAGCACTTCAAAAAATCATTTTTTTTAATCTTGTTCAGCTCCTCCTTCGATGCCGTCTTTATCTCGTCAAGCGTAGCGTAACGTCGTCCTTTCATGGGCCTCTTCAGTTTAGGAAACAAGAAAAAGTCACAGGGGGCCAGATCTGGGGAATACGCTGGCTGCGGCATCATTAGTGTGTTGTTTTTAGCCAAAAAGTCGCGCACAAGCAACGATGTGTGAGCAGGGGCGTTATCGTGGTGCAAAAGCCAATTTTTGTTCTCCCACAAATCCGGGCGTTTCTGGCGGATTGCTTCGCGCAAATTGCGCATAACTTTCAGGTCATATTCCTTATTGACCGTTCTTCTCTGTGGCAAGAACTCATGATGCAGCACGCCCCTGCAAACGAAGAAAACTGTCAGCAAAACTTTCCCATTCGACCGAACTTGGCGCGCTTTTTTCGGTCTTGGTTCATGCGGCAGCTTCCATTGAGTTGATTGAGCTTTGGTTTCCACGTCATAACCATAAACCCATGATTTGTCACCAGTTATGACCCTCTGGAGCAAGTTTGATTCGTCGCGGACAGAGTTTAACATCTCATTAGCAATGTTCATGCGTTGCTGTTTTTGGTCGCAACTGAGCAATTTTGGTACGAATTTCGCGGCGACCCGTCTCATGCCCAAATCGTTGATAAAAATCGAATGGCACGAGCCAATCGATATGTTTAGGTCCTCAGCAACTTCTCTAACGGTGATTCGACGATTGGCCAATACCATTTTCTCCACTTCATCAATTTTTTCGTCTGTTGTTGAAGTGCTCGGGCGTCCGGCACGCTCTTCGTCGTTCACATCTTCTCGGCCTTCTAAAAACATTTTGTACCACCGATAAACGTTGCTTCGGTCCAAGGTGGCTTCTCCGTATGCCACAGTCAACATTCGGAATGCATCCGCGCACTTAATTTCGTTTTTCACACAAAATTTGATACACGTTCTTTGATCCATTTTTTTGAATAAGTAAAAATCGAAGACGATTGAAAACACGTGCAAGTAAAGCAGCTATCACCAATCAAGTGAACATTCAAAATGGCCGAGCTTGTCGGCATAAGTGACAGACATCAGTACCAACATAACGCCACAGAAAAATCGAAATTCGAATATACGTAACCCGCGAAAATTCAAAATTCGTGATACTTTTTGAACACACCTCGTATACCCAGTTAGTGTCACATGCAATACGCCAAAATCGTTTTGACGAACTGATGAGCTACATTCATTTAGCTGACAATGAAGCCAATGACGGAATCGATAAAATATATAAAGTTCGTCCAGTTTTTGACATGAGCATGATTCCTTATTATGGAAAGCATGGCTGCAAGCAATTTATACGTGAAAAACCAATCAGATTCAGTTTCAAGCTATGGTTTCGCTCCAGATCCTTCAGGGTACATCCATTACGTTGAGCCCTATTGTGGAATTTCAGCTCGCCTTCCTACTACTGATCTGCAGGAGGAGACGTTGTTCTAGAATTGATTGAGCATATGCAGTTACCTGAAGAATCTCGTCTCTACTTTGATAACTTTTTCACATCAATTGGTTTGTTAGATGTAAAATATTAGCTGTTCGTTGGAACAATAACAATGTCGTTACTGTACTTACTAACTGTGATAATGTACATCCAGTGAAAAAATCTAGCCGTTATTCGCTTATTGTAAAAAATTTATTACGGTGGAAATTCCCGGTCCAATCACTCGTTACAACAACAGTATGGGCAGAGAAGACATTGCTGATCAATTTTTAACATCCTACCATTGCAGGATTCGCTCGAAAAAATGGTGGCCCTTTTATGTATGGACAGTAGATGTATGCTCTACGCAAGGCGGGCTTTTATATCGTCGCCAAGGTCATGCCGTATCATTATTAAAATATAGGTGGCATATTACGATTGCCATTCTGAAAAATTTAATATTCACTAGGGAGTTATAGGCTTTAATTGTTTAATGATGCTGGTAACATTGAATGAATTGCCGATTGATTTATTTCTTCCATGGGTTTCATCATCTGTGGAGTGATCAAATAGAACTGCCTCAAGTTATAAAATATCACAATGATAGCAGCAGGTACGAGGTACTATATGTTGACAACAACTACAACACCAAGAACTCCTCCCAACGTGAAAAAGACCCGGGTTGCATCTACAGATCATAACAGCCGGCAATATTTTATTATATTATGCTACCAAACTAAGTAATTTTTTTTTGTTTTGCTTTAGCACTACTGTTCCTTTCAAGCCTTCAGTTGAAGATAGTTAGAATATCTAATTATCTTAATTGAATGTATCGGCACTCCACAAGGTGATATGGTCGGTATCACGCTTTAGCTGTGTGCCCGTCCACCCAGCTGCGATATGTTCTGATTTTAAAGCAACACGTTGAACGGGCTTATAGTCCGTCCAAAGAATCACTCGAACTAAATCTCGTTGGCGTCAACGAGACTCGAACCAGAGACCTTTGGCTTACGGGTTGAGAATTAAAAAATTTGTTTTCACATTAATAGAAGACGGTAACCGGAATTCACAACAAATGTCCTTAGAAATCTTAATTTCCTTCCTGACCGATTGGGGTGACGAGTCATACCATGTCCATCGTAGTTTTTCTTTAATCGAATCAAAGTGTGGGCGTTTAATTCAAAAAGTTGAACCAGTCCGAATATAAGGAAACGTGCTCAGTGAATACACAGTGGAGACTGTTTGGCGAATGGCTAGTGGAACGATTGCGAAGTTTGAGGTTTAAAAATTCCTGCAGAAGGAAATATCTGGCGGTAACTGCAGTAAAAGTCGATGAACAGGGACTCCTTATTAGCGTAGGGAGTTGTGTAAAAGTAAGTTAATTTCCAGTTTTTCCTTCAAATTGTAACCAGGAAACTGTCAGTTCTTTGATAATATAAGGAAATTGACCTTAAAAGTTGAGATTTAATTTAGATTTGCTAATTAACAAAATAACAATCCAGATTCCAGATGGTGAACAATGCCGCTTAAAAGTAAATTGTCTGGGCTATTTATCACTTGTGCTAGTGTTTGGTGGTGCGGCTGAAAATATCATTCTCCTGGGCTATTTACCAGGCTATAGTAGCCTGAGTCTAGGAAAGAAAATTGTAGTGTTTAGTTCTTCTGATAGAGTGGTGCAGGGACTTCTGAACAGCATGGTAGGGACGTAAGATGTATAAGAGTAACCATCAGTTTTAGGCTTTCCTGTAGACGTTCCCTGCCAATTATATTCTGGTTTGCAGCATTCTCAGTGAGAAATTCTAGTGTCACCTACGTCTGTTTTCATGTGAGTTCCTAGGAACCGGAACGCTTCAACCAGAATAGCCCCAATAAAAAAGAGAAACGATACCAAAGTTGGTGTCATTCATTATGGAAGTCGGTAACATCTGTCCGGATAGTTTTATCAAAAAAATGCTTAAATCATGCGGAAGCTAGAGTCCTGTGGTACATTACATTTAGACACTTCTGAGAGGTAAAAAAGATTAACTTGAGCGAATGGAGGCGTCTAAATTGACAATATCTTTTCAAGCACTCCCCCTTACGCCATCTATCCAGTAAAACTAGAATTTCTTGTAAATCAGGCTTAGGAAAACGAGATTATACCCAAAGATATGTTCCAAACGGGACCAGGCTATGTACTCAGGTTAAAAGGCGAGGTATTTAGTGGATGACCTTGCCTCTATACATCTAAAAGCCTGAGTCTCAGGGTGAAAACAGCCTTACCAACAAACCACAGTAAAATATTAACATAATTTACATTAAAAATTAAATTCCTGACATTGATGCAAAAAGTGGGATTCATGTTATGCAATAAACTGGACTGGTATCTCGTGCATGACACAAGTAATGATGGCTTCCAAAGCGTCGATTGAAGTTGGCTTATCTTTGAAGACTAGAGACTTTGTGCAACCCCAAAGAAAATAATCTAAAGGTGTGAGATCACACCATCTAGGCGGCAAATTTACTAGTGCGAAACGTGAAATCATGTTCTCACTGAAATTATTTCTCAATAAGTCCATTGTTTCTCTTGATATATGCAAATTAGCGCCGTCTCGTTAAAACCGAAGCTCATCGATGCCACGGGCTTCAATTTCAGGTAGCAAAAAATCCATTATAATGGTGCGATAACGGTCACTCTTGACTTTTACATTCTGAACGGACTCGTTTTGAAGAAATATGGACCAATGATTACACCGGCTCATAAACCACACTAAACTGTGCATTTCTGTGACTATAGTGGTAGCTGTTGAAGCTCTTCAGGTTATACATCAGCTCAATTATGACGATTTTGTTTATTGACGTATCGATTGAGTCGAAAATACGCCCCATCATTGAACAACATTTCGCGATAAAAAAGCAGATTTTCATTGAGCTGAATCAGAGCCCATTCTCTAAAAACACGACGCAAACTTAAGTAGCCCGGCTTTAATTCCTGCACAAGTTGAACTTTGTATGCTTTAAAACCAAGATCTTCACGTTAAATACGCCAAATTGTTGCGAACGACAAATCAAGTTGTTGAAAACGACACCGAATTGGTTCGTCACGGCCTTCAGCCACACTTTTTGTTGCAGCCACTATATTCTCAATGTGGTCTAATCGGTCGAGTATCATCAAATAATGTATGCTTGGTTTCAAATTTGCAGATGTTATTGGCTATAATGGTTTCAATAGGCCAACGATGCACACCATAAGTTGTTCTAAGAGCACGAGAACCATTTCTCATATACCGCTGATTTTCGTAGTGCAGCAGAACAATTACATCACGGTTTGACAGGAGTTACGCATGATTTGGCAAAAAAAGCCTATTGAAACCTTTAATGAAGCATCCTATTCTTGAAGTCCCTTTCGCTGGAGATGCACAAATTGATTATAAAAGAAAGTTATACGTATTGATTCCTTCAAAAATGAAACAACTTTTTGACTACATTCAAAATTTGCAGCCATATGTGGAGCATTCAATTTTGTATGGTGATACATGTGCAGGACAGAACAAAGGCCAAAATATGGTGACTGCTGTACTCTGTAGAGTGAGCAGCTACACAAAAATTTAAAGGCATTTGACATCAAATACATGGAGAGTGGACACTGCTATTGTGACGCTGACTCGATGCACTCCTACACACGCAACAAAATTCATACTCTTAACGAATATAAACTGGTTACTGAAATGGCCAGGAAAAACCCACATCTCTATACTGTGAATCACAGATAAATTCAGTGATGTTTATTACCTCGATGCCTTAACAAAAAGCGTTATAAAAAACAGGACAAAAGATCTAAATGGTGATATAATTTTATCAGTTAAAATAAAGTGGTTCTGCCTTGACAGAAGCTCGTCCTTGGTGAAATTCAAGTACGGGGTTTCAGAATGTAGTGAAATGGGTAGATAAATTACCCGTAAAGGACTGCAGCGACGGCTTGCTGCCTCGGCGAGAGAGGATGGTGGGGTTCGCCGAGATTGGCCTTGTCTGAGGACGCGTGAATGGGCTGGCAGGCTAGCATTGCGGTGTCAGGGTGCTCGGTTTTTTCCCCTCACTACAAAAAAAAATCCGCATTTACAGATTTTTTTTGATACAAACACGAATCGACCGGAGTCGAGGCCGAGGTAGCCTACTAAGGGTCGAAATTGATAAAGCAAATGGCAAAGTGGGCCTGGCGAAAACAGACGGGACTTGGAAGGTTTCGGTCTTTACCGACGATACTTATAGCCCCCAAATAAGAGTGGGGCATCCAGATGGAAGCGGTGCCCCCTCGCACTCCCATATCCGGATCAAGATCCAATGTAGATATGGTCATGTATTCTCCATTTAAGTGAAAAACTCATACAAACATAATGTGTATGAATTTTTCCCTTAAATGAAAAATATGAACGTCTCACATTTATGTTAAAGTCTTCTGTGATGGAATCACATAACACTTTAATATAAATGGGTAACCGAAGCGAAAGGCCACTCTACCCTGCAAGAGCACCTGGAAACATCTTAAAAAGGGGTGAGCTCACGCGATGGCTAGCTCATTATAGTAGAGGGGCCAGCCAACGTGGTGAGTGCCATACCCGGTCAGGTTAAAAAAAAAAAAAAATGGAAAAACCGAGTTTAGAATTTAGTAATTCATTTCATCTAATTTCTTTGCTTTTGAATGTTGCCTTAAAACAAAACAAAATTTTTCAGTCCACAACAAGTATATATCTAAGTGAAATGTCGGAATGTAAATTTTGGTTTAAGGGCTCAAATCAACGTTTACGCGAAGCTAGAAAAATAGTCTCGTGATTTTTACAACCACATAGAAAATATGTTTTCATCAGTTTTCTCTTTTTTTCATGCCAAAATGTAATGGTTTTCTTTCTGAATATAAAATTTAAAAAAAGAAAAAAATCAAAATCTCAATAAACGATTCAAAAATAATAACGTATGGTTAATCATGTTTGTATATTACTATAAAAGAATATAACGTTAATAAAGAAAAAACAGAAGGGTAGTTACACAACATCCTTAACGAGCGCTCGTAGATGGTGTGGACTACGCAATACTTTGCTGAAATTTGATTAACTAATACTTTGCTGGAATTTGAAGGCTAATTTGGGTTTACGAAAAATCGGGTGTTTTAAGATTTTGTTTTTCGTTTCACAAATATCGAAAAGGAATTGCTCCATGGGACAACTAAGCAAACAACGATATGAAAATTTATGTATGTCTTTTTAATACATTTTAAAAATAAAGATATTTTCCTCTCCTAAGACTAATCTAATTGCGCTACACTCGTCAACTTCATTCCCACAAAACTCATCGTGAAAGTGATCACCAAAAAGTTGTGAAACTAAATACTGGCAAGCATGAGGCACATATGAATGCAAATTTTCCAGTCGAAGTTCGAATCACGTCGCTACATTTTTGTACCTGTTCGTCGTCCGCGTAAGATCCATTTAGCCCGAATTCGTTCCAAAGACTTATTACCGAAGTTGGTTGATTTAGTTTCATCACAGCTATTTCCAAATTTTTCTGTCCTGATTGGGCAACTACAAGCAAAGCTTTAATTGCTAATTTTACAGCACCTTCTTCAGTTTTCACTTCTTTTGGTTTGTAATATTTTTTGAGAAATTCGTGCACAGTTTGGGCTGATCAGCCAGTTGCATTGGCTTTCCATTCATAGTAAATGCCCGAAGGCTCAGTTTTATACAGATGAGGTGTTCCATCATAATCAAAACCACCAATCAAACATGATATGCCGAATGGGCGTCCTCTATTAATCTGTGTGTATTTTGTTTAAGGCCAGCGATGAATCTGGCTATATCTTCCAATGTGACGGGATCTTCGACGTTTGGCTTGTGGCTTTGACACTCAACTTGAACCCGACTATTTAAAATTCGAGCATCGGCCGTAAGACCATCAAAGAACATCACTTCATGACTAACAGTGGGCAAATTATTCCCACAGTCCGTTCTTCCTGCAGTTTTCCGACGAATTGTTTTTCTACGCCAAGTACATTAACATATTTAACGTTTGCGGTCACCCTCGTTGAATTTCAGCGTCTCCCTTCACTAATTGTGACAAAAAAGCCAAATTAGTTAAGTACAATCATCACCAATGCTCATTATGAGGCGTAACCCTAGCATGACAATGCTCTCCACTAGCGTGGAACTTGTCCCGCTAGCACAGCACTCGGAACGATACGAATTTTCAACGACAATTTTTAGGGCCACTTAGAATTAAAAATGTCACCCCTTTCCTGCTAGCACGATCACTTTCCAGATAATTCACTTCTTGCATCTACAGAAGAATCACCTCGGTAAAGTTTAATTCATTCGCAAAGGGACATTTCTCTACTAGATCAAAAAATTCGTACAAGACTTGGAACAACTGCCGGCGCGTAAAATGGTCACCGGCAAGCTGTAATCCAGGTGGCCAACACGACGCCTACGATAATTTTTTATTGCTCGATGCAGAAATTTGAATTAGAACGTGCTTCCATTAGAGAAGTTCGATTAAAATATCTGAGCAAAGACAGATCGAATTCTCATTTTAATAGATCGCAGTTCTCCCGCCGTGCGCAATGCGTGGCGACCAAAAGCAGACTCCTCGATCCGCCCAGCAGAACTGCTCACTTGTAACGAACAGTCACCGTACGGAACAGGTCGCAACGGCAGTTTACGAGCCTTCCATCCATCCACTGTAGATTGCATCGTGAAAATGCAATTCGTAGATAAGCTGCGTTATAAAGGTGTTGCCGTGTCAAAATTTTAATTGCAAATTTACATAATTATTTATTTAAATTTACAATTAAAATTGGATCAGTATGATGATGGTTTTCAAGCAGTTTACTGGGACTGCTCGATTACTACAAGAAGCACATCGGAAAGCAGCAAACGATGATTGCGATTTTCCAATTTAAAAAAGACTTTAGCGTGATTAAAGTCAACCCATAGCCAGTTGATTGGAATAAAATAAAGCTAAAACATAAATATAAGAATTAAATCCCTATAGCTGTGCAGAACAAAAAGAATCTGCAATCGCTGTTCAGACAGGGTGTTATATCTACAGAATATAAGATATTTTTCAATTGTTTGCCATGTGCTGAGGATGTCCATGATAAGGCTCATTGAATTCTAACGTTTGACGAAGAGAAGGATGAATGATTTAATTATAATAATTAAATACATAAAGTCTATATTAATTTAGCAAGTATTCACATCATAAACATTAATAATTAAAAATGCCACACTATAAAACATGGTTTTGCTTTTTCATTGGTTTTAACATTAAACCCACTAATATATTATATATATATATATATATATATATATATATATATATATATATATATATATATATATATATATATATATATATATATACATACATATATATATATATATATATATATATATATATATATATATATATATACATATATATATATATATATATATATATATATATATATATATACATATATATATATATATATATATATATATATATATATATATATATATATATATAACATACTTGTATATGTAAACCTCTTGCACTGTAAATATACTATACATATTATAGTGCAAATATCCATGTGTAATATATAAAATAAAGTTTGTATTACAATGTAAATTTAAAATTATCCAAGCCACAAATAACAAATACTTAGGAATAGCACCATTAAAGTGTTTTCAAACTTGTCCATGTTCGTATCTGTCAAATAAACGTAAACGCGAATCGAATGTGAGCAAACTTATGTACGTGCTCGTTATGCATATATGTTACGTCTTTTGCGTTAGATTGTAGCCTAGTGGTAACATTTTGAGCCACCACCGAATTGCGTTAGTTCCTAGTGTGTTGAACTTGAAATATGAACTTATTTTAATGAGATACGGATTCGTGTATTAAATTGCGAGTGCATTACTATTCAATATAATATACATATGTATGTACATATAATAGCATGCATCTCACATTGTCTTTGTCCATTGACCGCGTCCTCCAATAACCAAATCCGAGAAGTGATGATCTGTCCTTGTTGATCGGGTCAGACCAGCGTTTCCCGACTTTTTCACTGGTGTCTGGCTTTAAGTTCACCCAACGTACCTTAACGGGTACCCATTGTTCTTCCATATGATTCATGTGACCAGCCCATTGCAGTTTTCGCAATCTTGTAATTGTTGAGCCCTACTTAAGACTGCACTTTTTAGCTTCAATACTTTCACAAAGCACTTTTCAGCTTCAATATCTGTTCAACCCCAATCATAATCAATGCCATTCATGTACTTTACTTTTCAATTTGCCGGCGCATCTCCATCATGTCGTTCGCATCAACATTATCCTGGATGGTCTCAAATTTACATTTTCCATAATCCTGTGCATATTCATACTAACATACATTTATGTTGTAAATCGAAACTCTGCAAAGCACAATTTGTTTGTGACAGTTGTATCTGTCAGTTTTGTGAAGTAGGAAAAAGTATCTGGACTGTAAAACTATGGTACAAGTATGCTATCGGACAGTTACAGAACTTTCGCTGGCATGGTGTTTTGTCATTGTTTGTATGACTAGTGGTGCAGCTTTGACCAATGTTTTGTTGCTGTTCCTCTTACTGTTATTATTGTCTGGCACAAAACGTTCAGCCGACCATATGAATGCACATTTCTATATTTTCTTTATAAAACGTTAAAATTTTGAGTGGCATAGAATGGCAATGCCAGGCATACATGGAATGAGGCAGGCTGGCGGTTGTGGTAAACGCTGTGGCCCTGCATTATTTTATGCTCTCTACTCCGTAGTGGGTTTGTTGAGTGTCCACTGTCGCCACAATAATAGATATCAGAAAAATTAAAAAGTAGATGTGCAGTCATTGACTGGATATTTCAGATTGGCAATTATAATAAAGATTTTGAAACTCAAAACTAAGAGCGCCTACTTAAGTGATTTCAAATTAACAACCACACTCAGTACAGAGCCAAGATTAGAATTCTGGACATTATAAGTGGTTTTAACAACACGTTTCTAAGGTTTGGGAAAATCTGATATACGCTCCTCAAAAAGGTTACTGTTTATTTATCTGGTCCTAATTTGTACAAATAAATAATATGTACGATTGTTTTCTTATCCAAAACGAGCCCTGCTTTTCCGAATCCTGTTCAGAATGTCAACCAGCATTTCATGTGGCTTTCATACAGCCCAGTTTGCACCCGGTCACAACCCTTATTCATATCAGGCGACCCAACAAAGCAAGAGAAAACATTTCTGTATTTTTTGGTTTTTGCTTGATTGGTATCTGTTGTGAACGACTTTTTCGGGTAGCAAGTCAACATTCAGTTTTGGCAGTTAAATAAACTGAACATGAAAGGCACACGTCCATTTCGACGGAATATATGGTGGAAATTTATTGGCTCAGGACGTTCATTTGTATATATTGCATTTATTTGTTGCGAGCACTTTGGCTTTAACAGCAGCTTGCCGCGTGCTATGGCAAGTACACCCATATGCATGGATAAAGTTGACAGTATCCTTTTGCGGCAGCCTTGAACCAACTCGCATGGTGGCTATTTGGCCCTAATATATGAATGTGAGCTGGTGGGCTTCGTGGAATATTGTTCATATTTATTGCCTAGGTGAGGGACCGTTACAATTTTATTTATGACCTCATCATTCTGTTTGTAAGTTATTTGCATTTCGTAATATTATAAACATGTATGTCATTCAATCAACGATTACATGATAGTGATTTCCCTTGATGGATTGATATATTGACACAATTATTTTAAGTTATATAGTCATGCGATTTACACTTTAGGTGGAGAGCTGTTTGTTTGTTGAAAAATAAAGTGAAGCTACATTAAAACTAGTGACTCCATTATTGGACGATTTTCATGCCAGTTGCATTCGTTTTTAATGTACGCTTGATTAATGCTAAAAGAAGTGTTGTCAAAGCATGGCATCTGTTGGAAATTGTTACACCAAGTGATGAGCTATATGCTGTACTTGTACTTTGATGGACTCTCAAGATTTGTTTGAGTTTTTAGGGTTTTGTACTAAAATACAAAACCCTATTGCAATCACGACCTGTGTCCGTCTGTCCGTCCGTCCGTCCGTCCGTCCGTCCGTCTGTATGTCACAGCACTTTTTCTCCGAAACTATAGAGGCTACAGCCATGAAACTTTGTGAAAAGGTCAGAAGTGGTGACCTCTTGAAAGTTCAAGGGTGGAAAAATTTTTCAAAGGGGTTTAAGGGGGTCTCCCCGTATAGGGAGGTGACCCCTCAAAAAAAAATTTTCACCATTGGTAGTCGAGTGGGGTGTCATTGGAAAGGTCTCAATGAGATCTTTTCAAAACAAATCTTAAAATTGCCTTCTGAATACCGAAGGGGGCAGGGGAAGGGGAAATGTACGAACTTTTCGCGTACCCCCCCCTCGCGATTGGAAACCTTCCATCCGAAAAATCTGAAAAAAAATCATGAATGTAGGCCTTAACGAGTACAACAACAACAAATACATGAGAAGTCAAAATTCACTCAACTTTGTTAGTAATAGTATGATTTATCGATTTTATATTTTCTTGAATAAAATCCAAACGGTACCCTTAAATTCAATAAAATTTAGCGAACAGATGACTATTTATAAGATTGATCTTTTCTGAAAGTTTCATAAAGATTGAATAGTATTTAATGAAGTTATAGCGATTTGAATTTTCCTGTATTACTATGGAACAATGTGCCTGTATTACTATGGAAAAATATGGCTATGGAGCCATATGCGCTTTTGATCGATTTAGACACTACAGCTTTGCTAGGATTTGCATGAAAATTTCAGGAATGATAGGTATCATGAAAATGAGTACATACAATCGAAACAAGTCAAAGAGGCAGGAGAAAGCTCCTAGCAAAAGGGCTTTGTAACCATTCCAGGATTCGAAAAAATAGGCTATGAATCGATGATTACAGTACAGAGGAGTGGGCCCTGAAAAAAATTTCATGGAAGGTAGCCGATATGAATATCAACTGAAAGTTCCCTATTAGAGCTTTTCAAAACAGTTCTTAAACTGACAGTTTTCGCTTCAGTGGGGGCACAAGGGGGGGTTGAAACACATAAAAAATGTGTTTCTAAAAAATCTGGAAAAATTATCAAGGGAGATATCTATGGGTATAAGTAAAACAAATACCTCAGAAGTCACAATTCTTTCAACTTTGTTAATAATAGTATGATCCTCGAATTTCACATTTTCTCCAATAAAATCGTCTTTGACATGTTTCTAGATTTTGTTCGTTGCTGGTTACTGCATTTTGTAAGTTGAGTACAAAACCCTTCTGACATGAGCATAGGTCTGTCTACCCAACTTGTTTTATTTTACTTGAGCACGATTCGGTTTTAAGGATAATATATTACAAAGCTAAGTCTATTTTGAATTGGAAGTGTGCAAATGGGTCTGATCCAGCCATAGCGAAAGATTGCTAGATGCGAATTCATATAGTTTTTTTTTTCGTTTATGAAGTACTTCTTGAGTGCGGCTTTGTTTGCCACTAGACAGAAGTCGATACTTTTGTAAGCATCATCATTTCGCATAAATGCAGCAGTCAGTTTTATTTGCAGATCAGTTGCATTGAGTATTATAGTGAGGCAATCCAAATAATTCTAGAATCCATTATTGTTTTTCTTCTACTACGATAAAACTTAAGATTTCTCACAGTGAAAGTAAGAAACAATCGAAGGATTTTGTTTTGTCTGCCCGGGAACGAATCTCATGGATGAGCTTTGAAAATTAACAAGGATTCTCCATTGGGTATTTCATTATGATGGTAATTTGCTCAAAACTCAACTCATTGCAATTGTACGGAAAATTTCAACAAAGTCGCATTTGAAGTATGTCTTTGAGCAACATTTATATTAGTTCATTTGCATTTCTGACCACTCTTGTGCATTGCTTTCTTCTTAAGAAATTTTACCGCATTGATGAGCCTCTGTCCTTTCCATGACGCTAGGCTTTCTCGATATTTTTCATATCATATTGCGCTTTCGAGCACTTCTGCCCCATGTAATACGTTTGAAATTCGAACTTTGAGGAGATGCAACCATTTGCAAGAACTAACAGTTAATATTAAATTGCAGAACAATGTGATTTTAACTCCAGTTCTTTCTTCAGTGGAAAAAAGAGTGAAAGTTTTCAGTGATCTGGTGTCAGAACTTAAAAAAAATTAGGGCTTTGTTAAACAAATTTGGTCTGCGTAGTGTAGTTGTTTGAGTACTTGCTGCGTAAGCTGAAGATTCCGGACTCAAATCTCATTAGTGACCACGAGGAACGAACTTTAAGTCCGTTCAATTATGATATGGATTTAATTTTTTATTAAATGTAGTCGAGTGGGGCATCAAATGAAAGGTCTTAATTGGCAGCTGGAAGAAAAACGTCATTATAGGCACCGGGGGCTCCAGAAGGCGGTAAAATGTACAAATGCTTTGTGCTGTTACTCGACTTGTTTTTAATTTTTTCGAAATCATTAAATTTGATCTTACTAGCGTGTATAAATTCGTGAAGAATCAACAGCCCACGTAGAATAGTGGTCGGAGTGCTCGCCTCATAAGCCGTTAGTCTCTGCTGCAAATCCCACTGCAGACATCGAGATTTGTTTCGAAGGATTCTTCGGGTGGACTCTATGTGTTAAGCCCGTTCATTTATTTATTTATTCAGTCGCCAAACAAGGCCCATTTTAAATTAAAATACAAATCAAATTTAACTGAAGTAAATACCAATACAATCTTAATTATGCAGTCGATGAATTGAGGACTTTTAATATTTTGGATTTAAAATAGGACTTGGAAGTGGTTGGGGAATACAGATCGCTAAACTTATTGAATACCTTGCAGCATCTGCTAACCGGCTCATTGCCTGCATAATTGGTGTGGTGTGTACTCGTGGTTAACATGGGAATGTGTCTCGTGACTCTAATAGGATCGTGAAAGTGCATCTTGCCTGACAAAACAGTAACGAACATTGTACCTTGTTACGTCGAAAGGTAGACATGCAGACAAAGCAACTCTTCTGGAAGCGAGTGATGTCAGGTTTGATGTTCGAAGTCGATCCTCATAAGCTGGTAAGTTGTGAAAAGAAGTTGGGTCGTACAGAGATCTTAAGGCAAAGAGTTAAAAATTGTTTATGTACAGACTCAACCCTACGGCCATAGATGTCGTATATAGTGTCCCAGACTATGCAGCCGTATTCGACAATAGGACGGACTAGCGAGGCGAACAAGAATTTTGTGGCCCAAATATTCATGAATTCTTTCGCCCTCCGTTTAATAAAACCCAGCATCTTATAAGCTTTGCACAAAATTTCATCGTAGTGAAGGTTGAATCTGAGTTTGGCGTTTAATACTACGCCAAGGTCTACAACTTTATCAACTCTTCGCATTTGTGTGTTGTTAATTTCATAGTTATATGTGTCGACATTCCTTCTTCTTGAAAAGCTTATTACGTCACATTTTTCCAGATTTAGTTCAAGATGGTTCATATTGCACCATTGGTGGAGGGCGGTTAGTTTGGATTGAAGAAAAGATACATCAGTTAAAGATTGTATACTGTGATATAGTTTCAGCATAAAAAAGGTGCGAAATATCAGACAGCATATCCGAAAGATCTGAGATGAAAATATTGAAGAGAAGTGGACCGAGATGACTGCGCTGAGGAACCTCAGAGGCCACATTGATCCCACGCGACAACTGCCCTTGAAACTTGACAAATTGTGTGCGGCCTTTCAAATAAAACTGAATCCAACTTAGTATTGAACCTGATATGCCAAAGCTACGGAGTTTTTTCAACGAAATTCCATGGTTCACTCTATCAAATGCTTTGCTAAAATCTGTGTATATGGTATCAATCTGATCTCCTTGCTCCATTCTACAAAGAATATCTGACGTCAAAGTGATTAGATTAGTGGTAGTAGATCTGTTTTTACGGAAACCATGTTGCTCTTCATTAAGAAATGGTTCGATAATGGGAGAAATTTTACTACAAATAATCTTTTCAAACAGTTTTGGCATAGCAGATAAGATAGCAATGCCCCTGTAGTTCACCCCAAGCCGTTTTTCACCTTTTTTATGTATTGATGTTATAAAGGATGGCTTCTAAATTGTAGGAAAGATACCACTAGATAGGGATTTATTGAAAATAATGAAGAGGGTCTAGTCAGTTCACTTTTGCAGAGGGCCAAAAAACAGGGTGGAATCAGATTGCCAGCCAAATTCTCCATTTATCAATTAAAAGCGCTTCAAAGTTAATGAACATGATCTCTGAACTTCTTAACACAAAATCTACGGTACCATACAAATCCCCAACCCCTAGGAAGTGGTAACAAAGAATAGTTAAAATTGTAAATTTTTTAAATTTAAGTTTTTTTTATCAATTATTCAATTAAAACCACATATGTTTATTACTAATGAACATAAATACTGCAAAACACATAAAAACCTATGTGATAGAATTTTTCGAATATTTTTCCTGTTTTTGGGAGGTCAAAATCTATAAAATAATGTTAAAAAACCCTGCGCAGTTTTTTTGTAGCAGACCTGTGAATCCTTCATTAATTGGCTTTAAATCATTAACATGCGATTTCAACTCCTATCCACAATAAAACTCACTTTGAGGTCTCGTTTTACATATGTTTCCCACTTTTAAATATTGTGTGTGATCTCATGTCTTGAATATCATTTCCAGTCCAGTTCGATTCCTTGACTGCCAGTATTTTTAATTAATATTGACTGGCCTATTGTAAAATGTCCTTAACAATGCCTAGGTAATTGAGTGATTTGACATTCGAGAATCCAATGCCATAGTCCTTTTTCCGATTGCCGTAGATCCAATCCGTTCCGAGGCTCTTCTGGAGGTTTTGAGACAGTCCATAAATATAATATTTCTTACCACACTTACTCGAACCGTCTTGTAGTATTAACATTCCGTCGGGCGCAATACGTTTTGAAACGGCGTCGGGTGCATGGAGCCTGTGACGCACTGCTAACCTCTTGTAATTATACAAACTTTTTCATAAACAACACAATAGGCTTACTAGTATCATTTTACACCATCAGGTTCTACAAATACTCAAGAAACAATAAAACTGTTTTATGTATTTTACAAACAAAAAAAATCTTCAGTGTATACATAAAAGGGTATACAAAATTATCTTATCTTATTGTTGAAATGAGTGAAAATTAAATTGAATAAAAACAAAAATACAAATATTTTAAATACTTCTCATCTCATTAATCAGATGCATTGAAAGGAATATATCCTTCTACCTCTGTTTAATAATAAAGAGGACACATGAGAACAGCATGAGAGTGGCAAGTAGCAGTGTGGCACTTTTCGTATTCATACTGGCTCAATCTTCTTGTACGTGTGTCTAAACTACACGTTTCATATCTGCGTCTTTTTGCATGTACCTGGTTGTCATCATCACTTTCCTGTTCATTGGTGTTAATAAATTTTTTCAATTTTTTTTGAAAATTTACTGGGATTCCAAATGACTTTGTACTTCGTTGAGCTAGTAGACCAAGAACAAGCTCATCAGCTAGCTCTTTTATGAAAAATTTCCTTTTCAGTTCCGCATGTCCATTGCCAACATAAATGATTTGCGAGTTTATTGAACCAATGCTCAATATTGTAAAAAGATTAGCATAGGCCATCGTCTCATATTGCGTGACACATCAAATGCTCCACACATTTTGTCTACAATGTCCACTCCTAACTTGGTCCAATTGTAAAAACTGATTATTTCCGGTTTTTGTTTTACCCCGGTGGAAATATCAATCGCTTGGTCTTCATGTAATGATGATGCAAGCAGGACGTTTTTGTTTTTTCTTGGAACGTATGATACTAAAGTATTCCCATCACTACTAAACCCAAAAAAGCTAGAGTGTTGTGTCCTGCCTTTGGGAGCAATAAAATCACTTTGTAGCTCTTTTCTATTTTTTCTGATCGTGCCAACGTAAGATCGTTTTTTTTTACTTTCAGCTCATTTAAATGACTCACTTGCCTGGACCAATTGTTGACAGTTATGTTTCTTCCCGAACCAAACAACGGCTCCGCCAACCTTTTAACCAATCTGGCGCCTTGTTGCTTACAGAAAATGGTCCTTCGTTTTGCTTTCCAGCATATATTTCCAAATTGAAGGAATAAAACATTCTGGAATCTACAAGGGAGAAAATTGTTATCCCATATTTACTGGGTTTTGACGGAACATATTGCCTGAAAGGACAATTGCCAAGGAAAGTAGGAAGTATTTCGTCGATTGTAACATTTTCTCCAATACAGTAACTTGCTTGACAGTTTTTTACAAATTTTGTGAATACATCTCGTATTGCAACAAACCGATCGAGTTGTTTCCTAGGAGACCATTTTTCTCGATCATCAAACCTGACACACCGGATTAGAAATTTAAATCTTTTGATGCTCATTACCAGGCCAAACTTGGCAATACCCTCGCCATCCGTTCCCCATAGTTCCTCAAGAGAGAATCTGTTCACTTCGCAAACTCCAGCTAAGTAAATTAACCCTATGAAAGCTCGTATTTTGACCAAGTCTGTATGTTTTGCATCTCGTTCTCGGGAAAATGATTCTTTGATGATTTTTATATACTGGCTAGTAAACTTTATGATATCATTTAAAATGTCCTCTGTAAATAAGACGTTCCAAGATTCGATAGGAGTTTTTGATGATTTGGCTGCACCTATAACTTTGGTTTAATGTGTTAAGATGTTATAAGCCCTCCTACGAATATTATTTCGCCGAGGAGGCGTATACCACTTGGTTGCTTTGTCTCTCCCAACATAAAAATCGCTATCTTCTGTAATTTTGTCTTCATTATTATCGCTACATTCTTGTTCCTTTTCTGATCCTTCTTGACGCTCGTCTAAATTGTCTTCAAGATCAATGACGCTTTCGTCAAAAAAATTTTCATCCCTGAATTCGTCATCTTCTTCATCGGATGCTTCTAATAAATAGTGTATTTCTGCAACGTCTTCAGGTTTGCTCATAGAGTACACTTTTTGACATATTGATGTCTGCAACAAACCAACATTTACAATAGTTATGAATGACTTCACAATAAATAAAAAAATATATATTGAATTATTCTACTACCCATGGCGCGATCGGGCGCAATATGCTTGACAAGCCAGAGCCCAAGAACAGGTTCACTAATTAAAGAATACTAAATAATTTGTGTAATGTAAAATTCCTAGCAAAAAAGCTTGACACACTACTAAAAATTACTAAGAAAGCTTACTTGTCAAACCGTACGGTAATCGGGCGCAATGTGTCTAATAGATCTTTCCGTTTGTCAACTAGCACTGATAATTGATAATCACCAACTAAAGTTGCCACTGTCAGCGGCACTGGTAGAGAGGCAGCTACTGAGCGGAAGAATCAAAGGCGGCCTATGGAACAGGCTGGGTAAGCTAATGAGCAGGCGCTGTGCCTAGCAGATCAGTTGCGCCCGACGGAGTGTTAAATCTTCCGACACTTGAAGCGCACCGTACCATACTTTTCTAGATGTTCCACCATCTGAGCTCTACGCCACTTGTTAACGAAATTAGGTGGATTGTACTCAAACGGTATGGATGATTTGCTCCCCAATTGCACATTCCCTTTGCCAAGGCTATTGCATACTATGGCCCTTCTGCCTCGGATCTATAATGATCTTATGCTTCGTTCTTTTCCTTGAAGTTTTCAAGTCTTCAAAAACGTACTCAAATCATTGTTTCATGTGTAATTAGATTTATCTTTATGTATTTCTTTATTTTATTGTGCACCAGATCTGTAATTAGGAGAATTACTGTAGAATTGTTGAGTAAAAAATGGGAACATCCGCTTTCCACCATAAGGCCCTAATGTCGGTATAATTTTTTTTAATTTTATTGTGAAAAAATTCTATTTCGTCTGTTCTAAATTTTCCACCGTCACGAAGAAGGTCGTCTGTTAAAGGCACCTACAGGGATAAAAACTATGGCAAAGTGAAAGGAAATATAGATCCCCATTGCTATGATAACTGCCCTTATAGATTTAATAATCTTCAGCTTAAAATTCATTGTTTTCTCGTCAGGAAGTTTAATAGTTTTTCAGTACTTAGGGAACTCATTTCAAAAATTCCGTACAAGTAATGACATTATCTACGCTAAGAAAATTCTAGAAAGTGATTTAGATATTCTTGCATACTTTGTATCTAAATGACGATTTCGATACTATTATACAATTTTGTTTGACTGAGCAAACGGACCTCTTTTGCTTCCATATTCATATTTTCCTAGGGAAAAAAACACCTTGATAATTTATTATTTACCAAATTTCACTGAAAGCCACTTTAAAATTTTACCCGCGCATATTAAAAGAATTTCAGATTTTACTGCTCATAAAATAACTAAAATATCTCTGATACAAAAAAAGTGTGCATTCATATCACAACGAATAAATGAAGTGATTGGCTCGATCCGATTGTTCTGCTTCGTTACTATCACAAAAACTACCCTCAGCTACCAATTGTTCCCCGCACAGCAGCACTATACCCCAGAATTGATACTCTCATTTATTATACAGATTATCACTTATGTATGGTTCCGTGTACAATGCATTATGAATATTTTAATATCACTGTGAATTTTAGCGAAAATCGCAAAAGCGAAACAGAGAGTGAACTTGCGAAAAAATCTCGTAACATTTTCACGTAGACAGGATGCGTTTTTTCGGCGCTTCATTTATAAAATATTCACTAGTAATATCCGGTGAAATTATGATAGGAGAAAGGATTTATGTGCGTGCATATGTGATTCTAGTTGGAAAATATGGGAAATTGTGAAAGCAAAACAATGGTGCTAAATTTTAGTAACACATCAGTCTTACTAGCTACGTTGTACTATTATACAAAAAATAGGGCGGGGAGGGTAATTCTTTTTCAAGGTTGCATATCGGATGCTAAATTAATTCACCTTGAGGACAATTATAAGGTGCTAGTTCATTATTGGCATTCACGCTTTATCATTATTTCTAGCAAATAGTGTTTCTCTGAAGCGTTGATGCATTAACTCCACACGCCCCCTCCATAGTTCGCTTTCCTGTGCTGCTGATTTCACGTGTCACTGCATGAAGTGATATATCCATTTGAATGTGGTGTCAATTCCGTGGAAACTTCCTAATTGGTTAGCTTCATTTATATGACTCTTCAAAAGTGTCATAAAATATTTGTCAATTTGATTTTCATAAGCATACGAGGATATGTAGGACACTCCGCCTGCAATCACTGAATTCGTCAATGTAAAGCTTGAAGAGTGAAAAAGTTACAAGCTGGAAATCAACCAGCCTGTCCATATGTTTCATGGAAAGGGGCAAGAAGTGCCTCCTTGATTGTCGTTATTGTTGTCGAGGCAAAAATTACACGGTTTGTAAAAGGACATTGGAGCATGCCAGCGTGCTTGCCGTTGCCAGTGTAAAAGTCTTGTTAGCTTCCAACAGTCCTAACCAAACATTTTGTTATGTTTTGTTACATTCCGTTATGTTTGTTATACTCAAATGGCTACCGGATTATTCCAGGTAATAGAATGTATAAAACGTGCCTGGAATAGTCGTTTAGAATTCAAATATACTCAAAAGGAACGACGAGGATACGGCGCTATGGCATTTGGTAAGCAGATACATATATGAATACAAGTGTGTTACAGCAACGGGAAATATTTGCCGAATATTTGGTGTGCTTTGGATGTGTTTGCAGGATCCACTTCATAAAAAACAAACTAAAGGTTGGTGCCCAATTCGTGCCATTGTACCGAAAAGTTTTGCGAAAAAAATTTTAAACTCCTTTATTCCCTCACCCTAACAATATTTTACGCATGGGAATGAAGAAGTCAGCAGAAAAGTGTCTTCGTGCAAAATTTAAACTGCGACATAACCGTGCCAGATTGAGGATAATAATGGGAAGTGTTTTTTGGCAACCAGCAGCGTATGCACTCCCATACAAGGCATAGAGAATCCAAAGTTTTTCCGTGCATTGAGCCTCCAGTGGGTGAAAGAAGACGGTTCTAGTGTTTAGTTTTATTGTTATTGCTTTGTTGGAGCTTACACTGCTTCATGCATAATTAGCTCCCAAGTATAATCGGTATCGCAAGTCTGATGGTGAGCAAAAACTGTATGCATTCAGAATTACATTCAAAACAGAAACATCTATAGTTTTATCAGGATTTAACTAAGATAATTAGATCTCAACAAAGTAAAATTGAGTTGTAAATGTGCGACAACAGTCAAAATTGAAGGATAATCTTTAATATTTTCGGCAATGAAATGTTTGGGAATTTTAAAATAATTTAACAAAACCCTACTAAAATTGCATCCGGTCTGTCCGTCCGTGGGTGTGTCAGCAATTTTTCTCGCAAACCACATAAAATTTCGTAAGTAATAAAACAATTTTTTTAAATGTTCAAGCGGGGGGAGTGGCTCCTGGAAAAAAGATTTCACCAAATGTAGGCAAATGGAAGGTCTTATTGAGAACTTTTCAAAACAGGTCTTAAACTAACAAATTTTTCTTTTGGGGTACAGGGGGAGGGGAAATGTACGAACATTTTGTGCCTCCCCCCTTTCGATTGGATACCTTTGTCTTGAAAAATCTGAAAAAACGTGGATGTAAGTCTTTAGAAGTAGAATGGCAACAAATACCTCAGAAGTCAAAATTCAATCAACTTTGTTAATAATAGCACATCTTATATACTTTAGGTTTTGGCTTTACAAAGTCAAAATGGGATCCTTAAATTCCTTAAAAGCGAAAACTAAAGTTTTTTGATGGCAGTTGTACGCGTCCTGAAAGTTTCATACCAATCGGCCAATAAACAGCCAAGTTACAACCGATTAAATATTTAAAAATTACAACAACATTAACATGTGATATTGGGGCGATACACGTTTGCAACAGATCCACACACTACAAGTATATAGAAATTTTGGTAGACATTTTAGAAATAGTTTGTAATATTGATATATTAACATGACTATTCAAGCCACGGGGTCAAAACACTCGAAACAAAATGGCAGCGAATTTAAATACATAATAACCAGGATTTAGTTCTTCCAACTCAATTTATGGAATCTGTATATAAGTCAAATTTTGATAACTAGAAGACATTATTTGAGTTACTAATTGGTTCACAAAACTCTACTGACAGAAGCACTTTCCTGCCACTTCAACTTATTTCAACATGAAATTATGCATTGATTGTGTCTTTCGAGCCCATATAGAGTTTTACAACCCTGCCAAGCTAGGCCCAATTATTGCCAATCACCAGCCAATGTATAAAACATCAACGTTGGCAAATTATTGAGTGATAGGATGGTGTCAATGCTTGGTACCAATGGTTTGCCAATGGTTATTGCCTAAGTTGGGCCAATGATCAACCAATCATCTTTGCTAATGCTTTGCAATTATTTTGCTGATTCTTTGCTAGTTTTTTACCAGTGCTTGGCTAATCATTCTTTCAAGCATGAACCACAATATTTCCTTTCTGTTCATTTCCATTACATGTCGCAAAACACTGCCCATAGTGAATCCTTTCTGTAACGTCATTTGACAACTCAAATTTTTCTTTCACTAATATCTAAATGATTAATGCAACGAAAATACTAGCTTCTGATAATATTTTGCAATTTAATGTGGATTGCATCGCTTGGTGGAATTGTTTTTTCTAATTCAGTGATATACAAAGTTTGATGAGACCTCTTGTAAAGTATAGGAATCAAATTTTTTAAAGCAGACCCAGAGTAAATCTAGCAATACGATAAAATTTCAGCCGTGTTCCTCCACTTTTGCTTCCTAGGGAGGCTGCTAATTTTCCGTGATTTGGAGAAGTTTTGGCTGCCTTAAATTGTATAATTTGGAACTCCTCTTACGATGCGGTGCGCTTTTTGTGAATTTCATCCTTCCTCTCCTTCTCGGTGTCCCGTTCGATTGGCCTGTGGGCTACCCATTTGCTTGGAATAGGAGTTGGCATGACTGGCGCTTTGCCAAGTATCTCAACATTTTGCTCTTCTTTTGCCTTTAGCCACTTGCATATGTAGTGATCCTTGAACTTACTTAAAATAAATTTCCAAATATTATTTCATATATCTTAAATTACATAGTATAATTAGCAAACTCCAGCAAATTTAATGCGTTACATTGATTGCTGTTGTTAATAACTGTCGAAGCGAGCGGACGTGCGCATATATTGTGCGGTATAAATTCATTAATTGTTTAAGAATTCCGACTTCATAGTTAAGTTTTAATAAGTTTTAATAGCCAACTTTGCGCAATTTGCAGCCCGAACTTTTATCGTGCCCCAGTTATTAAAATCGAAGCTTTCAGTGATAGCTCTAAAACATCGAATAATGATCGAATGTATTAAAGAAGCATTGAAAGAGGAAAATATAGATAATTAAATATAATCATGAAATGTGTTCGCGTAGTTACTGACTAAATGACCTAGATAACGCGCGTGTGTTTACAGTTTACAGTTTCGCAAGTACATCGATTGTTCAATTGTTCAATTTTTAAACGTTCAATTTTTAATTGGGTCACAGAATTATTTTATGAGACCTTCATCAATTTTTGTTTTGTTTTGTTTTGTATGCATAAGTGTAACATTGTAACATTTAGATTTGTTTTTTATACTGACCTTGACTGTGAAAAAAAAAATTGTTTTGTGTGCATATTAGTAAAATTTGAACTTTTTATACTGATCTTGACAGTGAAAAATTTTAACTCTGTAATTCGTGGAACATTTTTATATATAATGAGTGTAAAGTGCAGTCTGCCGAATTGTATTGCATTTTACAATATTTTCAAATATTTTACGTGCAGAGCTTTCTGTAATCGTAAATTACATGGAGCGGGTATGGATGCCGCAAGAGATTGGTATCATCCCTACATGGATAACCATTTCATCTGCTCTGACTGCCAAGGTTTTGAATAATTTTTGAAAGCCATGTACGACAAAGTAATTATACACATCGATAAACTCAGTAAAGAGAATAATCAATTGATTTCACGGCAGCGCTCTCAGTCTTGAGCCAATGACGAGAGTTTCGTAGAAATGGCCAGCAGCTTCGATGATTTAGAGACTACATTATCGAACAGCAATAAAAAGATATATAAAGCTCTTGAAATATTTGAAAATCAAATTGCATCAATTCGGGAAAATATATCTACCATTCAATAACACAACAAGGACGAATATGTCGAGAAATCATCGTTATTTAAAGCAAGAGCGTTGAAGCTATTAGAAAAATATGAAGCGATTCTCAATAATATCGCGACGTTAGTTGGAAGTTCGAAGAAGGAAGATTCGGAGATTTTGTCTAAGGTGGAAAGGATTGAGGACAGTTTAAGCTCAATGGCAGAAGGGATGCAGCGATTTAGTCAGCATAACACGATTGTTGGAAATTCACATAAAACGACATCAAGTGAACCGATCAGTGAAAACTTACCTGAAAAAACAACGACTAAATCGAAAGAATCACTACAGGCACCTTCATACGCTCCAGAATCAGAATTTGTGTATAAACTGGGAACTTTCTGGTCGGAAGAAGATTGGAAGAAAAGAATTGAACGGCTAAATCGTGTGAACTCAAATAATGACCTATGTTCCACAAATGGTCAGTCACAGTACAGAATTTTTCTTCATGCAGAAAGCTCCGAAAAACTGGAATGCAACTAAAATTCAGGAGATCATTGAAAACGACCTTATGATCAAAGGTTGCAAAGTTGAAATTATGCCTCAGAACAACAAACGTAAGCCCCGATTCAAAGTTTTCATTCCATCGAGATATGCCTGGTTGTTCTCCCACATGATGAAAAGAAGCGGTAGCTACTCCTGGAATGGTATGGTATTTAAGCAGCGGAGAACCATCAGCAGCTCAACATCGCCTAATTTTAGCTTTAAGTACCAAAAAGTATGTACATCCACTAATCTTTCTAATTGTACTAACCAAACTTTACCCATGATTATTTCTGAACTATCCTTAACACCTAACTCATTGCAAGGTACTACTGTTATTACAAATAAGGTAGCATTGGCAACACAAGACGACTCTAACAAAAGTAGCGTGTCACATAAAATAGTTTACTTAGAGTCGGACGATGACCAAAATGTCTCCAAATCCATTGGAACCCTCGCCATGGCGGAGAAATCCTCTCAACCACAATCGAAATATAAAAATTTCATCCGTGGCGAGGTTCAAGTACCATCTTCTTTGGGCTCAATACACCTTCCACAGTCTGTTCTCCAAGATAGCAATAAATCTTTTTTAGACCCGCTTTGCCCACCATCAGTAAAGGCCACGGTCAACTCTGGAGTTGATTTAGAAAATAGGTGTCTATTGTCGAGATTCAGAGATCACAAAATCTATGAATGTGTACGACTCTTTTTGGCATACATGCATAAAGTGCCCGATACAACATGTATTGATGGAAAAACAAAGACTAGTCTCAAGGTCATAATACAAATAGAAGGTCTCCCTGTGGATTTTGATTCTCTTCGAGGAATGTATTTTCGCTTCCATGAAGAGCTGGGAGTCACGGCAGATCAAGCGAAAAAAGATCTTAAAACATTTGCGTCGCATATAAGTTCGAACTACATCTCCTCACTTCAAAAGACTAGGGAACAACACAACAAATTTTTTCGTCCCCAATAAGAAGGCTGTTCAGCAAAGCCTTAAATTATTTTACCACAATTGCAGTGGCATCCGATCGAAATTATACCAATTATTCCTTGACGCAAAATCTTGCCATTTTAAAATGCTATCTCTGACAGGAACTTGGCTGAATGATGCACATAAAAATGAAGAGATTTTTGACAGTGATTGGACCATCTTTAGAGACGCTCGAGATTTTCGCAGCACAGGAAAATCAAGAGGAGGTGGTGTGTTAGTTGCAGTTCACAACTCCCTATCAAGTGAGCCCATAAGAGTGGTTCATATATATACAAATAAGCTTAGCCTCTATCTTGGCGTGTACTATGTCCCTCCAAATTCTTCCAAAATCGTCTACAACGAAGTCATCGAAACCATTTCTTCTCTAACTGCATCTATTAAAGAAGATGATATAATAATTATCACTGGCGACTTTAATCGACCGAATCTGAAATTCGTAAATGACGAAGTCGACAATCGTCTTCTCCCAATCAACCTTCTTGACAATCAGAATTTTAATTTGATGAGCACTTTTTATGGCAACGATTTGCAGCAAATCGCTCCGAAATCCAACTAAAATTCAAATTGGTTAGACCTAATTTTTACTAACGCATATGACGATATAGTCTTCAATCAAACTGATGACAAAGAGAACCTTTTTTGTAATGGCCTTCATCACTCTGCACTTAATATTGATATTTCCACTCCTGACATTTCTAACCCTATTTCATACAATGAATCAATTGTATACGACTTTCGCAATGCTGAATTTCAAACAAAATCTCGAGAAGCATATGAAGCATATGTTAATTTGATCGGTGAAAATATTATTAAAGACCCCAAAAAGTTCTTTGATTTTGTAAATATCAAGCGTAAGACTCAAGGCTACCCTTCATCTATGTTTTTCAAGGATTCAGTTTCTTGTGCCCCAGAGCAAATTTGTGAGTTTTTTGCAAATTACTTTCAAGAAGTTTATTGTAACCCTGAAAACCCATTAAATCCCGTTTCGGAAATGGCTCCAATGACATTGATTAACGAAGTTTCAATTTCTGAGGAAGAAATTGCTCATGCGTTTGCCAATTTGGATGCCAATAAGGGCCCCGATCTTATTCCTCCTAGTTTTATTATCCAATGCAAAGACCAATTAACCAGGCCATTCTCCATCATTTTCAACAAACCACTCTCTAGTGGCATCTTTCCTTCTTACTGGAAATCTTCTTACTTAATACCAATACATAAGAAGAATGATAAACGGTGTATTCAAAATTATAGAGGTATTGCTATATGATCATCCATTCCAAAGCTTTTTGAACAAATACTTTGCAACAAGATCTCCCCTATTATAGAGCCGTGGCTTAATGAAGAGCAGCATGGGTTCAGAAAAAATAGATCCACTACCACCAATCTCCTCATCATGACATCAAGTATTCTGTGTGAGATGGAAAAGGGTCTCCAGATTGATGCAATATATACAGATTTTAGCAAAGCATTTGATCATGTAAATCATGAACTTTTGATTTGCAAGCTCCGTAATTTTGGAATTACTGGTCGTTTACTTAGTTGGGTCCATTCTTACCTTAAAGACCGCACTCAAGTTGTCAAATTTCAAGGACGATTATCGAAACAAATTCATGTCCTCTCTGGGGTTCCTCAAGGAAGTCATCTTGGACCTCTTCTATTTAATGTTTTCATATCTGATCTCTCAGCAGTTTTACATGATGTACTTATCTTTTTTATGCAGATGACCTTAAAGTTTACCAAGTCATATCATCTCTATCCGATATGATGTTTCTCCAGCCCAAGCTTAACATTCTCTCTGAATGATGTTACAACAACCACCTCTCTTTAAACCTGGTAAAATGCCAGATGATAAGTTTTTCAAGAAAACGGAGCCTTCATCTGTTTGATTATCGCATCAACAACACAACACTTAATAGAGTCGATAACATTGCGGACCTTGGTGTTGTTCTGGACCAAAAGCTTCGCTTTAAACTTCAGTATGATGGAGTAGTATCCAGGGTTAATAAAATGCTAGGATTCATCAAACGAAGAGCTAAAGAATTCAAGAATATTTGGGTTACTAAATCACTGTACGTCTCATTAGTACGCCCTATTCTTGAATATGTCAGCAAGATTTGGAGCCCTGTTTTTGATATTCACGCTGACAGGTTAGAATCGGTCCAGAAACAATTTCTTCTTTTTGCCCTCAGATCCCTTTACGACCCTAGGAACTTCAATAGCCTACCATCATATAACTATCGGCTCGATGTGCTAAATATGGCATCACTAGATTCTAGGAGAATGATTATGTCTGCATGTCTAGCATTCGATGTCCTTTGAAACAATATTAAGGTTCAGTATATAACAAAAAAAATTACTCTGAATGAACCCCTAAGAATCACAAGACCTTCACCAACGCTTACCGTAGGTCGCCATCACACTACTTATGCGGACAATGAGCCAATGAACAGATGTTGTAAGGCATTCAACAAGTTTAGTAAATATTACTCCCCGTCCATTTCCAAAACCTCATATAAAAATAATATCCTAAAATCCTTTCATTCCTCAATATAGTTTGTATAATTGTGCGTAAAAATTAATGTATCATGAAAATGTATTGTTTACAAGGTTTTTTTTGTGTAGTAATTTTATATTATAAGAATATGTCTTGTTTGGCAAAATAAATAAAACAATAGTTTCGGAAGCTTTCTTTGTTTATAAAATAAAATACTTCTCCGGTGATAGGTCTAACGCTCTTTAGGTGATCATGATCTATTTACAGACACAAACGCCGTTGAAGGTAACATGAAAGAATTCGCAACAGGACATATCTTACCTGAATTTTTAGTCCATTAATATTCATTAAAGTATGCTATCATAGTCAATATTGATTGAGGTTGTTGGAGTAATACCGATAAGTCCACCAATATGTTTATTTTCGAAAAATCCTATGCACCGTGGGCAAAGTAAAAAATATTTGACTGCACATATAATGAAGCCAAACACGCTATTTCGAATGAATTCCCATGCTTAAAGAGTATCTCTATAATTCTTGGCCAATACTTGATGAGCTAATTGCTATGGCCTTCTATTTCAAAAATAATTTGAACCATAATATTTGGCTGAAATTGTATCGAACTGCTAGGTTTACTTTGGGTCTACTTTAAAAAATTTGATTCCATACTTTACAGGAGGTTTCATCAAACTTTGTATGTCAATGAATTAGAAAAAACAATTCCATCAAGCGATGCAATCCACATTATCCAGCCCCTCCATCTGAAATGTCATGAAGTGCTCACGAAGCTTGAAATTTAACTATTATCCTGTAAAAATCATTTCATTTTCGCAAGGAACCCATAAAATCCGAAAGCCCATAAGATCAATCGTTAGTCCTTGCCGTTAATGTCGTAAACTTTGGAATAGATTCAACATGCTCCTCCCCCCATTTCTCGAGCTCATAAACATTTCGGCCATGCAATCTCCAGCTTGCCCTTCTTGAAATCATAAACGATACTCTTTTTAAATGCCATCAATAAATCTATTTGCGAAACAAATTCACATTGTTACATGCCCCATAAATCTTCAGCCAAGGAGACGAAATGGAAATCGAAGCAAGCCAAGTGAATGCAAAACATGTTTCACAAATGGTTGTGTGCGGTGCGGTGCTGAATTACATTTTTCCCAAGCCTGTTCTTCTTCCTGTCGTGACATTTTCCATGTATAGTTTTGTCGCCAATCTTCGCAATCTCCGAACGTGTTGTACAGCGACACGGATGTCGTTTAAGTGGTCCAAATATTTTCGGTCGTCATCCATCGCAGGAAAAGAAACGCCCGTAGGCAAATTCCATTTTTACGCATCACCAGCCCAACATACACTCGGTCCTTTCTTATCAGATAGTGACTGTGCCCAAGGTCTGCTCCCAGAATGTCACCGGAAAATGTTCGCTCCTGAAACCGAGAAAGCTTCTAATGGTACCAAGCGCGCTGTGGAGGCGACAGGAGTTGTGGGAATGCTTCAAGTGTACAGAACGTCTATGAGCGCAGTGGGAACAGTTTCCGGCTTCCTCCTTCGATTAGGATAAAAGATGACCTACATATCGATTTTGCCCTCATAAAGCTGTAATGCGATGCGGCCCAGGATATGCTCGGCTTGGAGAGGATGTCTTGGAACGACATTTGGGACATTCCCTGAGGTATGAATATCAGAGAGCCTGCGAGAAATAGATACTATTGGCCTGCAAAAGAAGCAGATACGACCGTCACAGTGCTAAATATCCGTAAATTGTGGATGCGACTGGTATCGTGCCATATGGGTGCGGCGAAAGACTGAAAACAGAAAAATTTTAATACCCACCAGAGAAACCTTCCTCGCCCGTACGTCCCGGCCACGGACTAGGTATCAACATCCCGGACACAAATACTTTTGTCGGAAGTTGAATGGGAATTTTTCGTTTTTTTATTCGAACGGGGACTACGGCCAAAGGAGTGGCAGGAAACTCATGCAGGGAATTGATAATAAAAACCAAGGCACATAAATATTAGGAAAATCTCTGCCGTTGTCGCCCTCCAACGCAGATTTTCGAAACATCGTCATTGTCGTTCTGGACACATGTGTTCAGGCTTTAGAACTTTATTCATCAGTCTTGCTTCCCGTTATTTTTCAAAGCACACGCATTTCAAAGTTTTTATTGATTCCCTTTTCGAATTTCAATTGAGAATTGTTTTCTTGTGTGTTTTCCTCCTACCAATTCATTTTCCGCTGGTTTTGATGGTTTTCAAAGATGTACAGCGGATGTGTGTTTGCGGGAGTTTAGTAGCTTTGAGTAAACTCTTTTGTAACAGTGCGGAATCTCATATCGAATAGCTCTAATACAGCTGGCAGATGCCATAATAATTTTGGTCCATGAAAACTTTTTCTTGTTAAATTGTTAAGTAAATCATACTTTATATACAAATTGCCGAGTGTTTCTTCAAATAACATAAGAAATGATTTCGAATATCTATTTACACCAACGTCAATTCCAATTGAAAACGAAAATTATATATGTATATTCAATTCCTGTCGTTTCGCAGGCTGATGCATGTGATTTTCTGTTAGTCCAACATATCTTAAAATATAAGTTCACGTCAAAGGACAAAACGATATTGTGGTCCTGTCAATCAATTCAAGAATCATGCTAATACTGTCTATGTAACTAATGTAGTCTGTGAAAATGGCGCCATCTCAATTTCTGGTAAGGGTGGATGCAGGACGAGACACAACTCGCTCTTTTCCGCCCCTAGAGCGCCACTTGGCTGATCAAACTAATCGTTCTTTGTGTGGTTGAGTCTCTCTCCAGCCGCCATTGGAGTCTGAGCTTTGTTTACAATTCGCTGTTATTATTGTTGTTGGTTGTCATCGCCGTCAGATATTGCGAATCAACTACCACTGATGACGATAATGATGCTGCTCCAGACTTATTCCAAGCCCGAAGTGGATGCCCTAGTTCAAACGATCCGTCCGTCACTGAATCGCATCGTATTGCTACGTTATTTTCATCTTCCCGCGAATGTGAACTTCAGACGAGATGGTTTTACTTTCAACCTCCAGACAATAAGTATTGGCGGGGGGTTGAAGAGGCTGGAAAGCAGGAACTACGCCCAGAGTGGTCGGGCTGCTATCTTCTATATAAACTTCATGGTTCATATTTTTGAGTCCTACCCATACTGCATGTTGCTACTACAGCTGATGTGTTATTGCTGTTACTCCTCGATATTATTTTGTGTTTTATTAAGCTACCCCCATTTCTAAAAGGTTTTCTTTGCCAATTCCCCTCGCCGTCAAATAGAACAGAAATAGAGATGGATTTTACTTTGTTGGATTTATTTTTCTTTTGTTTCTACTGCTCCAGAGAGAAACGAAGAAGAAATGAAGGGCAACTTGACACTGATAGTTTAGATATTTGCCATGAATAGGCAAAAGTCTGTTGAAATCGAGAATAAAAGGCTTTTGTTTTGCTATATCGCATGTTTTGATTGCATACATTATGATATGATGAAGGTTCCGAATTTCTTCTCAGCGGTAATGCTTTTACAAGGAGTGACAAATAATGCTGCTTAATGTTTATAAGAACCTAGATCATTTCAAAATATTAAATATACGTATATACATTCATAAAGCTTGGGGTGTTGTCAATAATAAAGATTAGTAATACTTCAGTGTATACTGATGCTGCATCAAGCTTTGAAAATATATTTATGTGTCAATTTTTTGCTTAAGCATCACAGCCTCTTTTGGGCGTATGCTTAGAGAAAGTTAAAGTACCTCTTTATCTTGAACGAATGTATCGGCACTCGAGAATGGTCAGTACCACGCTTTTTGTGCTTGGGAGGCGAATGTCATTTACGCATAGAGTGTAGGACTCCTATGTTCGCAATTGACTGGACTATCCACTAAACACCTCCCCTGTCAACCCGAGAGCCCAGCGTGGAACCGTTTGACACATTACTTCGGGTCATATCTCTGCGCCGTGAGGTGCCTTCAAGGTGCGGGATCCCCTTTGTATCGGGAGGGGAAGACGAGTTGCTAGGCAAGCGATCACCCAGCCCTAAAGTCCCCGGCTGATGTGAGTCCCTTTTACCTTTTAGGACACTCCCCGAACATAATGTGCCACCTGGTTCCATTTGCCAACCGATTCAAGCATCACCGCAACTATACTATCGGAGTGAGCTCCTTCATCTCCCTGTAGAGGTTCTTATAAGCTTTTGGATGGCTGGTGAATTTTAGGAGTTGGCTTGATTTCTTTCTGATTTAATTGAGGTTTGTCAATATCGTCGAAGAAAATTTCATCCGGAATTCGTAATGTTTCCGCATAAAAAAGTTCAGCAGTTGTTGAATTGAGATCAGGTTTGGAACTGGTCCTCAATGCTAAAAGACGAATGGAAGAACATCTACCCATTCTGTTTCCTTATGACACATGATGGATGCTTTCAAAGACCGATGCCATCGTTCAATTAATCCATTGGATGCCGGATGATATGCCGTTGTCCTGTTTCTGGTGCATCCAATCAATTTCGTAAATGAAGCACGGTCTATTGCTATAGTTTCTGTTGCTCCAAATCTCGAGATCCATTGTTTGAAGAATGCAGTTACAACTGTATCAGCGCTCAAATAAATTATCAGAATTGTCTCAGGTCAACGCGTATACCGATTATCATTGTCAGGCAATACTTATAGCCTTATGATGGCGGCATCGTGATTATATCCAAAGTTACATATCGGAATCAGTTTGAAGAAATCGGAATCGACTCAGGAATATTTTTGAAGTGGCACCCAACTTTATTTCTTTGACATTCCACACAATTTCTTGCCCACACTTGAATGTCTCTATTCATTCTTGGCCGTATGTATTTTTTGCTGATGGTCCGTCATGTCGCTCTTCCACTGGAATGTGACATCAGATGGAATAATTCATACATTTTCGTGTGCATGTTTTTTGGAATGAAGACACGAGTAGCACCTGCAGATACGTCACAGTAGACAGGCGTTTCACAATTTTCAATCCATTATGGTTCCTTTAAAATATGCTGCAGTTCTTCGTCAGTAGCTTGCTGATCTGCGAGTTTTTGCAAATAGATAGTTCATGACATAGTTACTTCTTCGATACGCGATAACATATAGGCCACGATGTTATTTTTGTCGTTTACACGCAACAATTTTGTTGTAAATTGTCCCATGAGATCTAATGGTCACAGTTGACGAAGTGAAGCTTTGTCGAATTTTTGTAGGGATGCGTACGTAAGTGGCTTATGGTCGGTGAAAATTGTTAAGCTACGGCCTTCCTCAAAATGATGGAAGAATTTTATTGATACACGTAAAAATTTTCGGTCGTATACATTATACCGCTTTTGCGTTCAGTACAATTTATGTGAAAAGAAGCCTAGTAGCATTAATTTTCCGTTGATTTCTTGTTCCAAAACTGCTCCAATACCTAGGTTTGAGGCATCGCAATGAAGAACAAGTGGAACGTTTCCACTAGGATGTGCAAGAAAAACTGCAGTTACCACCAGTCCTTTGTATTTCTCAAATGCTTTTTTCACTTCCGGGATCCATTGCACTGCTCGTTTTTTCACGTTTCCGCGCCTCCTTTATAAAGTCAAGGAGTGGCGTTTGCACATAGAGGGTTAGAGCTTCAATTCTGTCCTGTGGAGGTCTAATGCCTTCTGCATTGACATTGAATCCTAAATATTGAAGCTCTTGCTGCCTAAAAATACATTTTGCCACATTAGTGTTCCAATGGTATTTTTGGAGACGCTCAAAAACGGCTCTTAAATGATTGCCTTGTTGTCTTTGTAGGCCGATAAGAATATCATTTATGTAATAATGGCAAAAACCAATCCATGAAGTACAGTTTTCATAAAACGTTGAAATCAAAGACCGAAAGTCATCATTTTAAATTCAAACAACCCAAACGGGGTTATGGAGGCTATCTTTTTACGATCCGTAGGATCGTTCACAGATGTTCTTTTCCAACATAAAATAAAATTCCTTTTTCGCAGCTCTAACCTTTTCCCCAGATAGCCTTTGAGCACGTTCTGCGATCGGTGAAATTTTTTTAAAATGTGGTGCTGAATTGAATGCGAGACGGCTTTTTGTACATGAAGCCGTGTTATTTGGTCGTACTCTGTCAAAAGGTGATGATGATATTCATCAGTTATGTTGTACGTGTGGATTGCTGGCACTTTCATTGCGATGACTGATGCAAACATTTTTAGATTGGTATTTTTTTCCGCTAGCTTTCTGGCTTTTAATTCGACTACAAGGCCATGATGATTCAAAAAATTACCAGTGATTTGAAAAGTACAGATTCAAATTATGCACCTTGGTCTGTTGTAATGATGCTGGGTGCACCATAGTGACAAATCTAAGTTGCATGCTTCGGCTACAGGATAAGCAGATTGATCGGCCATAAGACAGACTTCTAGCCAACTTGTGAATCGATCAATCATAGTGAAACCACGCCATCCACAAGAAGGCGTTAAGAGTTTGATAATGTCTATAAGTACCTGAAGGAATCTTTTATTGGGCACGGGAAACGTTTCAAAACCGTTTTTTATATGTTTGCCAACAATCGATCTCTGACACTGGATATACATACGAGTCCACAACGTGACTTCTTTTGAAATGAAATATGGTTTGTAACTGAGCTTTGGTTATTCTCTCAAATGAACGAAAATATAACAGGGAACGAATTGAAGTGGAAACTGTGCGGAACGATATTATCTCACAATTTTTTGAGTTCGTGAGCGCAACCGCGTACATTGATGAAGACTTAGCGGTTAACCCCTTGACCGGAGATTATTTAATGCCCGTGAAAAAGGGATGAGTAAGCGCGTAAGAGGCCAAAATAACGGGACTTATTAGAAGAACGCAGAAAGAAGGAAATCACGCTCTGGTTTGACAATTGAAAGGACCGCAATGAAATACCTCTCATCCAAGTTTGTGGCCAATAGCAAGTTTTACATCGAGGAGTGGCTCTGGAATAGAAAGAGGATTAATATTAGTAAAGTGCACAGTTCATTGTTTTTATAATTTACAAGCATTGAATTATACATATATTGATTGAGTATTTTCTTGAATCAGAAAAGTGAAAGTTTTTTCTTGGAGCTGTGTAATTCAAGAGAAATTATATTCGTAAAGCTTGGCTCGTGAATTGAATTTCTCGATTCATTTCTTTTTTTAGCAAAGTTAGAAGTCAGCAGAATTTGGAAATTTTAGTTATTAATTTCAGTGTCGCCACAGCCAACCAAATGTTGGGGATTATTGAAGTATTTAAAGTGTTACTTTACGGAGTGAACACTGAGTAATTTATGCATTCAAATTTAAAGAAATTGGACATTTTATGTTCAACCTGTGAGTTCATTTTCTTGATTCTCTCCTTCCTTCGTACCTATATATTGTGATTCCTTCGTACCTATATATTGTGAGTGTTAGTCAGCTCACTGTAAAAGTTTTCCTTGTAAGCTTTCCACATTCTTTAATAAGGTTAGCTTACAAAAATTGTTGGTATGCTTGCGGCCGAATTGTTGCGTTAAAAAGGCCACTTCGGTGAGCCATAGTTTTGCTTGATGGCCATTTCGGAAGCGAGTGGCACCTACGCTCATCGTTTAACGAGTGAAACGCAATCTTAGAGCCCACCCAAAGTATCCTCAGTTTAGAGGATAACAAAGCTCTTGCGGATAATTTTCAAGCTGTGGGAAATCTGGACAATATTTTGATATCTTCTTTTTCATGATCTGAGTGTTTGAAATATTACAAATGCATTTTATAACGACTTTTTCATTCAACCTTTGTACTAATCTTTAAAAAGGGCATTTTTTCCAAAAACAGTGACATTTAGTCTATATAAACTATCACATTACCCCGGATAGTATTACACCAGCTCCAGATACTACATAAGCTATTTCGAATTTTCTTATATCCAAAAATAGCTGGGCTCGATTATTTTCGGATGAGAAATTTTAAATTTCGCTACAAATTGCGCCCAGCGTGGGCCCCGAAAAGTATGCACTTACGTGCGAGACAACATAACCTGACATGATACTACTTCTTACTACCTGAGTGACGATCCCAACTACCAACAAAGGACTAATCGATGGGACTTCATGCTAACTTACATGCTGACTAAATAAGTCATGAACTTAATGTCATGGTAACCCCACAGGTGTTGAAAGTACTAGTTTTTCCCTGCAAAGTTTGATCGGTATGACAAATTGTAATTGGTAGGGCATTGTGTTACAAGCGAGTTTCCAAGTCTAGCTAATATGTCAAGACATCAATGTCGACCAATCTTCCTTTTGAGTCATGTATTTGGCAGACCTTCACCAAAGCATTGCTAAGAAAGTTCGATCGATATTCCATTCGATTCTATTTGAATCGTCGTGTTTTGGTTTTGCTAGTCACAAACAAAAATCAACTGCAGTGCCTTTGTACCCTAAACTACACTGATTTTGAATTGAGATGGATACGTTGTGAAGCCACACAGAAACTATCAGCGACAAGATATGCACTACTCGCTAACTTACAATTCCTTGCCACTCTCCAGTAGCAATTCCCGTTAGGTAGCATTAGAAGATCAAGTTTGGTGCTGTCTTCAAATATCTAATTTTTTTAAGACTGCTGCTCTGGAATACTTTCTATACTGTGCCTGGGGATTTGAACCACCAGATGAAACGAGAATACCGATTATTTGTGAATTAAATGTCAATTTTTAATCTTGGATACTATAGAATTAAATTTATACCCGTCTATTTGATTATTAGTACTATATAATCTTTAATAATCTCAATTATTTTATGGTCCTTATTAGCGATACCAATTATTTGCCTGGTGCAATATTCATTTTCTTCTAACACCCTTAAAACAGCGTGTACAAATCCTACCCCTAGGACTACAGAGAGGCCTTGCTTACGGACAAATGCTGGCCGAAGCTCTTGGTATATGAAATGCCAGGAAGAGCTGGCATTTCATATACCAAGAATGAAAAACTAACATATGGATATCTTCTCCATTTTGTATACTTAAAGAAGCACGTACGCACATCAAAAGCATGTCCATTGCGTCGAAGGCCCAACCACACAGGCTGCTTTTCACCTATTGATCCACAGACAACAACTCATGTAGCCGTTGTGAAAACTTGATGTGAGCCGGATCATGAGGCAACCATAAAAAGCGAGTTCGGTTTCACTGGAGGAGTGGAAGTTTGCTCAACACTAGATATGGCACCTCTTCTTTCCGTTGCAAGATACATCTAGCAATAATGAGCTGCTTGCGTTATTGAAAGGGCTCACCATTCCTATGGCGCAGCAAATTTCTGACTTATGAACAGCTCATACGTTGTCATTCCCGGACTCCACCACTTAGGGATATAGTCCATAAGCTATGCCTCACTATCTGGAAGATAGGCTGAGCACTCTCAAACCCATTTCAGCTCCGATATGAGCCCTTTGACTTCCGCATACCAGCCGAGGGTAAGCGTCTTCTTATTAACAGAACCAAGAATCCAGCTTTCAATCAGTGGCAAGGGTGTTTCTCCCTATCACTCTAAATTGTTTCAAATTTCTAACATGATAAAAGTTGAAATATACATTATAACGATGAGGCAGGTTGGTTGACGTATTTATTGAGCGTTTGGAGTCTCTGATTAAGCACTTGCAAGTGAAGCCATGGCTCTGGCAGCTTACCTCTTAGTGCTCTTGGAAGGCTCGCGAGGCTTACTTGACAATCTACAACATCCCACTGCAGCAACGATGGACGCATCTTTAAAAAATACTGACTATATAGCCAAGAAGGGTTGGATCAGGTGCGAGATATTTTTGCCGCGAATGCACTTGCAAACCCACCAGTCGACTGGAAGTGCAGAACACCAGACCATAGGCTTTCTGACTGTCTTTTAAAGTGCAAGGTCTTTTGCTACTGATGTGGTAAGCTGGATATGTATTCGCCAAACTGCACAGACTTTCCACAATAAAACAAATCCCCGTTGGCAGCAGGCAGGTAAATTTCTCGTATGTAGCTTAAGTTTTCGAAAAAGAATTTGGCTTGCCTATTACTGGACTTCTTACTGCAATTTTTGTACCACCACATGGGTATTTATTAACAAAAAGAATCTGCCGCCGTTCGTATTTGGAGACCCTTCATAGAGGCGCAGATATTTTGCTAATTAAATTGATTTGCACACGTATGGATCACATACCGAAAATCGGCGGGTAACAAATTGTTATAAACATATAAATACTGGTTTCGTCCTTCTCACATTTGCTGTTTACACATTTCACAGTGGTTACCGCACAAAGGTGATAACTTTTTGGTTTAAATAGCTCAAATAGTTAGTTTCAAAAGATTTCCATAGAAATTTAATCAGCACTTGCATTGCCATTAATATGTAAATTTTCGATTCTTTTCTGAACCATCAGGGGCAGTTGTTTTGAACTTTTATTGAAAACGGCTGCTTAAAAATTTTAAGCTGTAAATTTTTGAATTTTTTATTTGCCATCATATTTGCATAATTAAATTAAATGCGCTTGCCTTAATAACTTATAATTTCAAGTTTTATCGGAATCTGTTGAGAAACTTGGCTGCTAGAGGGCTACAGAAATAAAAAAAATGTTTATGTCACCCCCCTGTATGGGGAGACCCCCTTAAACACTTTAAAATATTTTCTTACGCTGAAAGTTTCAAGAGGCACCACTTTTTACCTACGTAGAAAATTTGCTCATTCTAGCTTATGTGGTTTGCGAGAAAACTTGTTGTGACGCACGAACAAATGGACGGACGGACAGACAGACAAGTCACGATTTTATAATTTTTTAGGGTATTGTTAAAAATATTTTACAATATTTAAAAAAAGTCTGATTTATAAATACTTCCAAGATAAGTCATTTAAAACGTTTCCATGAAAAAAAAATCGTTATGTCAGTTGCTACTAAAATAGCGACTTGCGCTTGCCTCCTGACCTTTGGGGGCCGCCATTTTGAATGCATGCATTTTATTTTGGACTATTTTACATCTTTGTGGGCTAGGACCTCATCAATCAATGTGCCGAATCTCGTCCAAATCGGAGTTTCAATCTAGACAGGGCAAAATAATTCAATTTTTAGTGAAATTGGCAGCTAAAAATATTGGGTTTTAAATTTTCGACTTTTTTATTTTTCACTCAATTTCAATGTATAATACAAGAACATAGTACAGAAATCCAAAATCTCAAGTTTCATCAAAATCCGCTGGAAAATGTGACCGCTAGAGCGCCACAAAAACCTGAAAAATTCGCATATTTAAACCGCTGCCATTTTGAAATTTGCACATGCATGATCACCAAAATATCAAAGTCTGTAGATCTAAATAATGTCTATCTTGAAACCAAGTTTTGTATAGGTCGAATTAAAATTGCGACTTTTAGAAGCCTTTGAAATTTTGACCTACAACTTGCCGCCATTTTGCTTTTTGTGACGTGACCTCCAGTTTTTCCAAGTAATTCTTTAAACGCTTATAATTTATATCTAACTGCCGAAGTTCATGAACATCTGTTGAAAGCTTTGACCACTATTACAACAACAAAATTTTGCACGTTTTTCGATCTTTGAGCGGTCGCCATTTTGTTTCTGCCGGACCGACTTTGGGTTTTTTATTGTGAGATTCATCACATACATCAGTGAACCTTTGTATTGAATTTCACCCAAATCGGAGCTATACTTTGGAAAACAGAAATCACGATTTTTCGTCTAAAATGGCCGCCATTTTGTTTTGCCCGGCCGATATAGCTGGTTCCAAAGCAAGTGCCATCAGGAGCCACTCACCCCACTAACAATGGATCACTCTGCAGAATAAACCATATGAGGCATTTTCCATAACGTAAGCACGTTGCCCTCTCCATCGGATATATCATGGACGACACTTAGACCACTTGTTGATGGTGAGCCTACATTCAAACGCATCTTCCAAATGCCACTGGTTCCGGCCCCAAGATCGGGTACATATTCGTGCTCGTGAAAAATATGTTTTGTAGCATTCCCGTCCTATGCTGAAATCTTACGTCGAGAATTGATGTCACGTTTTGAGGTACGCACTCGAGTACAGGGCGCTCCAAAAGAAAGTTTATATTTGACATATCAATATTTTGTGAAGATGTTTGATGAGTTATCTTTACTTCAATTGCAGAACTTTTTATTTTTAAACTAATGAACGTAAATCACGTAGCACGGAGGCATATCATATATATCTCAGAAGTCTCAGCTACGAGTTCATGATATTTCCCCTGCCAAATTGATAGAAAATCCAAATTCTTACTTATATAAACTGTGATTGTTAAATTTGTATCAAAATAATATTACTTGTATACTATAGTGACACCTATTGTTTATTTAAGTGCAACTACATTAGTACTGAGATGAAATGTTAAAGTAGTAATGCCACTGTAAATTGAAGTGAAAAAATATATAAGTTAGTCTGTGTCGAGCACTCGGTAGTTTTATTAGGTTATGGGCCCAGTCCCGCTTAAAATAGTAATTTGTTGTGGAAATACTGTGAAAAATGACTGGCAGTTATATTATTAATGTTTCGAAGCTCCGGAGTCGTGAGAATTACGATGAGTGGGCATTCGCGGCCGAGAATTTCTTAATTTTGGAAGGCGTCGACATCAACAAGCAAGAAGCCGGCGATGGCGGCAACGCAGTCACCGTCGACGAACAAAAGGCAAAAGCAAAATTGGTGATGACAATAGATTCGTCGTTATACGTACATATCAAGAATGAAAAAACCGCTTTGGACATATGGAAAAAACTCAAGACGCTATTCGACGACTCTGGTTTCACCCGAAGGATTAGCTTGTTACGAAATTTGGTTTCCATACGCCTCGAGAGCAGCGAGTCAATGACGGCATACGTTACGCAGGTCATAGATACGGCGCAAAAATTAAGAGGAACGGGTTTCGACATTAATGAAGAATGGATAGGATCGCTGTTGTTGGCAGGATTTCCGGACAAATTTTCGCCCATGATCATGGCGATCGAACATTCTGGGTTGGCCATATCTGCTGATGTCATAAAAACCATATTGTTGGACATGAGCGATAATGTTGGGAGCAGTGAGTCCGAAAGCGCATTTTTAGCATCTAAAGGTTGGCAGCGCCTTAAAGGAAATAAAGTTGTCAAAACTGTTGAAAAGTCAAACCGACCTGTCAAAGTGATTAAATGCTATCAATGTAAACAAACCGGTCACTATAAAAACCAATGTCCGCAAACCAAGGAAAAACAAGTAAATGCGTTCAGTGCAGTATTTCTTAACGGCAGTTTTGATAAGCATGAATGGTACATTGACTCTGGTGCCAGTAGTCACATGATGATCAGCCAAGACAACATAAAAAATGCGTCATGTTACCTCACTACAAAGGAGATTATAGTTGCAAACAGAACAACTATGCCTGTATTGTGCTCTGGAGATACACAAATTACGACTGTTGTGAACAATAAGGAATTTGATATTGTTGTCAAAGATGTGTTATGCATTCCCACACTCACCACCAACTTATTGTCTGTCAATCAGCTGATAAAGCATGGTAACAAAGTCAGTTTTCATCAGGAATGTTGTTGCATCAGAAATCGGCAGAATGATCTGATTGGCATAGCACAGTTAGTAAATGAGGTCTACAAGTTAAACACCAGGTCAGCATGTTTGTTTGCGGCTTCAGCAACAACGACCTCAAATGTAATTTGGCACAGAAGACTTGGACATATAAATAGCAAAGACATGAATGACATGAGAGAGGGTGCTGTTGATGGCTTAGAATTTGACAAGAAAGCTGAGATCAGCAAGTTCAATTGCACAGTGTGCTGTGAAGCCAAACAAACCAGATTGCCATTTCCACATAGCAGTAATAGAAGTACGCATGTCCTCGATTTGATTCATGCAGATGTGTGTGGGCCGATGGAAACCAAATCAATCGGCTCATCCAGATATTTCTTGCTATTTGTGGACGACTATAGTAGAATGTCATTTGTCTATTTTTTGCAGAATAAAAGTGAAGTCTACTCCTGTTTTGACGAATTCAAAATTATGGTTGAAAAACAGATGAATTGCAGTATAAAAGTTCTAAGGACAGACAATGGCACAGAATTTTGCTCAAATGAAATGGAGAACTATTTAAAACAACATGGCATAATACATCAGCGCACCAACCCATATACCCCAGAACAAAATGGGATGTGTGAAAGATTTAACCGCACTATTGTGGAGAGAGCCAGATGCTTACTTTATGATGCAAAGTTTGAGAAGAAGTTTTGGGCAGAAGCAGTTCACACAGCTGTGTACTTAAAAATAGAACAGTTGCTTCTGGGTTGAACCAAAAAACTCCCTATGAACTTTGGACTGGCTGCAAGCCAAATGTCAGTCATCTAAGGTTGTTTGGAAGCACAGTTATGGCTCACATCCCTAAACCAAAAAGGCTGAAATGGGATAAAAAGGCAGAAAAGCATTACTTAGTTGGGTATGCTGATAATATAAAGGGGTACAGGCTGTACAATCCCAGTACCAATAAAGTGATAACATGCAGGGATGTCACTGTCATGGAGCAGGATAATTCAGAAATAGTGCAAGCAACAATAAATGAAAACAATGTGTCCTCATCTGACAGTCTTGGTCAGAATAAAGATTCTTATGGCTCGGACTCTGAAGTGTCAGCTGGTACAGTGAAAAGTAACAATAATGACAGTACTTACATCGAAGAATCAAACTCACACAGTAGTTCAGATGAATTTTTTGACAGTATACCAGCAAAGGAGTTGAAAGATTTAATTGAGTGTAAAAAACCAGATAAAGCTGTTAGAGAAAGGAAAAAAACCTGACAGATATGGTTATAGTAATATGTGTGTTGAAACAGACTTAAATTTATGTGCAGACCAGCTGATAACATATGAAGAGGCTGTAAATGGACCAGAATCAGAGGAATGGTGTAAAGCTATGCAGGAGGAACTAAAATCATTCGAAGAAAATGAAGCTTGGGATGTGGTGAACAGGCCAGAGCAAGCTACAGTGGTTGAGGGTAAGTGGGTGTTTAGGAAAAAAGTGGACTGTGATAATTATGTGAGATATCGTGCTCGTCTAGTCGCCAAAGGATTCTCCCAAAAGGCAGGAATAGACTATACAGAAACATTCTCCCCAGTTGTCCGTCATTCAACATTAAGATTGTTGTTTGCATTAAGTGTCAAATATAACTTAGACGCAACTCACTTAGATGTAACCACTGCATTTTTAAATGGATATTTAAATGAAAATGTGTATATGAGCTTACCTCAGAACTTTGAATGTAGTAATAAAGAAAACAAAGTGTTAAAGTTGTAACGTGCTATCTACGGGCTAAAACAGTCTGCCAGGGCATGGTATAAACGCGTAGAAGATTGCCTACATGATTTAGGTTATAAAAAATCAGAATATGAACCCTGTTTATTCATGAAACTTAGTAATAATGCCAGAATATATGTGGCTTTGTTTGTAGATGATTTTTTTGTTTTTTCTGACAGTCAAAAGGAAACTGAATTTCTTAAAAATCATTTGAAAAGTAAATTTAAGTTGAAAGACTTGGGAAAGATTAGACAATGTTTAGGTATGAGGGTTAGAAGGGAAAATAATGAGATTTTTGTAGACCAGGAACAATTTGTTGATCATTTGTTGAATAAGTTTAATATGAAAAATTGTAATCCAGTCAGTACACCCATGGAAGTAAACTTGAAGCTTGAAATGGGTGATAATAATTGTTCTAAACAATACCCCTACCAGCAGTTAATAGGAAGTTTGCTCTATTTGTCAATTTTAACCCGACCTGATATATTTTTTTCTGTTTGCTACCTTAGCCAGTTTAATAACAATCATAATGAAACTCATTGGAAGCATGTAAAGCGTATTTTAAAGTATTTGCAAAAAACTAAACATTTTGGTTTGAAATATGTAAAAGATGATTTAGATCTGATAGGTTATGCCGATGCAGATTGGGCATCAGATTGTGTTGACCGCAAATCTTATACAGGTTTCATGTTTAAAATGTCTGGTAGTCTAATTTCATTTGAATGCAAAAAGCAGTCAACAATAGCTCTGTCAAGCACAGAAGCTGAGTATATGGCCATATGTGAAGCAAGTAAGGAAGCCATATACTTAAAGAACTTGTTATTTGAGTTGAAATGTAGAAATGATTTGCCTGTATTGTTATATAATGACAACCAGAGTGCACAATTGTTAACTAAACATTCTGTATTCCATAAACGAAGCAAGCATATAGATATTAGATTTCATTTTGTCAGAACAGCAGTTGAAAATAATTGTATTAAAATAGAGTACTTAAATACTAATTCTATGCCTGCAGATATATTTACAAAAAGTTTGAGTTGTCAAAAGCATAATAATTTTGTTGAACAGTTAGGTGTAACTCCCATGTAAATTTGTTTCATTTATGTACATTTTTTTTTTTTTTTCAATATCCGTGTGCCAATTATTTTGACATGGGAGCGTGTTAAATTTGTATCAAAATAATATTACTTGTATACTATAGTGACACCTATTGTTTATTTAAGTGCAACTACATTAGTACTGAGATGAAATGTTAAAGTAGTAATGCCACTGTAAATTGAAGTGAAAAAATATATAAGTTAGTCTGTGTCGAGCACTCGGTAGTTTTATTAGTGATCAACGTTTCCACCGATTTCGACACGAGAGTTGGTTATTAGTTTCGTTAAAAAATATTTGGTTTTTGCTTGTTCAATGCATGTAAGGAATAATTTTGAACGCAAATAAATGGAGGAGTTTTGGGTTTTCTGAAGAATTGGATTAACTTTTTGCTACCTTTCATTTGAAAGATATGGCAATCGAATAAAAGTCAAGGATATTTATTGGTAAAATAAAACACTCCAGTTTTTGTTTTGTGGTGATCAGCATCTTGGACTAAAATGTTTAGAAAAGGACAATAGCAGTTAGATAATGACTATTGCAATTCAGACGATAAATTTCGATATATGTTCCTGTGAAATGAGCACACTCTCCAACCAAAACGAAAACGAGATGAAACAGAACAAACGGACATTCAACAATCCAAAAAATAAAAACCGAATATCCTTCTACTCTCTAATTTAGTACCACCTGCTCAACGTATCCTATGACTATATAGTGTCATTCCCTTCAACAAATCTTTTATACACTGAAGATAACTCGAAGAAGTCGAAACGCGAAAATGAGAACTAGCCTAGGGATATCAAATGAATAAAATAATTGACTGCAATACTGTCAGCCAGGCAAAACTGTTGCGAAAATGAGAACTAGCCTAGAGATGTCAAATGAATAAAATAATTGACTGCAATACTGTCAGCCAGGCAAAACTGTTGCGATCATTACACAACCTTACCCTAAAACTTCATCTAACCATAGCAAACATGTGGTTTAATAAGCAGTCTTTAAAAAAAGACATTGCACCAGTATCGTAATAAAGGAAAACACAATTGCTACACGAAACACACAACGAAGTGCACAGGTACCTCGTATTAAAAATGAAATAAGAACACTGTACATAAAAAAGGACGAAATCAACCGACAATGACTAAATTCACACTTACAATTAACTAACATTATACAAACTGAAAACAATGACGTGGGACAAAACATTGATGCTCAATCTAAAACTAAATATAACACCGTGACAAAAAAACTTGACATATTGATAAACAAATAAAATACACAGGACCACACCAGCAAACAGAGTCTTCCATCCGCGGACTGTAAATCTATCAGATACGTCTTTTAAGACCTAAGCAATGGAACTATTAGATAAGGGATCAAAACACAATTTATGCAACACAAACTGCAACATAGACCTAGAACAACCAGTAATCTACACTGAACTAGCCATTAACAAACTGCTGCAAGAACTATTGACAATGTAAGACATATTGCAGTAGATATACTACAAAAAATACCAACTAACATAAGCAAAACAAATTTCCATGAAGACCATAAGGTATTGAGACACATGCAGAACAAAGCTACGGATAACCTACTAATAGTGACAAAGGCTAACAAAAGACATACAACGGTGATGCTTAAAAACAACGGACTACGTACAAAAACAATGGACTTCACTAACGCCAACGGATACAAACTGATAAACAAAGACCCCATCAATAAGTTCCAAGCTGATCTCCACTGATCATTCCTCCTAATACTAAGCACCGCTATATAAACCCAAATCTATCCACACCACCCCTCAAAGCAAATCCTAAGCTCCACCAACCCAACATCTCTATCCGGCCTGTCGTCAATTATCGCCCAGCTCCTGCATACCAATTAACACGATACTTGGCAACAATAATGGCTGATGCCATGCACCTTGACAACAAATACTGATTAAAGAACAGCCGTGATCTAGCGAACTTTATCACCTCTTTAACATTGACTGATACTAGTCGACTTTTAACACTAGACATCATCAACCTCTATAAGTCTATACCCGTCGACGAAACACTGACCATGCCAAAAGAAAAGCGTTGCCGATGATTTACAGATCAGCTACTTAATCTCATAAAGACCACAATAAAGCAGAATTATTTAAGTTAGTAACAATACATATATTGACAAAGATGGTCTGAGTTTGGGACATCTAATGTCGTCAATAATGTCACAAATATTCTTACCATCTTTGGAAGAAGCCTTTATACCAAAAATTGTCAAAAGATTTAATGTCATATTTTACGGACGATATGTGGATAACTGTATTATCGTTATTGACTCACAAGAGAGTAAAAAAGACGAACCACTTATCTATATGAATAAAATACACCTAAATGTAAGTTTCACTATAGAAAAAGAAACAAACGGACAACTCAACTATATGGACCTTACCGTGATACGCGAACAAACACGATTAGACTATAAATTATACAGGAAACCAGCCACAACTGATCATATCATGCACGTAACATCTAATCGCTCCACACAACATAAGCTAGCAGCGTACAGATCAATCGTGCAGAGACTCCACTCCATCCCCATGACTCCTACTAACTACTCCAACGAACTAAACAACATTTACAGAATAGCTAGTTATAACGGATACAAACAAAGTGACATTAAAAAACAAAAATAGAAAAGCCAACTGACTGAAATGCATAAGAACAACCAACAGTGGATTTCTCTAACATACGTAAGCAAAGACACATACAAACTATCAAAGTTTCTTAGAAAACCTAAACTGTGAACTGCATTCAAAACAAACGACAACATCGGAAACAAACCGAAACCAAAAGTAAATGACACATCAATATACGAGAACAGCGGCATATACCAAGTGACATGCAAGGACTGCTACAAAGAGCACCTACGATCGTTCATATATAACGAGGCAGACCCCAGTTATCGTACGCACCTACAAAACCACACACACGAGCCTGATACTATGACAAACTCTTTGACATTACTATACAAGCTAGGCAAAGCACCGAGACTTGACATGTTAGAAAGGCTTGCAATATATAAACATAGAAAAACAGACGGTAACATTATCCACGAACAACTTATGACAAATTCGGACGCGATTTTCTCAGCGCTAGACCACACTCTCCGGCGAAAACAGACCAAATGGACATCTAGCAACTTTCGTGACCTAATTTAGTACTACCTGCTTAACCCTTCCAACGACTGTATAAAGTCATTTCCTTCAACACATCCTGAAGACACTGAAGATGATCCAAAGGAGTCCAAAAGCGTCTGCTCACTCAACAAAGCAAGGCCCGACGGCTTTTCAAGGAAAACAATGGAAATTTCAGCTACTTTGAAACGGGCAATCCAAATGGTGGCTGAAAAGGGTAGCGAGCATATAGTCTACTCATGGTAAGACCCACGACCGTATTCCTCTTCAAACTAGGTGGCTGACAAGTTGCCACATCGGAGTGGATTATGAGCGTCCGGACCTGTTGCGCTTAAAGGTACGGTTCGTTGGGCCGGCTCGCGACTTCACGATTTGAAATCTTCGAGAGGGCGATTTGAATTTCCTTCGGGAAATCTTTCCGGACGAACGGAAAATTATTACCGTTTTTTTATGTTGAATTTCATCTTGTGATTTCTTACTTTAAGTAATAACTTGTTTGACCAAAGATTTTGTTCTACTATTATAACCACTATATTCTTTTAAAATCTTTTTCATGAAATTTCTCTAGGCGCTCATTCAACTTTTATGTCGGAAGATTCCATTCAAAGATTGTTTGCCTTCCATCATTAAGCTTTCATACTCCTTATCGCATCCCCGTCTTCTAGACAAATATTTTCGGACATCCTCTAGCAAAACCTTCTGGGACACATTTAAATATCACTTCTTATATCGTCAAATTTACATCCAACCGGATTCATATCTAAATTCACGAAATCCTTTTCCATGTCATCGAACTGCTGCTTGATTCTTCTTGAAAGGCATCTCAATGAGCGGCAAAATGGTCTGCCTAGATAAATAACAGGATATACTCAGAGTCATTCACATGAGCGCACCACTCCTCCTGCACTAGCATGTGTCTATAGAAAATTGTCCTGTCACTAGCTACTCGGTTAGTAGGGTGGAGATTGTTAGGGATGGGCGAAGAATGCAAGCGAAAACAACGGCAACGACATGGGCGTCCCACCCTTCCACAGTTAGATTTTTTTATTCCTGCTCACTGGCTTCCCTATCGTTGTCGCGTCTTTTACAACTCTATCTGGTTATTTGAGACATAGCTCCGACTTGCTTTGAATACGCCAAGGAACTGGATGAAAGGAAAATAGAACGGGCCCAGAAAAAATTGCATTGACAAGCGAAAAGGATTCACTTCTCTCATGTGTGCGCTAACGTGCGACTGTGTGTTTGCATCACTTCATATTATATTGGAATACGGATTGACATTGCTTGTTATCATTGCAGTAGTCCATTTGACTATGCAAGTTGGGCGCTTTCACGTCGAAAGGATTCCCAACTAAAGTGCATTTTATGGCTGCACTATTACCGAACGTAGAACGGGTGCCAAAAAATTGGAGTAATTCTTTGGAGAATTGAGGAAGTAAGCTGTAAATCTTTATATGCATGGTTGGTTGAATCTCTATTTCGACTATTCGAAATAATGAGGCTGTTAGATACTTCTGAAAAGGAAAAATGGTGAGGATGTAGTTAGCGTGTGCAAGTCGACGTGATTTGAAGTCATTGCATTGTTTCGAGTTTATTTCACTTTGCGGAACGTTAGAAAATTGTTCAAATACCGTGTAAGTAAATGCTATGCAAATCTTGGAGAGGTTTGGGAAAAACTTTGCAACAATTTGTTACCGTGATAATATGTCAATGCGAGGCCAGGGAGTAAGGGCTTAGAGCGCGATCTTAATTTAAGGTTGAATATTCTGAAACTTTCTTTTTCATCCCTTCAACTGTTTTAACGTTAAAAATTGGGTCAATGGTGATTTCGCTTATCTTGTGTTTGTTCAAATGAAATTTGCGCATTGAGAGCAGGAACCTTTTGAATCATTGAGTTTTCTTAAATTTTTCCAAGACAATGTATTAAGGACAAAAATCTTAAAAAAAGAAATGTGAAAATAAAAGAAATATTTCGAGGGTTCTACTATTGTCTTATCAGCCTACAATTACTGCTGCTTGCCATGATTTTGCCCGCCTTTAGTTTGCGACAAGAAAAGTATCTAGTGTGAAATCTAAGCAAGAACAAAAGATACAAAATATATCCTTCTAAGAAAAGATATACGTGAGAGAAAAACTCAAGCGATCCGCAAAAGAGAAAATATACGTGAAAATGAATGAAAGACAAAACGTATAAAAGAAATAATATTTCTAAGACGGTGAAGCAAGGATGACAAAACAATGATGATGGTGATGGCAAGCGGAAATAAAAGAACTGTAGACACACTTATCTGATGATAGGTAAGAGGGTTTTGTCTTTTCTGCATCTTTCATCTGGGCTCTATGCTCCAGATGTTCTTAAGAAAAAAGAAAATTCGCTTTTGATACAAATGCAGAATAAGTTCCATTTATTATACTGATATGTATTGTAGCAGGGTATGAGGATTTATAAGCAGAGTGTGGAAACAATAATGAATCGCTTGAATATTTCTATGGAAATTTACAAGCATCTAATTATATACATTTTAGATTGAAAAACTAAGAAACTCAGAAAATCTAGCGCTTGTAAATGCACAAGGGAGAAAAATCAATACACACTCTTGAATCCTTCTACGAACAAAAAGCAAGTTGAGTGAGTTGGGGAATGGTGTTTCCCACACAAAGATCAATTTCTCGAAAATTCTTAACACAATTCCCAAGAGCTTTTAGTATTCGTTTTGAGCCCCATCATTTTAAGAAACTGCAATCCTTTTAAAGTGACTTTAGTTTCATACTTTCTTTCGTGTTCAGGCGATACGCTAAACTATTTTTCGATTGTACGGTACTGAGTGTTCATTGGTCCTTGTAGACCTTTATAACTGAACGATATTTGGCAAAAATCCCGCAGTTAGTTCTGAATTTGTGTTGGACTGATGGTGATATATAGTAATCAGTCATGCAAATATTCATATATTCGTATGCACCCATAATTTTGTCTCGCATTCTATTTCTTAATCTAGTTTAAATTTATTCTATGATGAACCCAATATTTTTTACAGCATGAATATACTTGGCATGTCCAACAAGTAAGAGCACTGGATATTTTAGGTTTCAAAAAATCAAATTGAAGACACATAATTACATCAGCATATATGTGAACTTTTATAACCCACAGTTGCCATCGCGCTCGAGGCACGTAGTCAGACAAAGGATCAATTTTTATACATGAGCCAAAATGCTCTACCGCTATGTTCTATGCCCAATTGTTCTTCCCTCCCTGCATTTTCGTCTATAGAAAAAAAATTCCCCACCCACGTACATCTTCAGGGAGGCAAACATACTTGTATGATAATCTGAAGGTGCAAGGTCAGGCTGATGCGCGGAGTAGCACAAAGCGTCCCATCTTAACCATAGTATACTTAATATAGTACAGGCGTACCTCGATATAAGACGTTTCGCCCAAAGTCGTTTCACACATGAGACGCCAAATAATTCCTACCCCTTTTCGATTAACGACAACTTTGCGTCACACTTGCGTCACTTTCCGAAACTTAAAAATTCGTAATTACCAAGAAAAGTACATAATTACGGAAAGTATAAGTTCATTCGAAATCAGAAAATTTTGAAATGTTCAACTTTTTTGTGAAGCAGTGTACTTATGACCTTAAATATGCTTCAAAGAATTATAAAATGTCCCCATTGCACAAAAATTATGTATGTATGTATTCGTCTTTTTCTAATTTGCTGAACATAAAGAGTGTGCAGATTTATTAAAGAGGGAAATCCCCGAATATACACAATTCAGAGTATTCTACATATACGAAAGGTTTCAGATTTTGTTTTTTTCTGCCTCGGGTTTGATTGCGTGAATAACATTGCGTGCGGTTTGGTAATTTGTGACTTATGATGGGTAGAAAACGCAGTGCAGAAAATTTTAATGCGATCAGCTCGAAGAAAGCTAGAAACACAGTGACCTTAGAAAAGAAAATGGAAGTTTCAAAGCGCATTGATTCCGGCGAAAAAGTTACGTCCGTTGGACCAGCATTAAATTTAAATCGTACAACTGTCCATACTATAATAAAAAATGCCGAAACAATTCGAGCAAGTGTACAAGCTGGTTCATCTAAAGCATGCTCTGTAGTTACGAAATCGCGAAGTATTAATATGGAAACAATGGAAAATTGCTAAGTATTTGGATCGAAGATCTCAATCAAAAACACCTGCCTCTCAGTACACTGATAATTCAAGAAAAATCTAGGGACTTGTTTGCATCCGTGAAGGAGCAAAATGGCGGTAGAACAGAATCATTCCAAGCAAGTTCAGGTTGGTTTCACAGATTTAAGAAGCGGAGCAATCTACATAACTTGAAACTATCAGGAGAATCAGCAAGTGCGGATACAGATGCAGCCGCTAACTTTTTATCTACATTTGTGGGTGTCATTTCAGAGGGAGGATATGCTCCACAACAGGTAAGCGTTTCCAGTTAAATTTGGATTTATGGGCATGATTGGTTCCAAACATACTTTTACCCGGCAGTGAAAGATTATTGCCTTAAAAATATCTTGTCGCACAAGGCAATACTAATTGTCGACAATGCACCGTCGCATCCGGTCAACTTAGACGAGTTCAACGAGAATATCAAAGTGATATTTTTGCCCCCCAACACCACGTCCTTGCTCCAACCTATGGATCAGGGGGTGTTGGCTTCTTTTAAGGCTTACTACTTACGCAGGACATTCAAACAACTTATTGCTAAAATTGATCAAGGGGACCAGGATACTGACAAATCAACGCAATTTCAACGTTCTGAAAGCAGTTGAAAATATCAATGAGTCTTGGAAAGAAGTAAAAAATTCCAATTTGAATGCTGCCTGGAAAAACCTTTGGCCTGAATGCGTTAATAGGCAAATAAATCTGACAAATACGCCTGACACCGTTCAATCGGATATTTTAAGTTTGGCTCATCGGATTGGTTTCAACGATGTAGACGAAAATAATTTGGCAGAATTATCACAATCGCGCAATGATGAAATTTCAGCAGAGGAATTAATTCAACTTCTAGAAAATCATGATGATATTGAAACTGAAGTCTGTGAAATAAGGGGAAACTATTCAAAAATTATCGGAAGGTTTGGAATGCTTAAAGAAAGTCGAACCAATTTTTAAGTTTAGACACGGATAGGGAGAGACATGAAAAATTTATGCGACTCATCGATGACGCATCTTTTCCGTACAAGGAGCTATACACCGAAAAAAGGATTGCCACAATGCAGCGTACCATAGGCTCATATTTTTCAAATTCATAAGCAACAACCTCGTTAATGCATGTTTCAAATGAAAATTTTTTCTCCGATTAAGATAATTCTTAAAATATACAACAGTACCCTTCTTCATGTTTTTTTCCGTTTATTTACTTTAATAATAAATAATATTATAATATGAATTTTGTGCCTTAATTTTACCTAATTCGTTTACATATGCATTTTGCTTTGACCCGGTTTAAGTCGCAACTTAAGTCGCCTTTCCCTCGAACCTATCCCTGCCGTGAATCGGGGTGCGCCTGTAATTACAATCGGTCCAAGACTCGAACGAAATCCGAACAATGTTCACCACACATGTCAGCAGGTAGAAATAAAACACAGGTGACACCATGGGTACATCTTCAATTGGCTCCGCGCTTCGCTAATGTAGAGCATATACGAAGCTCCGCCGAACACACGAAGCCTTTGGGAAAAATTTGAAAGTTGTATGTACAGCGTAAGTGTGTATATTGTATGTATGTAATGTGATTCAAACGACTCCAAAAATAGTTTTGCTAAGCTGGCCGTATAAAGTCTGGCATTTTCATGCAGAAAGCTGACTTTCTTCTGTAGCAGTCCAACTCATTTGTTTTAATCATCATTTTAAATATTTTGTTTTAGCACTACATCCTCTTTCAGGCCTCCGCCTAAAGATAATTCGAGTATTTCATTATCTTGTTCACTCGAGAAGGCAATATGGTCATTATCACGCTTTATCCGTGTGTCCGTCCACCCAGTTGTGATACGTTTTGATTTTAAATTAGTGCGTATCATAACTGAACGGACTTAAAGTTCGTTCGAAGAATCACTCAAAACTAATCTCCTTATCACCAACGGCACTGAACCAGTTACTTTCGGCTTATGGCGTGAGCATTCTAACCATTATACCAAATTTCAGCGTATATAGCAGGATTGACGCTTCACCCAGATTAAAAAATTCATTAAAATTCATCGTGGTCACAAAACACCGAAACCATGATTTTTAGGGTTTTGTAAAATAATTTTACAAAACCTTACTAAAATTGCGACCTTCTGCCCGTCCGTCCGTGTGTCATAGCAAATTTTCTCGAAAACTACTTAAGCTAGAAGCATCAATTTTCGTATGTAGGTGTATAATTTTGGTATCTTCAAAGTCCAGCTACAAAAAAAACTATGTGGTATTTAATTCGGGTCTCCCCATACAGGGGACTGCGCCCCGAAAAAACAAAAATTTTATCAAAGCTAGCCAATATGTGTACCAAATGAAAGGTTACACTGGCATTTTTGCTTCGAAATGTGCACAGGGAAGGGAAACACGAAAAATTTGTCCACCCCCTCCCTTACGATTGGACACCTGTGATCCGAAAAATCTGAAAAAAATTAAAGAGGTAGGTGCTTATGAGTACAACAACAACAAATACCATAGAAGTCAAAATTCGGTCAACTTTGTTAATAATAGTATGATCTTGGAATTTAACATTTTTCCCAACAAAATCGTATCGATACCGTTAAACTCAAAAAAATTCAATATTTGAGTAGTTTTACAGAAGATCTTTATACTCTGTAAGCTTGCTCAAAATGGACTGATATATACGGAAGTTACAACCATTTGAAATTTCTCCAATTACAGCAATAAGGACACATGATTTTGGTATTATGAACTTTCCATCGAATCAGACACGGCAGTTTTGATTTGAGCTTCTTAAAATTTTCAAATAAGATCGATAGCATAAATATTTTTGGGAATTCATGATTAGAGTGATTTTTGGTATTTTGCAGGAAAATGGCAACCGTTGAAAAAAGAGGATCAATCGAACGTGCACATCTCTTTGACATGTTTCTTGACTTTATTCGTTACTGGTGACTGAGTTTCAAAGAAGTTGGGTACAAAACCCTTCTGACATGAGTGTGAGTCTGTCTACCAAACTTGTTTTATCTAAATTATGTGTTTGAATTTTCGCCGAACATAATAGGCAGTGACGCTGGAAACGGAATCTTCAGTCATTTATAATGTGCAACATGGTTCTGTTTAAAACAGATCCACACATCTTCCTGAATAGACTTTCCAAGGAAAGCCATCCTGTTTCCTTGTAAAGGTCTTGTTGGAGCCTGTCCCATCTTCTGCTTCTCCTGTCCAAAACGTACAGTCGGGGGTCCACAACTTACCAATTTTTTGCAAGTAAGACTGAGAATTCCCATATTCGCTCAATAGCTGGGTCAGGTACATTCATGCTTTTCTTTTTTTTTCTTTGATCCTTAAATTTTAATTGTAAAAAGGTTTATATATGTTGTTATATATCATGTTATTCGAAATATTTAATAAAATAAAGACATTCCTTGATAAAGCAAGACAGATTTCTTAAAACAATGATTAACTATTGTTAGAATTACGTACGAAAATCACATTCAGTGGACTTAAAGCCCACTCCTATCCCTAGTCATATGCATTAGGAATGAAAATATTTTTCGTGCGTATACATTTTCACGCTACTTAAACTAGATTGCTACTGCACTTTAGAAGAGTAATTGCAATTAGATAAAAACTTTTGTAAAATCCCTTCTCCTATCTTCCTACGCATTATCGAACGTACTTTTGGAACAATTGATTTGGTCCAATTATGTTTTTTAATCCCATTCCGAACATACGTGTAGGCTGCTTCGAAATACAAAACAAAGTTAACAGTTGGAGGGGGTGTTGCAATTGAATAGATGCCCTCGTTATTGTTGTAGGGTCGCCAGCTTGTATAATGGCGATGAGAACTGTTTGGGTTAGATCTCCAGGACTATTTCGTTGTTACTGCTGTTGCGGAGGCGATGACGCGGTCCCAAGAGCTGGCGACCACTTCTAAACGTATAATCCCATTGTGATTGTTGTTGTGGCATGTTTCGACTGTGCTGTTGTTTCCTTCATCGCAACGCTGGTGCTCAACTCCTGCGACAGATCATTCCTGGAATTGGTTTAATCTCGGTAACTAATTCTTTTTCAATGAAATGCAAATCGTGACGATCCTGATATGTGCTTACCTTGATGGTAATACCCAAATGTCCGAAATTCCGGAACGCCAATACGATGCAAGTAAGATTCAGCCATACGTGGGAAACCGAAATTAATAACCACTCAACTTGTGCAACGTGAAATCTTTTTTCCTTTTGACAACTGTCAAATCGCGGTGCAGTGGCAGTGAGTGCTAAAAGGGTCACTCCCGAACCGCATACGTCAATAGTGTAAGATACCTGGGTTGGCGTCAGTGGCGCAGGGCTAATTTATTACAGCTTGTTGGTCAGCTTGTTCAGAGAGGAATACTGGTGGGTCTTGACGCAAGAAGACTACCACCGAGTCAAATTAACTGTTTTAAACGCAGTCAAAAATTGTTCGAGGGAAATTTTCAATATTTCATTACGACAGCCTTTCCGACACTTCTAACAATTCAAAGGAGAACAACTTTCGACTCACACATTCCCGATTTGCGTACGGAGATGGTGTCTGACATACTCTACTATGATCCGAACCGAAATAGTCTACCCTAAATGAAATCTATAAAATACAAGTACAAACTCCGACAACGTATAGCTGAACCGAAAGCACGGAATCGTTTAGTCGCAGATTGCCTCGAGTCCCACCCACTCGACGACATACTAACCTTCCGCCTCTGTTGCCGCTAGAAATCTTATCTACTAAGAGGAGAGAATTATTAATATTTAGTAATTCATTTTAATTTCATTCATATTTTGTAATTAAAACAAGCGTTAAAATAAAACTATCCCGGTTTCATATTAGGTTGCTCCTTAACATTTAAACTACTTTGATAACAATTAGCATGAGAAACTACTCATTTCACCTAACATTTAGAGTAATATTCATAGAATTTGCGATCAAGTTTGAAAACAATACAATCTGTAAATCAGGCAAACACAGACCATTTATTGAACGGGAATAATTTATGATTCCATTTTTAAGATTTCGTACCAAAATACAAAACCCTATTGAAATCGGTACCAATGTCCGTCTGTATATCACAACAGTTTATCTTCGAAATCATAGAAGCTGCAGCCATCAAATCGTGATAAAAGCTTGGAAGTTATGATTTCTAGAAAATTTTGGGGTAAAAAAAAATTTAAGGTTTTAGTTTACAAGTTTAATCAACACTCAAAATTTCAGTAAGATCGAATGGTATTTAACACAGTCATGGTGGTTAAAATTTTCCTGTATTACAACAGCAACTATACATGACTATGGGGCAATATACGCTTCCAATCAACTCAGACACTACGAGCTTCCTAGGATTTACATGAAAATTTCATAAATTACTCTTATATTCATAATGAATATCTTTGAGAACTTGTTCAACGGGTGACATCCGTAATTGTTAAATAAAAAGAAAGCCGTTTTAAATGAGAACATTGCATAAAATTGTGTTAATATTGTGCTCCGTATTGTGTTTATTCAGTTACAATGGTAGCCGATTGCCAAACATTAGAATTATTTACAGGAAAGATTAGTGAATAATATCAAACATTCTTATCACGAATTTGTATTCTTGGAGCTTTGTTTTCCTGTGTATGCAGCTGATCTTCAAGATCGTCAAAATTGAAAAATATGTTTTATTTGCGAGCTGTATTCTTCGGCGTATTTCGTCTGTTTCATTACTGGTTCGCATTATTTTGGCGCCTAAATGCAAAAATTCGCTCACATTTTTGATACTGTATTCGCCAAGTGTGATATTTTGTGTATTTGAGGTATTTTTCCTTGACTGCGTCATAAGCTTTGTTTTATTCTCATTGATTTGTAGCCCTACTAGCTTTGCTTCGCTGTCGAGTTTCAGGAAGTGTTGTTTGGCGGTTGTTAATGACCGTGACAAAATGTTGATGTCATCCGCATAGGCCCTTACTTGGCTCAACTTGTATAGCAATGTACCTCGTGTATCTACAGGTAGCTCCTTATGACGTACTCTAGAGCCAAATTGAATAGCAATGGGGCCAGCACATCTCCCTGCCTTAGTCCGATATTTATGTCAAAGGCATCGGTGAGTTAGTTATTGAAGCCAACTTGGGAGATCGTCGTGGTCATTGTCATTTTGGTAAGATGAACTAATTTTGCTGGGAGGTCTATGTTGAACTCCCAGCGTTTTTCGAGTACCTACTTGACTGTAAACAATCGGTCTTTGTTTGAAATTTTTAGAACACAACTTGTTTTGTTTAGGAATTGTGAGTTTCTTAGGCAAAATTTTTTTGGTACAGTGTAGAAAATTATAAGTATTTTAAATTCTTTCAAAGAAATACAATTTTGGTTCGATTTTTCCCAACAAATATTTTCTGCTTAGGAAAACTCCATTAGGCCCTATTGCAGAAACCTCAATCATTGCCTAAAGTTGTTCTGTTGTCCAGTCAACTTAGCCACATCGGCTTTAGCGCGTCGTCGGAGATACTGTCGGCGACAAGTGTTCGCATTTGATTTAAAAGCTGTGATGGTCGCTGATTGCCCACTCAACTTCTGACAATCGCCTCTGAACGTGCTGTGGGGCAGACTCGGTGAATGCGTTGATTATCTCATGCTTGAGATACTCGTATTTGCGCTCCGCCAGTGACTTCGATACTGCGCTTCGCACTTGCTTCACAACTTTGATATCCAGGCTGGCAACGATCACCTGAAAACGAGTTGTGTCTCCCATAATGCGGCTCGCCCGAAAGTACGCCTCTACTTGATTGAACCATGGCTCCACGTCTACTTCCCAGAACGGCGGAATCCGGAATGTGACGCTCTTGACGCGGTTCACTTCTCCGGCTTCGGGCCCCTCTTCATCGTGAGCGGCAGCTGGGATTTCGTTTTTGCTTTCGTTTAGCATGGTAATTACTAGGCTCGAGCTTGGGGAAGGTTTGCTTGTGCGCGCCTTTTCACGCCTCCAACGTGGTCCCTGTACAATATGTACACTAGGGACGCGATGTTTACTACGAGAACGGACAGTAGTGTGACCTCGATGCGGTCGCTTTGCACAGCGAGCGTCGAATTTACCACTAATGTATTGGTCACCTCGCCTTTAACTTCCTTTACGGGCTGATTTCCCATCTTGTTGAATGAGTGTGTAGATACGGTGGCAAAGTACGTCGACCTTCCGAACAAATCACTAAAAGTGATAAACCTTGTTAGCATGGCGGATCCGTTCGGGGACGTGGTCATGGAGCACTGCCAATACTTTCAAAAGTTTTGTGGCCAGGTTAAATCACGGGTTAGAAAACGTTTAACTTATTTATTCACAATATTCCGATATTCTAAGTTACATGACTACTGAATACTATTAAAATAATACAAGCCGGCTTAATGTTTAAGCGTGCGTCTAGGTTGAGAGACCTCGATCCCTCGATTGTCTGCACGTTGCTATCAGCATGCGCTCTGCCTGGCGCATTTATCGTCTCAAGCAATTTGCTGATGATACACATGTGTGCATTTTCTGCAAACTGCTACTACGGAAACGAGTAGCTCCATCCACTTGCGGTGGTCGGGCATTGGCATTGGAGTGCAGTTGATGCAGAATGCGAATATCGCAATTGGGCATCAGCATCCACTAAATCCGGGATGCGTGCGTGGCAGTTGAGAATCGGGATTATTGATCCGCCACAGATCTATACTCGTATTAGGCGTGCCTGACTTTGGCACGCTCGTTAAGCTTCCACCAGGCATGCCCAAATCAGAAAAAAGCGAGGAATTCCAGTACTTCCTAACCTCACATGTTTTTTGTTTTCCACATTAAGCATACCACTCAGTTTCTGCATTAGGTCCTAAGGCCCGTTTAGGTATGCTTATCTTGATTTCTAGTCAGATATACCTACACGTGGCAATGTCGCTGCCTACGAGTTACAGAGTGCACAAATTATGTTCAAGTGGGATAAAGTTTTGGGGAAAATTATTTAAAATTGTTTTGATTATGCTATTGAAAATCTATGACTATTCATTTAAGCATATTATTCTATAAACTTATGATATCTTACAAACTAACAAAATAATAGAATACTTATGACATTTTTTTCTCTTTTCAGGTAAGAGGGTACAAAATATACCTTTAGTGTAAGTAAGGAATTGAAATTTGTAGAATACTAAAATACGTAACAACATTTAAGTTATTGCCGCAAGTTTCTTTCTTCGAATTGAGCAGAAGAAGTGCACATAAAACGGTGTTCACTTAACGTTTGCCAAATGTTTTATCTCTTGTATTAATAATAAAATAATTCCCGAGTATACAGCAAATCAGATTACCAATATGCTACGTCACCTGCAAAATCCTATCCTTCGCTCGATCTGATTTTTGAATACAGAAAATCTTTTCAAACTTAATATTTTAAGTGGTATTGACATTATGCAAACTTATCTGTTGGTACGTATTCAATACATTTAGATTTGAGGACTGAATAAAATACCTTCCAAAACCGATTTCGATTTACTTAAAAACCCAAATTCAGAGTTGAAAAAACAAATACCAGTAAGTACTTCACGGAAAACCAATATAACATCTCATACAACCAACACACCCTGTCCTTCAAAAAAGGCCGAAATTCGTGGAACCTTCGAATAAATCCATTTCAAACATATGTCTAAGGAATTCCTTCAAGTAATATTGCTCGGTCAACAAATATACGCAGTCAGGAACAACCTTTTTTGGGAAAATTAAAGACAATTAAGTTGATTTGTGTGGTCCTTATTCTTCTACTGCCGAAAAATTATTGTAAGCAATTATTATTAAGTGGACCACAACAAAAGGTGAAATATACGAGAAATACATTTTCCTTGAACTGCTGAAACGTCTCCTTTTGTTGAAGAATTCATGTCGCCAAAATGTACAAGCGTAGGCACACAACGTTGTGGCAGGTGGAAGGGGGAGAGGTTGTGTGTGCTGTCTATTGAAGCGTGCATTAGAAATGTTTTCCTTTCTGACGGCAAATTAATCACTTTAGATAATGAGTAAACTTGCCGTGTGTAGCTAAGACTTTTGTAAGTTTGCATGCAATACCACAAAATATTACTTACTTATCAATTAAGGAATAATATCAATTAAGGAATGTGTATATTAGGTGAGTTCTTTCATTCCAAGATTTAAAGAGATAACTGAGCAACGAACTGATAACTTAGCTTAGTTCTACGTTGAATGTCAATTCGATAAATCACTGTCCTGATCACTACCATCCGTAACCAGAAACGTAGACAACATCAAAAACTAGAGAACGGAGGAAGTACGGAAAAATCGCACAGCCCATGTTTCACTGGAATCGATGAATATTTGCCTTCCGACAATCCTGTAAGTAGTCACTTTAGCTCTTTACGACGTTGGCAGCGAGAACCAACGACGTAGCTGGCAACTTTCCTAATTTTGTCAAAGGATAAAGTTTTGGCCACATTATTACTACATCTGTACATTGAAACGCATCGTGTAAAGTTTTGAAAAGTTTAAAACCCTCGTTCTGTATCCTGATGCTTCCATCAAAGTGAAATGCATGATGTTTAACTGTTTCAATATTTCTCAGTCGTATTTTGTGCAAGTACGAGTATTTGCGTTTCTCTGAAAATTGAACGTTGAAATTGTTCTCGATGACAGTTTGCGCCATTAGAAAGTGAGATTTTCTACTTGTCGTCTCTCCGTTGGGCCTTGTTGAACTTCTTCGGGCGTGATTGAACTATAAATAGCCACTTTCAGCTCATTTTCAGAGAAAACAAGTCGAACAGATAGAATTACACTCCTATCAGAAGGGTTGTGTACTCAACTTATGAAATAAAAACTTTTACGTTAATAATGTAAAAACTTAAAAAAATGCTTCCATGATATACATTGTGACAAAAAAGTACCCGGAAATTGCAAATAACACGCAAAATATTTGATTATTCATCAAAGTCACATGGAACCGAATCTGGTGAATACGGTGGTTGATTGATGGTATTTATAGCGTTTTTGGCTTTAAATTCGGTCACCGTGTACCGACTTAAGCAACTGCTGTAAACAAACTGGTCATATTTTGCATAGTAATTAAGGACAGTCTTACCAACTTAACAAAATACTTTTTTTTAGGGTTTTGTAAAATAATTTTACAAAACCCTACTAGTTTCGCGCCCATCTGTCCGTCTGTCCGTCCGTCCGTCCGTCCGTGTGTCACAGCAGTTTTTCTCGGAAACTACTTAAGCTAGAAACATCAAATTTTGTGTGTAGGTGTAAAGTGGTGATCTCTTCAAAGTTCATTTTCAAAAAAATTTTATAAGGTATTCAAGGGGGGTCTCCCCATATAGGAGAGTGACCCCCCGAAAAAAAATTTCATTGAAGATAGCCGAATGAAAGGTCTTGATGAGAACTTTTCAAAGCAGGTCTTAGTTTGGCAAAATTTTCTTCGAGGGGCGCACAGGGAGGGGAAATACACGAAAAGTTTTTGTCCCCCCCCTCGCGATTGGAAACCTGTGATCCGAAAAATCTGAAAAATCAGGAATGTAGGGCTTGGTGAGTACAACAACAACAAATACGTTAGAAGTTGCAATTCACTCAACTTTGTTAGTAATCGTATGATTTATTGATTTTATGTTTTCTTTAATAAAATCTTAACGGTACCCTTAAATTCAATGAAATTCAGTACGTAAATGTTTATTTATAAGATTGATCTATCCTAAAGGTTTCATAAAGATTGAATCATATTTAGCGAAGTTATAGCGGTTTGAATTTTCCTGTATTACTATGGAACAATATGGGCTGCATTTATTACTATGGCAACATATGGCTTTGGAACAACATGCGCTTTTTACCGACTCAGACACTACAGTTTTGCTAGGATTTGCATGAAAATTTCAGGAATGATAGGTGTCATGTATATCTTTGAGAATCGGTTCAGTTAGTGGTATCAGTAGTCGTAAAACAAAATAGTGGCTGTTTTAAATGCGAAGATTGACTAATTTGGAGTTATTTTTTCCCAACTTCAACGTTTAAGGTGCATGCTTTGAACACTTGATTCAATTTAATGAATGACTGAAGATGAGTACCTACAATTAATGCTTATAAGTGAAACAAGTTTTCTGAAAGTTTCATAAAGATCGAATAGTATTTAACGACGTTATAGCAATTTGAATTTTCCTGCATTACCATGGAACAATATGCCCTGTATTATTATGGAAACATATGGCTTTGGAGCCATATGCGCTTTTTACCGACTTTGACACTACAGCTTTGCTAGGAATTGCATGAAAACTTCAGGAATGATAGGTATCATGAAGATGAGTACATACGATTGAAATAAGTCGAAAAGGCAGGAGAGAGCTCCTAGCAAAAGGGCTTTGTAACCATTCTAAGATTCGAAAAAACAGACCATGAATCGATGATTGCAGTACAGAGGAGTGGCCCCTGAAAAAAAATTTCATGAAAGGTAGCCGATATGAGTATCAACTGAAAGTTCTCTATGAGAGCTTTTCAAAACAGTTCTTAAACTGACAGTTTTTGCTTCAGTGGGAGCACAGGGGGGGAAAATTATCAAGGGAGATATTCGTGGGTATAACTATAACAAATACCTCAGAAGTCAAAATTCTTTCAACTTTGCTAATAATAGTATGATCCTCGAACATGACATGTTTCTTGATTTTATTCGTTACTGGTTACTGCATTTTGTAAGTTGAGTACAAAACCCTTCTGACATGAGCATAGGTCTGTCTACCCAACTTGTTTAAATATCGTTTACCCAGGGAATTTAAATTGTAATTTCCGGATACTTCGTTGGTAAGTGATAAGTTCAAAGTGAACCATCTTTTGATCCGATTTCAGCAGACGCATTTTATTGCAGTAGAGCAAACATCATTCAGTGTACAATGTATTAAAGGTATTTAAGTTATTCATCTTTCCTGAAGTTCCTAAAGAGATTCCATCGTTAATGTACTAGAGTATGATTAACGCATTTAATTGTCATATATCACAATATATGAAAATTCAAATGGCTATAAATTCATGAAATACAGTTAGATTATGATAAAACCTACAGGACTGGAAAGGCTTGCATTGAGCTACACCGGTATAAAATTTCATTAAATTTAAATATATGTGCAAAGTTTTATTGGCGTTTTAGGTATCTACGTGGTTTTATTGGAATGTGACCCCTAGCAATCCTACTAAATATTTATCAACAAAATTGATCGAATTTTCACTTTTGACGTATTTGTTGTACTCAAAAAGAGCTACTTTTAAGATTTTATTCTAATTTTTCAGGTCATAGGTTTTAAATCCTGTGGAAAGGAGAACAACATTTTTGCATGTTCTTCCGTTTCCCTTGATTACAAGTACCTGGTCTTCGACACTGCAAAAGCAATTTTAAGGCCTCATCTAGATCTTGCTTTCGGACTAACTGCTTATCATAACTTCAGTTTCTTCCGAAAAATCGATGATATATTTCATCTGACCGTAGTTATGATTTTCATGGCACCCTTCAATCCTGCGCTCTGGCTTTATAAAACTGCGGTTGTGGACTGAAGCTTTAATTGGATTCTTTTTGACATAACCTATTTGGAACAGCTACTCGTAATTCAGAATGACTTTTTTAATCTTGACACTTTTGGCAAGATCACTACCATCAAATTTGTTATTTTTTGTTTTGTACAAAGTTTGCAAAATCAAAGAATAATTTTCGTATACATCTTTTGTACCTCAAAATGAAATAATGGAATTTATTTCCAGTAATATAAAACGATACAAAAGCATAACGCTTGATTGGAAATTAACTGATTACTTTGTCTAGTAAATGTGACCAGTGCAAAAACAAATAATTATATCTAATAAACATAGAGTAACCGGTCCTGAGGCAAATATTCGGAGCGAAGCTAGTCGGGGACCAATGGCCAATTCAATACAACCATGAACTGTATGAAATTTTTGACGAGTTGGAGGTCTGAACGAGTCAAAGGCTCCGGAAGCTGCAATGGGCTGGACGCAACGAGGTCGATTTTGCACTTCCTGGTGGCGTTCATAGGCACAATTTCTGCATTTGGAGAATAAAAGAGTCACATGAGAGCCATGAAACGACATGGCATGAACAAAGTGTGACTGTTTGGGCTGGCCTATGGGCCGAAACCATCAATTGACCATTTCTTTTGTTGCGAGCGAACACATACAACATACTCGTGTCTACTTACGCTTCATCACTGAAGTAGTTGCGAGAGAGCAAACACTACCTATGTACTCGCACTTCGCCAATGAAATTAGTCGAAGAAGCACATAAGCCCATTGCTATTGAAGCATGTCGTCCAATGTGTAAGTGCAAAAGTAATTAAGCAAGGGGAAAAGTAAACAAAAAAGATTAACCCGCAATGAGCTTCACATGATTATCACATCGTGAACGATGTGCTTCGAAGAGAGTTAAGCTGAAAGGAAAACCGAAAGTTCCAGCGTAAAGAAAACGAGTATGTCAATAGAAATCGACATCAGTTCCAATAAAACAACGAAAATTCCTTGGACGTCTGACATTAAAAGGTGTTAGTCGACTGGCTACCCAGATCTAGAGATTTGGCCCCTCCAGAATTTTGTTGTGAGGTTATTTGAAAAACAAAGTGTGATGCTCAGACCATTGATGACGTCAAGGCAAAGTTTTATGGTAAAATCATCGTTATACCACACGAGATGCTTGAAAAGGTAATGGAAAATGCTACAAAAGGGGCGTATTTTGCTTTGGTCAATAGAGGCAGCGACTTGATTGATGTTGTAAGCAAAAACTAGTCCAAATAAATTCCAAAGGACCACACTGAACAAAAAATTACGTATACATAGAAATTGGCTGTTTTTTTTTCAACTATTCAATGTTTAAATACCGACATAAAAAATGGCGCATCCTGTATACTTTAAGCAAATGCTTTTAAATGCCTGTTTAGCGTAGTTATATTTCAAAGAAAAATAATTTTTAACCAAATACAACTTGGAAAAGCAAATTGAACTATTTAATAATGAGAAAAAATTAGATGAGCTATGTTAATTAAGAAAACCAAGAATTGACAGTGCAAAAGCAAAATTAATGACAAGAAATGAAAAATGATATGCAAAAAGGCATCTAGGAAGTCTAGTTGCTCATTTGATATTGCAAGATAGCCACAACAATCATGGAGATGATCCAGGTCTTATTAGGTTGGGTAAAGAAGGGAAAAAAGTCAGGAACCTTGATAGATATATTGTAATGATTTAATCATCTCGTCCGTACGCGTCAAGATTTCCCAAAAAAAATCCAAGCTGACCGACCTCTAATCGGTTTTAGACGTGAAGTCTTGGAATGTGTCAACGGACTGTGCCCAACAAGTTATAAAGTGCGGACAACCGTAGTCTACTCCGAGATGGCTGTTGGCAGGTGTAATAATCGAGCAGTCGCCTAAGCGAATTACTCGAAAACCAACATATCGCAGATTCTAATTTTAATTGTAAATTCAAAATAATAATCGTTATTTTAATTTGCAATTGAAATCTGGATACGGCAACTCCCTTTCCAACGGAGCTCTTCCACGATCGCACTTTCGCAACGAGAAGGAAAGTGGATGGAAGGCTCGCCGAGTGGTTTTTGGAGCGGTCCCGTAACGCGACGACCAGCATCAGATCAGGAGTTGAAAGAAGAATTGGAGTCGTGGAAGTCGTTGGTGGATCGCTGCGCGTGTTATTTTGTGCATTTCCTTACTAAACCCCCCAACATAATTTCAGAAATAACCGGCAAAAAGTTTCTTGGGAATTTGATCTCGAATCTAAAATTCGACCGAGTGTTTTCCGTGATAGACGACGTATTCGGATTTCTCAGCAGTGTTCCTTTTCAGATAACAGATGTATTACAGATAGACAGCATTCGATTGTTAAATCAACTTACCAATGCCCTTGAATTACGTGATTGGAGAACACAATTTGGATTTCTAAATGTTGGAAGTGATCTTATGAACCTAGCTGATGATGAAATTCGAAAGACTCCCATTTAAAATCTCTACAGTGCTTATGTTGTAGCAAAAAAGAGATCCTCAACTGATCTATCGATTGCTGAGCGTGCTAGAAAATATGTCTGTGAACTTGAGAATGGTTTATGGTGGGAGCAACTTAACCGATGGCAGAAATATAGACAATATACTGTTGATGAATTGGAACAGGTGTATCAAAGACTTGGCGTTCAGTTTGATGAATACGCAAGGGAGTCCCATGAGGAAGATGGTAGAAAAATAGTTCTAGTTGGCGATAGACATATTTTGATTATAAAAAGTGATGGATCGAAATTTCACTTGGTCCGAGATATAGCAGCAATTACAGATCGATTTGCTCGTTACAAGTTCGATAAAATATTCTACATGGTGGATAATGCACAAACCGATCATTTTGTAAGTTTATTTGAAACCGCTAAAGCCATACCAGAATCAGAAGGTAGAATGCAACATACAAAAGTTTTGACGAATCAAGGGAATGAGGACAAGACAAGAAACTGTAGTTTTTCTGAAAGATGTTCTGGATGAGGCAAAAGAAATGATGAAATACAAACGAATTGAATCGCCAACGACCAAAGTGGACATTAATATGGCTGAAAGTCAAATATTTGATGTATTGGGAATATCCCGAGTCATTATAAATGATTTAAAACAAAGACGCCAAAGAGATTATGAGTTTGATTGGGATAGGGCATTGTAGGCAAACGAAAATACCTTCAAAGTGATTATCAGTCACTGTGCTCCAGTTTAGCGAAAATATAATTGTTTTTCTTGTGCGGTTGCATACTTCGCCTGGTGAAGTTAGTGGTAGGGCGTGCGTGTGATAGTAATCCATCTGATTCTCATCCTACTGTACATCAAGTATGGTACCTTATCCACAACAGCTTGTGCTAGTGATAAATGTTTTAGATTGGACGGAGTTTGTATCAAGCCCACATACCCATCACATCTGATGAATTAGTGAAGGAATTTGCCAGCGTTATCTTCGTTTTGTCCACACTTATCCACGACTTTGGTGCTTGCTTTATACTCGCCGTTTGCTGGACAAAGATGACGATGAATGTCAACCACTGGATATTCAAATTGAATGCGGACCTGAAACTGGAGTTGAATACTGAGAAGTAAACGTAACTGGATTTCAGATTCAAATTGAATCGGATTGATCTCGTCATTGCAAATGTCGCATCCCAATATATAGAGCGTGTTTAGCGTTGAAAATTAAATATCCGGTTAGTGGCGCCAATGGCCTGACTCATCTGTGGTGCATCTTTTCCTCGTTACATTTGTCGACGACATAGTGAACGTCGTGATCAGCGTAGGAAAGAATCGTTGTTGCTTTCATTTCTGGTGTCTTTCAACTCGCAATTTTTTTTTGCCTCTTTAAGTCGCAGTAAATCGTATCTCCAATGCCAAATACTTCAACAGCGGTGCTTCTGAAATCAATCTATTTATAAGCAAGTGTGGAGCAGCGTGCTAGTGAGACGTCCATCTTATTAGCGCCGCGGTCGTCTTACAAGTTGAGTGCAACCGCCATCCACACCAAATTTTCTTTTAATGAAAGTTCAGGTGGCCGCTGCGTCAACCAGGCGAGAACATCTAGGAGGAAAATACGATATTTGTGTCATAGACAGACAAACTGATACCTCAACGGTTTTTATCATTTTGCTTAAAATTAATGAAAATTTTGATTAGGGTTTAAGCGCTGGAAAAATGACGAATAAATCCCTAAATCGATAATAATGATTCCACCGAGAATAGTTAAAAAGGAATGATAAAAAATTTCGTTACCAACCTCAGGTTTAAATCAATTATAAAATAACATGAAAAGTAGCCATATATATTTTTTAACTGATCAATCAGTTGATTTTAATATAATTTTCGAAAAGAATTCTTTGAAAAATTATGCTTAACGTGTTTTTTGGTATTTTTGTTAGTATTTCCACAGTTTTCTTAGTCGTTTAAAAATAAGACAAGAACTATTTTCTTACAACTATCAATGCTGAGATAACTTAATTGCGACAAGTAAAGCTATTTTTTATACAATGTATGTTTTATTTTAGCTTGAGTTCTAAGTCAATGGATGTTTAGGTAAAAGAAACGAAACTCGGAGTTTCCTTTCCTTTCAACCTGACCGGATATAGGACCCACAACGATGACAGGCTAAAATCGGCTACCCATCGGGCGCGCTATTCTCTCTTTGTTCTAACAGGGGCTCTTGCCGGGTAGAGTGGCCTTCCGCTCGCGTGCCCTTTTATGGTATAGAGTTATGTGATTCCATCGCATAACGCATGGACATAAATTAACTACGTTTGTATTCCTCATTTGATGGAAAGAATCATGCAAATTACGTTTGTATGAGTTTTCCATTCAAATGGGAAATACTTGGCCTTGTCTACGTTTGGATCTTGAGCCGGTTGGGAGGGTAAGAGGGGGCACTGCTTCCACCTGGATGCCCTACTCTTATTTGGGGACCATAAGTATCGTCGGTAATGACAAAGTCTCCTCAAGTCCATCCGTTTTCGCAAGGCCCTATTTGTCCTCTGAACCAGCGAGTTCATAGTCCTTAGCTGGTTGCCATCTTACCCGACTCCGGTCGTTAATCAAAGAACCGTTCAAAATTCGTGGATGCGAAAAATGTTTTTGTAGTGGGTCTTGTGCTAGGGGGAAAGAACCCGCCCCAGACAAGGCCAATCTCGGTGGATCTCACCATCCTCTTCCGCTGAGGCAGTAGACCATTGTTTCAGCCCTTCACGGACATTTATCTAAATACCCAACCACTACATAGGCTTGCTAGTTTGGAGAGAAATTTCGGTCACAGTTCTTCCGCGAGCAGAATAAGTCCGAATACAATTTATCAGCGGCCAATTTAAATACCCAATTTAAAGTGCGTCAAAATCTTCCCTCAAGCTGATCCTTCTTTACTTTACTTAATTTTTCAATTTTCATACGTCCAGTCCATAAAAGAGAAACAAGAAAGAGACAACATCAGTCAAAACCACGCGTTTCCGATTATTCACCAACGCGGTGCCAGAAATACACTACTCGAATCTAAAACCGAATCAATTTACTCTAAGTAAAAATGCAAAACCAAACCACGGTACCGCATACCGAACTACATCACCGAAGTGGCTAGTTGCGTATTACCAAATTTTATCCCCTTGGCGGCATAATTACCTCCCGCCTTCCTTTCCTTCTAAAAAAGAATGGCTACTTACTCGAAATAAAAGTGTTTAGTTTTGCTTAGCATTTTATTTTTGAATTAAGTGGATAGTATCTACAACGTAATTCATAAGCTTAAAAAATAATTAATCCTAGTTGATTTTTGTTTGTGATAACAAAACTTCTACAGCTGAATAAATTAAATTAAAATTATGTCATTTATAAAGTTATTTTGAAGATAATGTACAGGGACATTTGATTTTATTTTCAAACTTAATTATCAAATGGAATTTAAAGGAAAAAAAATAACGTCATTGCCATGGTGAATAATTGTAATAATAATATACCTGCGCTTATCATTAATTAAATTATTTTACTGACAATTATAATTATTTTGTTTACCTTTTTTTAATACAATATTTAGAGACATTTCTTGTACTTATACCAATATTGTTGCCTTAATTTTTAAGTCATACATTTGTTTTACAGATTAACAAAAAAATAGAGGCTTTTGTTTTCATCTTATTTCATATTTAATGGCATTAAGGCAATATGTATGCAATTTGGTTTATTTAACCCTGAGATTTAAAAAAATTGTTACTTTATGTTCTTAACAGTAAAATAAATTATTGAACATTTCTTCTTGATTAATCTTTTTCTATCTTTGGATTGACTATTTAGTTTCTTTTAAGAATTTATTCTATTTTTTTCTTTTTCATACATAAATTTTTATGTATGGAATTATAAGTGATGAAATATATTTTTAATTTTTTTCATTTTGAAAAAATGCCCAGCCCAGTATTTTTTTTGAAATCTCATCTCCGTTTTATTCTTTTTAAAAGTAATTCTTTATTTCAATGTTCATTGAAAATCAGGTTGAATCGTAATAATTCTTCGGTATTTTACATTAAAAAATTACAATCGATTCCTTTTATTTATATAAAAACGGGAAGGTTATATGGGACGAATAATTTTACATTGTAAGGTTTGTATTCCCTATGACAATTTCAATGCAATCAATGGATGCAGGAAATTCGTCGCGGATGAGAATAGTTTCGGGTGTTCGTTTTGGTTTTTAAAAATAGTTATTATCTCTAATAAATTTAGTAGAATTCACCAACCGATTGCACTCTAAAAAAAAAGTTAAATATGATTCAATTTATTTTTTTTTATTACAAATGATTATTTCATTCTTTCACTGTGCATTGTTATATTCATTGGCTTGATGTTTTTAAAGGTTGAAATAAGTAACAATAGGAGTTGCTTTTGGGCAATTTTGGTCATGATATTGGATGTACCACTTAATAACCGGAATTTTTAGCAAAATTCGATGCTTTATTGTGGAAAAATCTTACAATATATTTTATGCGAAGTATTGTCCATTGGAAGCTACAATATTTCCCCATCTTTCAGGCAACTTAAAAATTCCATCCCAAAAAATTGCGCCGGCTTGGCGGCCAAAAATGAATGTATACAATTTCGGATGCCTTTCTCTGAAGTGAAGCGTATTCCGGTGAGGGCGTTTTGCTTTCAGCGAAATAAATGAAGGTTAGATATAGCAAGGTCCGGACTTTGAGGTGGGTGGGCCAAAACTTCCCATCAACTATTTTCCAAATAGTTTCTCACGGGTCTTGCAACATGCGGCCGAGCGTTGTCATGATAAAAGATTACAGCCACATATCTGGTCGCATATTCCGGGCGTTTTTCGATGATGGCACGCTTCAAACGTATTAATTGTGTTCGGTAAAGGTCAGTTGTGGTTGTCTGGCCCGATTTCAACAACTCATAATATAACGGCCCCTTCTGATCCCACCAAATACACAGCATAACCTTGGCGCCATGGATATTTGGCTTCGCCGTTGATTTGGCTGGTTAGCCGGGCTTCACGTTTGACTTTTTGCGCTTGGGATTGTCATGATAGATCTTTTTATATCCCCTGTCACGATCCGATGCAAAAATGATTTCTTTTCATGGCGCTCAAGCTGCATTTCAGACATACAGAAGCGCCGTTCAACGTCTCTCGGCTTCAGCTCATAGGGGACCCAATTACTTTGCTTCTGAATGTATCCGGCGGCTTTCAAAAGTTTCGAAATGGCTTGCTGAGCCACTCCCAACGATTTGGCAAGTTCTTCTTGCATTTGACCTGAATCCTCATCGAGTAACGTCTCCAATTCTTCGTCTTCAACTTTTTTGGCTGTCCTGGGCGTTCTTTGTCTTTGAGGTCAAAATTGCCACTTTTGAAGCGTTAGTACCATTCAAAACACTGTGTTTTCGCTAAAATATTGTCGTCATAAACTCCTACAAGCAAGCGATGACTTTCCGCAGCAGTTTTCTTTGCAAAAAAATGACCCAACAGAACCTCCCGCAAATGCTGTCTTTTTCTCCAATTTTCGAAGTTATTCATCGTGATTTTGATAGCTGTCAAATGTACTTTCAAAATGACATATATGACATGTATATAAAGTTCCAGCTTTCACGATATTTGTTAGTACGGACATCTAGCGTCAAATTCCGGTTATTACGTTGTACAATCAATAAATTCAAAAATTTCAATGGAATTTCTGTCAATCGAAGTGCAGTTCTTGTTTTCATTTAAAGTATATCATTATTGATAATTTTGACAAATCCTTTATCACATTTACGCAATGATTTTCATAATTTTAGTAATTTTTGTCAATTATCGCATTAAAATAACCCTCGTAAAATAATAAACGAAAGAGCTTAAATTTATTTAAAGAGAATCCCAATCAATTCAATAATTAAATTAATTATCACGAAGAAATTTCAATTACATTTCAGTTAGGAATTATAATATTATGAATTATAAATATGTAGGTGCATATCGATTGTTGTGAAATATAGCCATTAAAAATTTACAAATAGAAATTAATAATTTTGAAATTGATTTAACAAGAAATTCGTTATGAAAAACTTAATTTAGGAAATTAATTTCAACTCAATGCAACATTTAGTTAAAGCAAAAAAATAATTCAATTCGAAACTGGAGGTATTTCAACAGATAATCTTAGAAAAGCTTTAGATGCAATTTAAACTTATGACTTTTTTGAGATCACAAGACTCCTAATCTACTTCTTATCCTTCCTTCCATCAAATTTCATCTATCTTAACCTTCACCTCGAGAAGGAAGAAATTCTGATTTTATTTATTTCAGACATTCCTCTCTCAAGCCGTTCATTTCCAAATAATCACCGTCTAATTTAGTGTAAGAAGTGATTAAAATGTAATTTAATTTTAAGGACATTCTTTGAAAATTACAATGAGTCTCCAATATAATTTTCCTCACTTCCAAGCAGGTTTTTTCCATCTTCTAATTCCTCCCCAAGAGGAAAATATATATTTTTTTTGTTCCTCTAATCTTTCTTTCCTCAAAATACCCCATTGTCACCAATTACCTTCAATCCGATCAACAATTATTTAGAGCCGCACTCGACGAATTATTCCCAAAAGTCTACACACGGTGTTTCATATTCCTGGCTTCCTGCTCAGCACCTAAAATTTCGCTGGGGCCGGCGGACTCCAACCAACTTGATTAAAGGAAGCAAATTGAGGTTAGATCCGGGCAGAACAATATGACACCATAAATGAGCTAAACCGTTTTGCCATCTTGTGTCCGTGAAATATTCAGCCAAGTTTTCGACGTGTTCACTTGGACGATAAAACGAAAACCGAAAAAGATCAAGATATTTGTTGGAACAAAATTGTACACGAGAGATTTTCACAAGAACAATTTCCGCCCCAGTCGACCGACTGACGAACTGAATGATTCGAAGTTTCCCGAGAATATACAGTGAATGAACTTGAAACCGAAGGCACAAATTGACATTTAACTTGCTTTGGCCGCTGAATCTTCGTACGCAATATTCCGCTACATACACATGTGGCGGTTTACCGACAGAGATCTGTCATCTGACACTTGTCAACTTGTTTGTAACTCGTGTAAGGATGACAGATCTCTTGCGGGTATCGCTTTGGGTATCGGAGGTTAGTACATGTTACGTATCAGGATTTTCCTACGTAGTCATTCGGGATTTCACCCTGACCAAATGTTTGTCTCCCGCCAAGATTTCACCTGCGAGCCAAGTTACATTTTACCACACTCACGTATATGTTAACATAAATTAACCATCATCATTCAAATGAATGTGTAAAAGTAGTAGGATTAGTTTTAAGGACGCAGTATTCAGCGAGAAATCCAAACAATGTCGGATCGTGAAAGATGTCCTCGATGCTGGACCATGTCCAAAAATGATCACTGAATTGTAACTGTTGTTCTGGTTTAAGATTAGAAATCTGAGACAGCAATTTCGAGGGAGATGGTGTTCTTATAAAACTGGAGATGTAAACGTTACAAATGTTGCCATTAAAAATTGACAATCGAAGCGATCCATAATGCCACCGTGACCAGGAATCATATCACCAAAACCTTTAGTTTTGAATGCCCGTTTAAATCCAGATGCGAAGAAACCTCCAAAAGGCCCGATGACTGAGCTGAAGATGCTTAACGACAATGAATGAAATACGAATGGATACATCATGAAGGACTGCCGTGAATTCAGCAAATAAAATACATATTCTTGTTTCTTAAACAAGTAGCTTGGTTCGCACTCCATTGTCATACGATCCAGACTTTCGGAGTATTCAATAGGACATACAAAGTATTGAAATTGGCACAAAACGCATGAAAACAGGCATCCAAAAACAACTGTTGCCAAACCTCCTCCAATAAATCCTTCCCATGTTTTTTTTGGTCTCAACTTGATTAGTGGCGTTTTTCCGAAGAAAAATCCGAACATATAAGCCATAACATCATTACAAACAATCATTGAAACAGGAACAGTAAACCAGATTAAACCTTCGAGAATGTTTTGTATAATTAAATAGCTTTGCGTAACAACAATCAGAAGTAAAACAGGTGTCCACGCAAACAAACTGAATTGTTTCATGTAATACTTCTTGACCAGTGATGAAACAAACCACACAAAGCCAATACAATAAAGGCAAAACGACAAAAAGCGATGATATGTAACCAAAAACTTTAAATATTCAACTCGGTTGATAACAACTCCAAAATAATCAACTAAATTTTCACCATAGAAAAAAATAATTCGATGTAACAAGGAAATACCATGACAAACTTCTGAACCATGGCAATCCATGAATCCTATATACTTGGTAACCAATGGAAATGATTTCCTCAAAGCATTTTACTTGAACGAGGAGTGTAGTGATCGTGAGAGCCAACGGGCTTCCATAAATGATAAGCCCAAATCCAAATATCAAGATCCCTGTAAAAATACCTCGTATTATCCAGTTTCGCCTTCCTCAGCTTTACTGGAATGACTTGCGTGTGCAGCAGAAGCATTTCCTTCCGTTTCGACAAAGTCGCCATCACCTTTTCGCCGTCTTATATCGGCTGTGGCCATTGCTTACAGTTTAGAAATGTCGCAGGTGCAGGCAAGGAATACCAATTTTCCCACTTGAAACAGCTGGAGGATCCAGAGAAGGAATTCTATGCAACATACCACTCACTGATTTCAGGCCACAATACTTCACTTGAATCGCAATGCGACAGAAAACATGAAGTACACTCAAAAATCACAACAAAACAATAAATTATTGTCGTCAACAAACACTTCACAGCTTGTTAGATTTTTCACTGAATTGGGTACAGTGATGCGAAGGATAGAGAAACCGTCTCCACATTTGGATGTGAATACTTTAAAACTCATAATGGATAGAATAAATACAGATTCATGCAAGAGAGTAAATCAAAATTAATCACTTAAATTTTATCAGCACAACTAGATTGAATTGGATTCAGATGTCAAGATCTGTCACGCCGCAGTGATGTAGGTCACGATCATTGGAAACTAGGTCACGTCAGCTGGAACATCCACAACATCCAGTGACAAGTGGACGCCGCACTGCATTATCCCCGTTCCAATGTAACTCGCAGTGCAGGAAGTTTCTCGCATGGAACACGTAAAACCACACGCATGCGAGAGGGTTCAATTTCCTCAACTGGGAATTTAACGGCCGCGGACTACGGTTAGGAGGTTTGCTGGAAGGGAGAATGGAGGAACGGGTCTCTTTTGGCGGACGACGGTGCGAGGAATCGGACGGCGAGATCAAGCTACGCAAGCGGGAATTGGCGATTGGGAGGACATTCGTGAGGAATTGATCAAAATCGAGTGGCGGTTACAGTAGAAAATAAAAAGGGTTGTACGACATCGAGACCAGATGACGGCACGACATTACCAATCGGGGATCCCCAAAAATAAGGTATAATTTTAAGTGTTAAAGTAAATATTGGCCAGTAGATCTAATGAGAAACTAAATTTTGCAATAAACAGTAGTAGTGAATTATATTTTTGAATATAGTAGTGAATTATATATTTGGGGCATACGAGTGTTGTTTCCATCGTGAGTGTCTTTTCTGTGCAGATTGTAAAACTTGGCTCGCGGTAGGATTCCGCTTATTTCGGTCGGAACGGAATTCCGAATATAATTGTGTCGAAAATTTACGCGAAATTGCGAGGTCGAGCTGAAATAAGAGCTAGATTCTGCTTCCTGCTGGTCAGAGCGGAATCCCGATTAGCGTTGTGGGGAGAGCTACGAAGTCTGGTAAAAAAAATAGAAGCGAGGGTGAACAATAGAAGCGAGATTTGTTTTTTTTAAGTAGGGAAACGCTGGTAGATTGGGGAAGTGCGCTACGCAGCCGCATTCTCGTTCGGCGGCTAATTAGGGGCCAGGACAAAACGAGTGGCGCCACCCACGTCCGTCTCCGGACGAGTTGACCGGGTCCGCAGGTTCCTTCGTGGCGAGGGGAGTTAAACCCCAAAAAAATCGGTGGTTCGAAATAAAAATTTTGCATTATACAGTCTTGGCGAGGAATACCGCCTGTAGCTTTTTCATTTATGTTCTAGTTTGAAGGACACTTTCCCTAGATGGCGAAATACCATACAGGACTTAATCATCTAGTAAACTTAGCAATGAAGGTAATTGCTGCCTTACTCAATGTAGAATTGTAATTAATGAGTCTATGACCATGAGGTAGCTCACGGAGATGAGTTTGAAGTATGCATATATAGTTGAGCTTCCTTTTGATACGCTTTCTTGACATTTGGCTTTGACATGGTTCTGTACCTTTCAAACTTCTTATGAGAGTGTACTCAAAATCATGCTGGATAGAGTGATATCATCAAGTAAGGCAAGATTGCCGTTGACTCGTGAATTGCCTTCCGAAAAGCAAAATATGATTCTGAGACTCTCACCCCACATATTAAGCTCAAAATCTATACAGGCATTTGGCGTCGACTGATTGGAACTCCTCGAGGCATGCCCATGCGGTGAATGATAATTAATTTATCAATACTAGACTTCATAATCTCTTAGTAGCTTGGCTTGCTTAGGAGGCGAACGGTACTCTCATGTCAGAATGAAACTAATCGGGAAAACCAAAGGGTAAAAATATCTCCCTAAATAGAAAATAGTATCTCTATGTTTTTCCGTTCTTCGTCCACACATAAGCTTGAACGGTTGCCCGAAGACTTATTACAAATTTACAGGAATCGGACTTAAGGAAAAAGTGTACGTAATTAAGTGTGGTTTATTGAGAAATTATCCTGATCGTATTCCAAATCACCTTTACCTTAATACATTCGATTGTAATTTCCAAATTTAACTTGGATTATATATTTGACCATCTTTTCAGCAACGTCTGTAAAATCTCATCAAGAAAATATTATACTATATATAACGCCCAACAGAAACATATTGCAACGGCAAAATGGATGGAAAGTAGTTTTTAAGTAGTGTTTGAAAGTTTGTCATCTTATGATCTTTCCAAGATAAAGTTGTTTTCCACGAGAATCTTATTTTCCTCCTCTGGAAACAATCTCGATGCCACTTTGTATGAGTTCTGACAGTTGCCTCCTCTCTTGTTCTTCGCATCCAAAATCCTGGTAAGAGTTTTGTGCACACAATGCAAATGCGTAAGCATTTTTTTCCTCATCACTACAAGGAATACGTATCCTTGAAATTCGCTGCTAAGGCGTTGAAAAGTGTTCTGTCGTCGCCTTTACAGTTAGTACTTGGGAAAGTGTTGTAACGGCTATGGAAAATAATTTTCCACTAGATAAATGATGATCATGACTTGAAGAGTTTTTCTAGAGAATTTTTCATTTTTCCAAATACTATTCCTGGAGGAAGAGTTTCGGAGTGTATTTTTCAAAAGAGTTGCACATAGAAGATGGTTAGTGTTTTGTAAACTCAAATAATTCAAACGCGCATATTATTTGTCAGTCAGAAATAAAAGTTTGTAAGTTTTAATGCCATTAAACATTAAAAGTTAACGAAGTAAAATCACCTTTTCCGTGAATTATGTGTTTGTTTTGAAGGAAAGGAATAAAATTAATGAGCGTCACCTCCTATACTAAGTAAAATCAGCCAAAAAGCTTTTTACAACCTCCTCTAACCCCATGTTAAAATTGTTCCCTGCTACAATAATTAGATCTTGGAACACCCCATTGAATGTTTATCACCCAAAACCATAACTGCACGCTGCACACGTACAGGATAACACTTCGAGCAACTCACACGGGTAGCCCTCGAAAACTTTGCTGAACAAGAAGCAAGTTAAGAACAAGATGATAGAAAATAAACACCAAGGTGCTATGTTGAAGCCTGAACTGAACATGAAATTGATTAATCGCATTAAGCTGATTAAGTTAACCTGAAACTTTTGTTTTGTTCTTATTGTTAGGAAATCCATTCGGAGTAGTTCCCGCACCGCACCGCGCCTGGGCAGCTCCAACCTTAGCATCTCCCTTTACCAAAAGTTCGCCTATCCCGAAGCTATTGACTTTCTCCCGGTGCGGAAAAGAAATCGAAAAATAGAAATTCTACAGAGATAAACAATTCCAGTTAATATAATTATGAAAGTTTGGCATGCTCACTCAACAATCCTCCGTTCTCCGAACTGGCTTTTTCATTCTCCGATTATGAAGGATTTTTTGCGTCTTCAGCCCAAGTTGGTTCTGACCTACTCCTCAAAACTTTTCAGGATTTTGTTCAATTATCCCTTTTGAGGCTGACCACTGTGTGTTCCTTTCCCCCTCCAGCTCGCTGCTGGTCGTTGTGTTGTGCCTTGTAATTATGCTAAAGTACTTTTGCCGTTATGGCATTGCTCTTTTGAATAAAGCCTTTAGAATTTGTGGTTTTTCCGAGTTGGAAGCAATGTCATCCATTTTTCCTTTGATTCCTAACTAACACGACAACTTGCAAGTGGGTAGGAAAATGAAGAAGAAAAACTAAATCAAGTTTGACATGCAATTCCATTAAAGCGACGATGTTGCCATTATGAAATTGATTTAGCCTGATTCGATTGATTCGCCCGAGGACCCTAATGAAAGCAGACGGATTTTTGCAGTCCACGTTGATGCCAATGAAAAGCAGCCAAAAAAAGAGTTGCGCCATGTTCCTAACTTTGGACATGACAGGCCCAAACAAAAAAGGGCTGATGGAATGATAACGAAATGTGTGTGTCCTTGCTTCAGCAAATTTTTTCAATGGCATTCATACTCTCGTAAACATGTGACCAATCTATAAAGCGCTCCCCCTCGAAGCCCCCTTCCTGCGTTAAAAGGGAAAGAGAAAAGTCATTTATCTTAATCAACAACGAAATGATTTGACTCCACTTTTACTGGATTATCCTTTAGCTAATGACATGTTAGTTTTGCTTTTCATCAGTCCAGTTCCGTTCTAATCTGAAACCTCATCGTTCACTCTATTGCAATGGTGGAGGCCAACCCGATTTGAAGCCACCATTGTATTGAGGTTTAAGGCTAAGGCCTATCTGACATGAAGTCGTATGTGTAGAAGGAGGAGTATCTTTGGATGGGAAGTAGATTTAGTAGCATGATACAGAGAAAATCACAAGTTTTGTCCCGTAAACAGGCTAAATCCTCGGGAAACACGCAAAAACACTTTCTAATGTATACACGCTTAGGCACAGGAGCGGAGCTTCCACTTAATTAATGGCCGACGAATGACCGAAATTTTGTTATCTATTCGGTTCTGTGATAAAGTTGTGCGTTGAAAGATTGAGTGTGAATGACCTAGGTGGGATGGATTTGATAGGGTGAGATGAGAAAACCTATATGATTTTCAAAGGGTTTATTTAGAAGTTTTCGACATGCACGTTTGTTGTTAAATGTCTCTTCTCTTCGCCTTGGTTTGGGTTATGTTCAGATTGCCTGATTTTATTGTAGTGTTTTTCTGATTTCTGCTGGAATGATTTTTTTTTTTTGATTTACTGAAAAGTCTCTAAACATTTCATCCCTCCTAATAATTGAAGATAAAATAAATTTAACTGAAAGAGTTTGTTTATTTAATTGTGAAATGTTTTTAAGGAAAAATCGTTACTTACACCTAATAACCTAAAACTACTAGATAATAAGATGGGTAGACATACCTACGCTTATGTTAGAAGGGTTTTGTAACCGACTTCTCTGAAATGAAGTCTCCAGCAATGAATAAAGTCAAGAAACAAGTCAAAGAGATGTGCACGTTTAAAAAAAAATCATTGTTTCTCTATTTTCAACGGGCGCCATTTTGTTGCAAAAGAACACAAATCACTCAAATCATTTCCAAAAATATTTATGTTATTGATTTTATTTGAAAATTTTAAGAAGTTCAAATCAAAACTTCAGTGCATGATTTGATGAAAAGTCCGTAAAATATCAAAATCATGTGTTAATGTTGTTGTAATTGGGGAAATTTCAAATGACTATATCTTCCGTGAATATGATTTGATTTTCATCAAGGTTGCAGAGTATTAGGACCTTTTATAAGACTATTTAAATATCGAGTTTTGTTGAGTTTAAGGGTACGTATATGATTTTATCGGGGGAAAATGTAAAATTCGAAGATCATACTATTTTAACTAAGTCGAGTAAATTTTGGCTTCTAATGTTTTTGTTTTTGTTATGCTCATAAACACCTTCTCCTTCTTCTTCTACAGCCCTTTTTGGGCCTTCGCTTATTGCAAATAGCACCTCCAACTGTCTCGATCCATTGACCGCGACTGTCCAACTGTCTCGATCCATTTTTTGGTATAATGGAACTTTAGTTCTTCGCTTTTCTTTGTACTTTGAATATTTTTTATGGCTATATCATCTAATGTTAATTTCGTTTGAAAATTTATAATCTTTGAATCTGGATAAGCAAATCTTTCATAAATTGTTTCCTGAATATTTGAAAAATAGTGATTTACGACTGACATTGTACAATTATAAAAATGTATTGTATCAAAATATTTCCTGTTAGAGTCAAATTTCGTGCATCACAAGTTTGATTAATGGTGAGGTTATGGGCATTTCTGATAAAAATAGTTTCTTAGTCGATTCGGAATATTTCAGTGTTCACATTTTCAATTAATTTACAATTTTTCTTAAAATGCAATGATTTGTTACTGTGTGTTCATTAAAGCGTTTAAAATTTTCGTAAGTATACATAAGTTTTTATGGTGACTATAATTTCATTCGGAAAGTCGATTTGTTTCAATTGTTTGTTTGTCATTGATAGGACCATTTTAAGTTGGATGTTTATGAATTTTACTGAAATTTTAACAGCAAAAATGAAATCATCTTTTGATTTGCAAAATTCAACCTTTACAAATTGTAGTTTATTTACATCAATACTGAATTTTTCAATTTCTTCGTCAGCTAAATGTATGGTTGCCACGGTGGGGTCATCGTTTTCCTGTTCTATGTTAAATAGAATTCCAAGGTCTGAAGATGTATTTGTTTTATTGGCATCTGGGGTCTCTGATTTAGTAGATTCATTAGGCTCTAGTCTACTGAGAAAGTCTGCCGCTTTGTTCTCTTTCCCCTTTATGTACTCAATGTCAAATTGGTACTCGCCTAACTTTAAAAGCCATTTTTAATGTCTTGGGGAGTGGTCCTTTCCTCTGTATTATGTGTGCAGATATTTGGTGGGCTGGTGATCTGTGAAAATCTGAAATTTATTTTCGTACAAATGTGGTCTAAAATATTCCGCGGACCACTTGATGGCTAAAAATTCTTTTTCGATTGCGGAATAATTCCGTTCATGGCTATTCAGTGTCCTGGATGCAAAGTGGACAGGGTGGCCTTCTTGCGAAAGTACGACGCCTATTGCATAATTTGAGGCATCTGTGGTGAGTTGAAACGGTTTACTGAAATTTGGAAAACGTTATATGGGATGGAAACTAATCAGAGTTTTCAGTTTTTCGAACGCTTCGATATAATTGGGGTATTTAATGTTAATTCTGCATTTTTTCTCTAGGTACTTGGTCATCGGCTGGGTTACTTTAGCGTAATCTTGAATGAATTTACGGTAGAAGCTTGTAAGACCTTGAAAAACTTTTTATTTGCTTGTCGGTTCGGGATAATTTTATGCCTTCGATAATTTTGATCTTTTCAGGATTGAGTTTGATACCTTCTTTTGTGATCATATGGCCTAAGAAAGTTGTTTTGCGTTGCATGAAGTTGCATTTGTCTATTTGGACTTTTAGCTGATTTTCTTCTAGGACTTTATATATTTGTGTAATGGATGTAATATGCTCCTCTAGTGATGTGCTGAATATTAGCACAACATCCTGATAAACTATGCATGTTTTATTTATAAATTCTCTAAGGACGTCGTTCATCAGTCTTTGGAATGTCGCTGGTGCGTTTTTTAGGCCAAACGGCATTCTCACGAGCTCATACAGACCACGGGGTGTTACAAAGGCTGTTTTGTGTCTATCTTCTTCTTTTACTAAAATTTGGCAATAACCTCTCGCAAGGTCAATCATAGAAAAATATTGAGCTCTGCCAAGCTTATCTAATAATGGGTCGATATATGGTAATGAATATTTATCGTCTATCGTAACTTCATTAAGTTTACAATCGTCGATCACTAATCGGAACTTTTTACTTCCGGAGTTGTTGCTTTTTTTGGGGACGATAATTAAAGGGCTTGTGTATTTTGAACTACTTTTCCGTATAATTCCCTGTGACTCTAGTCCGGCAATTTGTATGTACTTCGTATTCTATTACGTCTTTGTTCGTAATTGTGCTAAATACGATAGGGTTTACAGACACTTTTTTAAAATAATTAATGGATTCGTCGATTATGGAAAATGACGATCCAGTATCGATAAGAGCGACATATTTCACTTTATTTTTTGTTAATGTTATCGTTGGTAGTACGTCCAAGGCTAGTTTTGAAAAAAACATGACCTCTGTGTCAATATTCATTTCTAAGGGATCGGGATTGCCATAGTGGAATGTGATTATCGTCTATGGGGCCATTTTGTGATGAATTTCTGGATTGGCTCCTTTCAACGTTTTCGATTTCCATAGGTTCCGTCCTATGCAAAACGGCGTTTTCACTTTTTCCAAACCTATTTTGCGCGGATTAGCGACGTTGACCAACGTTTCTATCAAATTGAGGGTTTGGGTATCGGAAGTCATTATTTTGTGATCGAAATTGACCGGAATTTACATTAGATGAATCGTTATTTTGTTGATAATTTAATTGATTATTGCTCTGGTTACTATTTTGGTTATTATTTTGATTCATGTGACGATTTTGCTGTCTGTTTTCGTTAGGTTTGCGTCTAAATTGTCCTGAATTATGCTCATTTACTGGGTCATTCTTTGAATTATTGGGATTATAACTTTTATGGTCACTCCCGAACACTCACTTTATATTTTCATTTTTCTTTTTTTCGCATCTATACTCATATCTAATACAATCATTTTCGAACCTTCTGCTAATCATTATGTCTATAATGTCATCAATATCATGCATCTCTATTATCTTATCTAGAAGTATTCTTTGCGTCATATCCTCCGCAGTATTAACCAAGATTGCGTTAACATTGCTGAGGTCAACGAACAAGGTATCCTTATAGCAGACACTTAGTTCGTCTTTTTAATCTTTATATTTTGCAGATTTAAAGCTAAATCACTTGCTGTATTAATCCTTAAGTTGCTGAACATCCGGTATATCTCGTATGGTTCGATGTCTGGCTTGTACTTCAATTGAAGCGCCCTTTTGATCGCTTCCCAATCATCTGGTTCGCGAACGTTTAGAATGACATCCTTCGCTCTTCTTTAAATTTTATCGAAAAAATATGTCTTGTTACAATCCGCTTCCTATTTGAGTTGTCAATACTGTTTCAATGGAATTCGGTGCTGCATATAAATGAATTAATCGACACTTCACAGGTCCTTGTGAATGTGCTCGTGTATCAAATTTCTTTTATTATGTTCTGTACTAGGTCCAGTACGTTGTTTTTCAGCAAACGTAATCCGCTCAGTATTTCTGCCAAACAATTTACCTGATCGTTGTTGTTTGGATTTGCTATTAGTTGAAGGACTGCTGTGGCGAGTTGCGTTAATTCCGCTTCCTTTATTAAGAGCTTTTGCTCTTGCTCATAAACGTTGGCTTCCATGTTTCTAGCTCTCGAGGTCTGATGCAGAACGTAGAAAGCGGAGAAAATAAAAAAAAAAGTTTCCATAGACTCCACGGGAAGCTAGTTAAAGTTAAAGACGATTTTATTTTAAATAACGGATATATTAGTTTATTAATACGGAAAACAAGTACTTCACTCAAGTGAGAGATACGCGAAACTGGGCGAGAAGCTTGTCTTTCCCGGTTTTTAATAATTTGCAATTGCTGACGATGCGTTTTGCTTTTTGCTACTTCCCAGAAAAGTTTGCAACGTTTGCTTTCTGCATCTAACCGAATAGATGCAGACGTGTGTGAACTAATTTTATTTTTCCGCACGTGTGCTGATCCATACATAGCTAACTTCGCTCCAATTAATCGCCTCAGGACCCGTCGCTCAAACGCGTTCAATATATATGCGCATGCTTGGGATAGGGCCCATGTTTTACACCCATAGCATAATACAGGTCTTATCACTGATTTGTATACTTCGAGCTTTGTTTTCCTGTGTATGCAGCTCGTCTTCAAGATCGGCAAAACTGAATAACGTCTTTAAGGTCGTCAAAATTGAACTAAACACCTACCTCCCTAGTTTTTTTCAGATTTTTCATATCACAGGTGTCCAATTGCGAGAAGGGGGGGATGGGTGACCAAAATTTTTCTTGTATTTTTCCTGCCTGTGCACCCCTCGAAGCAAAAAATGTCAGTTTAAGATCTTTTTTGAAAAGCTCTCATCAAGACCTTTTTATACCTTTGACGAATTTTTTTGTTCGGAGGCAACTCCCCTATATGGGGAGGCCCCTCTTAAATACCTTATAAATTTTCATTTGCAGTTGAAAGAGAGTACCACTTTACAACTCCATACAAAATTTGATGTTTCTAGCTTAAGCAGTTCCGTGACAGACGGGCGGACAGACAGGTCGCGATTTTAATCGGGTTTTGCAATATTATTTTGCAAAACCCTAATAATACATGTGTGTTCATTTTATCATTGCATGGGTTTCGTTACATTATTCTCCATATACGAGTATGATCTCCCATCATTCCCAAAATATACTACCCCAGGTAACAATGTTTCACACCTCCATCAAAATGTGTGCAGTTTTCTTCCTAATAAGTGTCCATATTATCTTTAACATTTAATATAAGTTGTTCAATAGATTGTTGATAAAAGATCTTCAACAGATTATTCCGATTTTACTTAAAGTTAATTTGAAGTTGACCTCATGTGCTAAGGAGAGAAAAAATTTTTTTCCTTTACTTACTTTCTTACAGAGATTAGGGAAGTTTTTCAGGGGATTATTAGGGCGACTCAAGATTATAGTGAAAATTGGTCTTAATTTTCCATTTTGTTCGTTACAAGGCTCTTTTGTGAGTTACGTAGGAGTGATTTCTCGTGATTTTGTATACAATTATGTGCAGATCGGAAAATCTCCAAGTGTTTTAAGAATGGTCACAGCCTCGCTTGGTGACTTAAGGCCTGGATGAACCAGTGGATGCCCCACGCCCGTCTTTGTTGGCTATCTGGGACCTGAAAAGGTCTCCAGTCTGCATTTACCCCTGGTTTGGGCGGTAACAAGGACTAGAGACGTTGTCATTAGCAGACAATTTTTCTCTTTGAATATCCTGCTCTTGAATTGCATGTTCAGCCTTTAAATCCTTTAGTAAACCAAAATTAGATATAAAAAGTGGTATCCTCATCCAGTTATTTGGGGGCCCAACAAGGGCTCTTTTGAATTTGTTTAGGAATAGACTTTAGATAAAAGACTTCATCCAGTTGAACACTTTTTGATTCTCACCGTATTTAGGTGACTCTTTCCAGTTTCAGTGCCTATGACTGAAATAAAATTAATAATAGAATCAGAATTGTATTTCATGTCCCAGAATGTACTTTTTCCGCCTTAAATTCCTCATCAAGAGCAATAGTAATCTTTCATTTCTAAAAATTTTGACACTATTCTCATAGAAAGGAACAACATGCTTACCTTCTTGCATCATCAGCATAATGCAAAACAACAAAGCACATAACCAAATATGAATCCACTATGGCCAGGCATGAAACCAAATGGCAGCATATAAATTGGATAGAAAACGCCTTCGTAAATTGATTAACAACAGCAAGGCTCGCTGCTGGCAAGATCTGGTGAACAAGGATCCATGGGGCCGTGACTATAAGCTAGTTATGCGGAATCTTGGTGCCCTATGGACGCCTTGCATACATGATGCGGAAAAGATGGACGAGGTAGTGCGGGCACTCTTCGCCGCCCATCCCGTCCATGTTGATACTGTCCACGGTAAAATAGCAATCACTGAAACTGCAAGAGCCAGTCCTTTTACTGAAAGCGAGGAAGGCTCCAAGTCCCGATGGTGTTCCAGCTGAGATGTTGCAACTTGTCTATTACCATTGTCCTGACTTGCTGCTTTACATATTCAACGCTTACCTACGGACAGGGTTTTCCTGGTACGATGGAAAGTGGCGAGGCTCATGCTGACCAGCAAGGGGAAGGGAAATTCCAGATCGGCGTCTGCATACCACCCGGTATGCATGCTAGACACTGCTGGGAAAGTGCTAGAGAAACTCATCGAGGAAAGACTCACTGACGCGATTCATGCTCGGTGCCACGGCTTTAGAGTCGGATGCTCCACAATTGATATGATTGGTGACATTTGACGTTAGAAATGCCCTCAACTCCGCTACACGGGTGGATATTCTGGATACACTAAAAAACCCTATTTAAGTACCAAAATATCTAGTGCGGCTTCTGAGGAACTACCTGAAGGCTGGAATCTTACTTTGCCACACGACACAAGGCCAACGAAGGATGAAAGTTACATGGGATGTGGCCAGCGATCTATCATTGGTCCAAACTTATGGAGCGTGTCTTATACCCTGCTACTGAGACTGGATATGGTAGATGAGTCACATTTGGTTGGCTATGCGGATGTTATTGTGGCTCTAGTCACTGGACGCGCCATTGAACACGCACAACAGGGGCTAGGTATACTAATGCGCCGAGTGAGACACTGGATGACTGCTCGTAGAGTTAGTCTAGCCCTGGAGAAAACAGAAATGGTCATATTGACGAAAAAGGGAATCCATAGAGTAAAGATGATCAATACTTGAAACATACTAATCGAATCAAAGCCAGCGGTAAAATACCTGGGGCTACTAATCGATTCAAAAAATGAGTTTCTCTGAGCAAATCAGGGTAATGGTTGAGAAGGCTGCTTCGGAACTCTTGGCTCTAAGTCGATTTATGGCCAACGTAAAGGGACCCAGTTCATCAAGAAGATGCTTCTGGATGAGTGCTGTAGGGTCAGTGCTTCTGTATGGAGCAGAAATATGGGACGACGCTCTTAGTAAGGAGGTGTACCGAGAACACTTAGTACAGGCACAGAGAAGAGGAGCGCTGAGGATTTCATCTATCATATAGTCTCTAATTCAGAGGTGAAAGTTATTGTTGGTGTGCTACCTGCTGCCCTCCTTGCTTGAGAGCGCCGTGTTATTTTATTACATCGGAGCAAGAATTGAGGAAGATAGTTGCCCGCGAGGAGAGACCGGGCTCACTCAACGATTGGCAGAAATCTTGGGTGAATTGCATGAAAGGAAGCTCGACTGCGTGAATCATCCCGTATCCGACTGTCGATTTTGCCCAGGAGAGGAACATGATGCCTGCCACATATTTTTTGCGTGCAATAAGTGGGACAGGCTACGATGAACCCTCTACAAGGAGACGGAGAAGCTCAACCCAGATAGTATAGTTGCGGTGATGCTTGGATCGGTTGACAAACGGAACCGTGTGGTACGTTATGTATGGGAAGTCCTAATAGATAAAAGAAAACCATCCTCAAGTCAACGCGGAGATTACGGAAGGAAAAGAAACGAGTGATCAGGCAAATAAAGCGACGTTGTGTGATTGCATTGCCAACGACGAAAATATGGCGGATGTACTCTATTCGGAAACGGAAATCGATAACCTTTGCCAAGGACAATGGTCGCAAAGTACAATCGCCGCTCAGCGACATGAAAAATAAAGGCTATTCTGAAAAGCGGGAGATGTTCTGAAAAGAAAACAATCTGCATGCGACTCCCTAAAAATCAACAAAGCAGTAAAGATTGGGATCCTTGAACTACAGGAGCTCCTTGACCGCATAGGGCATTATCGAAGGAACTGGTTACAGGCAAAAGAGAACCGGAAGGTAAAAGAAGAGCAGAAGGCTTAAGAAGCACTGGGGTGAAATCTAAAGGGCACCTGCAGATAGCTCCACCATCAAAAATCAATTAAAGAATGGCGTCTAGCCCAATCGATGGAGATCGAGACAAACGAAGGAAAAAAGAGGCACTTAATGGCGTGGAGCACCATTTCAGTGGTTTCAGACAGTGCTTACAAAAACAGCGAAGAAAGCCGCAAAAAAACTCCTTCAAAAAGTGCCACAAAGTGAAGTTAACTCGGACGCTCAATAAGAAAAAAACCTGATGCAAAACAGGAGACCAAGAAGCCCCGATGACGACCCCGGTTGCAGGCACTGCTCGTAAAACTCCCAGATGGCCGATATTACGCGGAGGTGCTGGGAGACATCAGGGGAAACGGAAGGCTCGAAGACACTAACACTGCCATTAAAGCAGTACGACCAACACGGTCGGGCCACATACTGGTCCAATTCGGAGCAGACGCCGACAATAACAAAGCGTTCTGTGACGCAGTAAAGAAAGTCCTCGGTGAAAGTGCAACTATAGCCTTGCTCGATCCAATAGCAACGATCGTTAGGTCAAGGACAAGCAAAATTGAAGCAAAAAGGTCCCGAGTTATTACACGTTGCTATTCGGCAGCGTCAGTACGCAAACAATGTAAGGTGGCGGAGTACAGATAATGATCCCAAACACCGGAGCCGGCTATGTACTGAATGGTAACGGGAAAAATGCATTGTGACACTTGATTGGCCTTCGCAATCACTTGATGCAAATCCTATTGAAAACGTCTGGGCCTACATCAAGCAGAAGCTCCGTAGAAAACGTGTTTACACTTTGAAGCAGCTCTCCTGACTAAGTCGACACATTTAGAAGGCACTTACCCTCGAATACGCCGAAAATTTTGTGGAAAGTATACCCCGGAGATGGCAAGCAATAATTGATGCTGGTGGTGATTGGACTCACTATTAAACTAAAAGCACGTTACTTGAGAATATATTTAATGTATGTATAAGTCAAAAATTGTTGTTAAATAAACTGTTTCAAAATTATACTGGACACGCTCCTACTTAACAGACTGTAGTCGCACCAAGCGACGGATCGTCTTGTTGGTGACACTTGATGTCAGGAACGCCTTCAACTCCGCATGATGAGTGGATATTCTGGATACGTTCGAAAACTCTTTTCAAGTTCCAGAATATCTAATGCGGCTTTTGAAGGACTACCTAAAGGATGAAGCCTGCTCTACGAGACGACACAGGGCCAACGAAGGATGGCTGTTACATCGGATGTTGCCCAGGGATCTATCCTTTGTCCGGACCTGTGGAAAGTGTCTTACGATGGGCTATTGAGACTGAAGATGCCAGATGGGTCGCGCTTGATCAACTATGTGGATGATGTTGTGGCTCTGGTTGCTGTACATACCGTTGAACAAGCGCAACCTAGGCTAGGTATGCTAATGTGCCGAGTGAGAAAATGGTTGACTGCTCGTAGGTTCAGTTTAGCACTGGAGAAAACCGAAGTGGTCATCTTGATAAAAAAGAGAATCCCTAGAGTAAGGATGATCAGTATTGGAGACATACGAATCAAATCGAAACCAGCGGTGAAGTACCTGGGGCTACTGATCTGTAGTGAATAAATGAGTTTCAAAAAGGTCCGTGAAGGACTGCAGCGATGGTCTGCTGCCCCGGCAGAAGAAGATGGAGGTATCTGCCGAGAATGCCCTCGTCTGGAGACGCGTGAATGCGCTGGCAGGCTAGCATTGCGGTGTCGTAGGGTGGGTTCGTTTCCCCAGCACGAGGACCCACTACAAAAAATTTCGCATTCACGAATTGCTTTCAGATCAAAAAGGCGACCGAAGTCGAAAAATTGTAGATAACCTCACCGAAGGAGATGTACTTGTTACTGGAACAAGTGAAAACCTGAGAAGGAAGGCGAACTTGGGGTGACCTCGTCGTTACCCAACGAAGTTCATGGCCCACAAATGAAAGAGGGGCAACCGGGTGGTGGTGGAGCCCCTTCATACCCACCCAACCGGAATAAATCCATTGATAGCTTGTTGAAGTGGCCAGGTATTCCTCTTCTGAGTGGAAAACTCATACAACTTGAATTGTATGAACCTTCCCATCAGAAGGGGAGTACCCCGGTGACCAATTTATGTCATAGAATTATACAATTGGATTGCATAGATCTATGCCATAAAAAGGCACTCTGTTTGGGCCACTCAACCCATAACGTCACCTGAAACAAAAAGATTATATGGGATTATTAAGTACCCGGTGGCTGGCTCATGTTTTAATAATATACGCCTTTCCTTAAAATAGGAGGCCAGAGCGGAAACATACAAATAATAATGCTCCTAATACGAAAAATGTTCCACAAATCCAATAGTAAATGGGCACTGGGTCATAAATCCAAACACATGCTTCGGAACCGTCAACAAATATTTACTCTGGGTGCATTTCGAGTCGACTTTTCGCTTTCGTTTTTCTTTGGATGTCAATTCTTCAGAGATTCCTTCAACATGACTTTAAGCTCTTCTAAATAAACAGGAACTTTCTTTGCTCGATGAAGAGATTTATGGTCTAACATACAATCCAAATAATCTATTGCACTCTCTCGGGATGGGAATAAACAATTATCTCCTTCAGCAAAACGAGACTTCATAAGAGCGTCAAGCGCTTTCGACGATGTAAAGTATTCTACATCAGGACTGAGAAATTTTGTCTTTTTCGTCCGCACATTAGTGACCATTCAAATGTCAACAGCAGGATGTACCGTTTTCCGGGGTTTTAAGAAAAAACCGTTTCATTTACATGCACTGCTGCGTCGTCAATGCATTCTTAATCCTGTTACACAATTGCTACCACTGAAATAAGTCGTAATCAACGCGGAGGGCATGGGGCCACAGTCCAACACTGAACAATTCGATTGTCACTTTTCCGTTCACTAGCTCCGCAGCGCTTTCTTCCGCGGCCACCGACAACAATCTCTCCCTCACAATCAACAAAATCCGCCAATCGTCACTGGAATTCGTCCGTCATCCCTCGCCACGCGATTCTTCTCATTCCATTCCCCGTACACCGACCGCCGATCTCGTCACTAGCGGACTCCAGATCCAAAAAACTTCCGGCAGATCACTTTGCTGAGGGGAGTTGTTAGAACTCGAAAATGGCTGGAGGAAAATTTCGATCTTTCACCACCACGAATTCCCTGACGACCGCCTTCTTGTCTTTTTCGATCCTGTCTCCCACTCCCGTGTGTCACAACTTTCCACATGCGTACAAATGTTGGGTGGGAAAATTCAAATAAGTGAAAATTGGTAAGAATTTCCGAAAGTGTTGGTGTTAAAGAAATCCATTAATAAACGATAATGCATTTTGAACAACTTAAAACAATTTTTCTGTATAAGTTTGGAAAACATTCGGTTTAATCATAAAAAACAGGCTTTTTTTGCATGCACTGAACGCAGCCTAAGCATTTTCCCCAGCACGTGACAGCTGATGGACTACGATCAGCTGTTTCAGAATCAAAATTTGCCAACTTTGCACAAGTGCATTTTCCTGACAGCAATGCAATCCGGGCCGGAATATGTCAAAGCGTTAGTAAATTTAGCGGGTTGTTTGAATCCAAATGTTCAACATAAAATGCAGTTTGTAGCCAAGGCGAAGTCAAATAAACATACAACTATTCCCTGCTGAGCAAAAAGTCACATGGAAAGCTACATTCACAAGATTTTCCCTTGAGGTAACTGGAGATAGCGAGAACAGCATTCGTGGCCTCTATGAAAACGGAGGATTTGGAAAGGGGCTCTCATTCACGAAGTTTCCCCCTGTCTAGTGTTGAAAGCAGGTCAAAGCTTACTGCGACGACGTACGCAGAGATATTGGTACTCGATTTGGAGGAAGCCTTCTTTCTAGCGTTTGTATCAAACGTAGTGGACATAATAGATCTTGATGGTGTTTCAATCAGCCGAGGGCAGGCGTATCAAAAGTTTGCAAAAATTTAAGCCAAAATGTGCATATACATTACCCGCGTATATTTACCTCAAATCAAAAGGTTGGGTAGTCAAAAATGGAACCAAGTTTGGCGGTGATTTTCGTAAGATCGAATTTTCATAACACCATTTGAAAACTAATGAGTTAATTTCAGTGCTCTACAAGCTTGGGACCCGCTACTATCACGCAAGTTTTATTGTAATTGTTCTACCAGAAGAAAAGAACTTGGACCCAACAGACTTTCAAGGGATGCATCGTATTGCAGAGATTTCCAACAAAGATGTTCTAATTCTGAACGTAATTGCTCCAACGGAGATACCTCCCGACATCTTATATGACTTTATCCACACGTTTAAAGTAACAGAAACAATACCTCGTCGTTTTGATTTTAAACAACATGTTCAAGGTAAATAAAAAGCTACAAAACAAATTATATCTACTGTTTCTCTTAATACCAAAAAAACTTTTTCCCAATAATTCGGCTACTTATTTTCTCCTGCAAGTGCCTGTCTTTTCTTTTTTTGTTAGTCCGGTACGTCGAAATTCCGCGCGTTCCTCCAGGTATATATCTTTGCATTCATTTTGAAACTGTTCGTTCCGATACCACTTCTCTAAACATGATTTCAGGGCTGAATTTTCCTTTCGCCATGTGATCACCATAAGTATGCTGCTTTCTTTGCAGCAGGACTCGAACGCTTTTACTTCGTCAACACATTTTTCAGCTTGAGCACGTTCACGCATTATTTTCGGGATGAGTACTTCCTTGTTAAATTGAGTTTGTGCTGTGTGCCTGTGGCAGCGCTGGCTTTTAGAGCCATAGCTCCTCGGTTATTACAGATCGGCTCAAAGATGAGTTTCTCTGAGCAAATCAGGACAACGGCTGAGAAGGCTGCTCCAGGAGTATCAGCTCTGAGTCAATTTATGGCCAACGTGGTGGGACTGAGCCTGTCAAGAAGACGCTTCTTGATGCGCAGTCATGGTACACAAGCAAAACCCGTGATAGCTTATGATTGTGTCGCTCAGCTTGTGCGCGAGACTCGACCTGTCACGCTTGAGCCTATTAGTCCCGCATATCCCGCGAAAAAGAGGCGGGATCTCAGAATATCGAGATTTTGGAATACTGGGATTGTTGTTCAATGCTGGTCTGGAATATCAAGTCGAGAAATGCCAACAGACACCACTGGTACGCTACACTTCAAGACCACGCGACTACATACTCGTATACCTGTATAGTAGAGCATGCTGACGATGTTAATATTATGTCCAGATTAATTCTAGATGCGAAAGAAGCGTTCATACGGCTGTAATCAGAAGCAAAAAAAGTTCGCTTCCTGGGCAATGAAACTAAAATTATATTCATGACTCAAACGAGGAAAGATATGACCGTACGACAAATCTGACCTTAAGAGACTACATCCTGGGAAATATGGATAACTTCCCATACTTAGGAGTCCAGTTTGATAGAAAGGGCACAGAAAAGAATGAAATATGGAAAAGGTTAAACTCAGTAGCCATAGCGTATTTCTCTGTACCTGCTATGATAAGATACAGGGATGTTTACAGGAAAAAAACTGATTCGCATATGAAAGTCACCAATAAGATCTGTGTTGCTATGCGGTCGTGAAAGATAGACTCTTACAAATGTTTTCGAAAAGGCCCTGGAGGCATTCGCCGCCAAAGTGCTCAGGAGGATATATGGCCTAGTAAAGCATGGAGCAGAGTGGAGACTTCGCTGCAGCTACGAGTTGTATAATCTTCTTTATGACGGCACGCGCAAAGATACGTAAATTACAATGGGCAAGACATATGGAGAGAATGGAAGGGCACAGGCTCCCCAGACAAATTTCGAAGGATAGAGCACAAGGGAAACATCTAGTTGAAATTCAATTGATGCTGACAGCAGACCTCTGCTTGGGATATCGAATGGGGGAACGAAGTCGCAAGAACGCAACAATTGGAGCTGACTACTCTTTGAGATGAAGGCCCGAATCATAGTTATGCTATAAATGAATGATTATGGTATACTAGGATAGTAATTTTCGAATGGAGTCATTCGATTATAAGAAACGATGGTTATGAAGCTCCAAATCTGATATGCCACTCTGGTCAATATGCAATTAAAATATATACTCGTAATTCCATATGTTCGTCTGCATACTATTCGGCTAATAGTTTTTAAATAGATAGAGTAAAATTGGAATAACTACTTTAAAAACAAAGGATCAAAAAAGCCTACTGAAATCTTTTGGAGTTTTAGTAGTGTACGCAATAGAGTTAAGGGATTAAAACAAAATCAAACGTCCTATCGAAGGACGAATCCATGTCAATTCCTCAATGCGATTTTATTTCAAGCAATGCAAAAGAGAATATCCTAAAGTAAATTGGAAGAAAAGCCTGTATTGAAATTGGCGTGTATAAACTGTTATATATATATCCTTCATTATTGCTATCTCATTCGTCATGATGGAAAAAAACCCTTCCTAATTCATTCTTCATACTTTTCTCTGCTTACATCCTCTTCTACCCTTCAATACCGTGCAGTGTTGTGGATATAAATTTTCACTGTTGAAAAATAGACAAATTGTTCGGGAACGGGGAAAAGAATGGAGGAAAAATGATAAACGCTATTCTGTCTGTTATGAGGGGAGCGCGGTGTCGGAGTTTAAGTTAAAGAACAAACGAAAAGATCGCACCATGGGTTCCAAAGAGGAAAACGTAAAGAATGCCAAAGTACATGCTTGAATCTGATGAGGGTATGTGGCATGGGAATCACAGGCGAAATTTCCACCACAAGATGAGTGAAAAAAGTTGAAATTAGAAAAGTTTTATATGATTGAAGAAGAAAAATAAATAAATCCTTTTGTGTATCCCCCTCTTCCTATGTGGCGCTACCAAGGGATTGTGGACTGAATTTTTCTTCTCTGACTGCAATTTTCGAAATTTTGAAATATTTATGTTTCTCAAACGATGGGTAGAAGCCCGGAAAATGTAGAGTTTTCATATGTCTTAACATATCAAGTGAAAATTGCTATATTAAGCGATTTAAAACTTGAAAATGTTCACGTGTACCAGGAAATTGTGACTTTGATTTATGTGATTGCATAATTTTTAAAGGGAAATTATGTACTAAGATAAAGCATCATTTATTATTATTGTGTGCAAAGGAACCTTAAAGGTTGCACACTTATTTCAAAGCTAAAATATTAAGCTATATAGGATCAGATACTGTAAATTGCAAATAAAGAAAAAAACTTACCATTTAGACTCAAATACTAAAACCAAGTATTTTTTTGTTGCAGGTAAGAACTATGGCGAACATCTTTGGAGCGACGAAAATATGGTATAATTACTCTGAAATCTAAGATGAAATAACAAACGAAAGCTTTCCACCGGAATATTTATTTACTTTACAATCACGCTAGTATATACTACTTTTCGAAGAGTAATAATCGAGTAATTAAAACTGTAAATAGTTAGTTACCATTCAAAAGATTTATTTAAAGTTTTAAACACGAAAAGAAAAAAAAACGCAGCAAATAATGTGACAATGAAAAATAGTCGAAATGAAGCAAGTTCGAATCTCGTATGCAAAACAGACAGTATAGATAATGAAAAGCGTTAGAAATACAACTGCTGTTTGTCGTTTTTCCGGCAGTTTTTCTTTCGGTTTCTTTACCCATTCTTATGCTCAAAGTTTTCAAAGAATGTTTTACTAGCAGTTTCGTTGGAAGCAAAAGTAGAAGACATTGAAATGGAAGCAAAACTTCCAAGTCATCTGTAGGTGCAGGTTGAATGAATGTTTACTTACATTTAATTAAAAGCATCTAATTAAAGAAAATACTGGTTGACATTCTTTGTAGTTTCCAGTTAATTAGGATGCTAGTTGGCAATATCGTTACTTTTGAGTTGAATGAAGAAGTAGATTGTTATTTTGCTATCTTTAAAATGCGATAAACTTCTTGTGTTGAAAAAGTAATGAATATTTCACCCGTAAACAATTTTTGGTTGTGGTGCTCAAATGGCAGATTTTTTCAACGTAATTTATGAGATAATTTCTAAAAAATTTTTTCTTTTATACTTATCATTATGGTTATAAACTTACATTAGTAAAATATAATGAAAAAAATTCGCATAAAAACCAAACAAAATGATGACTTAGATGCGAAAAAGACAATTCAACCTTAAAAATTTAGTCACTAATGTCAAGGAATTTTCTTAATTGGGATGCATACTAATGAAAATTCTATTGCTAAAACTATAAACAACTAATAGTTATAAAAAGAAAACATAAATTTTTTGCATAGTCTTTCACTTTGAAGGTTGATTAAGGCTTTGAAAAAAGAAGTCTTGGCACTTTCTACTATCATCTCGTGAATGAAAAATGCTATTTTTTCATATGAATGATCGGATATTTATTTCATCATAAAGAAGAAGGTATGCCGTTAATAGTGGTAAATAACATCAGGCAAATGACCACCACGACCACGCTTACAGAACCATATCCTTTTCATGAAATTTCCCATGACCAAATCGCAAAATGGCTGCCCTATGTCCTCGATAGCCTCACGAATTCCGTCTTTGAGGTCTTGAATCGACCCTGGGCTGTTGGCGTAGACCTTCTCTTTCACATGGCCTCAAAAGAAGAAGTCGCAAGGTGTTAAATCAGAAGATCTCGGTGGCCAATTGTGATCACCTCTTCGAGAGATAACACGGTCCGGAAACTTTTCCCGTAAAAGATCAATGGTTTCGTTGCTTATGTGGCACGCAGCGCCGTCTTGTTGAAATTAAACGTTGTCCAGATCAATACCATCCGATTCCGGCCATAAAAAATCACTAATCATCTCTCGATAGCGCAATCCATTCACCGTAACTGTTGCTCCAGCCTTATTTTCAAAAAAGTAAGGTCTAATGACCCCGCCGGGTCATAAACCGCACCAAACAGTCACACGTTGAGGAAAGAGTTTTTCGAGTCCCAGATGCGACAATTTTGCCTATTGACAAAGTCACCGAGGTGGAAATGAGCCTCATTACTCAAGATGATTTTTCGATGGAATTCTGGATAATTTTCATGCATTTCAAGGTCCCAATCAGCAAAAACACGACGTTGTTGATGATCGACCGGCTTGAGTTCTTGTGTTAACTGAACTTTATTATGCAAAATACGGTGTAATGACGTTTGTGGAATGCCTCATTCCAAAGAACGACTAGGAATGGACAAACCTGGGTTTCTTCAACACTTTCGGCTACAGTAGCAATATTCTCAGCTGCTCTTGAGCGACGTGCATGGGTTTTATTCTTCACATCACTAAATTGTCCCAACAGCTTGAATTTTTCCACCAATTTCTGTATTGTGGCCCGACAAGGTGCTTCACGACAACCCAAAAATGTTCGAGTTCCACGAACCGTCTCTGCCAAATTTTCACCATTTTTATAATGAATTTTAATAATTTCAATGCGTTGCTGAAGCGTGTATCGTTCCATTTTTATGAATGTAGTAGCTTCTACTTGTCAAATGTCAAAAAATGACAGCTTCAAAAGTGACATCGACCGAAATAGCGGGCTATTCAAAATAACACATCTTATTAGAAAACCCTTTATTTTATTTAACAAAACTTTGCGCTTTTCTCCGACATATATTCAACAAAATACTCAAATTTTTTTCCAAAGTTTTCCGTAGTAAATACTAAGTTTCAAGTGTATATGAGCTATTTGTTTCAAGTGTATATTTTATATATGTCCTTTTAGCTGAACTGTCATCAAAAAATTATTTTATATCATATATTAATCGTAATTATATGAAAAAGCTCTTGTCGATTTATGAGCCGATGGATTGAAAGCTGTCAGAACTACATAGGTTGTTGACAAATTTAATAAATATCAATTCAAAAAAAAAAACAAATTGGAATAATAATTAATACTGCATTTATTACCATGTAATGCGCTTGATGGATAGAGTTTTTATCTAACAATTTATGGAAAACAAAATTTAATATTGGAAACTTTTGAACATTATTCCCAAAGCAGTTGTCAACGATCGGTATTGTAGTGAGGGCTGCATAAGGACTGAGTAACTGCGAGGTAGGGGTTGTTTAGCTATGCACGGATTGGCTGCTTTTCTTATTGCGTTCATGAATCTCCAGAAGTGCCCTTATAAGCTGTGGTGTGTCACTGCAAGCATGGGTCCGCTTTAAGCCCATAACTCAAGCAGTTCAGAAAGCTATCAATATACGAAATAGGCCAATATTTTCGGCATCCGCCTGCGTCAGATCTTATGATTCTTCCTTATATTCACGGATTGTCCATTCGGTAATACCAGTAATTAGTTTTTATGTTCATGTTTCAGTTGAATATCTCTCCTATCTCCGTAGCTAGTTTTCTTCAGAAATTCGCCATTCCGCCTTTTTTGTAATTGAAAGGTGAATATCATTTACGCACTGAGCGTGGGGTTTTCACCCTCGTCCGCGACTGGACTACCGCCGGAATACCTCTCGCGCCATATTGAAAACCTGGCCTGAAACTATTTGACACATTATTTCGGGCCAGTTCTCGTTTTGCTACGCCATGAGGCACCTTCGAGCTTTAAAACTCCTCCTCCAGCGGAAATGAAGGGAGAAAGACGATTCGCCAGCAAGTGATCCCAGCCCCGATTGCTGTGAGTCCCTTTTATTTTTACGACTGCCTGAACATAATGTGCCGCATGGTTCTATTTATCAGCAGATCCAAGCATCACCACGACAACATTATTCGGAGTCTCATTGCCTTGATAGAATGTTTTGGTACTTGGGAAGGTCATATTGTCAGTATCATGCTTTTGCCGTTGATCTGTCCACCCAGCTGCAATGAGTTCTGATTTTAAATCAGTACGAAGCATAACTAAACAGGGTTATAATGCGTCCGAGGAATCACTCGAAACCAATCTCGCAAATGAAGCAATAATTGATTTTCTTTTAAACACGTACATGTTTCTTGACTTTGTTCCATTGGTGACTGCAAATCGTAAGTTGAACACAAAACCTTCCTGACAAGAGTGTAGTTCTGTCTACGCAGCTTGTTTTTATATGTTATATTAGTTTCCGAGCTCGCGTTGATGCTATAAATGGTAAGGATATTAAATCAGTTTTCTACGCAGCAATTCTGTAGCATTTCCTCAAGGCTTATGATGTAATTTCTACGAAGGCCTCCTCATTGAATTTCTGGTTTAACCAACTTCTAATAATACGCTTGAAAAGTTTTTCTTGGCCATTTATCTTGCATTCCGCTTCAAATTAACGGCTTTTGGGCCACCGTATGTTTAGTTCAATTAACGTACCTGACGTCAATTCCCTTACCGGAAACAGCTGATCAGTAGCTCTAAATTTCGATAAACAGCTACTTTTAAGATTGTCAAATATGACATTTCTCAGATGAAATTTAGCCGAAATGATACAAACGGGATCGAAATACATATATTTGCGCGCTAATATCTTCGACGTCTCATATTTAAAATAAAATTTCAAACTACAGTCATATGTACTGTCAAAAATCTTTAAAAAATTTGTTTGATGTAAACAGCAGTAGATGGCGCTGATGAGACTACTCAAAGAGGTTAGTTCGCGACGTGACGCGGTGTTTCCGTTTTCGGGCCTGAGTAAGAAGGCAACGTTATGAGCCAACCATATTTGCCGCTTGTGTCCAGCTTGCAAACGTTAGACTGATTATTCAGCTCATTTCTCTACTTCAGTTGGCAGGGTTCGCAATTCGTTTTTTGGCAGCTCTATTTGGTTAAACGAAACCGCAACGCAAGTAGCCATCAATGCTTTTTCTTGTGCTGTAACGCAAATGTTGCTATGAATAAAAGTAATATTGTCATTCTTATCATCTATCAGTAAAATGATTGGAGCTAGTGTCCATTGGCTCTATTTAGACTTTATCAAAATCAGAAGTGCTAGCCTTACTCATTGAACACGTAACATCTTCTTCTATGCAGCACTACATCCCCTCGCGGGCCTTCGCTTCCTGCAACAAGCGCCTCCAACTGTCTCGGTCCATTGACTGCGTCCTCCAATTTTGAAATCCAAGCAGCCGTATGGTTATCAGTGAACGGTAGTGGTTTGAGGGATATTGTGGGCAATTTGGGATAAATGATCCGTATGTACGCCATCGGTATCTTGGAACACAAATAAAGTGCACTTGCTGATAAATACGGATGCATACGTTCACAGAAACAACGTTGATTAAAATGTAGCGACTGTCAGCAACCGGAACATAACGCAGGCGCTCGATCTAAGTCTAACCAAGGAAGCACGCATACATCAATCGCATTCAGTAATGTTCTTTCAAAATACGGTCCCTCTCTGGCAACTTCAGTAACATCTTTACAATTTATTAAACGAATGCGACACTTAAATCAAGTGTATGAGTGGAACGAGAAATCGCTTATGTATGCAATGATACTAAAAGGCAACGCTAAAATCTGAGCGGATTATTTTGAAATTCTATATATTTAATTTAATCAGTTTGCATATCAATTAGCAACCGACTTTCCTTCGGACGAAAGCCCTGCTGACATTCACGTGATGATCAACGCTACGACATAGAAAGTGAATGAAAGTTCATGCATAGACTCTTAGCAATGGGTAGACGTGAAGGTTTGTGCGAATTCGATATACAAGTATATAAATATATTCAATAGAGGCATTTCAAAATCGTATTGTGAGCACTTATTTCAATAAGGCAGCAGAATTGCTTGCAGCCATTTGTAGGCTCACACGGCATACGTGGCCAACACACACACGCGTGAACTTCGTATCAATAATGAACGTGCCCATGTAAAATCCCAAGAAGCCATTACGACTCTCGACGCCACTTGTATGTTACAATTGCCAGGGCTGTTGAGAAGGCGGGGATGGGGAAAATTCTCGCGGACCCGTAGGTCTTATTCATCAATAAAAAATTTTGTCTTTTCTTCTCCTGAAGTTCTTATCACTTGAAACATATTCCTAAAAGTCGTAAATTAGCAAATAATAACTGAATTTAGAACCGAAAATGAGAATATGTTGTGAATTTTTTCAAATTTGGCGTGTTTATTTTACCGTGCTGCTCCTGTCCCAGTTGAATGGGTGAGTTTACACGTGGCTACAATCATGTTTGTGACCAGTGGCGTAATATTGTCTCAGGTCTAGCGGGCTCGACATGCTTTCCATGCTCATTTTCTATACGATGCACAATTTATATATATATGTGTATCATACTCATTCCATTGCCATCCATAGTCAAGTGCAGATGACCTACGCACTCGCCAGGACCAAGCAAACATTTCTCATCTGCCTTACATGATTCGCATGATCTTTCCCCTTGAACTATCGATGGATGAATGATTGCCTTGAGCCTTCCTAACAATTTCTGAGACGAAGCTGATGGGCATGTATTTATTGTAGATCGTGCTGCTTGGTTGTTTTGATATGTGTAAACCTCTTTAATACATTTTGGCTTCTCTCGACGTTGAGTCCTTTTCGTCTAGAAAACTTGATTAACCTGTTTGCAACTAAAGCGTGTGGACAATAGAGGCGCTACTTATGATTATTGGCTACGATCGCAGTGCATCTGACATTTTAACAGAAGTGGCGACCCAGACTGTAATACTTTGTAATTGTTTGTCGTTTGTTGTTTTCAAAACATTTTGCGAAACAAAAAAGAAAACAGTGGCGATTGGACACAATAACACATATGTAAGTAACAATAATTCACTATCATTGTACATCGAGTGGGAAAATTTCGCCGACCGTCTAAAGATGGTGGCGCAAGGGTGCATAAAGTGGGGTTTGAGAATTTTTGAAGTATGCACGTTGCATCGCTGCATGCAATTTTCGAAGTTCTTATTCATATGGTCATGGCGAAGTTCTAAATCTTCAAATATTTGTGCACTATATTTTTACATCCACGAATGTTGTTTATTGACGTTTTGTCTAAATATCAAATGGCAGATCGAGACGTTTGATATAATTGACGTTGACAGAGTAAAATAAAATCTCGTCATGGATCGAATTCCACTCTCCTTCCACAATACGTCAAATATTGGATTTTTCATTGGCGAGTTATGAGAAAAAATTTGCTTATCATATTTTTTATCTCTCAGTTGTTATTAAATTTTGAAGAGATGAAAGTGATTATTGGTAAGAAATATTTTCAAACTTTAATACTTTACAGAAATTAAAAATTTCGCAAATGCATTTAGCTATATATCATTAAGCAAAATTGAGAGTAGTTAAAAATAAAATTTTCATATCAGATGCATTATGTTCAAGCACAAGTCTGGAGTTCAAAAGCGCAATCAACGCCTGGAGCGAGACGTAAATGAAAAGGAACATTCCAAACAGCAAAAAGAAACCTCTTTGGATATAATTTTGAACCAAAAAACTCGATTTTTAGAACTGTTAAAGGTTGTCCGTATGCTGATCATATGATTTACATTTAATATTATGATTTATTGCTGTTAGATCTTGCGCATCATCTTAAACATGAAAACAACGTTCTATCAGTATCTTCAGAGAGAGACAGAGAGAGAGAGAGAGAGAGATAGACAAATCAACAGAAGCTGCAAACAATTATGTAGTTATTCAAAGCTTGGGAACTGAAAACTTCATCTTCAATGGAAACACAATCCATGCGAGGGACCCAAGAAGAATAGCTGTATCTTTATGATTATGATATTGGCTCTGCATTTACTAAGTTTGTTCACTCCAACGTGGTGAACGATATAATTCGTCGAGGTCACCAAAAGATGCCGTCTTCTATTCCACGTGAGCGTACCGATGAGTCATTTCCCGCCTCGCTTTTATTGAAGATTTTGCCAAATAGGGAGAAGGTGGAGCGAGATCGGTTGGTAAGGAGTAGCCTTATGAACGCTTTGTTTTGCTTACCTTGTCATTTGCTAAGTGCCAACCCTTTCAATTGCCCATAACTTTGCTGTCCTATAAGGTACTTAAAAAATCAAGTTTGGAAAAAACTGTATGATAAGTTATCAGCCCGTGGAAATAATCCAGACCACGCTACGTTCAATGGTACTCGTTGCAGATTCGACTTCGGGAAGAAATTTCAATTGATACACTTCTAAATGAACAGATCATCAGTGAAACTAAAAAATAGCACGAAATTTTACGTCGAATCTTAGACACCATTTTGTTTCTTGGCGAAAGGGGCCTTTCATTCAAAGATGCTAGCAATCCTCTCGGAGAACGCAGCAATGGAAATTTTTTGGGGATTTGAGAACTGATCAGTCACTACTTCACGAACATTAAGAGCAGGTGAGGATCAGTCAACAAGAACACAAACGTTTGCAGGTCCACTATCTTTCGGTTGAGATTCAAAACGAATTTATTCAAATATGTACTGAACACGTTAGATTGGCCATGCGGAAAGAACGTGAAAGTGCCAAATACTTCGCTATCATCGTTGATGCTACACCTAATTCGAGCCACGCCGATCAAACTACGTTTATTTTGCGGCACGTTCATTTTAACTCGAAGAAAAAGATATTTACAATTCAAGAACGGTTTCTGGCTTTTGTCGATTGTAACCCTGGTTTAATTTTCGATACTCTAGAAGAGTATAACATACCTTTGGAAGACTGTCGAGCACAAGTAGACGACAATGGTGCCAATATGAAAAGATCATATAATAGGGCACAACATCATATTCTGGAGAAAAATTAATATGCTGTTTATTCGCTCTGTGCAACACATAGTCTCAATGTTGTGTTGACTCTGCAGAATGCTGTGAGGCAGCAATCACTTGTTTTGGAGTTGTTCAGAAATGCTATACCAGTTTCAGCAGCAGACCACAACGTTGGGAAAGTCTCAAAAAAAGTATAACGGGTTCGTTTCACAGACTTTCGGATACAAGGTGGTCTGGTAGAGCTGAGGCAGTTAAACCTTTTGCCAAACATATTTCAGGATTACATGAAGCACTAGAAGGTTTCTGAAGATTTAGGAAATGATCCATCTGAAACACATACGCAAAGACAACTTCAAAGAAAAGTTATCACCCTTTGCATTGCTAAACGCGATCTTTGTATTTTGCACTACACCGACGGCCCTGACAATTGCGATGAACCTGGTAACATTTCTATACGATGCCTAAAACTGCAACGTAAACCAAGATGCGAAAAATGCGGACAGGCATTGCATAAAACAGAATATTGCAGGAACGGAACGATTCATATCAATGAAACAACAGGGAACCCAGTGTTAAGTATCAATAATGCTTTGACAGTAAATGTAGATTGAGGAAGTGATAAGATACTTGTCTGCAAATCCCTAACCGAAAAAACGGCATTGCTGTGCACTGAAGCTAACGTAATTTGACAGGTTTCACTAGGAGTGTATACTGGGCGAAAGGTGTGCGCGACGATAATAATTGACAACTTAGCTTTGTTCAGCAAACTATACGTGCTCCCTGACGAGTGTTTATCGGAACTTATATATACATATACATATATACTCGTAAAAAAATAGGTAAGTGTCGTAATTGAAGATAGAATTTGTCAGCTAAACGATGCTTAGTAAACCAAGGCGAGCAGAATTCACTCGTGAAATAAATACCCATCTTACCATCAGTATTTCACCCCAAATCGATACAATGCAATAATTCGAGTCATCAGTACAGAATTCTTCTCATTCGCGAACAGGTGACTCAAAATTAGCAGAGAGTTCTCCACGGAAAGCATAGTACTTGTATAACACAAGAGGAGATTGAGTGTGGAAGAACGAATGACATAATTCATACTAACTTAGTATTGTTGCTCAACGAAAACAAATATCCATTTGCTTCAAAACTATCTTAAATAGGAAACACGTCGTTGGATGAAATGAAAATTGAATTAGCAAATGATACACCGATTCAATTCAAGCCATACGTCTTCCGTACTCCCGATAAGAAACCTTGGATAAAATCGTTTATGAACTAGTAGAAGCACTTATTACCCAAGAACTAAAGTCAGACTACGCAAGTCCCTCGATCCTTGTGAAGAAGATGAATGGAGAGGGTAGATTGTCGGAAGATTAATGACGCTGCTTGCAAAGAAATTTCCACAATGCCGTATATTGAATAACAACTGCACCGAGCCGGGCGATACAATTTCTACACTACCCTAGACTTGAACAACAGGTATTATCAAATCTCGATCGAGCCCAACAGTTGGAGTTACATCGCGTTTGTTACTGACAGTGAGTTATTCGAGCTTTTGAAAATGCTGTTCGGATCAGGAATGCACCACCTGTATTCCAGTGAATGAAGAGTGATGAGAGTGATGTATATACGGACGGAATTTTTACCATAAATATAGCGGAAATAGAAAGATTGAGATGCAATGAGGAGGCTTGAGGGGATCGCACAAAGCAGTACTTACCATTAATATGCAAAAATTTTATTTTTGATAAAAACAATCGATTATCCAAACCATCAAATCACTCCACTAAGATTTCGCAGAAGAGTCCTCAAGATGGTAGATAAATTGACGAATACATTTAGGGCTCTGAATTGAATTATCACAAACAATGGAACAGCATTTACGTCCAAAACCTTCAGCGGATATTGCTATAAAAACTATATGGGGAAAAATCAAGGTAAAATTTGGCCTTTTGTAAATAAAGGATGCCTGTGAACATTAATACAATATTCAAAATTTATGCAAATTCATTAGGTATCTAAAAATTTGTACACATTCTATTCCGTTGAATAAAATCATGTGGATACGCTTAATTATCAATATCTTTGGCCCGTCTCCTCCAATTATCACGATTCTGCGACCACGTCCACCAGTTGATCACTCCCAGTAAATTGCTGTCAACTTCTATAGTGACTTCCCACCAAGTTCTTGGCCTTCCAGCTGGACGTCTACCTTGTACTCTACCCTTTAGTGCTCTTTTTGGTAGCCCGTTTTCTTCCATTCTTTCCATATTGAGCATGTAGAACTTATCGTTTTAACGGAGTCATCTCCACTTTGTTCCTTGTTTCACTGGACCGTAGAATTTCTGGAGTATTTTTCATTCAAATATGTCCACCGGCTTTTCGAATTCCTTTGTCAGGATCCATGTTTACTTCCATATAACAGCACAGGTTTGACGTGTGATTTGTTAATAGTTTATTTTGCATTTTCATAACTCTGGACATTCGAATGGGAAGTACAAAATAGCAGCCTTTATTTGCGGCGTTTATGTAGCGTTCATTCTCGTCTTTTTCGGCACCTCATCTACTCAGGCTGGTTTCAAGGTAAATTAAGTTATCCACACTTTCAACGTTAGAGTCTCCTATGGTTATGTTTTGTCGGACTGGAGTGTTGTTTCTTGTTTGAATAATGAATTTAGTTTTGGTTTCATCAACTTGTAGGCCAATTCGATTTCGGAAATTCTCCTTTGGTGTCTGCGATTGAACATGGCATAATATTGATGTTATCAGAATATGCAACCAATTGTGTGGACTGGAATATAAGTGTACCCAAGGTATCAGCTGATGTATTCCTGATGATGTGTTCCAGTGCAATATCAAAATGTATTGGCACAAGTCCGTCACCTTATTTTAAGCCTGATTCTATTATGAAGCTGTCCGTTAGTTCTCCGTTTACCTTAACCTGAGACTCCGTCCTTAGTATCGTAACTTTAACTATGCGGACTAGTTTTGTTAGGACGCCAAATTGAAACATTATTTTGTGCAGCGCATTTCTACTGACACTGTGGTATGTTTATTTGAAGTCTATAAATAGTTGTTGCACATCGGTCTTATATTTCCAGCGCTGTTTGACCACCTGTTTCGTTGAGAATAGTCGGTCTATTGTAGACTGTCTATCTAGAAAACCTCCCTGATACTCTTTTATAATACTTTCATAGTACGGCGTTAGTTTTTTTTGATTGATTTTGGAGAGCACTTTATAAGACGTACACAACAGAAAGATGCCCTTATATTTTACACCTTAGCTTGTCCCTCTCTTTGTGTACAGGGCATATTATAGATTTTCATCTTCTGATAACTGTTTCTCTTACCATATTCTGCAAATTAATCGATGAAGAAGGTTACTTGAACGAGAACTCCCATTCTGGCGCAGTTCAGCTATTATTCTATTTATTCTAGGCCCCCTTTTTTAGGGTTTTGTACTAAAATACAAAACCCTATTGCAATCACGACCTGTGTCCGTCCGTCCGTTCGTCCGTCTGTATGTCACAGCACTTTTTCTCCGAAACTATAGAGGCTACAGCCATGAAACTTTGTGAAAAGGTCAGAAGTTCAAGGGTGGAAAAATTTTTCAAAGAGGTTTAAAGGGGGTCTCCCCATATAAGGAGGTGACCCCTCAAAAAAAAAAATTTCACCATTGGTAGTCGAGTAGGGTGTCATTGGAAAGGTTCCAATGAGATCTTTTCAAAACAAGTCTTAAAATTGGCTTATGAGTACCGAGGGGGGCAGGGGAAGGGGAAATGTACGAACTTTTCGCGTACCCCCCCCCTCGCGATTGGACACCTTCCATCCGAAAAATCTGAAAAAAATCATGAATGTAGGCCTTTATGAGTACAACAACAACAAATACATGAGAAGTCGAAATTCACTTAACTTTGTTAGTAATAGTATGATTTATCGATTTTATGTTTTCTTGAATAAAATCTAAACGGTACCCTTAAATTCAATAAAATTTAGCAAACAGATGACTATTTATAAGATCAATCTTTTCTGAAAGTTCCATAAGGATCGAATAGTATTTTACAAAGTTATAGCGATTTGAATTTTCCTGTATTACTATGGAACAATATGCCCTGTATTACTATGGAAACATATGGCTATGGAGCCATATGCGCTTTTAACCGACTTTGACACTACAGCTTTGCTAGGATTTGCTGAAAACTTCAGGAATGATAGGTATCATGAAGATGAGTACATACAATTGAAACAATTCGAAGAGGCAGGAGAGAGCTCCTAGCAAAAGGGCCTTGTAACCATTTTAAGATTCGAAAAAACAGACCATGAATCGATAATTACAGTACAGAGGAGTAGCCCCTGAAAAAAAATTTCATGAAAGGTAGCCGATATGAGTATCAACTGAAAGTTTTCTATGAGAGCTTTTCAGAACAGTTCTTAAACTGACAGTTGTTGCTTCAGTGAGGGCACAGGGGTGGAAACACATGAGAAATCCTCGAACATGACACGTTTCTTGATTTTATTCGTTACTGCATTTTGTAAGTAGAGTACAAAACCCTTCTGACATGAGCATGGTTCTGTCTACCCAACTTGTTTTATTTTGAGTGCGATATTGCTGTCCGTACTTCGTCTCTAGTTGTTAGTGAGACAAGAACCTCTTGCTCTGCTTCTGGAATATTCACAGCTTCACTCATTGTAGGCCACGTTCTGAATAGCTTCAGGAAATATTTCAGCTATCTGCTTTTAATTTCCTCTGGGTTACCTATGATTGCTCCTTTTGCACGTTTGCAAAGACTTGTTTGTAGATTTAAGCCATCTCTTAGTTGTTTAATAGAGGCATACGCTAATCTTGCTTCATGTCGCATTATGTTTTTGTCTATCTTTAGGATCTTGGTGTTGATTGTCAGTCATTTTTTCCTTCGGTAGATTTTTTTGGCTTGTTGTCGGAGAGTTTTATACTTTTCTTCTTTGGCCCGAGCTAGTCACTTGTTTTTTTTTTTTTGTTCTGTACGCCTTCCCTGCATTCTTCATTGTACTAGTCGTTCCTTATTCTCTTAGACTGTTGCTACAAAATCTCTTCGGCCGCTTCTGCTACCGCATCTCTTGCTGCCTCCCACATAGTTAAGATGACATTATTACTTTCCTTCGCCTACAGGTATATGTTGATGTGGATTTCCAGCGCTGACATGTACGTGGACGTTACTGAGCTATCATTTAGCTTGTGTATCTGGTATCTTGGGGTCTTTGTTTACAGCTCGTTGAGATACGGCATCGGAACTCGACCCTGATAAGATGTTTGTCCAAATCACAGATAGTATCACAAAACAAGCGCGTGTCGAGAATGCTGGTAGCTACTCGTTTTGGTAAGAGAACATGGCTGATATGGTTAAATGTGTAACCGCTTGAGGTTACTGTGAAACCTCTGCTAGCAGCAAAATCTGTCAGCCTGGTATCTGCATGGAGGTTGTTTTCTATGTGCCGTTTCTCAGCCGATTTTTGCATTGAAGTTATGCTTAAGAATTTTAATTTCGTTTGACGGTAAAACATTGACAGTGCTTCCAGGATGCTATAAAATTTGTCCTGATTTGCCTTCACCTTGTCTTCTATTGGTGCATGATAATTGACCAGCCATACATTGTAGAATCTGGTCTTGATAGGAATCAAACTGATTCTTTTGTTGATTTGTTTAAATGTGCTGTCAACCATGAATGCCACTCCAAACGTATAGCACAATGTGCGCCCGCATGTCAAATATGTCTTCATCATGCCATCAGATTTCTTGCAACGCTCGGATATTGATTCTGCAGCGTTCACTACACTAAAAAAGAAAATTTTAAATACAACCTAATTTGAATACCCAGAAGATCCAAAAACCACAACCTTACATTCACAACCCTACAATCAGATAAATAGAATCATTCCTGCTAAGCAAGAGAGAATAAGCGAGAGAGATTCTGACAGTTCTCGATTGAACACGACCCACTGCAGTACACCCGGTCGAAATTATTCTCGAATGAAAGGCGATACGATTCCACCCGCACTTATTAATTTTACTTGCCACTTAGCATTTGCTTTAAGCCACAATCTGTATTACTTTATTTCATCCAGAAGTTGTCGTGGTGAACCTGGTCTGTTCAATGATTTAACATTCAAAGTTCCAAAAGAATGGTCCATGTACGTTGCGATATTCGTTAACATATATTCATGGTCAACGTTTACACTAAGTCGGTTATTGATCTACATGTGGTGTTTTATTTCCCACATACTTGCCAGTAAGGGCACTCTCTATCTGCAACCTGAGGACATATCCAACGAGAGACCGAACGGCTCACACGAAGCGCGAAACCCTTAAATTCCTTGAATTTAAGGTCGGGTACCCTTAAATTCGAGGAAACTTCTTTTAAGTAAATTTATATACGGTTTTAAAATTTGCTGCGTTTCAAAAGAGGAACCTGAAATGTGCCGAAAAATCACATTCAGATGATACAGTAGTAGGTGCATGTATTTTGACAATTTAATAGTAATCCAACTGAGCAACAAAGTAGCAGTCGATTCAAAATTGTGCAATGACAAAAAAAAAACATAAGAAACTGAGAAGATTCGGGTTACCAAACAACTTAACAAGACAAATCAATATGAAATTGCCTCAAATATTTTGTCAGAGTTTCCATATACATATCTCCAAAATCATTCCTTCACTTCTTTTATTGACGATTTAAACAGGATACAGTAGTCTATAAAACTTTTCCAAATCTTAAGTAATATGACTTTTTTATTAGAATCTTAGACAAATCATTTCTGCAAATAAACCGACTCATCCTCCCCTGAAAGAAAATACAAAACTTAGGTTGATCAGATGTGGATACAGTGTTCCTGCCAGTTGAATCTAAAGCCCTACTTACAGCTGCTTATCCATGAAAATACTGCGACAATCCTAAATCACGAATAAGCTCCAAGTGCGGAGCAGGAAATGAAACGTAGAAACGTGGAGAATAAGGCAGTGAGTGCAAAGTTAATTCCCAGAGAAGATGTAGGAAACCCCCACGAGTGCAGGGGGAGTGAGTGAGTAAGTAAGATATGAAACTTTTTCTTTCATTAAACCTCGACAAGTATTTGTATAATGTTCTTCTAAAACATGTTCCGGTAATAAACAGAGTTAATCCTTTTTCTTAATTACAGTACATCAAAATCAGGCAAACAACATAACATGAAAATCCAACGAGACAGCTCTTATGGATAATAAAATAGGAAACGACTATGTTAGAGCAAGGCCTTGGCAAACAGTGCTAGAAATCGACGCAAATACAGATGATATCCTTGAAAATTGTAAGAGAGCATTAGCGGAATCTTCTTTCCAAAGGCCATTTCTGCATAGCGGGTTGATGAAACTAGTTTCCACTCAGCTTTGGCTGTATACTAGACAGCATATGATTACATAACTAAAACACAGAATGTGGTTGGTCTTAACTTGACTGTCTGACGTGGTATCGGTTTTCCATCAGGATTTTGAATGAATTCATTGCCAGAACGCTTATACTAGGTTCTAAATAAAAATCAATTCAGGACTTCCACAAGCTCAGTTCAGTTGAATTCTACTTGAGGAAATACAAAATCATAGCCTTTTGTTTATGAGCCGTAATCGAAGGTATTTGAAAGGTTTCCGAAAATTATTTTGGCAAAGTCAGTCGAAAGTTACGACAGGCTTTTCATTGTTCCCATTTTCATCTGATTCCAAAGCATGTGCAATGGAAGAAACGTGGATGGCATTTTGTGAGTTTTGTAATAACTTTAAATGAACGGCGACGTGAACTTCAACCACCCCACGAAGTTTGCACAATGTAACGGCGCATAAAAGTTGCAAGCAATACTTCAAGGACTCTTACAGTGAAAATTGCGAAATGTAGGCTCTGTTTACTTCCATACCCGCACGACTCTATGTGAAATTCAACATTGATATCAGCGGGCTTAAAGAATGCTAAGTGGTGTAATGTCGCTCCGTTTCTGTGTCCTTAGTCCTGAAGAGTGCCCATGGACTTTGTAGATGTGGTGCTTGCTACACTCGCAACCCGCTACTTGGAACTCGAGACTCGGAACAGAGGAGATGGCTTTGTTGTCTGGCACTAGGTTAAGGAATGTTGAGGGTGAGCACTCGAGAACAAGGCATGTAAATTATGATGACTTCTTTCTCAAGTTTTCCACTCTGCGGGCGTTTAACTTTAATTTCAGTTTTATGCGAATCGTATTTTCGCTCAACGTCGGCAGGCGAGCGGGAAAGTATTAAAAGTTGGGGTTGTGCGGCCTGGTATGCTTCTTGTTGCTGATTTTTAAACGTTTCTATTATCATTCTAGTTAGGAACTCGTTTTTAGGCACTTTTCCAGCGTGGAAGACGCGTTAAGCCGGCGGTGTTTTTACGGTTAACCAGAATTTATGTTATTGTACTTTCGCTGTTTTACTGCAGATTGTAAAATTTTTACGGACTGAACATTAGATATAATCGAAGGAATTCCTTTTATTGCTGATGAATTTCGTGGTTGATAGGAAAATTGAATTCATTGAAAATCTGATTTAACTTCCGAATCCGCTCAAAAAGTAAGGACAAGCTCATTTCTGCTGATGTTTCTACTTGTACAAGCAGCTTCTAAGTAAATGTCTTTTGAAAGCCAACCATTCCACTGAAATATTTCAACAATCATACCGAGAAAAAAAACTGACTTCCATCATCGGCCCTGAAGAGATTCATCATGTCCATTCATTGAAAACCAATCAATCAACAACCTAATCTCAGTATCGTCACAAAACATCATCTTGCTTTCTCACAGACTCAATTAACTAATAGTCCGCAACCCCCGTCTAATGGCGTGGGGAGACTTCGATTAATAGTTGATCCACTTCCAGGATAAAATTTCAGCGAATCGTAAAGCCATTCCTAAATACAATAAATTTTTGCTCAATTCTCGGCCCGTACATTACAAGGATAACTTTGAATCGAAGCAGACTGTGTACATTTATTTCCTGGATTTTCCTTTTCATCTTCATTCCCCACTTGTTTTCCTGACTAGCTAAAAGGGAACTGCAGGAAAGAAACGTTTTCTACTCATTTTTCCTTAGTCAGAGAGTTTTTTTCCTTTGATGATGTATTTTTGCGTTTTTTGCTTTTCTTCTATTTTTCTCTCTATTTTTATTAGACTTTAGGATCGCCTTGAATGTAGATATAGAAACGTACGCGTTTTATGTTATTTTTAACCATTTCTGCAAACGTCCTTTGGTTTTGCTTCCAACGGAATGGTCTAGTGAACTAAGAGTGGAACGGTGAACTAAAAAAGCAGCTTTTTTTGTTTCTTCTAACAATTCAACAAAAAAACGATACACTCGTATATGTATTTAAGATGAAAGAAGAAAGTAAATCATGTGTGTTACTTGCGATTCGTAAGTTTTATGTCGATGGCATTTGCAATCCATATCGTCATTTGTTGATGTTAATGTCTCTTGCCTCCAGTATGCCGCAAATCAATTTTAACTTTGAGATTCAAGACATCTATTCTGTGTATGTGGCTTTTAGTAAAAATATGGCACTATAGTCCTTGTACGGAAACAGCTATCGAATTTTCAAAAACTATATACAGGGTTTTCCAATAAAAGGTGTTATTTTGAATAGCCCGCTGTTTCGGTAGATGTCACTTTTGAAGCTGCCATTTTTTGACATTTGACAACTAGAAACTACGCCATTAATAAAAATGGAACGATACACGCTTCAACAACGCATTGAAAAATTTGACCTCAAAGATGGAATTCGTGAGGCTATCGAGGACATAGGGCAGCAACTTTGCGATTTGGTTATGGAAAATTTCATGAAAAGGATATGGTCCTGTAAGCGTGGTCGTGGTGGTCATTTGCCTGATGTTATTTTTCACTTTTCACGGCATACCTTTCTCTTTATAATGAAATAAACATCTGATCATTTATATTAAAAAATGGCATTTTTCTTTTAATATCAAAATAACATCTCTTATTGGAAAACCCTGTAATTAGAGAAGAGATTATACAGCATAGTGCTAAGATTCTATAAATTTTGCACATTTAAATAATGTTTTGTTTTTATCTTCAAGCCTACATTCGTCTTTAGAGCCCTTTTGCATGTCAGCAAGCAGCTTTTTCAAAGTATTAATGACAAACAATTTGTCAGGAATAGGATATACCTAGACATATCCAGATGGATGAGTTAAGGTAGCTTATTTTTGATAAATAGATAACTTACTAGTTTCTATCAAATACTAGTAAATTCTTGTTTGAGTCCATCTGGGTGTGAAGACAATCATAGATCGGAATAGAGCAAAAGTGCTGACCTGTTCTAGCTTCATGTTCAAGTTCAAATAAAGCTAATTATTGGTTTTCTTGCTACCCTGTATTGCTCATGAATAAAGAGTGTTATTTGCGACTCACTTCCACACAAAAAACTAGTATTCAATCAGTTATTAAAGTACAAAAATATATTATGTTGTTCACCAGCAGAGACCGAGAAATTTTTCTTTAGAATAAATTCTACTTAGGCCTTGTTTACGTCATATCTAGACTCATTTCATCGTAAATTGGGCCCTATTTAGGCCTTGCTCAGGTTAACTTTGTCGTGAATTAGGGCTTCCGTAGGCAGAATTGACTTTCAATTCGCACCAAATATTCCACAAACAGGCCCTGTTTTATCTCCTTTCTTGTAAAATATTCGCGTCTCAACATAGTTTGGCTGTAGTCCTTGAGGTGTGAGGTCGGGTGGAGCTAGTGTAACTTAAGAGTAGCGATTTTGCTCCATTTCTATCTGTGCGTATTTGTACTCAACTGGTCTATCGCAAACAGTACAACTAGATTCTGTCAGTCCTATATCACAATGTTATTGAGGTCAAAGTAGGGTATGTGGGCCTCTGCTCGTTATTAGTTAGTCCGAGGGGATTCAGAGTGCTATAGATTGTTCATCTATTCTGTCGAACAGTTTGAGTGCACGGTCTAGTATATATTTGTCAATAGTGTCTAGTTTGAGGTCTTTGTGAATTTCAATGTTCCTAATGTACCAGGCGGTTCTAAAGATTTTCCTTAGGGCCTTGTTCTGTAGGTATTGAAGTTTTTTTTTTGTTGGAGTTTGAGGTCTGACAAAAGGCTATTCAGCCATAGAGAAGAGAGGATCTTATAACTTGTTTGTAAATGAGAAGTTTGTTTTTCACGTTCAGTTTTCCTGATCTGAAGATGCGGTGCAAGGAGGATAAGATACCTAAACAGTTTTGTCTCTTGTCACGTATTTAGTCAGTCCATGTAAGTTTATTGTCAAATTTTAGTTCTAGATATTTTGCCAACTATTTCATGCATTTTAAAGATAAGCCCTGCATGCCAGACTTTGTCAAAGGCTTTTGCTATGTCGAACATAACAAGGCCTGTTGACTTTCTGCGATTCAATCGATTTCTAATCTGTTGGACTACCCTTGTTAGCTGGAGTTCATTGGAGTGTCCAACCCGAAAGCCAGATTGTTCATCTGGTATAATTTCATTATTCTCAATATATTCGAACAACTGAGTCAAAAGTGTAAGATCCTTATCTGGTTTCGGGATGACGATTATAATTGTAGTTTCTTACGACTTGGGAAATTTGCGTAGGCGAAAGATAGTGTTGATGATGTCCATCCGGGCTTGCAGTATGTTGTCTGGTAGCCATTACAGCATGGTGTTCATCAAAGAATCAGGACGTGGGGCTTGTTTAGTGTGCTTATCACGTCTGTTAATTCCGGTTAGTCTAGTGGACGAATTTCGTTAGTGCCTGCCGTCTGGAAGGCTAGCAGTCTACGCACGGAGGACTCATTTTCATCTTCAGATTCAGGGCTCTCCTCATGGGAATCATTCTCATGGAATCGCAGTTCAAGAGTGCCTGCAAAGGCTTCAGCTTTTGGTGTGCTGTTGTATTTAAGGCCATTTGGTCCGTGAATGAGGAGGATATTTAGGTTGTTTTTCAACCAAAAAAATTACGAGAGGCACCATAAGTTATTACCACCAGGCTCATGGCTTCGCAAAAATCATTCCCAAATGTTATTGCAAAATACGTGAATCTGATCACGTATTTTATTGGTTAACCAGTTGGCTTTGGTTTTTAACCTAGGATCACCCATGTTCCTAGCTCGTCTCCGTAGTTAATTTGTTTGTTAAATTATCAGAAGCCTAATATCTTGAGGAAGTTCCTAGGGGTTGTGTTCCTTTACTGGAGTTTGGGTTGTATTATTTTCCTCGGTAAGTAAGATTTTTATGGTGACTTGTTCTATCCTTTCATCGACACCCCTGGCTGAGTTTAGCAGCTGGTTGAGGCTTTCTGAAGCCAGAATATCCCATGGAAGCTTGCCAGTTTGTACTACTCTTTACTTTAAGAGGTTCATCTATAAAGATTTCCTGATTAAAAAGTGCACCCGTTTGTGCTCGGAAGAGAGATCATCGAGTACCATTGTACGGATACTGTGGTGAAAATCTCGTGAGATTCCGAAGTCTAGGATGTCACAAGAAGCTCGGATATAGAGCGTTGGTTCACTTGGCATATGTAGTCTTACGTTTAGGCAGTGATGAATCTGTTGAACTCAGCCTCAGCTTGATGGCTTCTCACAGCACTCTAGGAATTATGATAGGCGTTGGAATCACCTATCATCAGTAGTGGGCCTTCCAGCTCGAAAAAAGAGCTTAGATCTTGATAGAAAGTCTTACTTCGAGGGCGGTTGTACAGTGATATGACTTAAAAATTCAAACTAGTTCGTTTTCATTTTAATTGCTGTCACCTCTACGCGTAGGTAGTGGTGGTGGTTTACATTTCTTCTCACAAGAATGGCCGTTCCACCTCCTCTTCCTTTCAGTCTATCATTTCTGTATAAGTAATCGTCAGGGAAGTGGAGACAGGTTCCCGGCTTCAAAAATGTTTTCTGGATGAGAATAATATCAAATTTATGGTCAATCGTAAACTGTCTAAACTCACCAGCCCTTTGTAGGGAGTTTGAATTCCACATGAGTATGGAAATGTGATTCATGGGGGAAGTCATTGGGTATACTCGTACTTAAACTTTGTGGCGCAAAGAAGCCCTGCACCATTGTGGCCATCATTTTATGCATCATCAGTTGTATCTGTGACTGCATTATGATGAAAAATTGCTCCATATTTAGTGGAATGAATGTGGTTTGGGGCTGGGCAGGAGTTGTACGGGTGTTCTGTTGGTGTTTGGTTTTGGGGAGTTCATACTGGGGTGTTGCTTGTTGTGGGCGGCAATTTGCGCAAAAGCTTTCCGGACATTTTTCGGGTTCTCGAGAAATCTTTCGCAGTTGGTGGGGTTTTGGTAATTTGCTTTATGCAGTATGTAAAGTGATGAAGGCCATCGCACTTTACACAGCGAACTTGAGCGTGGCAGTTGCTCGATGAGTGGCCGAATCATTAGCATTTATGACACATAGCCTGCCCGCTACGTGGTTTCATTGATTCGATTTGGCAGATGAGATGGCAGATAGATCTAATGTTGTAGATTTCAGTTTCTGCATTCGGTAGAAGACTTTTACCTGCTTAGAGGAGCAGGATTGAAGTTTTACATAAAAAATTTCAATAGAGTCGAAGCATTGCTGCTGGAAATTTACTTTAATTTCCTCCACCGATAATCCGTGGGGACCGGGAAAGATCACATTTAATTTTTTACCCTCAAAGAGGAAGTTTGCTCATTTATTAACTTGGTTATTTATCTGTAATTCGTGGAGGATTGGGGTATAATCTGGATATACGCGTTTGGCAGAGTCGTATTTTATATTCAACTACTTCATAAGCGCAGCCAGCTTTGTGCATTCCTCCGGTTCGCAAAGGATAACGGGGACAATTTTAGGGCATGTCTCATCGGGAACATCCCAGTGTTTTTGTGGTTTACTCTGTTTAGGAGTTGAGACCGATGTCGATGATGTGGGGAGGAAAACTTGTGAGGGTTTTTTGGTTACCGCTTCTAGAATTTAAATGGTCGGCTTTGGAGGTGGCAGAGCCGGATGATTTTGTGAATTTTCGTTTGAGTCCAAACTCTGTGGTTTCTTCCGTTCTGAGGGATGGTAATCCCATGGCTTTTATCTTTCAGGAGAATTTTAACCATTTTGATTTTGGTGATTTTAAACTATGCACTAGGAGCTTAGCCATAAGCTCGCTATTTTTCTGACGTTGCTCTTTCAACTCATTTTGAGTTTCTTTGAGCTGTTGATGTATTTGTCGCAACTCAGTGAGGATTTCCTCCAATTTCTTTTGGATTGCATTCACCTGATTGACTTGTTTAATCAGGAGCGTGATCTGTTGATCCTTTTCTTCCACTCCTTAGTGGAAGCATCAAAGGTTGGGTGCCAAGGTGACGAAATAATCCAAATGGTGTGGAAAGTTTCAGTTTCAAGTATTCCTAACAAATATTGAAATGACAAGAAATAATAAGTCAACGTCATTCATCTTCAGTTGTACTATTTTGAAAAATCAAATATGCCAATTGAGCAGAAAAACACTCACTCACATATAGTTGGAACGCATCCGTTCTTCTAGGTTCTCACCCTTTCTACTTATTTTAGTGACTTGGTAGAGTTTCAAATGTCCGTATAGGACTGCAGCGATGTTCTGCTGCCTCGGCAGAGGAAGATGACAATATCTGCCGAGAATGCGCTCGTCTGGAGATGCGTGAATGCGCTGGCAGGCTAGCATTGCGGTGTCGTGGAGCGGGTTCATTTCCCCAGCACGAGGACCCACTACAAAAAAATTTTCGCACTCATGAATTAGATGTTGCTCAAGAGGCGACCGAAGTCGCAAAAAGTGTAGATAACTACACCGAGGGAGATAGTACTTGTGTCGAGAACAAGAGGAACCTGAGAAGAAAGGCGGAGATGGGGTAACCTCGTCATTACCCGACGAAGCTCATGGCCCACAAATGAAAGAGGGGCAACCGGGTGGGAATGGAGCCCCTTCGCACCCACCCAACCGGAATAAATCCATATTTTGTTGCAGTGGCCAGGTATTCCTCTTCTGAGTGGAAAACTCATACAACTTGAATTGTATGAACTTTCCCATCAGAAGGGGAGCACCCCGGTGACCAATTTATGCCATAGAATTATACAACTCGATTGCATAACGCTATGCCATAAAGAGGCACTCTGCTTGGGCCACTCAACCCGCGATGTCACCTGAAGCGAAAAGGATTAATTAAGTACCCGGCGGCTGGCTCATGTTTTTAGGGGGCAGCCTGCCACCGTACTGGGTCCTATACCCGGTCAGAATGTTGGGAAAGGAAAGACCGATTTTCAAAAAATTTAGCAATTCATCCTTTCTTTATATTTTCGCAAAATTTAACTGGTTTATTTCACGCAAAGATATACGTATGTGCCCAAATAGGGAAAAAACATAGGTATATGTACAAACAAGATTTTATACATCTAACAAAATTAAAAAAAAAATATATGTATGTGAAAAAAATGTAACAAGAACTATGTACATGCCAAAAATAATGCAAAAAAATTATGTATGTATAAAAGAAAATGTAGAAAAAATATATGTATGTGACAAAGTGCAAAAAAATTATGTAGATATAAAAAAATGTAAAAAATGTAGATATAAAATAATGTAAAAAATGTAAAAAAAATATATGTAGGTGACAAAGTGCAAAAAAAATTATGCAGATATAAAAAAATGTAAAAAATGTAAAAAAATATATATGTATATGACAAAAGTAAAGGTACTCACCCAAACATCCTCGTCGGGCGCCCGCTGGTGATGTGGGTGGTCCTGTAATGCAACTTGACTGCCGTTAAATCTACTTCTAACGTTATTATGCTTCGACGAATACTGAGATTCCAATAAGAAAAATGTCAACCAAAATTATCGGAGATTAATGACAAACAGCTGTTCTTTGGTCGTTGCTGCCCTTGCTAACTTCCATCCATAGGAATAGTTGGCGAAATAGTGACTCTCCTACTCCTTTGAAGACACCGATATTTTGGGCATATAATGGAGCTTCGATGTATAGCGGCAAATCGATAGAAACAATGCGATTGGCTCCTAGTTCTACCAAATGATTTAGGGGCACCGTGTATTAGAATATTTTAATGTCACTACGTCTGCCTCTTTGTATCGTTCTTCCTTCAATTGTTGAAATTTACGTACTGTTAATAAGCGCTTGCTTTCGGCAATAACAATAATTTGAGCAACGTGACGTTCCCAAGCACTTCATACTTGCGACGGCCCTAAGAAGAGAGTTCGGAATGCGAGACTTCACAGTTCTGCCCACTAGAATCCAGCCCAAACTTTAATTTAAAATTTACCACGAAACGACACGGAACAAATCTATAAATGAACCAAACTGCCTTCTATCTAGCCTTTTCGAGGGGTTTTAGTCAAAAGCATTGTCTTTCGCTCAGCTGGATGGTATTTTGCTTTTACACGAATCCCGATTAGACATTCAACTGTTTCTTTGGGTCCCACTCCACATCCGATTCCGAACTTAGCTAAAAGGCTAAACCAAAATTCGCGTTCACCATCCATCCTTGGGATGCTCATAGATTTTCACAGCTCCACACAATTCAGTTCAAAGCTACACCTTGCCGTTATTTTGGTTTTGTTTAACTCCACGATATATACGCTCTAAATTTCAAGTTCAACAAGGAAGGGGAACATCAAAATTGACGCGCACACTTTTACTCCTCCCTTTTCGATTAGTTTTCATGAGTTGATTGATTTTATGTCCATTCAATAATATTGTTCCTTTTTCCGATGGTTTATTTCGGCATAACAGAAGAGACACGTAGAAAATTTGGCTCGAAAATTATTTTGTGTATTTTTTCTTACTAGTCCGAATTTGGTTTAATGAACCGAGCTAATTAATTTGGGTAGCCTTATTACAATATTAGGTTGTTGCCATTTTCATGCGAATGGATTGACCTGTTGGTATGGCGTATCCTGCCTGTTGTGGCACATATAGTGGTGTTAGACCTGGTTGGCCTTGTCCTGCCGGGGGTGACTGCGAGCCCGGAGGAGGCTGCTGATGCAAGATAGCCGCTGAAGGATTCTGTTGTTGTGAGATATGATATGGCTGTGGTTGTTGGTCTGGAGGTGATTGGGATGGAATGTATGAAGCTTGCGGCGATGGTGACTGTGTTGGCTGCATTTATTCAGATTTGATTATGACTTCGATCGAACTGAACATCATACTTCGTATCCGCGCACACACTTCTCCGGCAGCACGGGGTAAATGTCAATTACACACGAGTGAAGAAAGTGTCGCTAAACCGTATGGGATATCGTAATAAGCGTACTAACAACACACATATGTTTTTCCTTATCAATGCAGATGTAACAATGGTTTTGCCAAAAAAGTCCCTTCGAATTTTGGCTTCTTACCAACTGTCACTAACTATTTCGCGATATACCGATCCCTGTTTTCGTCGAAAGTCCACTGAGTTTACCTGGCGGGTAACCTCAAAAATTTTTGTACTTCGTATCACTTTTGGAAATCACGTTTTGAGTGGCAGGCCTCTTGAAAACGGGATAACAGCTTCCTGTTACTGGCGGATTAGATTCGTTGATAGAATAGGCGAGAATATAGGTATATTGGTAAAATGTTGCTTTCGACGTTTCGCTTAGTAATTAACGTGTAACACGCCTTATAATAAAAAGGCAGGACTTACAAAAGAAAACTTGATTGAAAACGAGATTAGCTCGTAGTGACTTTTAACTTAACTCCTATGTTTACGTCAACACATGGTTGTTACACGCTAGAATATATCGCCCGCAAATATAATGGGCTCTCCTCGCCCGTCTTTTTTTTCACGTCAACCCTGGTTATGCGCGCAGACACAGCAGTTGGTGAATTATTCGCTCGACTTTTTGTCTGCTTTTCCCCGAGATCCAAATAACCCCTCCACGGTCGCACTTATCTCAATGCAGAAATCATATAATGCACAAGTTGTTCGCAAGCCTTGCCACGAATGCTGTCAGAGAACCTTTTACAAAGGATCTAGTATGCGGACTGATCTACGCTTTCAACTAATTAGAATTTTGGCCTTGCAAGACAGGAAGCTCCAAGTCGCGTTTCGCGAGGAATTCCGCGAATCGTTCACTGCCAAAACAAATAAACCAAATTGAAACCAAGAAACCGGTCGAAATGGTCGGGTGGGTCGGAGTTGATGCTCAAGTCCTTTGGCCTTTCAATGGAACCACGGAAGCGCGGAATATGCGGATTGCGTGTAGTCACGTAGGTCAGATCACCTCTCTCGCGGTGAGGGTTCAAAACTGTCGACCGCCAGGGAAGAACTGAAATGTAGAAGACCGTAAAGCAGCGAGTAACTTCACCACCAGCCAAACTACCGTTGGGGCTGTGGGCGCGGGTGTTGGCTAGCTCCCACACTATATGCGTGCACGTCCGTTCGCGATGCGAACCGTCCTGTGGAAAACCCAACCTCAATTGGAATCGTCTTGGAAACACTTTCGCCAAGCAGTGGAACGGCCGATCTACCTCTTAGTATATCGCGAGCTGAACTCCCATGTGCGCAATTCCGTCCTGTACCGTATCCTCAGCAGAATTCATTACATCAGCAAAGGGGTCAAAGTTTTGCAAATCCTCGATGGACATGCGCTAAACAAATTAAACACAGGCAAGAAATAAAACTGCTAATCAAATATCGGGCACAAATTCCCAAACGGGTGCTACCTGTTTTCTGCACTTCAAGAAAAATCTTTCTTCTCACTCCTCCGTCCAATGGCAACTGCTGTCAAAAATATTCAATCGTCCCAGATCAATCTCAAATCATACCAGTTCGATCGCAAATTGTTCCAGTTCAATCTGAAATTGTTCCAGTTCAATCTGCAATCGTACCAGTTCGATCGTTTAGTTGATCTGGGACATTTTATGCCTGAATTTTCTTTAACCCTTAACTGCTCGATTACTACATTATCCTTCTTCCTTCTCACTGTTTTGTGGCACATTCACTTGCGCTATTACGTTTTTTATGTTCGCACTGATGCACAGCATTCACTTTTTTTTTCTTTGTCTCACTTTCCGTCAAAACTATCATTTGATCGTCCGCTTCGTTGATATCCAGTTATGATAATTATTTGGGCATAGCCACACCAAACCCGACGTAAGATGGGAAGCCATATGGCAGCAGCGCTCGCTACCCCATACATGACCACATGTAGGCCGACTTTGCTGGGTAGTTTACATGGGGTTATCTGAAGAATTGTGGAGGTGTCAATGAAAACTCGAGGAATTTGTTTATTTCTCAAAGTTTAGCTATCAGTAAAAAGTGCAAAATAAGTGCTTTATTCGGACAGTGCAAGGTGAATTTTAAGCATGCATGGAGTGCGTTTCGCACGTTTTGATGCGGCAAATAGTATAAATTACGCCACATAAGCATTTGCTTATGCCGCAGTTGGCTGACAGATCAAGGAAGCTTGTCCAAAGTAGGTCGACTGCTAAGTATGTAATTTGGTGCCATATGAGTTCCTATCTTACGTAAGTTTTGAGTCAAACCCATAAATTGAATGTGAAACTTTTTAATTGGGCCAGCTTTGAAGATTAAAGCTTCCATAATTTCCAAAAAGGCAGTTGTGATACAGCTCGTTGTACTTCAATGTTATTGATTTCCAACTTAAATCTATAAACTTTTATAGAGACTTCAAATGGGCGAGTATACTTCTCACATTAATCAAACCCGACGGCTAAGAAACGATTAATCTAACTCTTCAAATTAATCATTTTCTCAACAATAAGTTCTATTCCTGGAGTACAATCAACGATAAAATATCTACAACTGCTTTTGTCGTTCAAACAGGGCAGAAGAAAAAGGCTAGATATTATACGAATTTTCCATACTCTTGTGCGAATTGAACGTGGCCTGACTATTTTTTTCGTTAAATGTAACCCTGTTCTGAATACTTCTCCACAAAAGGCATTCTCTCGTTATGGTAAATATATGGTAATTTCCGCGGTGAATTCTTAAAAGTTAACTTCCAAATTACTTCAACCTATAACCTTATTTGCTTCTACATCTCAAAGGATATTTCAGTTATTACTTCTCCTTCAAATGTCCCAAGACACAATATGTCAAGCCCGAAAAATCGTATAATTCCGCAATCATTAATACATTTATAATCGCACGTCCACCCCCCGAAATTACCTTGCGAACAACACGAGTAATGGCTGGAATGTTAACACGAAATGTAGGAATTATTTATCGAGCTATTTTTGTTTTGGAATTATTCAAAAGATAATAATTTTTCCCCGGTAAGGGTGCAGGTGAGACGAGTGTATGTGAATACGCAGTGAGTGTAGGAGCTGCTGCTTGAACGTCAATCCCAATGAATGTTGCATGACTGAGCAAATCACGCGTTTGCTAATTACTGATGTAATTAAAACATTAAGTTGAATGTTGTGTAAATCTTGTTGTTAGGAAGTTATTAATATAGTTGTCTTGGGCTCTGAATGTTGAATTTCTTATGCAAACAATATCGTGTGCTGCACGTAAATGGTCTCTTTCTCTTATTAAACTGTTTATGTAGAGTTTCCGTTCCACGATAAAAAAAACGTCTAGCTTTCATTGTGTAGCTTTATGTGTTAGACCGATATAAAATCGGATTTCATCTAGAAAACCCAGAAATAACAAATGAAAACCACCACAAATGCTTGGAATCTCAGTCCCTCATTCCTGATTAACTTAATCCAAATATCAAATCAGACTTGATAGCTAACGAAATGAATTACACTGTGATATTTCGGTGAAATATTTGACGTTCGCAGAATACTAATTTCTCACTTTCATCGCTTCAATTTCCATTCAATGTTCAACAACAAGAATCATGTCTAAAACATTTAACGCTTTCAGAGCATCCCATCACAGCGAACGAGAATCATCCTTGCCACCGTCATCAGCGCTTCGTCCTCGGCCTCATCTCATCTTCATCAACTTCTGCTCATCATTGGAATGCCTGGAAATTTTTGGCGGCCATGAATATGCAAAATCTTAATAGAATCCCTGAACAGGCTTGAAGGAAGAAGGAAGACGATAAATAGGAACACGTAACGAGGAATTACGAAATCCCTTAATATGAAAGTATGCTCGGGTTCTGGTGACGCGTTCCGAGTGATTCAAGCTTAGTCGCCTTGAAGCCTAGGCAGGATTATGTCAAGGTTCCGTGCCAAAGACACAAAGTGCTGGCGTTAAATCAATCTGATAAGAAGTGTATAATTGCGTCTAGGGAATAATTTCGAGTCGAAGGGATGTTTTATTGAAAATTAGGGGCTTATAAGTGTAATAAGTATTGTATACACTCGAGGAAAGGCAATTCGAATTTGGGGAGTTTTGATTAAACACGAAAGACGTTTAGCCCTTTTGATTAAGACGAATGGGTTGGGCGAGCTATCAAGGGGTTGTAAATTAGAAACCGTTTGAATTCCCTCGCGGTCGCTGTTTACCTTTCCTAAATACTTTCATTAGGTAGATCGGTACCTTGATATCGATGAAATAATATTGTAGCGAGTTTAACGCTTCACCAACTTTCTGCGAATGAAAGCAAGTCCCTTCAAATTTTATGTATCCGTGCATCATCATAACATATCCTGAACACGCCATTAAAAGTTCTCCTGTCCTACTTAAAAGTCGCTTCGGAAACCTTAAAATAGCATTCCCTATCTCGGAGCCATCAAGAACACCTCAGCATGCGTTTTATGGCCTTTTCTACAATAATATCAGACAGCTAACAACATATTCCTATCGTAATAATTGCCATCATAAAAACCTCTTTAACATTTTATCTTGCATCCATCCATCCATCCGCACACCTCGTTCGTTTCCGTTCAGCATCATCACCATCTAACCTTCCTCCTGGCTACATTATCATCAACGTCATCATCAGCAACATTGTTATTTGAATGATTTTGACTTAACGTTCATCTAATATTAATCAAACACCCGAAAGTTTACACAACATTAAAACTTTTCTGTTCAATGCCAGTGTACCCTCTGAATCTTCAGGAAATGTTTATTTATAAATTTCGTGGAATGAGTGGGTTTCTATGTAATTTCTACCTGAAAGTATCTTCCAAATTTCCAACGAAATTTACCCTTCTGAAAATATTACTATATATTTGCGGAATTTAGCTTTAATTCGATTCTAGAAAAGATAGGTATCATAAAACCATATTTTTCCAAAGGTTCTAACAGTTTTAAATTGTTGCTTATCCATTTCAGTCCGAATACCAAGGATATGGCTTTAACATTAGTCATATACATATGTATGTATGTATGTACATACATATGTATATGCGTATGGGATATTATCTGTGTAGTTTGTTTGATATAGCGCTACAGCCTCTTTCGAGCCTATGCTTAGAGATACATGGTTAGAGTATCTCATTACAGTGATAGAATGTATCGGCACTCCAGAAGCTAAAATGGTCAGTACCACGCTCTGGCACCCAGTAGTGGGCTTTTTCACACGGGAATGGCACTCACCCATATTAAAACACGTTTCGCGCTTACGCCCTAATGTTTACACGTTGCAGAGTTCACCCAAGCTAATTTTGTATACGATACACATCTTGCGAGTGTATGTGTAAAAAGGATCATTCGATCGTTAAACATCGTGTGGACAACCTGAGAGCGAAGACAGAGAGATAAGCGATTGAGAATTGATGTTTTAGCCTTGAATTGTGCACGAGGTAATAAAAACTGGAATGAAAAATGTATTTTATGATTGTTTAAGTTTGTCGATTCAAACTTCTATTGGATTTATATGGATCCTCCGTGTTTTTCCGCTTTCTGAAAAATATATTCCAAATTTGAATACAGTCGAGCCCACTTAAGTGCAACACGCTTAAACGCAAATTCTATTTAAATGCACGCGTTTGCTAAGCCACATGCCTTTTTCTCAGAATTCGTTCTAGAATTCGACTCATAATTGCAACACGTTTAAATGCAAAATACTTACATATAAGCGCAAAAGAAATTTTAGGAGGATTAAGGGCACGTCGTGTGTTTATGTAGATACGGTTAAATGCACATTCAAGTTAGTTTGTTACACGTGCATGTATTTTTGTTTATTGACTGATTTTTCGTTGCATTTTTGGTTTCTGCTAGTTCTTTCCTTTTTTGGTGACAATTTCGCATCGCATTTACATATTCAAATCCATAACTTGGTGATGAATAGTCGCATCAGTGTGGTTCGTGTTTGCACAGGTGTCTTTTCAGTGATTTATTATTAAAGTTTACTAGCCTAGTGAATTTCCTCACTTTTTGTGATACATATCTACGTTATTTACATAAGTGCATCAAAGAGCTTAAATGGGTATAAATGCATTTTGTTCAATTTAATTTGGGTGAAATCAATTCTTTAAAAAAATTTCAGATCGTCAAAAAGTTAATAAAAAAAAAATAATCTGACTTTCAAGCAAAAAACAGAAATTCTTCGAAGTTTAAATGAAGGGAAATTAAGGAAGGAATTGTGTTGTATGTATGGTTGCCACCCATCCACTATATCCAGAATAGTGAAAGAAAAAGAACACTATCAGCAGCTTGAAATCGAGAATGGTAACCTCCAAAGGAAGCGACTACGAAAAGGAACGCATGATCAAGTGGACAAAGCACTTAGCAAGTGGTTTCAACAAATGAATGCCAGCAACGCAATCATTACTGGCCCAATGTTAAGAGAAAATGCCATTAAATTTGCTCAAATGCTTAACGTTGATGGTTTCGAAGCCACCTCTGGATGGCTTCATAGATGGAAAGTCCGTGAAAATGTTTCCTTTCACAAAACGAGCGGTGAAGTAGCTGAAGCTGACCGTCAAGCCGGTAATAATTGGCTGGTGAATGTTTGGCCCTTCCTAAACTCGGAATATGAAAGCAGCTGCATTTATAACGCGAATGAATCAGCTTTATACTATAAAGCACTTCCTCGAGGTACAATGGCATATCGGAACGACAATGTCCATGGGATGAAAATTCGTAAGCAGAGACTTACGTTGCTTTTTATGTGCAATGCCGATGGATCGGACAAATATATATTTGCAATTGAAAATGCAAAAAAACTTCACGCCTTTAGAGGTAAGAAAGTCCCAGTACCCTATTATAATTCGAAGAAAGCTTGGATGAATCAAGACATTGGGAATCAAATTTTTTTTGACCTAAATGAAGATTTCAAACAAAAAAATAAAAAGATTTTGCTCATAGTGGACAACGCAAGCTGCCACAAGTTAAACACAACATTAAGCAACGTGAATATCGTTTTTTTGCCTCCAAACACAACCAGCTTGATTCAGCCACTGGACCAGGGAATAATAAAGTGTTTTAAGACATATCACCGTACACATTTTGTACGAAAGCAGCTTTTAGCTTTAGAAAATGGACTTTCGTTGCAAGATTTTTCAAGAACAATTTCTGTTCTAGAAGCTTTAAAACTTACAAAAATGTGTTGGTGGTTAGTTGCTCCCACCACAATACAAAACTGTTTCAAAAAGGCAGGGTTCGTCAATCTGAACAATGGAAGCCTTTTAGATCTTGATATGAAGCTTTTTCACGAAGAAGTCATCGATTTACCGATTCCAGAAGATGAATTCACAGAATACCTTTTATGCGATACAAATATTGAGTGCTATGGGGAATTGACACATGAAGAAATAGTAGCAGAAGTGACGGAAAGCAACAATGAAATAGCTGAAAGTGATAGTGAAGAGGATGAATGTCCAGAAACTGAAAATACAAACATAAGGCCTTCATATAGCGAAGCTGTATCTGCACTTTGTGTGCTCCAAAAGTATTTTCATGATTATGAAAATATTCATCTTGAGCCGATTGAGGAAGCAATTTTAAAGTGTTCAACCAAAATATGTTTTCAACAAACAAAGATTACTAAGTTTCTGAAATGATATAATTTTTCGTTTTGTTTGTATGAATAATTTACACTGTTTTTTCTTAAATCATTGACTGAATTTTGCATTACGTTTTTTTGTCCTTAATAAAAGCTATTGATTAATTCTTAAACGATTTTTTTTGCAATGCCAGTCTTAGCTGATAAACGCAATAATTGTGCAACTATATGAAGTACGGTTAGTTGCACAATATTGCATATATCCGAGTTCGGGTTAAATGCACAGCTCGGTTAAATGCAAACGATTTTCAAGCCACCATTGATTGCATTTAAGCGGGCTCCACTGTATCTTTTTTAGTCGCATATTTTTCTTGATGTGTTGTAAACTTGCTTATTCTAATGTGATTCTATGAAGGTTATGCGTACTGTTAATTTTCTATGGATTTACAATACGCAATTTAACTTTATTGAAATCGTGATATTCGTCGTGTTGTTTCCTGAAATTGAACATGGCCTCCGCTTTTATATGTAAATATTTTAAATAACGCGTAGCTTCTCGCGTCCACGCATCCATTTTTGCACACAAATTAAAGAAAGGCAATCGTTTCATGACGACTACCTTCTTCACCGAATGTTCAATTCGGATTGATTACCGTCGTTTATATAAAATTTCCCCCACCAAATGACCAACAAAATGCATTTGAGTATGTGCGTTACGCTCGTTCACCCTAAAGAATTTTGGCGAGTTTTTACCATCAGGTTTCCTCAATGCCTCTCACTCTTCTTGCCCATTTAACCTGTTTAACGCTCGCTTTTCACGCTGCGTCTGAAAAAACACAATCGCGATATGTACTTGTTTTAAACCATGTCTTAACACTGGAGTACATGCGCCTCATTTTTTTCACGAGTGCACGCGTGGCCTACTATGGTGCTGCCAGTTATTTTTCAGTTAACGTAGGAATGGAATTATAGTATGTAGAAATAATAAATATAATAATATATAATAAATATAATAATTATATTATAATATATATAATAATATATTATAGTATGTAGAAATAATATACTATACCTTTCTTATGTAACTATAAGGAAACAACAATTAGAAGCAATCTAATGGAACTATTGGAAAGAAAATTTAACAAAAATGGGAATTCTGAGGTTCATGACAAAATAAGATATTTCTACTAAAACTATATGGCTTATTTTGTATAGTCGTAGCATTCAAGATATTCTACTGCCTGGTGGTCGGGGCAAATCCATCTGCACAATTTTTTCGTCGAACGATTTCGGGCTCTTGAGCAAAATGCGCATCGACCATCCCGCCCCATCTTCGGCGTCATATCGTGCTGTGTATCTTAAGGTTTACCTATGAGGAATTCGATTCTAGATTTCAGGTGTCGAGGAAGTGTTCCTACAGTTGTCCGGCGAATCAAAAGGGTTTTATCAAATTGAAGGACAATTCTTGTAAAAAGGTACGCCCGACAATTGTTTCTGGATTTACGTACCTGTGGTTGATTACCAACGCATTGATCACGGCAATGTTCGTTAGATTAACAAGTTGGGTAAACAGACCTACAGTCATGTCAGATGGATTTTGTACCCAACGTGCGAAATGCAATCACCAGCAACGAATAGCGGCAAGAAACTTTTCAAAGAGATGTGCACGTTTATAAGAAAAACCGTTGCATCTGTACTTTCAACGGTCGTCATTTTGTTGCAAGCTAACAAAAATGATTCAAATCATGAACTCCCAAAAAATGTAATTATTGATCTTATTTGAAAATTTCAAGAAGATCAAATCAAAACTGCCGTGTCAGATTCAATGGTGAGTCCGTAAGATACCAAAATCGTGTGTTAATTTTGTTGTATTTGGAGAAATTTCAAATATGATTCCGTGAATATGATTGAATTTTCATCAAACTTGCAGAGTATTAGGACCTTATGTAAAACTACTAAAATATTGGTGTCATTCCCCTATACGGGGAGAAACTTTAAAGAGGGCATCACTTTGCACCTATATACAAAATTTTATGTTTGTAGCTTATACGGTTTGCGAGCAAAAGTGCTGTGACATACGAACGGACGGATGGACAGACAGGCGCAATTTTAGTAGGGTTTTGTTAAATTATTTTACTTCACTCACTCTGCCCACTGGACTGGCTCATTTCGATTTCTCAAGTGAAGCATAAAACCCATTGCACCAGTTAAGTGAGGTAAGCCTACTTGTAGTGAATAGTTAATTTCAAAGTCCGTAAGGCACTGCAGCGATGGTCTGCTGCCTCGGCAGAGGAAGATGTAAATATTCGCCAAGAATGCCCTTGTCTGGGGACGCGTGAAGGCGCTTGCAGGCTAGCATTGCGGTGTCGTGGGGCGGGTTCATTCCCCCAGCACAAGGACCCACTACAAAAGAATTTCGCATTCACGAATTTCTGGGGTCTCAAAAAGAAAGGCGACCGAAGTCGAAAGATTGTAGGTAACTACAACGAGAGGAAATGACATATTCAGAGAACAAGTGGAACAAGTAAAAATGGGCGGACCGACGAGGCTCATGGCCAACAAATAAGAGTGGGAGAACCGGGTAGTGATGGTGCCCCCTCGCACCCGCCCAACCGGATCAAAATCCATAAATGTTGCAGTGGCCAGGTATTTATCTTCTGAGTGAAAAACTCATACAACATAACTTGTATGAGCCTTCCCATCAGAAGAGGATTATCCCGTTGACCAATTTATGCCATAGAGTTATGCAATTCGATCACATAACTCTATGCCATAAAAGGCACATTGCTCGGGCCACTCAACCCGCGATATTACCTGAAACAAAACTGAGGTTAATATGTGCCCGGCGGCTGGCTCATGTTTGGTAGTGATAGTCGGCCACCATACCGGGTCCTATACCCGGTCAGATCCAACGGAATGGAAAGACCGAGATGTTCGTTTAATTCATCATTTCTTTATTAAATAGTCATTTTTCATCAATATTTCTTAAGGCACTTTTGTGTTGATTCAATATAAATTTATAGTTACGTATCTCCTGTTTTAAATAAATAAATTAATACAAATAGGAAAAAGACAGTAATAAGTTATTTCGATTAATAATTTAAATACAAATAGGAAAAAGACAATAATAAGTTATTTCGATTAATAATTTAAATACATGATAGGAAAAAGACAATAATAAGCTATTTTGATTAATAATTTAAACACATAATAGTACAAAAATGGAAGTTTGTTCCCCCCTACTTATTTTTCCTCACTTGAGATATAGCAATGTTCTCCTCGACAAAAAAAAAATTCCCCTAATAGAAAGATTGAAAACATTGTCAAACTAACACGAATTAATACAATTATTTATCACGTTTCGACCATAGAATACCATGCATGGTTTTCGATTAAAAGCTTATAAAACCAAAAAAATCAACGCATCACATGACTAGTATATGATTAACCGTTTGACAAGGATTATGTAATCAAACCTGAAAACTAGGAATATATTAAAACAAGTTGAGTAAGCAGGAGGGTGCTCCTACCAGAAGGTCTTTGTAAACATTCTAGGGTTAGAAACAAGTTTTCTAATGGCGTGAATCGATAACTTGAATTATTCATCCAATACTTAGATATGAAATCGTTCAAATTTATACAAAAGATGCACAGTTTCTTTCATAAGCATAGTGCAGCCGCCATTTTAATCTAGCTTAAATGATTTTTCTGAATGCTCGGCCGATTGAACATGTTCAAGTTAAACACTATTCCTTAAATTTTCATGAAAATTGAAAGAAAATAAAAGTGCCTAAGTCAATTTTAAATATATAGGGTTTTCCAATAAGAGGTGTTATTTTGAATAGATCTTGTGATTTAACACCTTGCGACTTCTTCCTTTGGAGCCACGTGATAGAGAAGGCCTATGCCAAAAGCCCAGCGTCGATTCAAGATCTCAAAGATGAAATTCGTGAGGCGATTGAGGACATAGGGTAACCACTTTGCGATTTGGTTATGGAAAATTTCATGAAGAGGATATGGTCCTGTAAGCGTGTCGTAGAGGTTATTTGCTCAATGTTAGTTATTGCAATTAACGGCATATCTTCTTCTTTACAATGAAATAAACATTCGATCATTTGTATTAAAAGTGGCATTTTTCTTTTAATATCAAAATAACACCTCTTATTGGAAAACCCTATATCAACCATAAACACGTGTTATTGTTGGTGTATTTCCATATAATTGAAATGGCTATAACTCACTGATTATGATTCGATCTCAATTAAATTTTGTGAACGTATTTATCTTATGTTAGTCTATATAATTGCGAAATTTCAAGAAGTTTAAAGGTACCGTTTTGATTTTATGGGCAAAAATGTAAAATCTACAAATCATACTATTATTAACAAAGTTGAGCGAATTTCGATTTCTAAGGTATTTGTTGCCCTTGTGCTCATAAAGGTCCACGTTCGTGATAATTTTCAGATTTTTCGGCTGCAAGGTGTCCAATCGCGAGGGGGGGGGGGGGACACAAATTTTGGGTACATTTTGCCTTCCCCTGGACCCCCTAATTCATAAAATGATTTTTTTATTTCAGATTCTAAAAGTTCTAATCAAGACCTTTCATTTGATATCCCACTCGACTACCTTTGATGAAAAAAAATTCTTAAGGGCCAATTCGTTATTAGGCGGGAACCCCCTTAAACATTTTTTTAATTTTTCTTAAGGCCTTAACTTTTGAGAAACCATCATTTTTGACCTTCTCACAAAGTTTGAGCATTCTAGCTTCTATAGTTTCTGAGGAAATCAGCTGTGACGCACGGACAGACGGACAGACGGACAGACGGACGGACGGACAGACGGGCGGACAGACGGACCGACAGGTCGCGAAACTAGTAGGTCTTTGTAAAAAAATTTTTTACAAAGACCTAAAAAAGGTAACGAGAATTTAAGTATTTCAATAAACTCAAGTACAAAACAAATTTAATCTTTCCTTTCCTTCCTACAGGGGGTACAAGTTCTTCTCCAACAAATTGGATGGAGATTGGTGAATACTCTGCGCCACCAAAATGCGAGTTTTTGAGCGTATTGGCAAACGGCCGGAGCACGAATTGTGCCCGATCAATTATAATACAAATGTGTCATCTTATAAGTAAGAATCTGCATCTTATCGGGATCCGGCCCAATATTATCATTCACAATGCTATAGTGAGTTGGAGTTACAGTACCTTGGTGAACTGATTGAGATACTAAGAAGAAATCATATCTCTCCAGTAAAGTGATAGTATCATCTGTCCCTGGAGGCGGATTATTTTGATATAGGAAATCTCGAGTATTAATACGCTTGGAAACGATTACAAAAACAAATTCGGGGCCTTCCGCTACTCCCGCTTGGGTATAAATTTCCGTGAGACGTTCCCGGATTGTATCATTTTTACTCGACGCTTTTAATTCTAAGGTTATGTGACTTAAACTTCATACGGGATTCTAATAAGTCACGGAAACGAACATGCATGCAAAAGCTAATATAAATTTTCGGTTACTTGAAATAATGCACTGATTACTGGTGTACGTTGCCGGTGGAGCGTTCACACGGCATTGAGGTGAGAACTCCTATTAGCAGTAGCCGCTTTGACTCCAACATTCTGTATGGACGATGATTTTCCGGTTGTGAGTGCCGGACGATTTAACAAACAGCGCACACCCTATGACAGCGACATCTTCCACGATAGGAACTCTCAAGTTGTCTGCGGCCGAGTTGCGTAAAACGCTCCTTTTCTCCCGAGATTTTGGATTTGCTGGTGACTAGGCAATCCGGCCTTGCCCCATGAGCCAGAGAACTCCACGACCAACTGTCCTCTCGCGATGGCGCTCACAAGCGCTCGCCACTGAATCTGGGCTTCTTTTTAGGGTGGTTCTCGTTCTCTTCTCAAGACACTTTCCCGCACATTCAGGACAGGCAATTATTCCCTGCCGTTTTATGACAAGTCATTGATAACAAATTCGAATCACTTAATTTTGCTTATCGGAAAACTGAACACCACTCCGTTTCTAGACACTTTGTCCAACCACTCAAAACTTATCATTCTATCTCTAACATCTATCGGCAACCACACTGACATTTCGTCACTCTCGCCAACCTTCTCAATACGTTGAGGAACATCGCAACACTTCACACCTATCTTTACGATGCAAGCCTCAAGGTAGGTTGCATACGATATTTTTTTTAATATGTGTGGGTGTGCACAATTAATAAATAAAAATGACAATTTTGTGCGAATAAACAGAATTGCTTCTTGGTGGTTGTTTATGTTTTTAACTAATATTATCATCATGCGGTTTTAATTGATAAATTTGAATTCATTTCCAATGTAAAGAAACAATAATGGATAATGCGTAATAATATATCGTAGTTTTTCTTTGATATCACGTTGATTTGAAAAAAAATCGGTGTGCAAGGTATTTATTAGTTCTGGGTTATTTTAAAAATAAACATTAGATATTTAAAAAAAAAATCTAAGCTGAATAATCATTAATGTCTACTTGTCGCCGCCTATAGCAATATGCGTTTAATCGAACTGTCTTCCTTTTTCTAATAAGAATTTCAATTTTCTTGATCACCATGCTGTAGAGGTGACGGAGATAGGAAAATTTTAGAGCAGTTTGATAAGGTAACTGCTCTATTACTACATACTAGAGATTCTGACTAAAACTTTCTGCATAAAATTCCACAACAAAATATTACACAGCACCTCTCGCTAACTTTTTCGTCATCGTTCCGCGATTGCAGCGTGTCTTGCGCACTTGGAACATTTATACAATCGCAGCGCATAGTTTTGAGGTGAAAGGAGTGCATACTCAGTAGACAATTGGTGATGGAATGAAGTGTGGAACAAAGTTGGTAAACGAGTCTTCGAATGGTATTGGATTATTCTGGTGCGGTGACTTCGAACAAAACTCGGGAGCCTCTAGTTTCTTAATTGTAGATAGGAGTAGGAGATTTTTCGAATCTCCGGACAACAGCCACCCGAGGATGTTTTACGAATATGTATGATGCCAAATGGTAGCCGTGCAACATATAGAAGAGGATGTGGTTCAACTTATCAAGGACTTAATAGCGACGAAACCAGCAACTTCAATGCAGCGCTAAGTTTACTCGATTCCGATACTAAAGTAAATCAGCAAAACCTTTTTTAAAATTCGTATTCACTGAACTTAAACAAATAAGGGACATAGTACAGCGAAGTTTCTATATCGGCAATATGAACAGTTGAGTTAATTTGGACAACAACTACAACAATATTTGCAACAGCAACACTTGGGTGTGTATGGTTTTGGTCGACAATAGCATGAAATGTCGCACCTTTACACAAGCTCGTAATAGAGCAATTGTCAATGGTGTCGATGCAGATAAGGAACACCAAATCCGAGTAATTGCCATGCCCCACGACGGGCAAACGTCGCATAATTCGCTAGCACTCAGAGGTTTATTCCTACCTCCGGAACGTCGTCCCTCCCCCTTCCATATGATTACCAAAATTTAAACAAATATTCTAATAACACATTTTGAATCAATCGTCGCTGTGTTAAATCCTATAGTCAGTTTTCTTAGTTTCATTTTCTTTTAAATTGGAAAATTTTCTTTCATTAACGCAATTTTTAAACATATTTTCACCACAAACGTTGAATTTCGCCCAGCATGTAAATAATTCACCCGCGAGAGCGATAGAAATTAAGGACCAGCATAAACATGAATAAAAATCATTGATAAAAAATTGTAAAAAGTCACAAAATTTTAAAGTAGCAATTTCTCGTGAATTGCACCAGCTTTGCTGAGTGGGTAGCAATCACACATGATCAAATTGATAACGTTGGTTCCCTCGCAAATATTATTGGAAAGGCGGAATAATTTAAACTTGCGAAACATTATTTTGCGTGCAAGACTTAGCTTTTAATTCAGCATTAAATTATGTTGGGGCTTTTCTCGATGGCAATCATATGAATTTTCCTTTTTAGCTTGGAGCGTTACATTTTTAAAATCAAATTTATTGTATCATTCCATGCATTTTTTCAATAATAATTATAATAATTTGAAAAATTGATTCTTTTATCTTCGTCTTCACCATATTTAATCTTTATCGTGAGCATTCTTTTACTTTTTACATTTGCTTTTAATTCAATTAAATTTAAACAATTTAATCTGCATCGAAAGTGTAAACCAGTATCGTCAATTTCTATAGCAGTGGTCTAGGGACCCAAAATTGTTTTGTAATTTTCGGTAATCAAATTTTTAGTACTAATAGTTCTGGTTATACTCATCGTAAATATGAAACACAAATTAATTTTATGTAGACATATGCAAGCCTGTAATTGCATACAAATTTTTAAACAATAATTAAGAATAAAACAAGTCGAGTAAGCAGGAGAGTGCTCCTACCAGAAGGTCTTTGTAAACACCCTAGGGTTAGAAACAAGTTTTCGAATGGCGTGAATCGATAGTTCCAGGCTAGGTTCTCAGATTGACATTGAAACTCACTTATTCACTACAAATGGGCCCCACGTTGGGCGCCATTTGTAGCGAATATGAGTTTTCAATAAAGTCCGTGAAGGACTGCAGCGATGTTCTGCTGCCTCGGCAGAGGAAGGTGTCGGTTTCTGCCGAGAATGCCTTCGTCCGGAGACGCGTAAATGCGCTGGCAGGCTAGCGTTGCGGTGTCGTGGGGCGGGTTCGTTTCGCCGGCACGAGGACTCACTACAAAGCAATTTCGCATTCACGAATTTGTCGATATCTCACAATGCGACTGAAGTCGCAAAAACTGTAGATAACCTCACCGAAGGAGATTGGCTTGTTACTAGAACAAGTGAAACCTGAGAAGAAAGGCGAACTTGGGGTTGACCTCGTCATTACCCAACGAAGTTCATTGCCCCTCTTTCATTTGTGGGCCATCACTTTTACCATAACAAGACGTGTAAAACCATTACATACTGCTTTTCGGAGTCTGCCTAATGATAGCTATATCGAATGCGACTCCGACAATTACTGCTAGTTAGCTGTAATAAAAAAAAACCATTTCTTAATTTATTCTGGATGCACTAGCATTCCGTATTAAATTGCTTGGTATTTCAATTTAAACCCTAAAATATCGGAGTCCTTACGCACTAATTTTGAATAAACTCACACGGCTTGCAACCGATAATTTTTAAAACTTTTCCACCACCGAAAATTATTCAAATCTCAAACACGTTTTGCTGAAAATATTTTCCACAGCTTCCAATGGACTGGTTGCACCAAATGCCTAAACATACACTCTCATAAACACTCCTGATATTTGCATTTCAAAGGCACAAATTTTTGAATAAATTATCGTATCGTAACAGCTATGAATTTTCTATGTCGGTTATCAATTCACGTTTAAAAACTGCATTAAACCGAAACGCTTCAATAATTCATTCTCGTACGTATGTACGAGTACCTAGCCTGAATATTTGAGAAAATAGCACAATCCGAAAGCTACCACCATAACATCTGCACATAAAAACGCGCAATGTTGAGCGTTCAGTTGCAGGCTACCTGCGAAAAAATTTAAACATAATCTACAGGATATGAAAGCAAGAGTGGAGGCTGCGTTCATGCTTCCTCAATGCTCTCCATCCTAGTCGCAGCCACCTAACCAGATAAATTTTATCCTGATATTTTTTCGTAAAGGATTTCCTGTAGTTTTGTTTCCATACTATATTTTATTTATTTATTTTATTTTCAGTCAACTCAATTCTAGAATTCCCGCTCTCGTGTGTATATGCAAGATTTAGAGTAGATTATGTTATGCCGACTGCTGCAGAGCATCGTGTTGTTACCGCTGCTACCAATTTTCACAATTCTCTTTCTTGTTCACAAAAACAAATATTTTTACCTCTATGACAATTTTAGCCAATCATATAAATAATTTTTTTCGCTTTCTACCAAATAAATCATAAATGAAACGATGAACGCATTCACTGGACTGTAGAATTGCGTACAAAATGCAGCAACCAAAAAAATTAGACCAATATTCAGGAATAGATATCATGGGACTTGCCTTGTTTGTAACAAAATGACTAAATGGTAGAAACATAGTTGGCTTTCCTATCGTAAGCTCTAAAAATAAATTTATGGATTTATAGTAGAGCTCAACGGCAAAAAATAAATATCGCAGAGGAATTGAAATATATAAACGACAGCGATTTGACCGAAGTAGGATTTTTCGAGGTGCTTTGATTTGCTCTGTTGTCACTGGTGTGTGTAGGGACTTCCGAAACGCAGCGGAATCGAACATCCTGAAATGGAATTCAAACAATGATGTCCGTGGAAATATAGGGCAACTGTTAGTAAATTGATGCTAGGAATGGTATTCAAATCATCACTGGATTGTTAGAATATTGAAGTAGCTTTAGCATTTCAAAGGACTTCAAATATTTTGGTAAATATTGAATAGAATTTTTGTTTTATAAGATCACTTGTAAAATTGAATGATTTTATATGCCACAAAGCCAGTATTATTAGCCTTCCATTAACTCATGGACAGTTTTACGACCATCAATGACGTGACTGTCAGTACAATAATTAATCTGCTCGTACAAGGAGGCGGTTTCAAGAGAATGCTCTCATAAGTTGTTTATTCGTATGAGATTTCCACTAGAGTACGATAAAATTATTGATGATTAATTTGCTATATTGCCCACATCCATAACACGTTACATAAAACAAACGAAATTTTAACACATTTACAATCAGCAAAATTTACTGACCATAAGAATACTTTAATTATAAACAAAGCATTTATATACAAATGTTAAACCAAAATAATTACTTTTGTTGCACATTATCGTGATTATTTATTAATATTATATGGACGTAAATTTACGTTTTCTGCTTAGCATGTACCTTCGACCTAGATGATATAGTATGGCATTTGGTGGTTAGTTCATAAAGAGTGGGGAGCCAGCTTGGTTGGTGGCCACGCGCGATTCTATCCTCAGTACAGCCATGACTGAGCAACATCATCCGTCTGTCGCATAACGCGTCATCCGAAAGTTTTTATGCAATGAACGCGATAAACTGTCGGAAATTTTCACTCGTTTAAATGCGCCGTTTGAGGACACTGCATTGTCTCAGAATCGAGTGTATATGTGGGCCAGGGAATTTAAACGTGGGCGAGAACGTGTCGAAAACGAAAACTATGAACCACGTCTAAGGACAAGTCTTATAGATGACCACATTCGTCTCGTTTGAGAGCTTATTGCACGTGATTGGCAGTTAGCTGTTACAGAAACCTAGTCAGAAGTGAGCATCAAGTATGGAAGTGCTCGATCCATTATCATTGATCATCTTACTTCAGAAAATTAGTGCTAGTTTCTGTAGTGAAATTAGGTAGATTAAATGTCCGTAAAGGACTGCTGCCTCGGCGAAAGAGGATGGTGAGATCCGCCGAGATTGGCCTTGTCTTGGGACGCGGGAGTGCGCTGGCAAGCTAGCGTTGTGGAGTCGTGGGGCGGGCTCTTTCCCCTAGCACAAGGACCAACTACAAAAGAATTTCGCATACACGAATTAAACATGTTAACATGCCAATCGACTGGTGTCAAGACCGAGGTAACCTACTAAGGGCTAAGAAATAACTGGTTCAGAGAACAAATTGGGCCTAGAGGAAGCGGACGGACTTACTGAAACCTCGTCGTTACCGACGATACTTATGGCCCACAAATAAGAGTGCGGCATTCAGGTGGAAGCGCTGCCCCCTCGCACCCTCCCAACCGGATCAAGATCCTAACGTAGACGTGGCCATGTATTTCCCATTTGAGTGCAGGGCTCATACAAAAGTACTTTGTATGACTCTTTCCCTCAAATAAAGAATACAAACGTAACCAATTTATGTTATAGCGTTTTGCAATGGAACTACATAACTCTATATCATTAAAGAGCACACGAGCGGTAGGCCAATCTACCCGGCAAGATTTAAGCATAAAAAGGGAAGAGTGCGCCCAATGGCTAGCCCATGTTAGTTGGGGAGTCTGCCATCTTTGCGGGTACTATACCCGGTCAGGTTAAAAGAAACGGAAAGACCGAATCTTCAAGTTTTAACAATACATTGTATTTTGCTTCATTTCAATGTTCTTTGCCTTAAAAACACGCTTTATAACAACTTGTTTGACTTTATAAAGTTCTAGCATTATAATTTAAACAATAACTGATATACGGGAAAAATATCGCAATTGTGCTTCTATATTTACATTTCCACACATATTCTTAATTACACTTTGCGACAGAAGAAAATTAACCCCACGCAAGCAAAATAAAATTCAAGATTAAATGAAAAGCAAAACTGCTTACAATTTGTGCTTGACTGCGAATGGCAATACATCCAGACTTACGGCATCCTCGACGAGCGCTCGTTGACGATGTGCTGGTTTCAAATTGATCATCGCTATATTTATATTTTCCCTTCTCATCACAAACTAGAGCTTCCGTATTCGACAAAAAACAGAAGGAACGAATCAAATTAGAAACTATGGACTTTTCATATATCTTTTGAATCTTATCATTGCCAATAATTTCAAATAGGGATACAAGTTTATAACCCGTTAGAGAATAAGATTTTGAAACGCTACTAATAATGCATACTACATGCCAGATACTATCTTTACTCTAAATAAATCTATTTTGACTAGTTATCCCTAAAATTAATTTTTCATTTGCATAACTGATGTTTGCAAGATATTCTTCATTTGGAAAATTGTCCAATTTCAATAAGTCCGGTAGTGGGTCATTTCTTAGTTCAAAGAAATTACCATTTGATATTTTTCGGAAACTAGCTTATCGTAGCGATTTTTACCCATAATAAACACTTTGTTGCCTTAGTCCATCCTGTAAGTCTGTATCTTCAGAAAAAATCAGACACTGAAGAAGGGAGCACATTTACTCCCGAAATATACATATATATATATATATATATATATATATATATATATATATATATATATATATATATATATATATATATTGTCCTTAAAACAAACAACATAGCGTTTTCATATATTTTCTTCATACAGACCTGTGTTATGCTATAGGTGTGAAACATGGACCCTAACCCAAGCATCCGCAAATACATTGAACGCCTTTGAGTGACGGGTCCTGAGGCGAGTAATCGGAGTGAAGCTAGATGGGGGCCAATGGCGAATTTGATGCAACCATGTGCTGTGTGAAATTTTTGATGAGGCTCAACCATTGTAAAACAGCAGCAGCTGCAATAGGCTGGCCATATAAATTGTATGGAGGAACAACAGATGCCCAAACACTTATTCATCGGGAGCCCTGAAGGGTGGGGACTCAGTTGAAAAAGACTCTGACTCAGTTGAAAAAGACAGTTAATCGCTGCTTGGATTTCAAAATTAGAGTATGCGGTCACTGGACCAAGACACTTGGAGGTGCTTGTTGCAGGAAGCGAAGTCCCGAGATAGGCTGTAGTGTGACAAAAAAAGAAGAAGTTTCAGTTCACTATTGGATGCACAATTTTTTGGCGCAGTTCAATGAGCTATATCCCGGGTTGCGTATAGAGTAAATAGTCTTGCCAAACATCGGAATTAAGCCAACTTTTTGCATACTTGGCTGTGAAAGAACCAGATTGGGCAATACATTCACCTGAGAGTCCTTAGCACGGAGGATATGCAATTGGAGAGAATCGGAGGACTACTCACCCAATAGTTATCAGTACAATCGGCTTGAGATCTATAATGTTGTCTCCCGATGTCCCTGCTTTCGAACATCGACAATTGATGGAGCATTGGAAGGATGGACGGCGAGAGGTTCGTTGGAGTGCTTCGCTGTAGGGTGATTTACAAGGGACAGAAGAACAAGAAGCTCAAGACGTGGTGAACTCAACTTTGAGAATCATCCCACGATGACTTGCAGCTCTTCTATGTCCCGTCAAAACCTCGCCAGGATAAGCCTCCAGTGTACTAATGGTCACTGTAAAGAAAAAGGAATTGGTGTGAGGCTCACAGCAGACGAAACCGTGACAAGGCATGCAACCAGCTAGCAGCATATATGTTAGCTTCACAAACTGATTAACATCAGCAAGACCCACTGCTCACTAATCAAATAGCTAGAATTGGAAAAGTAAGAAGGGCTCCAGGCCCAGGTGGTGTTCCAGCGGAGGTGTTGCAATGTGCAGATCACTATTGTCTTGACTTGCTACATATCACATTCAACGCTTGTTTACGGGATGGAACTTTTCCGGTAAGATGAAATGTGGCACAAGGGGAAGGGAAATGCTGGGTCACCAGATGGCGTGCAGATGCACTTCGGTCATCATGCATACTACCAAAGGCTGAGTAAGGGCTAGAGAAACTCATCAAAGGAAGACTCACTGACGCGATTTGCACTACTAAAGACATATCTCCTCAGTAGTATGGCGGTAGATTAGCTCGCTCCACCATTAATGCGATTACAGAGGTGGTGAGCATGGTCCAAAGAGCAGAAATATATAGCCGCACCAAGCGATGGATCGGCCTGTTGGTGACACCCGACGTTAGGAGTGCCTTCAGCTCCACTAGATGAGTTGATATTCTGGATACACTGAAAACCCCTTTTCAAATCCCAAAATATCTAATGCGGCTTCTGAGAGACTCCCTAAAGGACAAAAGCTTGCTTTATGATACAATACATGGCGAATGAAGGATGGAAGCTACATCGGATGTTGCCCAGGGATTTATCCTTGATCCAGAGCTGTCTTACGATGAGTTACTAAGACTGGATATGCCAGAAAAGTTGCGCTTGGTCAGCTATGTGGATAATATTGCAGCCCTAGTTACTGAACTCACCGTTGAATAAGCGCAACTTAGGCTACTTGTAGGTATGCTAATGCACCGATGAGGGATTGGATGACTGCTCGTGAATTCAGTCTAGCACTGGAGAAAACCGAAGTGGTCATCTTGACAAAAAGAGAGTCCCTAGGGTAAAGATGGTCATTATTGGAGACACACTAATCGAATTGAAGCCAGCGGTAAACTACCTGGGGCTGCCGATCGACTCGAAGATGAGATCCTCCGAGAAAATTAGTGCAACAGCTGAGAGGACTCCTCTAGGCGTATTGGTTTTAAGTCAACTTATGGCCATCGTAAGGGGACCCAATGCATCAAAAAGTCGTCTCTTGATAGGCGCCGTGGAGTCAGTGCTGCTGTACAGAGTAGAAATATGAGGCGATGTTCTCAGTAAAGAGGACTGCATCCTTATATCTGTCGGTTTCTGATTCAATGATGAGAGATATCGCAGGCGTATTACCTGTTCCTCTTTTTGCTTGAGAGCGCTGCGCTATTTACTTGTGTGGAAGCATAGACGTAACTGAGGCTGTTGTCTGCGAGGACAGCGCTCATTCAACGATTTGCAACGGTCTGGGCGAATTTCATTAAAGGAAGGTATACTGTGTGCCTCATCCCAAATCTGAGACTGTCGCTGGATTGAAGGCATCGTGAGAATGACTGTTACCTTGTAACGCCATGGAGGTCAAATTCGCTTCGACCACGAAGGGATCTTGGCACGACTTTACGCAATCAGCCGCGAATAAACGCAAACCCCACGAGCAGAAAGCGTAAAGTAACTTCATATAGAAATCCGTCCGGGTGTAATGGATTTGCAACGTTCATTGAACCCGAACCGTGATAGGCTAAGCCCACAATATCATAATAATAAAAATAAAAGCAGTAACATCAACAACAACTGACGAACCTTAAAAGCCAACAAAAACTAGAAGGCAGGCAAATGGTAGCAATGTGACGAGCACAATGGGGTCACAGCCAAATGGCCGAGCCAACATTCTTAACTACTTGACCTCGCTGCAAGCGAGAATGGCTCGGATAAGAAGACTTCGGCGAGGAGAGTCAGAAGGGGCACTTTGACATTCAGGAAAATTTTCATCCCTTACATTGTTCGACAGAATGAGAAGTACTGCGCCATCCTGATGGTAGAGATGAAGCTACTGAACAAATATTTAGCTACTCGCATCCCGATTTCTCTAGTAGTTGTACCTACGTGCAGAGCTACGACATCACGGAGGCGGAAAGTCGGCTCTTGAATGAGATCAACCATAAGCACTGTGATGCCCGGTTTTGGCGGGAAATATTCACGTTGAAGGACCTGGTGGTGTAATTGAGTGACGCAAACAAGTTCTACCAGTTCTAAGATATATGCTACAGAAAGCTGGTAACAGGCAGTGAAAGCCGTTTGGACAAATGTGGATTCATAAGGATAAACGAGGAGTCAGTCGTGCCATATACGGTACGAGAGAACGAGCAAGTTGTGCCGCTCTTCTAATTTGAGGGTGAGACTGAAAACCTGAGGTAAAACGCGGAACTATTATCAGGATGGGATCTAGCCGACCCGAATTTTTGTTACAAGGTTCAAGGCATTCGTAATGAAATGTTCTCCAATGAATTTGTAGCTGTGATTAGTTTGACTGACATCAAAAGCTACTTACCCACCGAAACGGAATTCAAGAACTATTGGCCCAGCAAGGCAGTAGATTCCTGCTGATAGTGTTGAAGAATATCAATAATTCGGTTCATTAGACGAGACAACCAACAGCGCCACCGGTGACTCCGAAAATTTTGAATACTGTACCAAAAGAAGGCCAGCAACAGCAACAATAGCAACAAATCAGAAAGAATGCTTATCAGGCAGGGATGCAAAACCAACTTAATGTCCAAAAAATGCATCAGACAGCAGCTGCCGCTTCCATGGCTATTCCTTAGAGCTCTCTGTTACCAGTAGCTGTTCAGGCTTGGTCTCTAGCATATGCACAACGAGCCATAAGAGCTGGTGAAACGATTGCACAAAACGATGCTCAACAGCAAGTCCAAAGAACTTATAACAATGCAAACGTTCAAAACATACAAAACTTGCAAAATTCAATTACAACCCACGAGGGATGCAAATTCCAACAATAAACAATTGCGCTCAATCGCACCATCCTCCACCGCTAGTCCGTTCAGCAAATTAAAATCAACAGTATATGTCGAATGCCGCCGCTAATGTTGTTCTTCAGCGACAATGTTGTTCTTCAGCGAACTATCAGTAAATTGTCTTACTGACATTTCTCCAAACTCGTTTAGTAGGAGTGAGATTCCATGAACACCCAAAAACACCGATTCCCGTGGTGGGAAACTACATAGCCGACCACACATAGTGGGATTTTTAAGGTCCTCGACCTACCCGAATGAGCCGACTCTAGCAGAAAAAATCATGCGGTGAAGAGTACAAGTCGATACAGGAATCTACTGGAGAAATGCGATCGAGGAAATTTGCAGTGGAGATCTAGAAAATAAATCAATGAAATTGGCAGTGGAGGTTTAGAAATAAATCAATGAAATTGGCAGTGGAGATTTGGAAATAAAACCGTCAGTGAAGAAAGCAAAAACCAATTATTTGGGGATCCCCACATCACCGTCGTAAGTGTTGGCCTACCGTTTTTCTTTTTTTTTCAATATTATATTGTATATTTTCTTGTGAAATTTTAAAGTTTAAAGTTAAAGATTAACTGAAGCGAATTTTTTTCGGTTGTTTCTTTTATTGTTTTTATTTTTGATTTAGCTACTCGAATTGTGAACTTTCTGCTCGTGAACGGGGAGATATTTTTTTCCCCAAGAAGGGAACTTACTGGCGTCGTTCTGAAGTCGCGGGATTGCCAAGTGCCCGTCGTGGTCAGGTCGCGGTTAAAGTTTCTTCCTGACTTTTCCAACGTTTTATTCAGGTGTTGTGGGTGGTTACGATTTCGTAGAATAGGGTCTGAGGTAGGTAGGACTCTATTCTTTGCTCTCCGGGGAGCCGTAACCTCGTTCAGCGGCTCGAATCGGGCTCCAAGGGTGGACGAGTGACGAAAAGAGCCTGACTTGAGCACTCCTTGTAAAAACGGTAATATGACATCTGTTTGACCCAGTGTTTGAGCGCGCATGGGTGTTTTCAGTCTAATTTGCACAATTTTGGTATGTTACGGTCCCAAGATTGTCGTTTTTGCACAGGAGAGGAAAACGATACCTGCCACTTATTTTTTGCGTACGAAAAATGAGACAGGCTGCGACGGGACCTCTGCAAGGAATCAGAGGAGCTCGCCCCGGTTAATAAATTCATGGGGATGATCGGATCAGTTGGCAAATGGGCAGTCCTAAAGGATAAAAGAGACTCACAGCAGCCGGGAACGTGTACCGATTCCCCTTCCTACCCTTAGCTACCGCTCCACGTCGGAAAAAACGAGGCCTGGTCCGAAGTAATGTGTCAAACGGATCCAGGCTAGTTTCTCAAGTTTACAAGGGAAGTGTTGTGCGGGTTATCTATTGTCTTGCTAAAACGGAAACCCCATACTCAGCTCGTAAATGACATTCACCTCCCAATCAAAAAAAAAAAATCCTTCACTATGCTATGTCTTTTATTTAGAAGAGAATCATTAGTTCACCGAGAATTCAGATCGGCATTTTGCGATTGGTAATAAAACTTCTAAAAGTCATGAAAAAATAAACTTTTCGAAAAACAGCGAAAACCAACACCAAAATGCCCTAAAAAGTGTGAGATGTAAAGATGTAATTTGTGAAGTTGGAGCCTAATCAGTATGCCATTTTTGAAAATGTTAGCATTCACAAATCAATCAATTGTAATTAAGATGGGGAGAACCGGGTTGGACTTCGATTATACGAAAACAATCTTTATCTCAGCTTTCTAAGCATTTTGCCGTCGGTAATTTTTTTTTTTAAATTAAGCCTTGTTTTCTTGATAGTAAATTGAATTGATATGCATTTTCTTAATGAGGTCTATGAATGAGACAAAGTCTGATTGACGCTGACAACAATCGTCACTCGTTTTTTCACGCGATCGAAATGATTTCAAATGAATACAATGTTCAACCAACACAAATATGAAAATAAATGTTCTTCCAAAATCGTTTTGCCTCTTCAAAATAAGCCAATTTTCAGCTTTACCTGCCTACCCAGATTTAGGTTTTTATTAAAAAAGAAAAGTTAAACGTTGTAAGAAAGAAATGTAAACACATACATACTAGATGCTTCGAGTTGTCATAAACCAAATTTCGAAGTAAATTAACCTTGAAATGCATACATTAATATGGTATGTGCAATTGACCATCTGGTACCTAAATGTCCGTTTTAAATGCATGCAAATTGCTTTTCTTCTTCAAACTTTAAACGACTCAATGACAGCATTTGACATTTTAATCCCTGTGATACAAGCGTACCAGCTGCCATTAGCCAGAAAAAATAATAAGTGTGCCCACTCTCTCCCTCTCCATCATCATCAATTAATATTAAATTTCGGACGAAAAAGTTGAAACAGTTAAACAGAATATGCCATAAAATCCATTCACGTGTGACGCTAATCATTGTACAATGTTTCATAAAGTCTAATGGTGAGCAAAAGAGAAAGAGAGAGAGAGAGACACAGAGAGAGAGCCGAAGCAAGAACTTAAAGTATAGAATAGAAACAATTCCGTACGGAGAAATAATAATAGCTACATTGTTGCATAACAGCAAGACCCCAAAACCATAGCCATTAAACATTAATAACATCGTTAAACGTGTCAGCGCGACATAAAAGAAAAGTGGGACATTTTACGGAAAAAATGATTAATTATGCAATTAAATTTTTATTAATGTTCCAAAGGATGATATTCAGTGGCCAGACACAGCAGGCCCATGTTTGCTGTCCACATCACCTGAGCCGTTTGCTGCTGTCCTTCAAAGAGCTATTATGGCTCTTTGGTGGCCAGTGTTCCAGATGTGGTTTGAAATGAGACGTTTGCCAGAAGATTTGAGAAACTATGAAGCTAATTTATGCAGGATATGTACTATTTGTATCAAAGAAATTCTCACTCAGCTGAAGTCTCTGCTGAAATATAACACTTACAACTAGTTTAGGATCCTCACACAAATTATAACAGGTAAAATAGTACCTTTCAACCCTTTCTCCTTAAATTGCTTACACGGCTCCCAGACTTCCTAACTCTTGTCATTGTCCGAACATTATTCTGCTCCACCTTCATCAACATGATTGTCCTCGTCATCGCTCCTGCTTGCTGTCAGCATTATTCTTTCATGTCTTTAAAATATGAAAAAGGGCTTCTAGAAGAGGCATCAAAAAATACACCGAAATTTATATTACCTAAGTGGGTTCCGGAGCTCGGGTAATAGGATTAGCGGGACGCGATTAAAGATGAAAACACTATTGCATTGTCCTTTCAGTCAGTTGAATATTTAATCGGGTGAAGCTTAATGTTGTCAGGCCGCATCTAGGTGAGGATGGAAGCGTGATAGGGTTTCGGTATCTTCTGAAATAATTCGTAGTATTGCAGTGAGTTTTGTTTTATTTTTTCATTTTCAAAGCTGACTATTTCCCAGAGGTTCACTTGGCGGAATGAAATGGCCGAACACTGCTTTACGACCGTTTCATATTGCAATGCCCCACGAGAGGGTGTTTATCAGAAGGAAACAGGAAGCAAGAGACCGCTCAACCACATCCGGTTATGAAAGAATCATTTTTATGGTTTGCATTTTGTTTCGAGTACGAGGAAAACCGTTTTAATATTGTCCGAGAAAAGGATGGAAAACTCGTTGTGTGAGTAGAAATGCAGTGTTTCAAGGACTCTGAGGCCTTCTGCCCACCAACTTGAAATATTCAGTTGCGTCCTGTTATTTTTTGATTATGTTGAAAGCATCACCTTTGTGTTCCACTACCATCAATAATTAATACTTTCAATATTCTGAGCCTGCTCTCAGCCTGTCATCAACCGTCCCGTGACTAAAGCAGGATAATGAGATTGTCTTAAATGTTTGATTTCAAAAATGAATTAACTTTGATATGATTAGGCTACTTCCATAAATTTTATAGTGAAAAGTTCATTCGGCTGCGTTACATGCGAAACAATAGGCGGCACATCAAAGTTTATTGTTCTTGCATACTCGAGCACGAAAGCATTCGTCACTTGCCATAAGCCCCACATTTCATAACATAAATTCCTAAAATCACTTACAACCGTCTCTCACCTTTCTTGATTTATTTATAAAACATCACGACGCGTGTTTCAACTTTTCATCTTTCAAATAAACCCAATCTTGACTTAATTTGTTTTGTCTTATGAATAAATTACGCACATTGCGTCTAAGAATCGGAAGGCCAAGACATTGAGTTGGAGGCGAAGACACGAAAAAGCTGTTATAGTTTCAATATCGGAGTGGATGGGGGGAAATGGAAATTCTTAAATTTCCGTCATTCGGCAGCAGATAGAGTATAGCTTTGCAGAGCAAAGTTTCGAACAAAGTACTCCCTGAGGCTTTTCCAGACTTTAAGAACACTTCCTGTTTTGATTGTAGTTCTAATTTGCATGAATTGGAAAATTATCGTCAGTTGGAACAGATGCTCTGAAAGCGTTCCTAATTTGATACAGTTAACATTAAGAATCTCAGAATCACACTCTTCCTGCTTTCTGACAAAGAACAGGATGACTTAATGACAAGCTACAGAAATTCATCTTTCAAATGTCAATTACGCTTAAGCACATTATAATGTGCCTCAATCAGGAGCTCAAATGAAACTCCTTAATTCGTTCAATCTTTCCGTGATCGCACAAATGAACATATGAGCTTCTATGGGGTAAGCATCAAATCACTTAAGCATTTGTTATCGTTTCCAGATTAAATATCCTAGGAACCAAAGAAACCTTCGAATCCAATCGTATCAACATCAATTCTCATGGCGCTGTGCTCTCTTTAGCATCAATAGCGAGTGCTTGTTGCCGGATCCGACTCCTTTTTGGCGAGAACGCCTCAATGAAAGTCTGAATGAGTGTGAATGTGCGGAGTGAGCTCCTGCAAATGGAAACATCAAAAGATGCCAAAGCTAATTTCGAAGCGTTAAAGTGGAATTTATTCCTTTGCACGCACAGCACTGAACACTTGAGGTATTTGCGAAATGTGTGAGATGGAAATGTAAATATTTTCAAAAGTATTGAACAAATTGCCGAAGGATGGGGACGTTTTAAAGCTGACGCAGTCAAATTGCTCTTTGAAATTAAATACATTTCAATCGCAGCCTGTCAAGCGCGTAGGCAACAAGGATCAGCCAAGCAGGAAGAGATAAGCAACAGTCGTCAGTGCCAAAGTTGGAAGCTTTTGGTGAATTTACCTTTTTTCTGTCGATGAGTACTTTGATTGGCAGTATGTTTTTGCTTTAAATGGAAGTGATTTTATTTTTATCTCATTGGCAAAAAGGCGATAAGTTATGAGAGATGATTCGCTGAAAAACTTTTGGAAATCTGCGTTTTGAGGCATGTGAGTAGGGATTCATCTTCTAGATTTAGCATAGGATTCCTACCCTTTCATACGACACACCTTAGTGCTGATGCGAAACTTTAAACTCAGTTTAGTTGACATATAACTTAACTAAACAACGTAGTAGAAAAGACAATTCAGCGTTATTGAATATAGATGATGTAGAGTCTGAGAGCTCATGGAATCAAAGCCTTTCATCGAGAGTTTGAAAAATATTCGAAAAATTCACTGGCAGCTAGATGTAGAATTGGCTCACTTCAAGAAGGATGTACCAATAAGAGAGGTGCCCACTTCTGAAATAAGCTTCATAAAATCATATGGTAACACTTCCAGACGTACCGTTAGCTTCTTTTAGAGTATGTTGGCGTATCAAGCTGAAGGCGTGATTCAATTGCACTTATATCGGGGGCCAAACAAAACATTCTATATTTCCTTTAGAGAATTTTTTTTGTAAAGTACTTGTATTGTCCATGTGGGGCTTTTAGTCCCCCATTGGACGCGCCCTTAGGTAGCGGCTGAAGATTACCTTAACCGACTAGCCGATGGGAATTAAAATACAGCTCGCGGACCTAAAACCGACAAAGTCGTAGCGCTGACACGCTCCACTTAGTATTTACTTGTCACTGCACCAGAATAACAGCCTCGTATCGAAATGGATGAACGCCAAAATACCGAGAACAGCTACTATAAGAAACAAAATATGCCGAAGAATACAGCTCGCAAATAAAATATTTTATTCAGCTTTGACAATCTTGAAGACCAGCTGCATACATAGAAAAGCAAAGCTCCAAGTATACAAATTTATGAGAAAACGTGTGCTATGCTATCGGTGTGAAATATGAACACTAACCCAAGCATCCGTAAACATATTGAATGCCTTCAATGGATACGTCCTGAGGCGAATGATTGGAGTGAAACTAGACCTAGACCAATGGCAAATTCTATATATCCATGAGCTGTATGTAATTTTTGACGAGCCAGAGGTCTCAACTATTGTAAGACTGAGCAAGCTGCAATAGGCTGGCCATGTGAAGCGTATGAACGAACAACGGATACCCAAAAGTCGAAGGATGGAGACCTGTGGGAAGACCAAGGAAACGCTGGTCTGACTCGGTCGACAAAGACAGTCCATCGCTGCTCGGATTTTAAAATTGGAGGATGCGGCCAATGGAATGAGATTGTTTGGAAACACTTGTTGCAGGAAACGAAAGCGCAAGGAGGGCTATAGTGATACAAAAAAGAAGAAGAAGACCACAACGTAAAAAATACTACTGTTTTGAAACTTAGAATGTTCGATAATTGATCAGATGTCATGATTATTACGTCTCATTTGCTCATTCAAGAGATTTCCTGAAGGAAATCCCAACCAACCTCTCATCGGTTTTAGACGTGAAATCTTGGAACGTGACAACAGACTGTACCCATCAGGTCCATAAGTCCGGACACTTTTAGTCTACTCCGAGGTGGCTGCTGGCTAGCTAGCTAGTTCAGAGAGGAGTGTCGTGCGCAGATCTTACGCGAGCAAACTACAAGTAAGTCTGAATTACAAAACCCAGCCACCAATTCAAATTCCCGATTTAAACGCGTCTAACAACTTCCAACGACTCTATTTTAAATTATGTTAACATCGTTTCAAGGAAAAGGAACAATGGCAACCGCTAAAAGAATACATGCTCCCGAATGATACCGACCCGGTGCCCGAAATAATCTACTCGAATTCAAAAACCAAAAAATCGACTCTAACAAAAGCAAACAACTCAAAACCTGGCATCACGTACTGACCGCATCACGAAACCGACCATTCACAGATAACTGAAACCCTACCCTCTCGGTGGTACACTCACCTTCCGCCTGCAATATCATGCTGAAAGGGAATATGTTTGCTGGAAAGGAGATCACTTTTCTGTTAAGTTGGCAGATATATCTAGCGTTTCTTCTTCTTCTTCTTAGCACTACAACCCCTTTCGGGCCTTCGCTTCCTGCAAACAGCGCAACTGTCTCGGTCCGTTGACCACGTCATCCAATTCCGAAATCCGAGCAGCGATGAACTGTCCTCGTCGACCGAGTCAGATCAGCGTTTCCTCGGTTTCCCCACTGGCCGCCGGCCTTCAGTTCTCCCTACGAATACCTTCTTGGGTATCCGTTGTTCGTCCATACGATTCATGTGTCTAGCCCATTGCAGCTTCCGCAGTCTTACAATCCTTGAGACCTCCGGTTCGTCAAAAATTTCATACAGCTCATGATTACACCGAATTCGCCATTGGTCGCCGTCTAGCTTCAATCCGATTATTCGCCTCAGGACCCGTCGCTCAAAGGCGTTCAATATATTTTCGGCTGCTTAGGTTAGGGTCCATGTTTCACACCCATAGCATAACACAGGTCTTATCACAGATTTGTATACTTGGAGCTTTGTTTTTCTGTGTATGCAGCTGGTCTTCAAGATCGTCAATACTGAATAAAATATTTTTTTTGCGAGCTGTATTCTTCGGCGTATTTCGTCTCTTTCATTGCCCGTTTTCGTTATTTTGGCGCCTAAATACACGAATTCGCTAACATTTTCGATACTGTATTCGCCAAGTGTGATGTTTTGTGTATTTGAAGTATTTTTCCTCGACTGCGTCATGAGCTTTGTTTTATTTTCGTCGATTTTTAGCCCTACTAGTTTTGCTTCGCTGTCGAGTTTCAGGAAGAGTTCTTTGACAGTTGTTAGTGACCGTGACAGAATGTTGATGTCATCCGCATAGGCCACTACCTGGCTCGACTTGTATAGTAATTTACCTCGCGTATCGACAGGTAGATTCCGTATGACGTACTCCAGAGCCAAATTGAATAGGAATGGGGCCAGCCCATCTCCCTGCTTTAGTCCGATATTTGTGTCAAAGGCATCGGTGAGTTCGTTATTGATGCGGACTTGGGAGGTTATTGACGTCATTGTCATTTGGTAAGACGGACTAATTTGGCTGGGATGCCAAAACCAAGCATTATTTGGTACAGTACGTTACGATCAATACTGTCGTATGCTTGCTTGAAGTCAACGAAAATTTGGTGTACGTCTATGTTGAACTCCCAGCATTTTTCAAGTACCTGCTTGACTGTGAACAATTGGTCTGTTGTTGATCTACCTGCTCTAAAACCACCTTGATACTCCCCAATAATACTGTTGGCGTATGATCCGATTTTATTTTCTTAGATTTCAGAAAATATTTTATACGCCGTACAAAGTAGTGATATGCCTCTATAATTTTCGCACTGTAGCTTGTCACCTTTTTTGTGGATAGGGAATATAATTGATTGGCTCCATTCTTTCGGCATATGTTCTTGTTGCCAAATGAACTGGATGACTTTGTGAATAGCTTGATGAACACTACTGCCACCATATTTGATGAGCTCCACTGGAATCTCATCAATGCCCGGCGCTTTATTATTCTTTTGGGCCTTGATAATGGAACAAACTTCATCCAGAGTTGGTGGGGCCAATGGAAGCACTCCGCAGACATCTATAGGCTCCGATGTTCAAGCACCTCCTTAATCTTCCGCACAGCTCCAGAACATACCTAGCGTGTAATAATACGAATAACATAAGCTACTGTAAATTTAGTTTATTTCAATTCTATATTATTCTTCTTACGCACAAAAAAAAGGAATAAAATTAAAGTGTACGGCAATTACAATATTAAACTTTCTATCAAGTTTAAATGTTTTACTTAATACCGACTTCTTTTGGCTGTTCTTTTTTCAACTATTTAACCTTTAAGAATTTACAATACAATTGCAAACTCAATTCAAATGAACATAATACGGGGGGTGTTTAGGGTTTCTTCCCTCGCATTCCTGGAGTCATGGAAGAAGTTCTTGACATAGGTTGACTGTAAGTTTCTTATATTTGATCAACATTCTTCTATTGCGCATTGATTTGCGAAACTTTCGTATCTAGATCTTCTTGATTTTTTGCGTCGTCCACAAAAGCAGAAATTTGTTGTTGGAAGGTTTCCTTGCCTGTAGCTTTATTAAAGATATTTTTAGTTAATCTCCTGTTGCACTTTGGAAGTCAATTGGAGGTTATGTTTGTAACTTAAGGGCTACGCGTCGGAAAATTTCATGCAATTTAAACCTATCTTTACTGGAGTACACTGTTTTAATATTCGTAGGATAGTTTAATGCACTAACACTAATTCAAGGATAAAGATAGTTATTATTTGCACCGAAAAAATGTCCAAATCTACATTTCCAAGACTACACCAAATGTTAGAAACGTCACCTTCTTGAAAGTTCCACTTCGTATCAGAATTAGAACTCTGGATTTCCCTCTCGTTTGCTTTTGGTGATGGATTCGCATTCGGGCCCATTGCGAGCCATGAATTCCGCCAATTCATGAATTATCTCGCGAAATTTCTCACAAATTTGTGACTACAATCAAATCTTGTAAGCTATTCTAGTGACGGCGGCTATTGTGGTGCATTCCAACCGGCGCTGTCGTGTCAATATTGAATGGCTTTGCCTCGAAACTATCCATCGCGATTGTGAAAAGGTTACAAGTGCACAAAACACGCTGCAGTCGCGAGTTGATGACGACAAATTAAGCTCAAAGACACCAATACTGGCATCAAAGCAGTATGCCCAACGTGGTCGGGCAACATACTGGTCGAATTCGGAGCAGAGGCCGACTATTTTTTTTTTTTTTTTTTTTTTTGTGATAGGGAGGTGAAGGCATTTATGCCCGCCGAGTCTGGCAGTGTGGGACTCCCATGGAGGATACCTTTGGACTACCCACTAAACACCTCCCCTGTCAATCTGAGAACCTAGCCTGGAACCGTTTGACACATTACTTCGGGCCAGGTCTCGTTTTGTTACGCCGTGGGGCGCCTTCAAGCTGGGGAGTCCCTTTCCTAGCGGGAGGGGAGGGGGGAAGAGGAATTGCCAGAAGAGCGATCCCCCAGCCCCAGCGCCTCCGGCTGCTGTGAGTCCCTTTTATATTTTAGGACTGCCCGAGCATAATGTGCCACCTGGTTCCATTTGTCAACCAATTCGAGCATCACCGCAACTATATTATCCGGGGTGAGCTCTCCCGTCTCCCTGTAGAGTTCCCTTCGCAGCCTGGCCCATTTGGTACACGAAAAAAATGTGTGACAGGCATTGTCCTCCTCTCCTGGGCAAAACCGACAATCGGGAGACCGTGACTTGCCGATCTTGTGCAGGTAAGACTGAAAACACCCGTGCCCGCTCAAGAGCTGGGTCAGATAGAAGTCAGTCTCACCATGCCTTCGATTAAGCCACGGTCTCACATCCGGGATGAGGCGCGCAGTCCACCTTCCCTTCGTGCAATTCCTCCAAGACTGCTGCCAATCGTTGAGCGAGCGTTGTCTCTCCTCGCGGACAACCATCTCCCTCGCATCCTCGTTTCGGCGCAGGTAAATAGCGTGGCGCTCTCTAGCAAGGAGGGCGACAGTTATCACGCCTGCAATCACTCTCACCGCCGAGTCGGAGACTGTTGGATACGAAGATGCAATTCTCAGTGCTCCTCTTCTCTGTACCTGTGCCAATCGTTTTCGGTATACCTCCTTGCTGAGAGCGTCGCCCCATACCTCTGCTCCGTACAGTAGCACTGACCCTACAGCACTCATCAAGAGGCGTCTTCTTGATGGGCTGGGTCCCCCTACGTTGGCCATAAGTCGACTCAGGGCCAATATTCCCGAAGCAGCCTTCTCAGCCGTTGCCCTGATTTGCTCAGAGAAACTCATCTTCGAGTCGATCAGTAGCCCCAGGTACTTCACCGCTGGCTTCGATTCGATCTGTATATCTCCAATACTGATCATCCTTACTCTAGGGATTCTCTTTTTTGTCAAGATGACCACTTCGGTTTTCTCCAGTGCTAAACTGAGCCCGCGAGCAGTCATCCAGTCCCTCACTCGGCGCATTAGCATACCTAGCCTAAGTTGCGCTTGTTCAACGGTGCGTCCGGCGGCCAGAGCCGCAACATCATCCGCATAGCTGACCAAGCGCGACTCATCTGGCATCTCAAGTCTCAGTAGCCCGTCGTAAGACACGTTCCACAGGTCCGGACCAAGGATAGATCCCTGGGCAATACCCGATGTAATTTCCATCCTTCTTTGGCCCTGTGTCGTGTCGTAGAGCAGGCTTCGGTCCTTTAGGTAGTTCCTCAAAAGCCGCATTAGATATTCTGGAACTTGAAAAGAGTTTTCCAGCGTATCCAGAATATCCACCCATCTAGCGGAGTTGAAGGCATTCCTGACGTCGAGTGTCACCAACAGGACGATCTGTCGCTTGGTGCGACTATATGCCTCTGCCTTTTGGACTGCGTTCACCACCTCTGCAATCGCATCGATGGTAGAACGTCCTGCTCTAAAGCCGTACTGCCGAGGAGATAGGTCCCCAGCAGCACGAATCGCTCCAGTGAGTCTTCCCTTGATGAGTTTCTCTAGCACTTTCCCAGCCGTGTCTAGCATGCATAACGGGCGGTATGCAGACGGCGATTCGGGATTTCCCTTCCCCTTGCTGACCAGCACGAGCCTCGCCACCTTCCATCGTACCGGGAAAACCCCGTCCCGTAGGCAAGCGTTGAATGTGCTGAGCAGCAAGTCAGGACAATGGTGATAGACGAGCCGCAAAACCTCAGCTAGAACACCATCTGGACCTGGAGCCTTCCTCGCTTTCAGGGAGAGGACTGCCTCCTCCAGTTCCAGCTGTGTGAAGAGTGGGCACTCGACTGCTGTTACACCATGGACAGCGTCAACACGGACGGGATGGGCGGGGAAGAGTCCCCGCACTATCGCGTCCATCTTTTCCGCGTCATGTATACAAGGCTTCCGTAGGGCACCAAGTTTCCCCATGACCAGCTTGTAGCCAAGGCCCCACGGATCCCTATTTACATCGTCCACGAGGTCTTGCCAGCATCGGGCCTTGCTCTTGTTAATAAGCCTGCGAAGATATTTCCTGCCGGACCTGTATGCTGCTAGCCTAGTGTCTGCCTCCTCCCGTGTTCGCGCCCGCTGGGCCTCTCGCCGAAGTTTGTGACACTCGCTTCTTTGTTCGGCGATCTCGTTTGACCACCAGTATACTGGAGGCTTACCATGTCGGGGTCTCCGGCGGGGCATGGAAGACTCGCAAGCAGCTATGATGGTACTCATAGTTGAGTTCACCAAGTCCTTGGCTGTAGGCCCTCCACTCCCTGGCGGAGCTCCCAGCAACGGTGCGCCTGCCGTAAGCGCGTCAGTGAACTTCTCGACGTCCATCCTCCCAGTCCTCCATCCGAGGATTGAAGTTTGGGCATATGCACGCAGAGTGGCACCGTCGTGAATCTCAACAGCTATATACTGGTGATCACTAGCCGAGTAGTCCTCTAGTACTCGCCAGTTGTGTACTCTAGGTACCAGGGACTCCGAAGCGAGTGTCACATCGGGTATGGTTCCTACGCAACCCCAGCGGCGGAAAGTAGGGATGTTACCAGTATTTAGGACAAAAAGCGCTGTTCTGGCCGCCATGTCCAAGATTTGCTTTCCCCTTGGGTCGGATTGTGGCATACCCCATTCGATGGCTCTAGCGTTGAAGTCTCCCCCGACCAGCATGTGGCCCTCTGTGTTTGAGACAGCGTCCTCCAGGGCATCGAGTTTGGTTCGAAAGGATCGCATTGCCTCGTTAGGCGTCAGATAAACACTGAAATATGTTATCCCTGAACACCGCACCCACACAAAACCATCCCCGCACCCATGGCCCTGCACCTGAAGGCGGGCGCTGTCTCGAACCCAGATGGCCGAGGTACCAGTTTTGTCAGGGTACCACGCTTGCGAGTCCTTGTTATGATGTTGCTCGCTCAGCAACAGGAGGTCAGCTTTCTTATCCCTCGCAAACTGCTCAAGTAGGTCCTGGGCGTTTGTGCTTCGGTGCAAATTGACCTGCAGGATACGGATCATTTGAGTATCGATTTGGCTTTAGTTAGGGCCTCCTTGAAAGCCCGGCATCTCCCTGTCCCCGGCTCATGTTTGAGGTCGCCGGGTGCTAGCTTAGCATCCTTGCAAAGAATGCATTTTGCCTCGTTCTTGCATTATTGCACTCCTCCGACTATAAGGAAGCATTCTGCGATGCAGTAAAGAAAGTGCTCGGCAAAAGCGCAACTATAGCCTCGCTTGAGCCGATGGCAACGATCGGAAAAAGAGACATTGACTGCGTCATGGTTCTAGCCGAGGTAGAAGACGCCATCAAAAGGGAGTTCCCTAGCGTGGGAAGGATCAAAGCGAGGCTGACACCAAAAAACTATAGGGGACAAAGCATGGCCATAATTGAATTGACCGAAAAGGACTCCGAACAATTTCTGAACAAGGGCAAAGTACGAATAGGGTAGGTTGTCTGTAGGATACGGCGAAGAGCAACACCTCGTCAATGTTTCAAATGCCTTGGCTATGGTCACCCTACGCAAGTATGCAAAGGATCTGATAGGAGTTCCCTGTGTTACAAATGCGGTGAAATGAAACATAAAAGAAAAGAGCGAAGGAAGGAGCCACACTGTACTCTTTGCAAGGATATTGATCCAAGACCTGACGGGACATGAAAGCCGATTTCTTGCTGCTGAGTGAGAGTGAGAAGTTCTGCATGATGGCATCCTGACGAAACTGGTACTGCCGCCATCTGGGTTCGGAACAGCGGTTTCCAAACGGAGAGTTGTGGACGGGGGGATGGTTTCGTGCGGGTGCGGTGTTCAGGGACCACCTTTTTTAGTGTATATATCATCTTTCCAAGCCACGCTTAATACTCTGGAGGGCAACGTGTTGGTTGGGGGAGACTTCAACGCGAAAGCAATCGAATAGGGCATGCCTCAAACAGATACGCGGGGAAAACGAATGCTAGAAATGGCGGCCAGGATTGCGCTCGACGTACTAAACTCCGGAAATATGCCGACTTTCTGCCGGATTAGCTAAGAAGGAAGCATACCGGACGTGACATTTGCCTCGGAGTCTTTAGCACGGAGGAGACACAACTGGAGAGTATTAGAGGACTACTCAGCTAGTGATCATCAGTGCACTCTGCTTGAGATAACGGATGTTTTCTCCCAACGTCCGTCCCCTCGGCTTTCTACAATTGGTGGAATATCGGTATGATGGACATCGAGAGGAGCTTCGGAGGGGACAGAAGAAATGGCAGCTCAAGATGTGGTGAACTAAACTATGAGCACCATCACGACTGCTTGCAAAGCTTCTATTCCCCGTCAAAAACCCCGGCACGGCAAACCCCCAGTATACTGGTGGTCAACTGAAATCGCTGAAAAGCGAAGAGAGTATCACAAGCTTCGACGTGAGGATCAACGGGCACGGAACCGTGACGAGGCATGCAACCGGGTAGCAGCATATATGTTAAGTCGGCCAGGAAATGCCTTTGCGAATCGATTAACAATAGGAAGGCTCGCTGCTGGCAAGACCTAGTGGACAATGTGAACAAGGATCCGTGGGGCCTTGGCTACAAGCTAGTTATGCGGAAGCTTGGCGCCCTATGGAAGCCTCGCATACATGATGCGAAAAAGATGGGCGAGATAGTTAGGGCACTCTCTCCCGCCCATCCCGTCCATGTTGGCGCTGTCCATGGTGAAACAGCAGTCGAGTGTCCACTCTTCACACAGCCGGAACTAGAGGAGGCAGTCCATTCACTGAAAGCGAGGAAGGCTCCAGGTCCGCATAGTGTTCTGGCTGAGGTGCTGCGGGTTGTCTATCACCATTGTCCTGACTTGCTGCTCAGCACATTCAACGCTTGCCTTCGGGACGGGATTTTTCCGATACGATGGAAGGTGTCGAGGCTCGTGCTGATCAGCAAGGGGAGGAAAAATCCCCAATCGCCATCTGCATACCGCCCGTTATGCATGCTAGATACGGCTGGGAAAGTACTAGAGAAACTCATCAAGGGAAGACTCACTGACGCGGTACGTGCTGCTGGGGACCTATCTCCTCGGCAGTACGGCTTTGGAGTAAGACGTTCTACTATTGATGCGATTGCAGAGGTGGTGAGCGTGGTCCAAAAGGCAGAGGCACATAGTTGTACCAAGCGACGTATCATCCTATTGGTGACACTCGACATCAGGAACGCCTTCAACTTCGCTAGATGGGTGGAAATTCTGGATACGCTGGAAAAACCTTTTCAAGTTCCACAATATCTAGTGCGGCTTTTGAGGGACTACCTGAGGGACCGAAACCTGCTCTACAGCACGACAGAGGGCTGTTACATTGGGTGTTGCCCAGGGATCTATTCTTGGTGCGGACCTGCGGAACGTATCTTACGACGGGCTACTGAGACTGGAGATGCAAGATGAGTCGCGCTTGATTGGCTACGTTGATGATGTTGCGGCTCTGGTCGCTGGACGCACTGTTAAACAAGCGCAACTTAGGCTAGCCATGCTAACATAATGCACTGAGTGAAAGTCTGGATGACTGCTCATTGGTTCAGTTTTGCTCTGGAGAAAGCTGGAATGGTCATCTTGACAAAAAAGAGAATCTCTAGAGTAAGGATGATCAGTATTCGAGACATATGAATCGAAAACAGCGGTGAAGTATCTGGGGCTACTGATCGACTCGAAGATGAGTTTCTCTGAGCAAATCAGGGCAACGGCTGAGATGGCTGTTTCGGCAGTGTCAGCTTTGAGTTGACTAGCAGCCAACGTAGGGGGACCCAGCCCATCAAGAAGACGCCTCTTGATGAGTGCTGTAGGGTCAGTGCCACTGTATGGAGCATAGGTATGGGGTGACGCCCTCAGTTAGGAGGTTCCGAAAACGCCTGGCACAGGTACAGAGAAGAGGAGCGCTGAGGATTGCATCGGTCTCTGATTCGGTGGTGAAAATCATTGCAGGCGTGATACCTGTCGGCCTCCTTGTTAGAATGCGCCGCTCGATTTATCGGCGTCGAAACGAGGATGTAAGGGAGATGATTGTCCGCGAGAAGAGACAGCGCTCGCTCAACGATTGGTAGCAGTCTTGGGTGAGTTACATGAAGGGAAGGTGGACTGCGCGCCTGATCCAGGATGTGAGACTATGGCTAAATCGAAGGCATGGTGAGACTGACTTATATCTGGCCCTGCTTTTGAGCGGATCTGGGTATTTTCAGTCTTACTTGCACAAGATTGGTAGGTCACGATCCCCCAATTATCAGTTTTGCCCTTTAAAATAAGACAATGCCTGACACACATTTTTCGCGTGCAGAAAATGGGGCAGACTGCTAAGGGACCCCGGATATTATAGTTGCGGTGATGCTCGAGTCGGTTGACAGGTGGAACCAGGTGGCACATTATGTTCGGGAAGTCCTAAAAGATAAAAGGGACCCACAGCAGCCGGGGGCGTTGGGGCCGGGGGATCGCTTGTCTAGCATTTCCTCTTCCCCTCTCTCCTCCCGCTACAAGAGCGATCCTCCAGCTTGAACGTGCCTCGCGGCGTTGCAAAACGAGACCTGGGCCGAAGTAACGGTCCCAGGCTATGTTCTCAGGTTGACAGGGGAGGTGTTTAGTGGGTAATCCAGTCGCCTTCTTGCGAGCGTGGGAGTCCCACACTCTGTGGGAAATGGGCATTCACCTCCCTACCACAAACAAAAAAATTAAGCTAGAGGTGCTATTTAATGTTTTGCTGGAGAGTTTTATGCAGAAAGTCTTGTTTTTGCAATTTAATCAACAGGTTCAGAAGACTTACCTCAACTAGCTGCTGCACTGGGTTTTATGCTTCACTTGAGAATATTTGCAATGAGCCAGTCCAGTTGGCCGAGTAAGTGGAGGCTTCGCTGATGCACTCACAAGCTTCACTTTAGAGTCTGTTCTTCAATTAATTGCTAAGTTCTTCTCTTCTTCCTATCCTAAGATCCTGTCTAGCTTATCCATAAGTCTCTCTGAAAGCGAAACGGTCATCAACAGTTTAAATGGATGCATTGATCTTGGCCTTGATGGAGCTCCCTGCTTTTTCATTAAATCCTTTTCCTCTGAATTGTCTCCTCCCTTTTCCATTTTGTTCAACTTGATATTATCTTCAGGCGAATTCCCGGCATGCTGAAAAGTAGTACATATCACCCCAATTTTAAATTTCAATGATTCCCGTAATGTTTCCAATTATAGAATTTTGCACGCCAAACTTATTCCTATTTTATCTTCTTTACCTTGTAGTCAGCAACATGGTTGCATTCCAGAAAAATCAACTACGACTGAACTTATTGGAGTTCTTGGATTTTGTTGCCAGAGCGCTTGAATCTCATGCTCAAACGAACGTCTTATGTACTGATTTTCGCAGGACTTTTGATACAGTCCTACATTATATTTTACTAATTAAGCTGTAATTTTACGGTTTTCCTGAAAGTTTGCTTTCCTGCTTCGAATCTTACTTAACTTCCCGTTCTTGTTGCGTTTGTCTGCCCAATTTCTGGTGTTCCTTAGGGTTCCATTCTTGGTCCACTCCTGATTGTTTTATTCATAAACTTCCTTGCGTCTAGTTTAAATTCCTCATCTTTGCTTTATTCTGACGATATGAAACTCTTCAGATGAATTGTAAATGTTGATGATTGTAGAATCCTTGAAGATGACTTAAGTTTTCTCAATGATTGATGTCGCTTAAGTAATCTTGACTCAAACATCTTTAAATGTCTAGTTATGTCTTTTGCATTGAAACGTTGTCCCCTTTTATCCAACTATTCTATTAATGACTTACCCCTTTATCGTGTTACCCAAACTTAAGAGCTTGAAGTTATTTTTGATTCCAATCTCAAATTTGACATTCGTATTCAGCACATCACAAATAAAGCATTGGAGATGTCTGGCTTCATTCTTCGACATATACACCTAATTCATGATATTCATTCTGCTGCTATACTATACGTCTCTTCGTAGTATCGTAGAATATGCTTACCACGTCTGGATGTCCGATCAAGAATACCTTATTTCTTCTCTTGAGGAAATTTACTAATATTTTTATTTTATAAATTCAATTTTTCTTTTTCATTTCTTTTCTGATCGACTCTCCATTCTTAACTTACCCACTTTATGTTCTCGTCGTATTTATTTAGATGAGTGTTTACTATTTCGATTTCATCAACGCTTGATTAAGTCGCAGCTAGCATATAATATTCAATGGTGAATGCCTGTTAGGAATACTCGCACCAGTCAGCTGTTAACTACCCCTTTCGCATAACTAACATTTGTTTTCACTCAGCCATGGTGCATCTTCCCAGAGTCCATAACAATCTGGAACTTGGTTCATTTCCTGGCTCAATTTTCATTTTCAAGTCTTTGCTTGAAACTAAAATTCTGAGCTTATACTTTCCAAAATTTTTTTGCTATTAGTTTAACTTTCTGAGTTTTTCTTATTTTTCTTTTGCCCTTTCTTACTCTGTTTTAATTTTTGAATTTTAAACTTTGTAAGTGGCCTGTTTGGTTTGTTTTCGTCAATAAATAAATGTGCATCAATAAGTAAACTTTAATTTTTATTTCTAAATGCCGGGGTTCCAGGGAAGCTTTTTGTATTTATTAGATTTTCAATTGGACTCGTACTCTAACCTCTGGTTTCAAAAAACAATCCATGCATTTTAAATTTTACCTGTTTATAACTTAAAACCCTAATTCTTATGATATCTTTGGTAAATCTTTCTCGAATCCCTTTTTGTGAATGATATATGTACTCATAACTCTTAAAATAATAGTAATATGGTTTCTCAAAAAGTTAAAAGCACAGAAGATGTAGAATTTACAGCATTGTCGGGCAAGGAAGATTTTCTTCTCTATAGACTCTCTGGACGTTATGAGATTAAACTTTCATATCTCAATATTCTGTATTTTTTAAACACCATCCCTGTTCTACCAGACATTCAAACATTGCACTCATGCCTTAGACGTAGATGAATGACTGGAATCATTCCTTCTTTTATTCTACATTTGTCTCATTTCACTCTTGTTAAAAATTTCCAGCATGGAATATCAGCGGATGGCAAGTCAGAAAATAATCTTGCAAGCTCAGTGACACTTAAGGGATTAGCTGAAAGGCACGACAAGTGGATTACATACATTCTTTATCCCTTTGTGTTGTGTAAACTCGTTCAATATTTTTTACTTGCCTTTTCTGCAGTCGTTCTGGTTCTTTTTAGTTATTTAATTTTAAATGTAGAAGAATTCCTGCTACCACCGAAACGGAAACTCTTTTCTCTATTTCCACTTCTTCATCTTTGAAGTGCTGTCTTCCTTGCTTTGTAATAACATTACACTTTAATGTAGAAGAACGAAGATGAATGTATGAGTTGAAGCTGAAAATAGATAAAATGAACAGAAATGTACAATACTTCGTACCGCGAAATTTTAATAATTGAAGGATTGCGAAGGAATAAAATGAAGTTGGTTGATTTTTAACCAAAGTAGAGAAGATTCTTCGGTACAGACCAGCCACTTAGCACTCAGTCATTAACCGATGCCAAATTGCCAACATAAATAAACACAGCCATATGAAGGAAAGGCTTGTAATGAACTAAATCTTTCCGCTCGTTTTTAGGGTTTTGCGAAATAACTTTGCAAAATTCTACTAAAATTGCGATCTATCTGTCCGTCCGTCCGTGTATCATAGCTGCATACCTGTAAAGTGCTGCCTTCTTCAAAGTTCAACTACATTAAAAGTTTATAAGGCATTTAAGGGGGGGGGGGGTTACCCCATATGCGGAAGTGGCCCCCGAAAAAAAACCATGAAAGGTAGGCGATATGGGTATCAAATGAATGGTATGTATGAGCACTTTTCAAAACAGGTCGTAAACTGGAATTTTTTTGCTTCAAGGGGCGCACAGAGAATTCGGAAGAAAGGAAGGAAGGAGGAAGAGGAAAAAAACATCACATCTATCGATAGCTCAAGAGGAAAGATCTCATATGGGAGATTGGAAATGCGTTCTTAGTCTCAGGATAAAACCAGTCAGAACGTACGTCTCATTATGTTACTCGAGTTCACTTGACAGCTGTTAATGAAATGGACTTAGAGATATACATGCATTGAAAAAATGTGTATCGTATACAAAATGAGCATGGGTACAATGTTGGACCATGTAGACTTCAGACAGGGTTCAGCTAACCTGAATATTGAAAAAGGTCGCAATCCTGCTTGCGACTACGTCTAGCCTGGCCCATTGTCTTTATTTTTCCTCCACCATCTGCAGAGCCCTTTTGATCGAATTTTCTCTTTAGTATGTTTACCAATTGATTGCTATTGATCATTCCTCATCTAATGCTGGGAAGTCTTCGAGCTCCTCCACGCCATCACCCTGTAAGTTTCGTTGAGGTTCTTCGCTTTGCTGTTTTTAGTTATTGAACCAGAATTATAATATTCTAAGTAAATTGTTGGAATGGATAATGATATTTTTCCAATTAAAAAAAAAGTAGTTTCTAGTTAACGCTGAAATTTTTTTTTTTTAATTTTTAAAAATTAATTACAAAAGCGATTTAAAAAAATATCTGTACGTGACGAATGCAATGCGTAGAATACTCAAAGATATCTGATTGCAAGGAAAAAACACAAATCTCTCCACATTTTGATTTCATTTCGTTCTTAGCGTCACCATCGTGATTTGAATATCTGATCTAAGCAGTAGATGTCATCGTCAAGTTTTTTCGAGGACAAAATCCTTAAAGATCACTTTCATCTAGGGAGTCATCCCCTTACCCCTTTATTTTGTGGTAGGGTGAAGGTTATTTATGCCCTGTATGTAGGGCTCTCAGACATGCAAAGCATCGCCTTAGAACTGTTTGATATATATTATTGTACTTCGGGCTAGGCCGCATTTTTCTACGCCATAAGGCACTATTGAGTTGGTAGAATTCTTCCTCCTGCAGAAGTGGAAAGCAAAAGAGATATTGCTAGAAAATTGGCACTCCATTCCTAATACTCCACAAGTAAGCCCTTCTTATTTATTAGGTCTGCCCGAACGTCATGTGCAATATGGTTCCATTTGTCAAGCGATTGAATCATCTGTCTGATTAGACTATCTGGAGAGAGTTCTCTTATTGCACCTTAGGGGTCCTCTCATTGCCTGCCATATCTTTTGCCAACAAAAAATGATGTGTGGTAAGCGTTGTATCCCCCTTAACCCTAGAAAGTTACCGTTAACTGTATGGTGCTTATAGGCACAGATGAGTAAATTTTACTCATTCGTGGATTTTCATGTTTCAATAATAAGTACAAGTAAAAAATTAAATTAAGTTAAATTTGAAGAGTTAAGGCATAACTTTTTTATATTATTATATTAAGATTTGCAGTTTTGGCATCTTTCAACTGCATGTTCTCTACAAATTTATTGTGGTTATATTTAACATGTTGCAAAAAAAAGTAAGAGGCCATCTTTTTGTTTCTCTGATATGGTTGGTGTTCTGACACATCTGGTCAAAACTGTCTACTCCTCCTTTTTTTTGTATACATGCACTTTATCTGATTTGGCTCTGGCTTGGTGAATACTTCTTGAGTCATGCATACTAGATACTGGTGTAACAAGTGTTTTTACTAGTTGGTTTGTATGAAACTAGGACCATGTCGTCATGGTATAGAAGAAATGTAGTTGGTGCGCTTCTATTTTGAAATTTTATATCCGTAGCTTGAGTAGGTAATTGTCGTTTTTTCATTTTTATTGTGCCAACAGTAGCTATTTTGTAGTCATGAAGAAGACGTTAAACAAGAGAAGTACTTGTAAACTAATTATAACGTGACGTTCCTGTTAGTGCTTTTCACATTTTGTAAAAGTTGAAGAACATAATATAAACCAGCAGGTATTTTTGGAAGCACACTTCCTTTACCAAGATGCACTTTGTTTCGGCATCGCAAGACATAATTATTATAATCCCATACTTATTGGGTTTAAAGGGAATGTACATTCTAAAGTAGCATCTTCTTCTAAACCAAACAAGTTGTTCATCAATTGTTATATAACTGCCTGGTTTATAATTGGTCCTAAAATGTTGTAGAAGTTTTCCCAAAGAGGTGAAACTGAATCTAGTTTAGTTAGTTCTCTTTTAGCTTGTCTAGTTATCTTATCATCAAATGTTAGACAATTTAGGATGAATTTGAATCTCTCCTCAGTCATGGCGTCTCTGTATCTACCCCCACTGTAGCTAGTATCAAACATTGTACTACTTGATAAATGATTATCCTTGAGTTTAGTGGATAACACTAGCAGGCCAAGAAATGCTTCAAATTTGCTCATTTCTAAATCTGACAAGCTCACGTGAGATTCTCGATTATACTTTTCGATTTGAGTTTGTATTTCTTTATTTGTGCTGCCCAAAATCTGTTTGAAAATATCTGTTGTAGAAAAGCTTTTGAAGCAACTGATTGGACACAAAGAATTTTTGGCTTCTCCTTTTGGCCCAGGGCAAATATGTACAACATTTTTGGCGGCTGTTTTTTTCCGACTGCAGCTATAACGGGCTCTTTACACCAAATGGAATTTCCGTCTCTTCCAATTAAATTAACTTCAGTCGCTGTAATCACTGATGAAAATATTTCATCAGGTTTTTCATAATCAGAAGTTGTTTTGTTTATACTTTCCTTCTTGAGGCTTTTTTAGGTATTTTACGCTTTTTCGCTTGCCTACTGCTTCTTGGATATTGCTTATCCTTTTCCTCTTCAGCTTCTTCAATATTTTAATTATTTCTCCACATATTTCACCCTCTAAATCGATCTTTTCTGTCGGGTCCGCCTCTGGAAAATATACCGAATCTGCATCATTATTTTCATCAATTTCAGCAATGTTGCACTCTAAATTATCCTCTTCTTCTTTCAGTCCGAATTTTAGAAGAGCCTCCAATAATTTGTCTTCTGTTCACAGAAGTTTTTCCATAATTACACTCATCTAAAACAATAAAAAATTGAGATAATAATATTTTATAAAAAAAAATTATGATATTCAGGACATGAATAATTGCCTAAATTAATTGCTCAGTGATCAAGATTAGATTTAATGTATATAAAATTGGCAACAGTCATAATTTGATAATATATTCATACATTTGAAAAAATATTAATTACACATAAAGGTATCAATGATTAAAAATTACCAAATATCAGACGGTGTTGGTACCGATGAGTAAAATATACTCACATCTTTATTTTTCAATGTCTGGAGACAGAACAAAACTAAACACAATTACATGCGATCACCACCGCAGATAGCTTTTAACTAAATGAATGAAGTACTGCTAGCGGCTCACGACTCAAGGTTGCCTACCTGCTGATCTACCAACATAAAAATCCTTAGCGTGAGTAATGATTAGTCACAGTACCTCCGATTTTGCCGTAAGACACAATTAAACGAGTTCTAGCCTGAAGTAAAGTGTTAGATGGTTCTAGGCTATGTTTTCAGGTTGACTTTTAATGGATAGTCAAGAATCGTGTGATCGGGGAGCCCCACACTTAGGGCGTAAAAAGCCTTCACCTCCTTATCACAAAAAAAGCAAAACTTTTTCGAGGTTTTGGATCTACGGTTTAGAGGTTGTGGTTAATTAGCGGACTAAGTCAGTTGTATATTTCCTCGACTATACACTCTCCTCAAAGGAGGTCTTTGTGATGTAGTCACTGCGATTTGTTGCTCATTGACAATGGATCTTGTTCTTTGTTGCGTTGACTTGATAGCATTCAAGTGGACGGGATCCTTTTGTTGTCGCTGTAGCTGCTGTGGCTGCAAATAAGGTTATTGTATTTCATACGTTGTTATTGGAACTGCCGGGACTGTTTAGTATTCCCTTATATCTGCGGATGTATATTACCCTTAAAGTTTAAGTGTAGATGACACATCCCTTATTCATTTTCGGGAAAAACGTTTATCTTTGTTGATAACAATGGCTCTCTATTACCACAGCTTGAGGATTTGCGGCTATTGCCTCAGCCATTCTCTGTTCTGGCGTCTTCAATTGCATTAAGGACGCTCCCTTGCTGCTTCTAGGTGGTCAGTGGCCAACCAGGAGGAGGTCAGTATAAACACGTTTAGGCACATAAGACCTAACTAGGCACAAGACCAACAGACTTCCTTCTTACGATCCTGCAAGGCAAAGCCAATTAGCAGAGAGGTTAGATAAAAGGTGTCTTGGCACTTAAGCCAACTAGACTTGACCAGGTGCAAAATCAACTGGCTTTGAAAAATTGCTGGGCAAAGCCTATGTAGTGAACATGGGTGGTTAGCTGAAAATGTCCGTAAAGGACTGCAGCCATGGTCTGCTGCCTCGGTGAAAGAGGATGGTGGGATCCGCCGAGAACGCGTTAATGCGCTGGCAGGCTAGCATTGCGGTGCCGTCGGGCGGGTTCTTTTCCCTAGCACAAGGACCCACTACAACAAAATTTTACACTCACAAATTTAAAAGGGTCTAATAAGAATCGACTGGTGTCGAGGCCGAGGTAACCTACTAAGGGTGGAAATTACTTCTTGCCAGGAACAAACTGGGCCGGGAGAAAACAAACGGACTTAAGAGCAGACTTTGTCGTAACCGACGATACTTATTACCCCAAATAAGAGTGGGGCATTCAGGTGGAAGCGGTGCCCCCTCGTCCCCTCCCAATCGGATCAAGATCCAAATGTAAGCGTGGCCATATTTTCCATTTAAGTGAAAAACTCATACACACGTAATTTTAATGAATTTTTCCTTTAAATGAAAAATATAAGCGCGGCAAAATTATGTCATAGTATTATTTGAGGGAATCACATACCGCTATGCCATAAATAAGCACGCGTGCGCAAGGCCACCTTACCCGGGCAAGAGCCCCTGTAACGCATTAAAAGGGGAGCGCTCACCCGATGGCCAGCTCATTATAGCGGAGGGGCCGGCCAACGTGGCGGGTCTCATACCCGGTCAGGTTCCCAACGAGAGGAAAGGCCGGAAATTTTTGTTTGATATTTCATTTTTTTATACCAAATACTTGTATTCTTTGTGTGTAAATATAAATGCTAGACTAACTTCCCATCGCTACACATGATTCTGCATCAGTACAATTTAACTTTAACTTCTTATTGTATTTTTGTACTCAGGCTGGAGCTATAATTTTATTGATCACATTATTTTACTTTATCACAAATTCTTTGAAGAGAAAAAAATATACAAGGAGGTTGACATGACCTGGGGTTTTCACGTCAGTTTATCTTGTGGAGAGCTGTGAGCGAGCTTAACTACTTACATTTTTCGACAGAGCCCGAGATAGTTATGAGAATAAGTTTCGCGCTTGTTCGGAACTCAAAAATAAACATAAAAAACGCCTGCTACTTAACGAAATTTAGATCGCTCATTCTCACCTTCAACTCAATTCTAAAATTTTTTCTTTTTTTTCCGCCTTGCCAAAGCGTTTTATTAAAGCACTAACATATACCTTTTTTTGAGGGTTTTGTAAAATAATCTTACAAAACCTGACTAAAATCGCGACCTGTCTGTCCGTCTGTCCGTCCGTGTGTCACAGCACTTTTTCTCGCAAACTACATATGCTGGAAACATCAAATTTTGCATGCAGGTGTAAAATGGTGCTCTCTTCAAATTTCAATTACAAAAATTTTTATAAGGTATTTATGGGGGGGGGGGCCTCCCATATAGGGGAGTGGCCCCCGAAAAAAAATTCATCAAAGGTAGCCGATATGGATATCAAATGAGAGGTCTTGAAGAGAACTTTTCAAAACAGGTCTTAATTTAATACTTTTTGCTTCGAGGGATGCGCAGGGAGGGGAAATACACGAAAAATGTGCGCCCCTCCCTCCTCGCGACTGGACACCTGTGATCCGAAACATCTGAAAAAAATCGTTGTGGTAGGTGTTAATGAGTACAACAACAACAAATACCTTAGAAATCGGAATTCACTCAACTTTATTTCCCCAATAAAATCGCATCGCTGTACGAAATTCGATATTTACGTAGTCCTACTAAGGGTCCTTAAACTTTGTAAATTTGGTGCAAATCGAATGATATACACGGAAGTTATAGCCGTTTGAAATTTCTCCAATTACAACAACAATAACACATGATGTTTGTATTTTATGGACTTTCCATCGAATCAGTCACTGCAGTTTTGACTTGATCTTCTTGAAATTTCCCGATGCGGTCAATAACATTTATATTTTTGAGAATTCATGATTTGAGTGATTTTTGTCGGTTTGCAACAAAATGGCGACTGTTAAAAGTAGAAAAACAATGGGTTTTCTTTTGAACGTTAACATCTCTTTGACATATTTCTTGACGTTATTCATTGCTGGTGACTGCATTTCTGAGAAGTTGGGTACAAAATCATATAATTAATAATATAAAAAATACAGTTAATAATATGAAAAATATAGAAAACAATAGGCACCCGCTGGTGATGAAGTGATGCTTGCTAGTGAACGCAACAACTTCATATTTTCGAGGCACTTCAAATTAAATTTAACTTTATTAAACTACACTTAATTAGGATCTAGAAACTAAATTTTATTTCTCTTTAAAGGAAATCTAGAGCAATGGTTAGGAATAGGATTCTATGAATTGAACGATGCCGCTTTAGCGTCAAAATATGTTCACAAATCTTCACTGTAATCCCGTTGAACGAACACTTTAGTACAATTGCTGTGCCCAATCCACCAGAATTACTGATTCCAAATCTGTTTCCCAGAAGCAACACGCAAAGTGTGAAGATTGGATTTTATTTCAAACGAAATGTTGGTGATGATGATGACGTCGATGTGATGATGTTTAGCCGCGAATGACGATGTCTGAGCGGACGGCTGGATTTTAATGAGACGGTGCGAAGATGCGATTATACAGGATGGGTAGGAACAACTCAAGGGCCGCAATTTTTAATTCGTTTTGATCTAGACTCTTCTTTCTAGCAGTCGCGTAATCCCGTAATACGAACCATATGCGACTTTACACTGGGTTCTGAAGATGACAAATGATCGATCAAATCTGAGGCTAAAATAATGCCTTAGTGATCCTTTATTGAATCTTTTCATGCAGTTCCTCCACGTACAGCTACTTTAACTCAATGGTCTTCCTTCAATCTTTCTTTTGTTATATTGAGACACGTCCGTTTGAGCAACTCTGCCAAACAATTGCACGTTGAGAATGCATACAACATACCTGTAACTTCAGTTTTTTTTTATTTGGCAGCGAAATTACATCGGCTGCTTCCTTTTATTTCAAATACGACACTAAATTGCGTTGTAATAACTTATGTTCCGAAAAGTCTTTTCGTGACGAGTTTCAGTGCACATATAACCCAAATAAGCTGTTCGACAGGCCCAACATCCTTCGCGGAATGTGCTGCCAGATCCTTTCTCTGCTTTAGTAAAGTGATCATGAAGTGTCGTTATTGTCGGTTCGAAGATATGCCTTTCAATATGACCATCAAGTTCACTTGGAAGTCTTGTATGAAATTTGACAGATATTCCTTCACAGTAATCCCGTTGAACGAACACTTTAGTGCAATCTGACTGCCGAGCACTACTTCCAGGGGCGTGGTTTCGTAACGTTTTCCCATGCAAAATCGAATATTGCTCGTGAACTTGAATACATGGATACTAACATTCTCCTTTGATAACAGTTGTCAGGTCAGTTTTAAAACTGCGAACACTGACGAGAACCGAGCGGTTACTTCACTGATCTCTCATTTCAATACTCGACACGATAAAAAAAAAAATGCCGGATTTTGGCCAGCTTTTGGTACACCATTTGATATTTGCGTGGTTGAAAGTCGTAAAAGGCAAGAATGTAGGTAAATCGAAAGACTCTGGTTGAGGTGAAGAGGATGCAAGCTACTAAGAAGCTCAACGATGGCAATATTGCGTGCAAACGAGTTGCATTATGCCTAGTGAGCCGCAGCACTATGGAGAAAGTTTCCTATCATTTTCCGACGCTTTTAAAATTCGTTTCTTTCACGGTGTTTACGATCGCAGTTACGTTTAACTGATTATTAAAACAACACTGTTTTTATTGATAACTTTCTGCACGGATCAATATCTAATTCTAGTGATTCAAGAAACAGTAGGCATGATCAATTATTTGGCAGAAATCGACTGTAGGATTTTCTTTAGGTCTAACACCAACATAGAGTAGTTAAGCCAATCGTGCACAATTTAAAGTTATTAAAAACGAAAATCAATCTTTAGTCGCATGCTAGCCTAACTTTCCCGTCCATTTCGACAACTCTTTTTCTCGCGGTGTCCACGCTGGTTAAGGATCTCAAGCAGTCTCCTCTTTTGATTGTCAATCGTCCACTTGCCAGCTGTCCAACGGGACTCGACGAGCCTCTCATGCATTCCACTGCACACTTGCCTACACCAATGCAATACGTGCATGTGCATTGAGAAAAGGTGCTGCCATGTCCGCATTTGAATTGCAGATTTGAATAATTTAATTAATGAGAAATAAAATGTAGAAAATTTTCAATAATAATGGAAAAAGATCAATATCAAAAAGAATGTAATTTTAAAGAAAAGTTTTATTTTAATATAGGGAAAAAATGTTATAAAATTTATAATTTATATTTGATAAAACAAAAAAAAATATTTTATGATTTATAAGTATAAATTGAAATAATTAAATTTTTCAAATCTGCAATTAAAATTTCGGATAAGTGTTATGAAGGTTTTCGAGCAGTTTGCTTAGACGACTGCTCGATTACGACACCTACTATAAAGAGTGGCGATTCAATGGCGCTTGAATTTTCTTTGCTTGCCCTGTTATTTACGAGTAAATATTATTTTTTTGTTACTCAGCGAAATTCCACTTTATAATTTCAAAAAATTTGGAATTTCACGTATTTGGCAGTGTTGTTGTCTATGTTACTTTATAATTTAGAAAAAAACCAATTTGCTCTAATGATATTAGTGTTTGCATCGGATAATCACTATTGCTAGTTTGTTCAAGTGAGTTGCTGTCTATAGTTAGGGAATTTGGAATTATCTACAATAATTCATTCTAATGATATTAGTGTCTTTCGCATCTGCAGCAGCCCAATTTATGGTGCAATGCTGCAGTGGATTATGCGAATACCCTAACAATTGTTGCTCTTTGTAGTTTCCGGCAAAAATTGCCGTGATAAATGAACGAACAAACAGATAAATGGCAATTTCAGTAAATTTGAAGAGCACTTGAGCAAAATCCTCAGAGGTCTTGAAGGGGGCAGTAATAAACGAGAATAAATAATTTCTATTGGGGATTTATGGCAGTTACCACGAGTGAGAGAAACGCCAATCTTCAAACAAATTAGATCTAAATTAACTGGTACAACTCTTTGGCGCTCTTTAAAATGTTATTAACTCATCCAGGTAATGCGACAAAATGACGTCCTATTTCCTAATACTCTAACAAAATTTGGTAGTGGAGAAGTATGAGAACCAGATCAATCGCAGCTCATAGAAAGCAGCTTTTTCACTAAAGAAGAGGCTCTAAAATTATGCCCTGAAGGAGCCCGCGTATTTTTAACAGTAACAAGCCACGTGGACAATATTAACACGCGACAGTGGAAAGAAAATTTTGAAAGTAAAAAAGTGAAAGTTTAAACATAAAAAAAAGAAAAATGCACAATAGTGAAATCTAGCGTGGAAACTGGTGGAAAAATAAATAAACGCCGAAATAATAAAAATAAATAATAATCACGAAGCTAGCATTTCAAACTAAATGAATTTACCATGGCGGAGCTTAAGGGAGATGCAGAAACGCCAAAATCAAAGGAACCAGAAGATGCACTGATGCAAATGTTAAAGCTGTGGCAGCAAGAGCACCGACAACAGTCATCCAATTTAACTACGAAGCTAGATGAACAATCAGCGAAGTTAAATGAACAATCAGCGAAGTTAAATGAACAATCAGTGAAGCTGGACCAACAAGCGATCGAAATCAAGGAAGTGCAAAAACAGTCAACCGAAATAAAAGTGGAGCTCGATAGCCTGAACAATCAAATTAAATGCGTCGAGGAAAAGGTTTACCAGGTCGAGGAGAAGGTCAGCCAGGTTGAGGAGAAAATCAACTATGAGATCAGCCGCGTCGATGAGAGAATGAACCATGAGATGGAAAAAGTGAAAAAAGAATTAGAAGCAGCAAAGGCAGTAGTAACCACCTCACCAGCCCCGCTTGTAACCGCAGCGCAAAGCACATCCAGAAATGTGCAAGCACCAATATTCGATGGGCAAACGGTCTGGTGTATTTACAAAATCCAGTTTGAAGCCGCCGCTAGGATAAATCAGTGGAACGAGCAGGAACGAGCAACTGCATTAATTCTTGCTCTAAGAGGCCCAGCTGCCGAAATCTCGCAGACTATCCCCGTTGATTTACACTCAAACCCGGCTGCTATATTGAATGCGCTCGACATGCGTTATGGAGGCGCCCATCTGAAGCAAATTTATCGGGCACAGCTACGGAATCGGATGCAGAAGTCTGGCGAAACCTTACAGTAGCTAGCCAAAGACATTGAGCGACTGGCACTTTTGGCTTACCCAGCGTACGACCCAGAACATCGAGATGACGCAGCAACAGAAGCATTCATCAGCGCCTTAGAAGATCAGGAATTGCAACAAGCTGTGCGATTAGCTCAAAAGCAAACAGTCAAGGATGCATTGGCTTATAGTTTAAATTTGGAGGCAGCGAAAAATGTGACCCGTACCACTGCCCGGGTTCGCGAGGTAGTGGCAGATGATTGCAGGTGTGAGCGCGTGGGAATTGAGCGAGAGCTGCAGGTGAATGGTGCGCTTAAATGCTGGAATTGCGGGAAAAAAGGGCACCTGTAAAGAGACTGCAAGAAGGGAAGAAGACGGAGCTATTGTCCAGGGTGGTGGAGATCCAGACTGCATCCCCAATCCGATGGAATGGTCGAACGTTTCAACGGCACGCTCAATTAACACCTGGCCAAGATGTTTGACGAGAACCAAAGGGACTGGGACCGACACATCCCACATTTTTTGATGGCGTACAGAGCTGCCGAACATGCACCGACGGGCCAAGCCCCAGCCAAAGTCATTTTTGGAAAGACTTTTCATCTGCCAGCCGATTTAAAGTTCGGAACACCCCCTGAGAAACCCCAAACGATCTCGGAGTACGCAAGTGAGCTAAGACAACGGTTGAACCAGATACATCGGACAGTGCGAAAACACCTCGAATCGGCTACTGACCGCATGAAGACCAGGTATGATCTCAAGGCAAATTCTACTGGCTTCCAGCAAGATGACTTGGTGTGCCTATATAACCCGCAACGGCGAAAGGGTAGGTCTCCAAAGTTGCAACATAATTGGGAGGGACTATACCGGGTCACAAAGCGAATCAACGACGTCGTATATCGCATACAGGAACACCGTAAGCCGAGAGCCAAAATGAAAATCGTGCATCTGGACCATCTTGCCCCATATTACACCCAGGGAGAATTGACTACAAATGGCGACACATCTTTTCGGGGCGAAAAAAACTGAGGTCGGGGCAGTGTTAATTCTGCGAGCTACTGCCGCAATTGTTTTCACAACCATTAAGAACATCAACAAAACGAATTTACTCGACACCACGAGAACCCAACAAGCATGCTCCATTCATTACGCTGCTGGAATGTTCCCGCTAATTCACCAATGTACGAGAACTGAGTTGAATGATTAGAACCCTATATAAAGGCGAGCTGAATGAATGGGGGGAATCATTCATTCGACCGCGATAAGAACTGCGATAGTGCGTGGGAAGCGATATTGTTCGAGTAATAGAAAAGTGATTTTCGTAATAGTGAAGTGATTTAGAAGACAATTGCGATAAGAAATTTATGGACAAGTGGAAGTTAGATTTTAATAGTGAAAATTAAAATTGTGAAATAGACCAAATAAGTGATTATGCATTTTTAAGTAATTTAATAAACTCTTTTAAATTAACTTAAAAGACATTGCGTTTTCAATTTCCCGGAACATTAAAATTATTGGCCGCGAACCAAAAACACGCGACAATATGTTGAAAGGAAAGAGCCAAAAACAACTAGATATCGTGACAGAAAATTATTGAATCGATTATTTTGTCATATTATATGCATCCTAGATACATTTATATAATCATTTGCAAAACGAAGCTAAACTTGCCACTGAACACTCCCAGAGTGCCTCACTGCTGTTTTGGCGTAATCTTCTTGTGATGTGACTTTCAAAAAAGGTTCCATACACAAACACTTTAGAAAATGTATAGCAACCCGCATAAACATCTGCTTTACGTAATTGTTACATTCTACAGACTCACTCAAACTCTGTAATTTTTTCCTTACCATTGAATTCTCTCCACGTATGCAACTTTTCCACTTTCATGTGCGCTGAACTCAAATGAAAAATCTTAAGAGATTTTCTGGAGAATAAAGTGTCCCAAATAATGCCTTAATATGTGAGAAATGTAAAAGTTTACTTGTTGGATATGGGGTTGAGTGTTGTAAGTTACGGGCAAGTTTTACCGTTTGTTGCCAAAACAAAAGTGTAAAGTGCAATCAGATATGTGAACGCTTGTAAGTTAAAAAAAATTTCAAAGAGAACTGTAAGTGAGCCAGAAAATTGTTTGAATGTGCAAAATGATGTCTTTTATTTTTCGTTGGAATGTTTTCATATATAGTTTTATGTAATGTTTTTATAAGTTTAGTAGTTTGTAAGCAAAATACCAATGGAAAAATAATGATTCGTGGTCTTGAGAAAAGGATATTACCCGAGTAGGATGTTGTTAGAACGTGATTTCTTACTTATTTTGATATTCGGACTTATTTCTTGAAAGTTCTTTAATTACTCATTAAAAGTTTAGTTCTTCCTGCTTTCTGACCTTGATAAATTATGAGTTTGGATTTGATTAAGGAGCTCAAAAGTCCAAAGTGTGGAATGAAATCGACTGGCTCCCGGCTAGTTTCATTTGAAGGTTCTGAACTAAAATTTCTATTCCTTGCCAGTTGCCACTGAACCTTAAATATTTATAGCAGTCAACTTTGTAATATAATATGACCATGCAAGTGAAATTTACTTTATCGGCGACAACAGGAAAAGCTGTTAACTTTGCTTTGCTATGCATTTTCACTTTAGCTGCTACACGTCAGAACAATGGAGTTTGGAAACTTTATGCCTAGGCAAACACAAAGTGCACTGCACGAAGTGAATGCGAAACCTATTTCATTTATGAACTGCAGCACGGCACAGTGTACATATTTTGAAAAGTTCTGGCAATTTCTAAAGCTCCATCTATTTCAACCTCCTCTCCTGCTCCTTCGCTGCTCCCTGGCAATCCTTACAAGTAATTCAAACAGCTACTCTTCTTGCGAGTCTTTTGTGAACCTAAGTAATCCACATCCTATTCACGTTTTCAGTGATTTTCCTCGGAGCTTTTCCAGCATTACTTCTATTCAGAGTCGCAATCTATGGGCATCCATCTTACAACACACATGGTCGTGCAATGATAATGTCAGGGGTTATGCCAGCAAACGGGCAATAGACGTCGTGCTTCCTGGCAGCCAACACACGACGTTGCATGTAAGCACTTTTCGTTTACTAAAATTTTATTACAAAAAATATTACTTGCTCTAAGTTTCTCGACCCCGTCAGAAGGAGGTGAGACCGAAATGGAAGTTGCTGGTGGCAAAGTGCTGATATGAGCGGTAGAATTTGTTAAAATCATGTTGGGCGTTCAGATTTGAATAACTACAGTACACAATGAGGAAAAGCCGAAAACTGCGTTCAACGAATTTTCTCGTTGCATGCATATTTGTAGTCACATTTAACATATGAAGCTACAATGCACAAAAATCCGTAACGGCACTTTTGAGTCCTTATCGTTAGATTTTTGTGTTCTACATAAATAGGTAAACAATTTGAGTAAGCCTTCCCCGCTTGATCTCTCCGTTAAAATCCTTCAAATCCCATTAGCAATTTCGACCACAAACTGTGCATAAATGGAACATCAAGGATATGGTGCTGCGGCATGCCTTTAATGTAACCATGTCCTTAGAATTAAATGAGCATTCTAAATGTAAACGACACACAAGGTGACAACATGTACTTTTTTGCTTTTTAAACATATATTTTTCAACAATGTTTTTTCGCCATTTTTCCCGGAAAACCCATCGAGCGCGGCGCAAGGAAGTATGTATGATAAGGAGAACAGCTTGCGTACGAAACGGTTAGAGTGTGTTGCTCTCATTGAAGAGGAATATTGTTAAGTAAATGGCAGCCACCATTGCTAAAGTGATATTTCGCAAGTGGCAGTTAAAGCAATTGCACGAGTGCTATTCGCTTAAGTTGAAGTGCTTTCCTATTCGGTTTGGATGTGGAAACAATTTCGCTTCTCTTAGATATTCATTAGAATGGTAACATACGTACATATGGAAATTTGTTATTGCAAATTAAAATTCATTTTCAATTACTGCCACTTAAAATCATTTCCTTTGAATGAGAAGTATTTGATGCAAGTTTTCTTCAGACCGAGTTGACAGAATCATCTCCCTACCGGAGAAGGTTTATTTTCAATATATGGATACCAAGATCTTATGGCTTTGTGTGCAAATGCCGAAGTAAGAGCCCGACTTAAAAGCGATCTAAAATAAATGCAACAAATCTCATGCAACTGGTGCTAAATCAAATTTTTTAATGTTATCTCCATTTCATAAATAGTGATTATCGTGTCGCTAAATACCAATTCAAATCATTCAAATTTATTTTGAACTACTCCCACGAATTTTAAAGTAACAGTATACATAGACTTGTCCTAGAAGTTATTCAAGTATCAGTGAACGATTCGGAAGGATTGGTATGTTGAGCTGAAGCTTTCGCAGAGTGACTTTGTACAAAGGCTTACTTCAGTGCACGTGGACTTTTGATGATACCACAAATAGTAAGCACGACCTTGAGTGACCTTATTTAAATCCACAGGTACTTTGGTCAGCTTGGTAAGAAAGAAAGAAACCAAGAGACTGCATTCTTCACCTTGCTGGGATCGTGCGCTTGAACCAGAGGTAACGGACAGTTTACTCATCCTTTTTGCATTTGCAGTTCCATCAGAAGTCGTTGTTAGAGACGCCGAGCCGCATTGTAAGCCTGCTAAATAGACATTGCCTGATGAGTATATACACCGTTGGGCAGATTGATTCCCTTTTAAATCTGAGAAGCTCCCAAGTACAAATGATGTCAGAAGTAGTTGAAAACTGTCTTGAAATTACTCAGGAAAGTATGTTCATCCAGGAATTTTGAGCGTCCTTTAGATACTTTTACATATTTACCAGGTTGACGAATGCCATCTTAATATGAATCTATATACCTATGGCCTTTGCTAGTTCTTCTACTTTTTAATTTTACTTAATTTTATGTTGGAATCCAAATGAGCTGCACCTTAAACTTTCTCGATATCTTTTTGGAAAATATACAGCCTTTGAGGAGAAGCTTCGTGGAGGTAAAGATTCCAGAGAGAGACTTTAGAAGCTCTTGGCTGTCAATGACAATAAAAGTAACCACTGTAAATAGCTCGTTCCCTGACATAGAATACCACCCTGAGGAGTTACCTAAGCTACTTAGATAAGATTGTCGCAGCCGGATTCTGAGTTGCTGATTAGTAAGTGCGACTACGCATAATTGAAGCGCATTTGTAATAGAATAAGGAAACCTATAATTCAACGTTTCCCCGTTCTTCTTTTTCTTCTTCGTAGTACCACAGCTCCTCTCGGGCTTTCGATTCCTAAAAAAACGCACCCCCAACTGTCTGGGTCCATTGACCGCGTCTTCTAGTTTCTAAATCCGAGCAGCCATGAACTGTCTTCGTTGACGGAGTCAAACCAGTGTTTTCTTGGTTTTTTGGGTATCCGTTGTTCGTCCAGCACGTCGCGCCTTCCGCAATCATAGAATCGTTGAGACCTCCAACCTGTCAAAAATTTCATACAGCTCATGTTTGTATCGAATTCACTTCAATTATCCGTCTCAGGATTCATTGCTTGAAGGCGTTGAATACGTTTGCAGATACTTGGGTGGGAGCCCATGTTTCACACTCATGCCGTACCACAGGCCTTATCACAGTTTTGTATACTTGGAGCTTTGTTTTCTTATTTGTGCAGCTGTTCTTCAAGATCGCCAAAACTGAATAAAAAGTTTTATTTGTGAGCTGTATTCTTCGGCGTATTTCATCTCTTTTATTCGCAGTTCTCGTTATTTTGGCCCTTGAATAAACAAATTCACTCACATTTTTGATATTTTGATATTTTGTGTATTTGAAGTATTTTGCTTCAACTGCGTCAGGAGTTTTGTTTTATTCACATTAATTTGTAGCCCAACTAGTGTTGCTCCGCTGAAAAAGTTCTTTTATGATTGTTAGTGACTGTGATAAAATGTTCATGTCATCCGCATCGGCTTGACTTGTTTAACAGAGCATTTATTGTATGGATAGGTAGCTTTCTGATGACATATTCTAGAGTAAAATTGAATAGTAATGTGCCCAGTCCATCTCCCTGTCATCGGTGAGTTGATTATCGATGCGGGTTTTTTTTTTTTTTGTGGTAGGGAGGTGAAGGCATTTACGCCCGCCGAGTCTGGCAGTGTGGGACTCCCATGGAGGATACCCTTGGACTACCCACTAAACACCTCCCCTATCAATCTGAGAACCTAGCCTGGAACCGTTTGACACATTACTTCGGGCCAGGTCTCGTTTTGTTACGCCGTGGGGCGCCTTCAAGCTGGGGAGTCCCTTTCCTAGCGGGAGGGGAGAGGGGAAGAGGAAATGCCAGACGAGCGACCCCCCAGCCCCAGCACCTCTGGCTGCTGCGAGTCCCTTTTATCTTTTAGGACTGCCCGAGCATAATGTGCCACCTGGTTCCATTTGTCAACTGATTCGAGCATCACCGCAACTATATTATCCGGGGTGAGCTCTCCCGTCTCCCTGTAGAGTTCCCTTCGCAGCCTGACCCATTTGGTACACGCGAAAAATGTGTGATAGGCATTGTCCTCCTCTCCTGGGCAAAACCGACAATCGGGAGACCGTGACTCACCGATCTTGTGCAGGTTACACTGAAAACACCCGTGCCCGCTCAAAAGCTGGGTCAGATAGAAGTCAGTCTCACCATGCCTTCGATTTAGCCACGGTCTCACATCCGGGATGAGGCGCGCAGTCCACCTTCCCTTCGTGCAATTCCTCCAAGACTGCTGCCAATCGTTGAGCGAGCGTTGTCTCTCCTCGTGGACAACCATCTCCCTTGCATCCTCGTTTCGGCGCAGGTAAATAGCGTGGCGCTCTCTAATCGATGCGGGTTTGGGAGGTTATGCACGTCATTGTCATTTTGGATAGACGGGCCAATTCGGTTGGGGTGCCAAAGAAAAGCATGATTTCTTACAGTACGTTACGATCAATACTGTTGTATTCTTGCTTAAAGTGAAGAAAAATTAAGTGTACGTCTATGTTGAACTCCCAGTATCTCTCAATTATCTACTTGACAGTAAAGAATAAGTCTATCGTCGATACACTTGCTCTAAAACTTCCTTGATACTCCCCAATGATACTGTTGGTTTACGATCTGATGTAATTTTCTAAGATCTTTGAAAATATTTTATACGCCGTACAAAGTAGTGATATCCCTCTATAACTTTCACACTGTAGCTTCTCAACTGTTTTTATGGGTAGAGGATATAATTGATTGGCTCCACTCGTTCGGCAAATGTTATTGTTGCCAGATATGCTAGATGACTTTATGAATGGGTCTCCGGACAGCACTGCCACCATATTTCATGAGCTCCACTGGAATCTCATACATGCCCGGCGCTTATGATTCTTTTGTGCTTTGATGGTGGAACAGTATTCATCCAGAGCTTGTGTGGCCAACGGAAGCTTCCCGGGAATATCTATTGGCTCCGATGCTCTAGAGCTGCGCGGAGGATGTAGGAGTTCTTGAAATATACTGCTCATCTTTCCTTAGTCCTGTTTTCATCAGCGATAATATTGTTACCATTATCTTGCCAGGGCGTGGTGTTGAGCTGAAGACCTCGTTTCAGGTTTTTTACAACTTTGTATACTTGTTTTGTGTTGTTGCTTGCTAGACTTACATCGATACTTCTCAATTGGTCCTCGCAGTATTACCTTTTCTTAATTCTAATTATCTTATTCGGTACTCTATTGAGATTTTCATAATGTTCTCTATTCTTTCTATTTTTCTACATAAGTATTCATTGCACGCCTGATTGTGTTTGTCTAGCGCCTTCTGGCACTCATCATTGAACCAATTATTTCTCTTCTCCAGGCTTGATGTGCAATCGCCTGTTTTGCCACGGTCTTAATTGCCACTTACACTATCATCCGGAGATCGTTGCTTGTTGTCAGTGATACGTCTGACCGGATGGAAGCCAGCTAGTTGCCGAAGGTCTCCGTGAAGTTTCTCGCCACAGACGCCGCTTGAAGGCTTTTGATTTCGAATTTCTGCAGTGGGATGGTCTTTGCTTAATACGCCTTTGATATACGACATCGATAGGTTAATTTGATGAAGTAATGATCTGAGTGATAATTGGCTCCTCGGCATTTAGGGACGTCATGTATGCTCGAGATCTAACGTTGTTGTATCAGAACATGACCGACCTGGTTTTGTGTGTTGCCATGCGGTGGTACCTTGATTATGCTATATATGCGCCAATATGGGAAGCAAGTTGAACGTATGACTAGATTTCTGCCACATGCAAACTCAATCAGGCGCTGATTGTTGTCATTCATTCCATCTTATAGGCTATAGCCTCCAGTCGTTGTCTTATGAAATATTATAGCTCATTGCCAACGTTTGCATTGAAATCACCCTGAATTATTTTTGTCAATAAGTCTTCCCTGTTGGTTTTAAAACGTTTCCTTAGTTTCTTCAAATTTTTCCTTGGTCGGGGCGTGAACGTTTATTAGCCAAATTTCGAAGAGTTTCACTTTGATACGTATCGCACACAACCGTTCATTAACTGCCTTAAAATCAATAATGTGTGATTTGGGTTCTCTATGCGCAATTAAAGCCACCGCAAATTCTCGTTTTTCAGTATGCTTCCTACTTTTGAATATTGTGCGCGATCTCATGTCTTGAGTATCATGAGCAGTTCAGTTTGTTCCCTGAATTGCCAGTATGTGTAATTTATATTAACTGACCTGTTGTACAACGTTCTTAACAGCGCAAAGGTAATTGAGTGACCTGGTGTTGCAGGATCTAATGCGATAGTCTTTTTTCGTTTGCGAGTTCGTTGCAATTAGTTCAATCCAATGCGAGGCTCTTCTGCAGGTGTTGAAACAATTTAAGGGTTTTCTAGGGAATGGGAGCTAGTCCGTCACCCAAACTCCATTATGGTAGGCTGGTTATTACTTTCAATTCCTTTATCAGGAACGGACGACTCGTTTTACTTCTCCACAAAGAAGTTGTAAATAGGATTTAGTAGCAGAGCTGTAGATGTATTTATAGTGATCGGCGTCTACGGTGGAGTTAAAAAATAATCTATAATAATTATTATTATTGTCGCGTGTTATGGTTCGCGGCCAATAATTTTTAATGTTCCGGGAAAGTGAAAACGCAATGTCTTCAAATTAAATTAAAAGAGTTCATTAAATTACTTAAAAATGCACAATCTCTTATTTGGTCCATTTCACAATTTTAATTTTCACTATTAAAATCTAACTTCCACTTGTCCATAAATTTCTATCGCAATTGTCTTCTAAGATCACTTCACAATCAACGAAAATCACTTTCCTATTACTCGAACAATATCGCTTTCCACACACTATCGCAGTTTTTATCGCGGTCGAATGAATGATCTCCCCATTCATTCAGCTCGCCTTTATATAGGGTCTCCATGCGTTCAATGCATTTCTCGTACATTGGTGAATGTTCTGCCGAGATGTATCTGGTATATTCGAGCAGATTAATGAATGGAGTGACGTCACTTTCAGATGTTGATCATGCTTGTTGGGTCCTCGTGGTTTCGAGTAAATTCATTTTGTTGATGTTCTTAATGGTTGTGAAAACAATTGCGACAGTAGCTCGCAGAATTCTTTGTATATGTATTATTATTAATCTTTTTATCGAGTGCTATTATTATTAATGAATGAAATAATGTTTTACGCATGTTCGCCCACAGCATGAACATTTCATTGAATTTCATGAGTCCCTTGAGGCTATGGCTCTCTAACTCAATACCCAAATAAGAAACATGGATTTGTAAGACCTAGTTTTCAAAAATATGACTTTCAGGATACATAATCCTCTAGATTGGCACGAGTTCCCGAGTTAAAGATACATACCATGCGCCGGAAAGAAAACCTTCATTCAGCTTAATGGGCTGTATTTGATAAGGCTGACTGATGGGTTTCCGAGTAAGATAGCAGAGGACAAACCATCTGGAATGAACGGAATATTATCACCACACTACCGTCTTGTATAACTACTATTCCCCAGTTCCATTTGCCGGTCCTATTGCCCTGAGTAGTTACCTATTCTTGCCGTAAGTGATGGACTAATAGGTGATGATCGAGAGCCATCCACTTGTTTTAGAGCATGTCCTTTTCGGGATCACTTCCAGAGATTCTGGAGATATTTTTCGTCAGGCTTTCTTCTTGAAGCGTGCCTGCGTGGAATCAATTGTTGCAACTCCTGACGACAATAGGTCCTATGCAGAGATATTCATTAGAGTCTGCAAATTGACAAGCTTGCTTTATAGTTAGCCCAGTGAGAGTATCCTCAAAGCAGGTATCTTGGACCTACTATTAGATTTGGGCTTGAATATGCATATTATGTATGTCCGTGTCCTCACTGCTTTTGGACAGAAGGTCCTGCGGTACGACACCACATTTATACGATTTAACAATACAACTAAATTAATGAAATTCCGGAATGTTCCTTCCATGACACACGCAATGTACCTTGGAGTTGACTTCTGAGACCTCATTGAAACTGCACCCATCCTGGTCAACACAGCAGCTTCAAAGCCTTCGAGCTCTGAAAACCATCTGTAGTTATCTACAAAAGACCAGTAACATCACAATAGTTTCCTTGGTATAAGGACCAGTCTCATATTTCAGCACATTGACCCTAGCCTTGCTCGAGCCATTAAGCGGCGGCATTATGTTGTCTCACCCATTATATAGAAAATATTGTATGACAAACTGGGAATCATGCTGTCTTAGGCAGTAATAGAGGAAAATGAGCCTTCGTGGAGCTGTCCAGTGACCTTTGTTAGAAAACCGATTTGTTTCTTGACGCTAGATGCCTCAATAAAGTGACCGTTAAGGTCACATATCCATTGCAACTAGTTAAAGGTCTTTTGGCATAGCTACAGAGCACCAGATTCATGATCATCTTGGACCTGAAAGATGATTTTTGGCAAATCCCGTTGGATGATGTAAGTAAGGAGAAAACAGCCTTTATTGCTCCTGGTAAGCCATTGTACTATTTTAAGGTCATGACATTCGGTTTTTGTAACGCCCCACAGATAATGTATCGGTTGAATAAACTACATGACATGGTTTTAGCTCACCTTCACGACTAGTAGCACTTGTTGATATATTTGACCAGCACTTGGAGCTTCTGAGTACTATACAAAACTGATCAGAGATGCTAAATTGACCATTCATATTGAAAAGAGCAAGTTCATCAAGAAGGAGATCAAATATCTTGGCTTTGTAGGGAGTGATGGTACTCTGCGCACCGGTCTGGAGAAGGATTCAGGCATAGCTTCCTATCCTGAACCCCAAAACGCCACGTGAGAAGGTTCATAGGTATAGTAGGAACATACAGACGTATTTTTCCGTATCAGTAACCGCTACATTGACGGATTTGCTAAAAGACAAATGCACCTTCAAGTAGTCTGCCACCACCAGCAATCATTTCAATAGAGCGGAGTGGCCCCTGAAAGAAAAAAATTCATCAAAGGTAGCCGATATGGGTACCTTGATGAGAGCTTTTCAAAATTGATCTTAAACTGACATTTTTCGCTTCGAGGGGCGCACAGGGAGGAGAAATACACGAACAATTTGTATTGCTATCGCACCAAAGAATGAGATAACTTAATTTCAACATTTTAAAGTAAATAACTGGAAACACTGGCAATAAAACCTTCCCAGAAAAATAAAAACTTGGACATGTGTCACATGTAAGGAAAATAAAGAGACACGTTTGTCTTTTAAAATATAAGGGGAGAAAACACACAGCCTTCTTCAAGTGGTCCACTCAGATATATGTGGCCCTATGGAAAACCGATTACTAGGGGGTGCCAAATATTTTTTTATGTTTCTTGATGACTGCTCGAAGGAAATGTATGTATATTTTCTCCGTAAAAACTTCGACGCATTAGAAACGTTTAAAGAATTTAAACATGAAATAGAAAATCAACTTGATGGTCATATAAAAATTTTCCAAACGGATAATATCTGGAAATGCCAACGAAATTTTCTCTGATTATCTCAAAGGTACAGTATTATACATCAGGCACCCATGTCATACACTCAAGGGCAATATGAGAACGAACGAACAGGAGTCTTGTGCGACGAGCCAAATGGATGCTCTTAAATGCCATTTAAGCAAAACAATCTAGCTGAGAGATTGCTTGTCTGGCAATTCCTATTCTCCTCTCCCCTCGCGCTAGGAGAATGATCCCCCAGCTTGAAGGCGCCTCACGGCGTAACAAAACGAGACTTGGCTCGAAGTAATGTGTCAAATGGTTTCAGGGTGGGTTCTCGGGTAGACAGAGGAGCTGTTTAGTGGGTAATCCAATCGCTTGCAAGCATGGGAACCCCGCATCCAGTGCGTAAATGACATTCACCTCCCGACCACAAAGAAGAAACCAAAACAATATTGGGCGGATGCTGTACAAACGGCTGCCTTTGTAATGAATCATTCCCAACCAAGTCCTTATAATTCAAAATTCCGGAAGAAATTTCATCTGGACAGAAACCTAATGTTAAATATTTGCGTGTATTTGAATGTGAAGCCATGGTATAGCTGTCCCATGAAAAACACAAAAAGTGGGACGCAAAGGCACAGAAGACGATCTTCGTTGGATATCGTGATCACACCAAGAGTTATAGATTCATAATACCAAACTCCAGAAAAGTATTGCAAAGCAGAGATGCTATATATGTTGAATGTACTGTTAAATGAAACTTTGTGCCCGTCCAACTGTCAAAGATGAATCCAAATGACGTTACTGAAGAAAATTAAGTCACTAAAACAGATGAAGATTCAATTTCTACAAGTTCGTCGTCTATAGACAGTGAATATGTTCCTGACGATAGTATTGATACTCCTCCCGTTAGTAATATTACATTTAGACCAAGAAAGAAAATAGTTGCAAATATGCATAAATTCAGATTATTCAGAGCAAAACAATTAGCTCTGTCAAAACGAAGTCAGCCTTTCTAATGTTTCTGTAACATATAAAGAAGCTGTTAATAATATCAATAACAAGTTCTCTCCTGCACTCCTGGCAAAAGGGTTTTGCAAAACAATGAGTAAATCAAACAATATATTCTGCATACCAAAACTTGACTAATATACAGACTCCATCAATTGAATTCAAAAAATTATTATGGTTATTTTGTTTTTAAATTCGCCGCCATTTTGTTTCAAGTGTTTTGACCCCGTCGTTCAATTAGTCATGATAAAACATCGATATTACAAACCATTTCCAAATTTTTATTAAAATTCCTACATATTTAAGTGCCTAGGTCTGTTGCAAACGTGTATCTCCCTAGTATCACGTGTTAATGTTGTTGTAATTGTTAAATATTCAATCGGCTGTAACTGAGCTGTTCATTGTTTAATTATTGTGAAATTTTCAGAACACGTACAATTGCTTTGAAAAAATTTAAATTGTAGCTTTAAGCAAATTTGTGGGTCCCCATTTTGACTTTATAGGCAAAAATGTAAATATTTTAAAATGTACTATTATTACAATGACAAAGTTGATCGAATCTTGACTGTTGAGGTATTTATTGCCCTTGTACTTCTAAAGTCTCATCTGTGTGATTTTTTTCTGATTTTTCGGAACAAACGTGCCCAATCGCGAGGGAGGACACAAAATTTTTGCACATTTACGCTTCCCCTGGACCCGCCAAAGCAAAACTAGTCATTTTAAAACCTGTTTTGAAAAGTTCTGATCAAGACCTTTCATTTGATACTCCACTCAACTACCTTTGATTTAAAAATTTTTTTAAGGGCTAATTCGTTATTAGGGGGAACCCCCTTGAAATTTTTTAAAATTTTTGGTAAGACCTTTACTTTTGAGAGATGATCACTTCTGACCTTTTCACAAAATTTGAACATTCTAGTTTCTAAGCAAACTTGCTGTGATGAACGGACAGACGGACGGACGGACAGACAGGTCGTGAAACTAGTAGGTCTTTTTAAAAAAAAATTTTTTCATAGACCTAAAAAAAGGAATCATGTACTTTTTAGGCTGTATGCCAATTGATTTAAGTATACTTCAAAGATAATGCAACGCAACGTGGCGAAACATGCAATTCGACGTAATTCAATGCAAAAAAGTGCAATGACGCATTTGAAGAAGAGAAAACTGTCGTTATTCTAGATGTTACGCGCGAATCGCAGAAACTATCCAACAACAAACAGAAACACTGTCACAATTCTAAATGTATCACAGTCACAATTCTAAATGTATTACTTTTCTTCAACTGACTAGTGCATTGTCACCACTGTAGTGAGATGTGTCATTGTTCTAGAGCTATCACGTTCCATATTCTATAGCGATCAAGCGACAAATCGCTCAGTGTTACGTGCTGCCAGACTTCTGACACTTTTCCTTTAGCAAGGCATGACTAAACCTGTCCTATTTGTGAAATAATACGAAAATGGAAATTTATTTATTGTCACTTTTCTTGCTGGTCAGCGATATAAGCATATATGTATATGTATATTTATTTTTTGTTGCTTTCAAACAGTATATGGTACGTAGACCTAAAATATAGTAGAATACTATATAATATAGAACGGTTGGCATCCCTAGGCTGGGCACCTTTTCACTGCTCCCATGACTCGAACGGAGCCAAAAGAGCATAGAACAGATTATTTTTATTCGGCTGTATAAAAGCCTAACACACATCAAAACCAACCAAAATAGTCTCCTTAAATCGGTGTCCAAAGTTTGATGGTAACAAGCGATTTAAATACCTATTTTTAGTACAAACAGTAAGGTTTGTCCAGAAAGCAGCAAAACTTACGAGCTGATTGCTTACCATTTCGATTCCGGTTGGAAAAAGTTGAATAAAGTTTTAGTTAAAGCATGCACAAAGGCAATCAATTTATATAAGCAATGGCAATCGTTATGAATTGCTTGAGAGTACTTTGAAATATTCAATTTTTAGTAAAACTAAGTTCTCTTGTTATGACAATATCTGAGTATGTTATCAGTCGTCAGCAATCATTTTGCAGTTCCTAGTTTTCTCCGCCATAGCTTGCACAATCCACAAACACGTATATGGATGTCTAAGCAATTGTCTACTTATTCCTCTATGTTTCTTCATATCTCTCGTCATGTACTTACAATTTTCTTGAAATTTATCAAAACACAGACATCGTCTTCGTTCAAAAGCAAAAAGCTTCATCCCTCACATGCCGCTTCCTGCTTGCGACGAATGCACTTTTATGATTACATCTGAGATTTCTTTGCAACAGAAAAATGATTCGAGGTGATTTTTTACTGTTTAAGAAGATTTACGAGAAGTTGATAGACTTAAAGCAACCTTAAGCGGATGATTTCTGCTCTTTAATATCAGATAGAATTTTTTGATTTATCTGCTTCAAATATAAATTATTTCATGTATTTAACCACTTCATTTTTATTTATTCCAGGGTTCGGATTTGTGACGTTTCAAAGTGAAGATGTCGTAGATAAAGTTTGTGAAATTCATTTTCACGAAATCAATAACAAAATGGTAAGTAGATTCCAGCAATCCTTGCGATTCAACATATCAATCCAAATAAACGTTTTTGTCGTAGAAATTAATCCAAAACCAATTACTACTTCGCCTCCATGTCAATTTACTTCACCAGCAAGTCTCCATGCAACAAACAAACAATATCACTAAACGCTTTTCCATTCTCCCCAGAAGGATAATGTCAGCCAGTGATTTCCACAAGTCAATATGTGTGTAATCCCGTTGACAAAATGAAAACATTTTTGGCCTCTTTTCGATCGCTCTAATATGGGTCTTGTCTGATTTGCCATAACCGAATTATCTGTTGTCGTCGGCAAAGTGAAATCGAAACCTGTTATCGAATCTCTTTAAACCGATTTTCAACAATTACTTGAATAGTCTTAAATTGTATATACGATTCAATCGAAGGACATTTCGTTCTTTCCTGGCTTGCTTTCCGGACCACACCACACTCTTCAGACAACAAAATTTTTCCCTATGACCTCGTAAAGGATATATCTTGATTCTTTGCCGCCACCATCCCCCGCTAGAATTTTCCGGGATTTCTTTTGGTTTGTATGAGCATTCCCTGTGGTCGCAAATTGGGGAGGGGAGTGGAACTGCTAGGAGCGGGGATCCTTCGAATAGAAAAATAAACAGAGAAATTCGAAGACATCGGGGATGGAAAAATGACAACTTAAGCACTTTGGATCGAATTTCTTCTCCACTGAAATCACATTATGCCGCTCAATTTTCTGCTATACTTAAGATTGTTGGTGATGCTAAGACTGCTGCTCCAGGACTTGACGTTATAGACTTGCCAGTAAATTGAAGGAATAAATGCAGAGAAGGCAATCAAATGGCATTGAGAAGAGGCTCAATTGTAATGATATTCTTTTGTAGGCATATTAAATGAGTTTGCATGGGCCAAATTTATACGTTTTCAGGGATGCGATGTGGAATGGAAAAATTTATTCTTTTGATTCATAGGAAAAGATAGTGAAAGTTCCAGAAGTGAGATAGGTGCCTTAAGTACAATACTCTGCTATGTCTTTAAGTTGTACGGCAACGAAATGTTTTAGTTTCATCATTGATTCGAGGTTAACTCAAGCTACGTAACAACGATTATTTTGATGCTGGTCTACAAATTTTAAGTGTTTGTTTGCCTTGTAATTAAAAGCTTTTTTTCAATAATAATTTGGTGACACTGATTATGAATACATTTAAAATTTTTTTTTTCAATTTAGCTCTTATTTGAAAAATAAGCCTAATAAAAAAATTTGGCTTTAGCCTTTCGTCGGGCGCAACTAATCTCTTGGATGATGTCATGTGTTATTTTTGCACCGACAGTAAGGAGTCGTTCAAGTATTACTTTAGCAGATTTATTACAACTATTTACCCCCCATTCCCCTTGTAAGCAAAGGTAGCAAAAATCTTTCCCCCCTCTCCCATGCTTACGTAAACATTGTTATATGCATTTTTCCTTAAATGTATCCTGTTTTTTTAACAATTCATGAGCGGTAGTTATAATAATAGAACTTAAAAAAAAGATTTAGGATAGATAACTTTAACGCACTTAATATTCATTTAAACAAACTTTATTGACATGGTGTTCAACATAGTGTGAGGTACCAGTATCACAATCTAAGTGATATTACGAACAAAACAAACTTCTTTGAAATTTTTTGGTATACATATTAATTCCTATTAACAGTCTTCAGTCCATGACACTGGAATCTATGATTCTAAGTTTTCGATGATATTGAATCTTTGCTGCTCAATGTTTTACGTCTGCTCACTTTCATCCGATTTTGGAATATCTACGCCGTTCTCATTGGGCCATTCAAATTTTGAATAATGCACATCAGTTTATTAGTACGACGAGCAGCGACTCTTATAGGTCTAGCTTTCATATCAGTGTACCTGCTTATGGATCTTCTCAATATGACGATTTAGTGACTTGACGGAAACATGATAAAGACCACACGTTTTGCATGTTCGACTTGATAGCTTCAATTTTACCGTCGGACACAAATAATTGTAGGGCATTTTCAGGAATTCTTGGAGTGAAGCTTTTAAGCGTAGAGCTGAATTGACTGGAAGATTGAGAAATTGCCCTCCATCATCCAAAACCAAGTCATCAACTATTTGTTTTACTTTAACTGCTGATGGAAGAAACCTATTGTCTAATAATCTAAATAGGCCAGTTCTTGAACCGCAACATTCTATGCTTCTACATTTTACAATTTGAAGCAAGTATCGGCTTTCACGTACATGTTCGGAATACCATTTAACGTCTGGGAAATCAGGAAGTTCTTGTTCGCCCGGCCCAACATATTTTGCAGTAACATGATAGCCATCAATTTCCATTGAGCTCCATACTTCAGCTAACACATTTCCTGCAAACTCGAAATTGGATCTTTCCTAATGTTCATTAATTGGAACGCCACGTTCATCCAAATGAGACGCAAAATAGTCATGAGGCAATATGAAACCAGCCAGTTCCCGACTAAGAGGAGCCATTCTGCGCTCTACTCTGTTATACGCAATTCTACCTGGAGCATTGGTAGCTTAAAATAATGCATCGAGATTATGTCGTTTAAGGTGTTGTATATCAAGCCCTATAACATTTTGATAACGTAAATTTTCATCTGGTCTCCATAAATCGTCATGATTACCACTGGTTTGACCAACCCATGACCATTTTGAGCTAATGCTTGAAAATCTTCAAGTTCAAAAAGCGTTTTGAAATCCTGAGCGTGAGTATAAGTAGTAGATACACTATGCTTTCCACTTTTGGGTAGCGATGTATGTTGGTCCAGCATATCCAACGGCTTGCGGTTGTCCTAACATATTGGAAGTGATTTTGATACCAGCATAAACTAATGGTATTAATTTATGTCACTCAGCAATTATCCAGTCGTAATCAGGCAATTTGATTCTATTTTCCATGTGCATTAGAAGAGGTGGTTGCTTATTTGCCGCAATAACACCAATAGGAACCCGAGCTTTATCATCTTGAGATATGAAAAATACTTGATCTGGTCCAAGTATGGATACTATGTTCCCCAAATAATGGATTGATGTTTCAACGAAATGACTATCTAAGTGGCTTTCGTGGTGATCAGCCTGAGCCCGAGTGAGCTTAACAGGGACTGTCGATACATGTCTTCTTCCCTCTGCAGAACTAGATTTTCTGAGAGTCAAACAAAAATATGTCGCACTTCGACTAATGTCAAATCCTATTTTACGTTATTGTTGTGTGAGTTCATCAAGAGTTTTTACACTGCGAATAGATTCCGTTCGTCTTTTATCATCTGCTTCACTCCCAAATAAAGCAATATCCGCAATTGTTTTCAATAGTAATGGTTGATCGTTTTCTAGGCTAGGACGTCCCACCGAATTCCTCAGGGATAGTTTTTTTTTGATTTCTGGATGTTCAAGACAAATATCTTCTAACTTTATTTTCATATCATCTCTGTGTTTCTTCTGGGCAACGGCGTTTTCCTGTTTAAAGACTGTTTCGCTGTTTTTAATTCTTTGCGCAACTAAATGATCTGTAGAAAACATTCAGATTTTTATGGAGTAGAGCAATCTTATTTTTCGAAGCTTCCTGAGAAGGTTTTGCTCTCGGCTGTTTATCTGTATTTTCTGTGCTTTCGCATTACTGTTGTGATTTCACTCCATTTTTTATGCCGTCTTCTTCCTGTTCTTTAGTATTTGAAGCTGGCTGTTTAATTTGTGTTTTGTCTGCAGGCTTACAGGTATTCGTTGCCTAAAAATTCAAAGACTCTATACGTGCTGCAACTGATTCTCTTATTAAGCTCAAAAACAGATACATATACACTATAGTGAGTACATTTAACATGTTTCATTTACTTTAACATATTAAAAATGAATCTACGGTTTTATACATTTATCCGATCAAATACAGGGACGATTAATTATTAAGATACGTCAGTATGGCTATGATAACCCTCATAGTTACAATAAAGCGTGATTAAGAGACCTGCTCTAAATTTTTGAATAAAAAAATAAGTACATTTTGTAAGAGAAAAACGATTAATCAACTCAAAATACTTTTTTGCTTATCAATCCTATTTCTTAATTTGATCAAAATACTCTTTTAGGCCCCATGAAAAACTGCATTCAGCCGGGAATTGAACCGGTCAAATACAAAAAATTAGCACCCTGTATTTGTGTGACCAATCAACGGAGTCAATTATAAGGAATACATTTATCTAATGAACAGTCTGTAATGTCTGCTAATCATTAAACGTCAAAATTATGTTTTCTTTGCTCATACTTAAAATGGTTTCATCACTCACCTCCGAAAAAAAACGTAGTAGATTGTATTTGTTCTTAGTCGTTGCTGGCAATTGTTCTTCAATTCTCTTGGAGACAATCGTATAAAGTTCCTTGTCGGGCTTTGCTTGTAACTTATACTTGCGCCATACTTCGTTAACTAACTTCCATACATTTTGTACTTTTGTATTTGTATGAGATTTTTTTAAACTTTCGAACAACTTTTGGTATAACTTGGATTTGTCTCATTTTTATGTAACTTAAACTAATAATGTATAATTTTATTTTTTTGAACAGATATATAAAAGGTAGTCCAACCAAAATGCACGATGTTAATTGTAAATAAAACAAAAATTTTTCAGAAAATTATATTTATTTTTTATTATAATGGAAGGATCTATGACAATTATGTGTGGAACAAAATATCGCCCAAATGCTCGCCACGGCCATGATGGTCCAAATTTTGAATGATTCTGAGACATAATTGAGGTTCAATGTCGTTAATGTGCTGAATTATCTCATCTTTTAGCCTTTGAATTGTTCTTGGCTTAAATATGCACAGAAAAAGAAGTCCAAAAGTGTCAAAGCACATGATCGTGACGGCCAATTAACATCGCCATAATATGGCCATTGAATTTTTGGCGCAAAAGAACGATTGTTTCGTTAGCTGTATGGCACCATCCTGTTGTAAACACATATCGTCCAGTTCCATAACCTCAATTTCTGGCCACAAGAAGTCCGTTATCATCTCGCAATAGTGAACAATTAGTATGAGGCTTTTCCTTACCAATCTAGAAGATTATCAGACCATGGAAAGACATTTAAAAGCTAAGAAAGTGAATTATTTCACATTCCAACGGGCAGATTTGCAACCACTAAAAGTCGTTTTAACAGTGTTGCATTAAATTTCTCAGAAGAGCTGAAAAGGCTTCTCAAAACAGAACATAATATGTATTAATGCTATTGATATTAAGTTAATCAATCCCAAATTAAGAGATCGCGAAACCACTTATTATCACTTATATCTGAGCGAGTTAAACAAAATCAGAACGATCATGCACACTATTGTGCGATGGAGCTTCTACACAAACTGCCCAATGGCCCTACACAATGTAGGAATTGTATGCGCTTTGGACATGGGACATCTAACTGCCATCTTCTCTCAAGATGCGCTATACGTAGTGGGGAGAATGAATATAGCAAATGTACGCTAAAAGAAGAGTTACAAAGTAAAATTCGTTGTAGCGATTGCAAAGAGGCTAATTTCGCCAATTCACTTGATTGTAAGGCAAGAATGGACTACATACAGCTGAAACAAAAGCTGAATAGTCGGGGCTAAAATTTGAAAAGTTCCCCAATCGTTGCTCAAAAAGCTACAAGCAGCTCTGATTTTACAAGCACAAATTTCCCTTTGTTAAAAAAGTTCCAAAACATACGCCAACCCTAAGCCGAGCCAGCAGCAATGCAACATAGATGGGACAAAAGTCGGAAAATTTAGCAAAGTTGGCAACCACTGCACGTATGGCCTGCAGTATCGCTATCAAGCAAATCCTACAATCAACTAATAGTTCATGGGACAACCTCTTTTCACCCTAATCTCTTTTGACCATTTCACATGAGCTAATTACTAATTTAAATAAGCAGGAACAGTTTAAGGTTATTGTTGAGCTATCCATAAAATTTTTTTATGAATAAACAATTAAATGTTATAGTCTGGAATGCACAAAGCATTAAAAATAAACATGTTGAAGCGTTGAATTTCGCTATTAAAAATAATATAGACATATTTACCATAACTGAGACTTGGTTAAAGTCAAATGATAGTTTCAAGCATCTCTTCTTTCATATATATAGATATGATCACGTTAATAAAGCTGACGGAGGCGTATCCATAGCCGTTAATAGAAAAATTAAACATTCTATATTGCCTAAAAGTCCCACGTCGGTATCATATGTTACCATATTCGATAATAAATAACAACAAAGAGCATATTTACTCCGATCAAGGAATAGCAAATATATTTTCAGATAAATTTAGTCAGTTCCATAATATTTCTTATAGGTTCTGCAGCAATCTAGTAGAAATGATTGTAGTTAAAAATTGAGGAAAAATATCTAACCAAATGTTTTTACCTCCTGGTGCATTAATAAAAACCAGAGAGTTAATAGGGTTACTCCAAAAAGTTGAAAATGGCTAAACTCCAGGTATCGATGGCCTGCCAAATATTTTTCTTAAAGATTTACGCAAAAGTTAATAGTCTGCATATTCCTCCTATTCAACGCTTGCCTTAGGCTCTCTTTCTTTCCATCCGCCTGGAAACAAGCTCTAGTTATACCTATCCTGAAGCCTGGAAGAAATCCACACTCTCCCGACAAATACAGGCCCATTAGCCTACTATCAAGATTAGGTAAGCTCTATGAAAGAGTAATCCTAAAAAGATTAAATAATTTAATGGCTAACAATAATATTTTATCTGGTTTCCAATTTGGCTTCAAAAACAGATATTCGACAGTGCGTCAACTTTTCCGTGTAACGAAGGACGTCAAAGCAGCGATGTACAATAAATTGTCTGAAGATTTAGTGACGCTGGATATAGAAAAAGCCTTCGATACAGTCTGGCATGATGCTCTTGTCTTTAAACTTCAGAAACATAACACACCCCTATACTTGCTGAACCTTTTACAAGCATTCTTAACTGACAAGAAGTCCAAAGTCAAAGTAGGGGAAAGCACTTCCGCTGTGAAAAGTATTACTGCCGGTGTTTTGCAAGGCTTCTGCCTAAGCCCATCACTATTGTATATCATCTATCCATCCGACTTCCCTTGCTTACCAAACTGCCAAGTTGCAGCTTTCACAGACGATATTTGCATATACAGCATAGGCGCAGAACCAAATTTTATGATTGCTAGCCTTGAAACGGCGTTAAAACTTACATATCAATACCACCATAGACAGAAAATTAAAATTAATGTTGCAAAAAACGAAGTCAATATTCTTCACCAGGAAACGTAAACCTGTTCACCTACCCAAGCGACCAATAAATTTTTTAGGGTAGAATATTTCCCCGGGTGGGGATCTCAATTATCTTGGGCTTATATCTGACATAAAACTAGCCTTCAAAAGCCATTGAGCATATTAGCTCCAAAGCGTTTAAGGCATTCTCTCGCTATACCTCCTTCTTCATCGTGATTTGCGGTTCAACACTAGAAACAAAGTCCTCACCGTCAAAATGGCAATCCAACCGATTATCTCATACGGCTCACCTACCTGGATCTAATGAGCTAAATATCGAATCGGTTGACAAATGGAACCAAGTGGCACATTGTGTTCGGGCAGTCCTAAAAGATAAAATGGACTCACAGCAGTCGGGGGTGTTGGGGCTGGGGGACCACTTTTTTGGCACTTCCTCTTCCCCTCTCTCCTCCCGCTAGAAGAGGGACCCTCCAGCTTGAAGGCTGGCTGGCGTAACAAAACGAGGCCTGGCTTGAAGTAATGTGTCAAACGGTGCCAGGCTAGGTTCTCAAGTTGTCAGGGGAGGTGTTTAGTGGGCCGTCCAGCCACCTTCTTGCGAGCATGAGAGTCCCACACTCTGTGCGTAAATGGGCATTCACCTCCCTACGACAAAAAAAGTGCTAGATATCGAGAAAGAAAGCTTCAAACAACACAAACTAGATACTTGAAAATGGTACTTAATAAACCGTTTTACTTTTCTCTTGAAAAATTACACAGCGTTGCTGGCGTTAGTCCAATTTATAAGCTCGCCACATTGCACCGTGATAAAGCAATCGCGAAAGCAAATGACTTGCCCAATCCGGTAATTCGTGCTCTGGCAAACTGAAAACAACAGTTGTTACCACCTATCTCTTTGGCCGTAACCTAGCCTCATAAATTTTAACTAGTTATAAGTAGATAGTTAAGATATGTTAAGCTAAAAATAAGTTCAGCAGAGGGTTTTGCTGAAATTTTCCTCTAGCTGGTTAGAATATTCACATTGGAAATACGATACTACACATAGTTCTAAGTAATGTTCAAACGATGGTGAAATGAATTTGTCAGAACACTTAGCATATTATAAGACCTCTGTACCGCATACATTATAATAAAGAAAATTATACAATATATAAAAAAAATAAAATTGGTAATAGAGAAGTATTATAATCAGATCGATTGCAGCTCATAGAAAACATATTTTTCAAAAAAGAAAAGGCTTAAAGATTATATACTGAAGGAGTCCGCTTATTTTTGACAATATGTTGGAAGGCCAGAGCCAAAAATAATAAGATATCGTAATTATGACAAAAAATTATTGTACTGAGTATTGTGTTATATTATATGCACCCTTGATTTTTGAATTTGTCACATTAATTTTCCCTGCATTAATCTTTTGTACATACAACTTTTTAACCTTTATACATTTATTTGCAAAACGAAGCTAAACTTCTCACCGGATACTTCCAGAGTGCTTCAATTTTGTTTTTTTTACATATCAGTTTGTATACAGAAAATATCATGTGTAATATTGCCGTTAATTTACTGTAAAATGATATACAATATAATAAGATGATATATGATATATACCTGAGATTATTGCGCCCGGCCGTGTTATAGCATTAGTATTTTGTTCTTTCCCGAAAGGAATGGCTTCTTCATCAAAGCAATCTACGATTCCAAAGGTTTCACCATCAAGAGCACTTGCTTTTTAAAATAAGACCTACGAAACTCTGCAGGTTTGGCTGAAGTGCAGCAAATTCTGTACGATGACGCCTGGATACAGGGGTTTCTAATAAGAGGTGTTATTTTGATATTAAAAGAAAAATGCCATTTTTTAATATAAATGACCGGATGTTTATTTCATTAGAAAGAATAAGGTATGCCGTTAATAATGAAAAATAACATCAGGCAAATGACCACCACGACCACATTTACAGGACCATATCCTTTTCATGAAATTTCCCATAGCCAAATCGCAAAGTGGCTGCCCTATGTCCTCGATAGTCTCACGAATTCCATCTTTGAGGTCTTGAATCGACGCTGAGCTTTTGGCGTAGATCTTTTCTTTTACGTGGCTCCAAAGGAATAAGTCGCAAGGTGTTAAATCACAAGATCTCGGTGGCCACTTGTGATCACCACTTCGAGAGATAACATGGTCCAGAAACTTCTCCCGTAAAAGATCAATGGTTTCGTTGCTTGTGTGGCACGTAGCGCCGTCTTGGTGAAAGTTAACCTTGTCCAGATCAATACTATCCAATTTCGGCCATAAAAAATCATTAATCATCTCTTGATAGCGCAATCTATTCACCGTAACTGTTGCTTCAGCCTCATTTTCGGTAAAGTAAGGTCCAATGACTCCGCCGGCCAAAACCGCACCAAACAGTCACACTTTGAAGATAAAAAGGCTTTTCAACAATAACTCTTGGTTTTCCCGAGCCCCAGATGCGACAATTTCGCTTGTTGACGAAGCCAGCGAGGTGGAAACGGGCCTCATTACTCAAGATGATTTTTCGATGAATTCCAGATCATTTTCATGCATTTCAAGGACCCAATCAGCAAAAACACGACGTTGTTGATGATCGACCGACTTAAGTTCTTGTGTTAACTGAACTTTATAAGCCTTAAAACCCACATATTTATGCAAAATACGATGTAATGACGTTTGTAGAATGCCTCATTCCAAAGAACGACGAGGAATGGACAGACCTGGGTTGTCTTCATCACTTTCGGCAACAGCAGCAATATTCTCGGCTGTTCTTCAGTGACATGCATGGGTTTTATTTTTCAGATTACTAAGTTGTCCCAACAGCTCGAATTTTTCGTCCAATTTCTGTATTGTGGTCTGACAAGGTGCATCACGACGACCCAAAAATATTCGAGTTTTACAAACCGTCTCTGCCAAGTTTTCATCATTTTTAAAGCAAATTTTAATAATTTCAATGCGTTGTTGAAGCGTGTATCGTTCCATTTTTATTAATGCCGTAGTTTCTACTTGTCAAATGTCAAAAATGACAGCTTCAAAAGTGACATCTACCAAAATAGCGGCCTGTTCAAAATAACACCTCTTATTGGAAAACCCTTTATTAACCAATGAAAATAATGGAAATGATGAGACCGACAGTGAAGAACATATACAAGAAAGAGAAAAGATTTTCAAGACGCTGAGAACTTCAAGGAAGAAATACAGTTGTTTAAGAATTTTTCACAGGCAAGGATGGAACAACATGGCCTAAAGTAAAGCCTGTCACCAGAAGTTGAAGGAGAGCACACAAAGTTTTATTTCAATTACCTAGAATAGATCGCAACGTAATATAACTTGCGACAACTGGTTCAACAGTTACAAATTATTGCAGGCTCTCAAAGCAAAAAAGTTGTAATTGTTGGGAACCTTGCGAAAAAACAACCACCAGCTCCCTCCCGAGTTTCTGAACATAAAATCTAGAGCTTCAAATAGTAGATATTTTTGTTTTAAAAAGAGCTGCTCCCTAGTTTCATTTGTCCCGAAGAAAGGAAGAAATGTGCTTGTAATTTCATGCATCCAAGATGATGGCCAAGTTGATGAAGTCACACGAAAGCCATAAATGATTTTAGATTATAACGCCACCAGTGAATGCAGTTGACAAATTGTGCAGCAGCTTCATCATCGTCTCCTAAGTTTTTTTTCGCTAGTCAGGATAATAATATCATCAAGGCCTGCAAGCATTCTGAAGCGTTCTGTAAAAATTTCTGTTGAGATCTTCATCTATCTGTTTAGCTATCGTACTATTTCATCTTGCGATTTACATATTATTGTCAAGATTATACTTGTTCTTTAAGGCATTTTTGTTGGTATTTCCGCCATGAATTCAGCCAAATATTGATTAATTCCACATATTTTTGCAAATACTACTTTATTTGTTACTTTGACATCACAAAAGGTTCCTTGGATATTTGTGAAAGCATCTAAGGTGTACCCAATGGTGGCAGAGTCCTTTCCTGTTCTGTTTACTACTTCATGTAGTGCTGTCTCAGTTGAACGCCCCGGTAGCTAAGTGCATTAACTAAGTACAGGTTGCCGCAGCATAACTTCCTTTTTTCAAAATTCAACAAAACAAATTTTCAGCGGTACAACGGTAAATGCACGCTCCGCACTGCTCCAACGCATGATAGCGACTAACCAAGGGATGAGCAAAACTTTAAAATCACCTCTCTCGAATGAGACTACTAGCGCCGCGCTATAACAGTTAGCACTTTAAGGGCGGGCATTTCAAAAAAGGAAGTTATGCTGCCGCACCCTGTGCTTCAAGGGTTATATCATAAAAGATTTTGCATTGATTGATCTGTAGTTCTTGGCTTTCCAGTGGCTAATTTTCGCTGGATTTCTTACTTCCTGCTTGGATCCTAATTTTCACTTTATTTAGCATGGTGAGATGTACATCGTCGGTTTAATGTGGCTTGCATGGATGGAAAACGTTGGTGAGTGACAAGAATATTTCCTCATTTGCAAGTATAGCAGGAATTCAAAATTGTCTTGCTATCATTTTTTGGCGATTGATCGCTTCTTTGAAGCATCATGCCTATTTGTACTTTCGTTTTCAAGGCCCTTCATAGCCAACGTATCCCATTTACATTCTCAATTTTGCTGCAGAAAAAAAACCTTGGCCTGCTTTTCACAACTATAACTGAACAGGCTTCACTAAAGCTACAAATTCAAATTTTCGTTCTATTTTTCACTTATAACCTAGGTAAGATGTGAAATTATTCAATATTTGGGGCATTAGTTGATCTGTCCCAACCCATGTTTCTTGCATAATTGAAGACAAGTGAGCTTCTTTTGCGTCTATCCTTTCGAAATCGACTCGATATTTGTCTCAAAAGCGGAGTGTTTTGGACACGTTTCAGTAATGCAAGCCCTCTAGTGCCTCTATTGTGAAAAAGTGATGTCAATAGTCTTTTTACTTTAATCCCGTTAATAAAGGCTGGTGTATTTCACTTATTAGCGATAATGAGACCAGTATTTCAGAGAAAGTCACTATAATTGCTCGCCTTATTCATTGCATGATCATGACAATCGTTGACGTTAAATGTTTTAAAGGGTGATTCATAACAAGTGTACACATGTAAATGGGCCTTAACTCTCATTTATCACCAACTTCAGGTCCATATATTGACAGATTATGACAGTTTGGTCTTTTACAATGCTAACCATGGCGTCATAAACATCAGCCAAACGTTTTATTATTGTTCAAACTTTTTACAAAAATAATGAATCGCCAGTGCAAACATTTCGCGCTCTACGTGAATTTTTTGGTCCACCCATAAATTGGCCGGCGAGATCGTGTGATTTGACTCGTTGTGACTTCTTCCTTTGGGAATTTCTGAAGAATCGTGTTTACGCTGATGCTCTCCAGACTACTGAAGCATTAAAAAGCAATATTCGAGCCAACATACGCCTAATAACGCCAGAAATGTGCGAAAATGTGATCGAAAAGCAGCGTTTGAGCAGCACGAGGTGCACATATGCCCGAAGTAATGTTTCATATTTAATTGTAAGGGACTAAATAAACATCAATGTTCACAAGAACTATGTTTTTTTTCGGCAAAAATGTGTAAACTTGTTATGAATCACCCTTTATTATTGTGGCCGTTGTTGAAGCAACATAGCCCCTCATGGGTCTTGCTTTCCCGCAGGCCTTCACTTATCTCCATCGATTGACTACATCTTCCAATTTTTCAAATAAAGTATTGATGTGCTGTTCTTGCCAACAGAAATGAGTCAGCGTTTTCTCGGCCTCTGTCCCTCAGTTTTTCCAACAAAAACTTTTTTGGATATTTGTTGCTCATTCTTACGCACCACCATCTACGTGCATGCCTACCAAATGCATAATGTCTAGTTAAGAAAGACACCGCTGTGCGGAGGGCCTTCAAATCTGAGAAGCTCTGTGATGTAACTGCTGCCAAAAGTTGTCCACAACTGTCTTGTGATCGCATTAAAAGGTTCCCCTACCTAGGATCGTATCACGTCCAGCTTAATTGAAGCCATTGGAATACCAATCGAAAAACATTAAAATACTTCCAGCCGAAGTGGAACTTTTTACGCTTTCTTTATTTTCGTTGGTGCATCCCCTCAATTGCTGGGTTTTCGGATCGGTTTAATTAATACTCGGATCTGGACACATGTATTAATCCACTAGCAAATAATTGCAGTCAACTTCGACTGGATGGCATTGTACAAAAATTTGAACATTAAACTAACAACAAGAGATGTGAGATTAAAAAGACCACTCATCGTGAACAATGAAACCGAGAATTCATTTTTACTAAATGATCAACCAGACTTTTGTTAACACTATTTGACAGAAGGAAACACTTAATGCACTTAATGGGTCTTTTTCCTGCCAACTGTCAAAACGCGGTTCAGTGACAGCGAGTGGTTAAAGAGTCGTTCCGAACCGTCGACGTCAATAACGACCTGCGGATCGTTGCCAGTGGCGTAGGGCTGATTCATTACAAACTGTTTTTGACAGTTCATCTGTCCCATAGTTTCCCTTAATTTCTCTATGTCTGGGACCCAAATAAGCAGCACTTTTGAATATCTTGGCATCTCGGTGAGAAATGTACGATGTTTAAGGATAAGCGTCGACGTAATATCAGTTCCAACAAGAAACTTGAGAACCGCTTGACTGCAATAATATCCACTCGAAATATTTAGTAGCATAGCAGCCAATTGGTTGCCTCAAGAATTGCTAACGATTCCACGTGGAAGACACTGCAGTAGTCTCGTAAGCGCAATGAAGGCTTTAAGATGAGATCAGCACAAAAAACACCGCTCTCCACTCTTTTGTTTAGTTTGGAGCAATCAGCGTTTAATTCTAGTGCATCTGTTGCTGCGCATGTTCCATTAACTCATTCATCTTTGGCGAGGATTTGAGTTTCACAGCTCTCTACCTAAGATGTTTGGGCGATAACATAATCGATGTCTCTAGCAACGTACGTAACTGAAGCGCAATGGAGTCTTGCCGCTCTATAGACTGTATATTGCAAGATGCTAATGCAGCAGCATTAGGATTGCTTATGCAGGGTTCATATAGAGTGCCTCTGTGATGAGTAAAACTGCCCATATATGCACAATTTCAATCACTTTTTGGTTTACTGCCTTTAGAATAGAAGACCACTAGAACACTGCATCGGATAGCAGATTTGATTCTACTATGCTCGTATAAATCCGAGTGACGAGCCAAAGTTTTGGCACATATAGCCAAGTTGTAGCATTACAAAGCATACAATGGGTTCCGTACTCTTTCTGCAATATTATCTTTTAGAGAGGCTAAGAGTCAAAAATAAGTTCAAAATATTTTACTTTATCTTTGACGCTTATAGAATTTCCATTTAGCTTCGTTATGTTGGTTCTTGGAACTATGTACTTCCTCGGCCACACTGTCGACATCATAACAAAATAATATGCAAGGAGTAATTTAATCTCTCCGATAACGGTGAGATAAATTTTCCTGAGAGGTCGATTACGATTTCATCCACATAACGTATGCTATCACTTTGCAATCTGTTTGGTCTGGCTTCCTTAGAAGCTCGTTCGATGTTAGATTCCAAAGCAGAGGAGGGTTAACGCTCCTCTCTGGAGTGTTGGTATCAACCACCTACTTGATATTTGAACCACCGCATCGAAGTACATAGCTTGAGAGCTCTAGCGGACTACGAGTACTCGGTCAGTGATCACCATCATATAGCGCTTGAGATCAATAACGGTGATCCTTTTCGGCATACATATTGTCGCGTGTTATTGGTTCGCGGCCTATAATTTTAACGTTCCGGGAAAGTGAAAACGCAATGTCTTTTAATTTAAGTTAAGAGTTTATTTAATTCAAGAAAGTGCACAATAATCAGTTTAACACTTTCACTAATTTTAATTTTCACTATTAAAATAAAATCTAACACTTGTCCATAAATTTCTTATCGCAATTGTCTTCTAAATCACTTCACTATTACGAAACACACTTCCTACACACTTTCGCAGTTCTTATCGCGGTCGAATGAATGATTCTCCCATTCATTCAGCTCGCCTTTATATAGGGTCTCTAAGTATTCACCCATTTCTCGCATATTGGCGAACGTTCTACCGAGAGGTACCTGGTAGGTTCGAGCAAATTCATGACTGGAGTGACGTCGCTTGCAGATGTTGATTATGCTTGTTGAATTTACTCGCGGGTTCGAGTAAATTCATTTGTTGACGTTCTTAATGATGATGAAAATAATTGCGACAGTAGCTCGCAGAATTATTTGTACATGTAATTATTTGTACATGTGACAATATGCTCAGCCTTACAGTCTCGAATGGAACGATGGAAAGATGGACATTGAGAAGTTTTCCAGCATGCTCACGAAATGGATATCGATGCCGGCAGCTTTGCAGGATAGTAGAGGATCAGCAGCAACTAAAATATGAGTACTATCACGTCTACCTTCAATTCTTCCATGCCCTGTCAAAGACTCCGTCATGGCAAGCCTCCAGTGTACTGGTGGTCATCTGAAATAGCTAAAGTGTGAAGTGAATATCACAAGTTCCAATAAAAGGCCCAGCGGGTGTGGACTTTGGAAGAAATTTTGCTTGGCGCTGCATCCAAGTCGGCCAGAAGGCATGCTCGTGAACTTATCGACAATAGCAAGGCCAGCTGTTAGAAAGATCTGATGGTTGACACGAATAGCCTGAACCCGGGCTACAAGCATGTTATGTGGAATCTCGGAGCCTAATGTTTGCCCTGGATACAGGAGGTAAAAAAGATGAAATAGATTGTGGGGAATCTTTTCCCTACACACCCCGTTATTTGTGAAGTGGTCTTCGATGAAACTCCAACAGACTGAATGGAATACAATGAAGCAGTTTTAACCATGAAGGCAAAGGGTTGGGTTTCGAGCTGAGTTTTTGCAGATTGTCTATCAAGACTGCCTTGACATGCTGCTCAGTAGGAAGGAATATTTTCAGAGTACTGAAAAGTAGCAAGGCTCATGCTGATTATCAAAGGAAAGGGGAGTCCCAATTCCCGGTTTGAATACCACCCGTTGTGTATGCTAGAAACGGCCGGGAAAGTGCTCGAAAAAATCTTTAGGGGAAGACTTGCTGACGCAACTCATGCTGCTGGGGGCCTATCTTCATAGCAGTATGGCTTTTATGGCTTGAGTTGCCAAGTGTATCGAAGAATCTCATTGTTGCTGATTGAAGGGGTAGTACCCAATGCCCTTCTTGCCAGAGAGTGCAGAAATATATATCTTCGTAGAAAAGAGACAGATCTCCGTTAAGATCTTTTCACCCAGTAAACGTCATTTTAGAATAGTCTGAGCATAGCTTTATAAGTTGGTTAAGCCCCTCCCTGCTTTTTCTTTGAAGAGCCGCAATCTCATCCAGTTATCTTCTTTTTTTGCTTTTAATACACGAAACACACAAAAGCCTTAATATCATTTTATGGATATTTTAATATGAGTTAAGACTCATCTTCCAGGATAAAGGCTTCATTGCTTATTTGTATGTATGCTTAAATGTTCAAATCATGGACAGATTTTGGCAACAGACATCTTTAGAGATACCCAAAGAAGTGAGTTTCCTCCTAGAAAAAGACGAATTCCGATTAATTTTATTGTTTTAATTGTAACACATATATTTTATGCTATGTAGCAATATGTTCAACTTGAGAAAAAAAAACATATTGTACCCATAAGAAAAAATCTTACGGTATTAAAAATATGGACGAAAATTTCCTCCACAAGAAGGATTTAAACATTACTTTTCATCACCATTGCAATGAAAGTTACATAATGTGTAGCATTTCTTTTAATCTTGATGATAGGATATTTGAAATAAATACTTTCAAAAATCTTTCCATTCCGTCAGAATAGGACACATGAGCCCCATGTTCCACTTGTAGAAGAACTCTGCCTGCCTACACATGCAGATATCTCCAAATTGCTCTGTTGAAAAAGGAAGCGCCACAAGCAGCATGATAACACCACAAACTAGCGATAGTGGCAGCCATCCCGTTGATAGTTAGCATGGACGAAAAATGATTTCGGAACGGAAAGAAAAGAAAACGATATTATGCTATGCTATCCATGCTGAAACCATATTGGCTTCCACAAAAGAATGGAGAGGCATTGTGTGATATATGAGAAAATTATGAAAGGATTTCCCACAGGTCAAAGTGGATTTCGGCGAAAGTGCTATGGATGTGTTTCCTCACATGCCTCCGTCATACTCGGATGTGTATGTAGCGCTCTGTTCTGCAAGTTGGTCATTTGACGATGATACTTTTTGACCATCCCAGCAGCTTTTAGGCTCTTGAAGCTTACTATCCTTCCAATGTTTCCATTCGTTTTGCACGACGAGCCAGAAATGGAACTGAAGTCGAAAACGTTGAGAACGAGGAGTGAAATGAAGTTTTATGAAAATTGAGGACTTTAAAAGGATTACTTTAGAGAAGAATATCTAGGCCATGCTATAAGTATATTATAAGGCATATCTTTTGGCAGGAGTCCGTTGGAGTGGTCTTTTTTGATGTCGATGTCGTTGAGCATAATTTTTCATGATGAAAAGTAGGACATCACTGATATGGCATATTGCCTGATTATAAAGGAGGAGTATTGTAGGGATTCGTTAGGCTAATGATGGTTGTAGAATTTTATTTTGTTACAGAATTTCAATATTTTTCACGTTCATGTAATGCGGAGAAGATTTTCAGCAGGAAAGGAGATAAGAAAAGAAAACATTTTGAATAAGGCGTTAATTCTTGTTTAGTACGAATATGTTTCCAGATTGAATTTTTGTATCGTATAAAAATAAACAAAAATACTTTCTTTTAGGCTTTATCTCTTCTATTGCTTAATCTCCTCATTCTTCACCGTACAGAAACTCCCGAGTGATATATTACTCATTTATTTTGTTGAAGCGACTCTTGCATAAGCAGATACTCTTCGCTTTAGTAATCAAGGGGTTCATTGTACCACCGCACAAATCTGCGTTAACTTAATGGAAGACAATCCGCGCAATATTTTACTTCAAGAGGTTAGGATTCATAGAAGAGTGCGTTGTAGATATAATTTATCACAGGAAGGGAAAACATGAGCGTTTACTTAAAAGTTAATTATATATTAACGTTGATAGTCTCTGCAGGTAGGGTGCAGAGCAAACAAAATTGATAGTATCAATGAGGAGACTGTAAATAGATGACTATTAATTCTCCTTTCTTAAAGTAAGCTCACCAGCTGGCTTGCCAAGCGGAAGATACATTTTCTTTTGCTACCATAATCACTTTCCCTACAAGTAATGTAGGGGATTAAAGCTGGAGTCTAATTTATTGAACTGTTTAATAGTTCAAATATGACTAGCTTAAGTACGTAATAAGACTGAGTTTAGATTTTTAACATATTGCGTTAGATATTCAAAAGCTTATTCATCTTCAAAATATTAAACAAATTCTTTTTTATCTTTGCAGGTGGAATGTAAAAAGGCGCAACCCAAAGAAGTGATGCTTCCGGCAAACCTAGCAAAAACTCGTGCCGCAGGACGAACAGCATACGGTGAGTTGGTAGTTTTGAGCGGTGGTAGCCATTCGAATAGTCTCGGTGCAGTTGGTACACAGACAGCTTCAATTCGTTACGCTCCCTATCCTTTACCGGCCACCTTGGCCAGCCACCATCATCACCCACACCATCACCACCAGCAACAACAACAGCAACATCAGCAAAATGTCGCAGCAGCTGCGGCTGTTGCTGCTGCCGCTGCAGCAAACACCCATCACACTATTATCCCATTAGCATCAGCTACCACCAATTCTCTTCTGCAATATGCTGCAGCACAAGCTGTAGCCAATCCCCAACCTCTATATGATGCAGCAGCTTTAGTGGGCTACAAACGCCTGCTTGCTGCAGCTGCTGCATCACAAATCCGCAGTCAAGCTGCTGTTGCAACACATACACAACCTGCACCTGCACAACCCCCACGTGCTGCTGCTACACTTGCTTACCCCTTGAGCGATTTGCTTGGAGTGCAAGGACTTGATGTTTCAGCTTTGTATCAGTTACAGGGAGCGGCAGCTTTGGGCCTATGACCCCCAGCTGCAGCGGTTATTACGCAACTTCCAAGGCCTCAATAAAAGTTTTGGAAGGCTAAATTTTATAACTTTAAATTTTAGTTGAAGAATCTTTAGCCAGATCATACCTGTACATGAAAAATATTTTGAAACTTTTGTAATGCAATGACTTATATACTCGAACAATATTTATGTACGAGTACCTAATAGCAGGTGAAAATTTAAATCCAGTATTGCTTGAAGAATAGTTTATGGTTAACAAGCCCGCACTCTACTGCCAAGCCTTATTTTTCTTCAGTTGATTTTTTGGTTTTCGCTAATGATTATTTAAATTTACTTTATTCTTTAATTTAATTTTCAAACTGTTATTTATAATATATGCGAATACAGATCACAATTAACGAGAACATAATATCGGCGTTTCATGCCCTGAGATACCTTCGAATTAGTTATAAATACATATGTTTTATGTATACTGTGAGTGAGAATCCTAACAAGGACACGATTTTTCTTCAGTCCGAAAACTTCCAATTATTCATTATATGCCTCTGAAATCATTTATTATGACCATAAACTTTGCGAGCTTACACTTCTAGGTACCTTGATGAATTTGAATAGTTCGCAAATATTTTATGAGTATGTATTTTACAGCCAGTTGGTCCTTAACTGGGCAATTCAGAACAAAGGATTTAAGGTTTTAAATGTTCTTATGCCATCGATCACAGGAAGAAGCGCGACAGCCTTCAAGATTCATCTCCTTCAATCATCACTGTTCTGCAACCTTGCTTGCCAGTCAATCACTTCTATCAAGGATCTGCTGTCAGCCTCAATCGTGTTTCCCATAAAATCCTTTATCTCACCGCTGGATAGCTACTTTGCGTTTTACCTTTTAATATTATATTGGATAGCCCAGTTTCTTTCACTCTTTCTATATGGCTCGTCAAATCCAACTTGCATAAATTTACGTATGTAGAGTTAGATCGTTCATCAAATACTTCACAAAACTCATCGTTATAAGACAGTCTCCACTTTGATCTTTTTTCACCGGGTTGTAGATTTTTCGGACCGCTGGACTTGCTCATCAGGGTCTATGTTACATTTCCATATAAAAGCATAGGTTTAACTAGTGATTTGTAAATATAAGGTTTATTTTGCCTGTGCAAAAACTCTGGACCTTAGCATAGGGAGTACGGATTAATTGGCTTTATTTGCAGCATTTATGCGTCCAATCTCCTCCCTTTTGGGACCTCTTCTATTCAGGTTTGCTCCAAGATAACTAAAATTATCCACACTTTCAAAGTTATAGTCTCCTATAGTCAGGTTTTGTCAGACTGGAATTTTCTTTCTCGTTTGAGTCATAAATTTAATTTTCGTTACATTTACTTATAGACCAATCTGGTTTGCTTTGAACTCTAGGCTAACCAATGCTTCCTTGGCATCTGCGATTGAACGTGTCATAATTAAATTACGTTAATAATTGTATAGACTTGAACATAAGTATGCCAGAGATTTTAGCTCGTGTCTTCTTGATGACGTGTAGAACCACAATATTAAAGAGCATTGGGGCAAGCCTATCATATTTCTCTAAGCCTGATTTATTCGCCGTTTGCCTTGATCTTGGATCGTCTTGTTTGATCGTATGGATTATTTTTGTTGCGATCTCAAAGGCAATTAGTAGTTTATACAGGACATTACTTTTGCATGCTTGCTTGAAGTTTACAATGAGTTGGTGCACGTCAATGTTATATTCCCAGCACTTTTCGAGTACCTGCCTTACTGAGAATATTTGATTTTGATATCCTTTCTGAGATTTTGGACAGCAAGCAATGTCTATATAATTTTCACAACTTAATTTGCCTTCCTTATTGTATACACGATATATTATACTTTTTCACCAGTCACTATTTTGCATATTAATCGATAGAAAAGGCTACTTAGATGAGGATGCCCCCTCTGGTGCAATTTTGCTAGTATTCCATTTATTCCAGGAGTTTATTTTTGTTTCTAAAGGTTCGGCCACATTGCGATTTTCCTGTCGTAACCAGCGATTTTTAACGCAAATGCGAACACACTGCGACAAGATTTGCAAAGGAACTGCAGGCATGCGCAGAACTAATATGCTCATTTGAAGGTATGTCTTTGCCAGGAACACATGCGCTAACTTATTTGTGCGCTATGCAAGAAACCTCCGTGCACGTCAGCGTCAAATGTCCAAATGATGTGCGCCTGCGCGAGTATGACAAAAACTACCTACTAAACTGGTTTTCGGAAAAGTCGCAAATTCCTGCGACTGCTGACCTGGACAAAATTATCGAAAATCGCAGTGTGCGGGCTTCCATTTAACCATGTGTAACTTGCGACAAAAGTGCGACTATATAGTCGTGGTCTGATGCATCCCTAAGGTCTTTGATTGATGGTGAACCTGGGATCTCTAGTTCTTCTGCTAGAATATTAACAGCTTTCAATGTTGTTGACGATGCTATGAATAGCTTCTAGAAATATGGTCGGCATCTGTTCTTAATTTTGACAATGTTACGTATGATTAATCCTTGTGCACTTTTGTTTGTGGATTGAGGCCCTTATGTTTTCGTTTATTTGTTGGACCTTGGCCTTGGTGGTTAATCTTTCCCTTTTTTCAGTACACTTACTTAGCTGGTTGTCCAAGGATGGTATAATGTTCTTCTTTAGCCAGAGTTGGTGACTGGATGTGTTTCTTGTACGCTTGCTTCCTACTTCCACTCGCTACTTTACTTGAACTCTTTGTTTCAGTTTTTGGCTGATGCTCCAAGTCTTTTTTGGCTTCCCCTGTTTTCGCCCTAATTACCATATTCCACATGTTACTTGTTGATTTTTCAGGTTGATAGTACATGCGATACGTATTTCTATACTTCACCTTATTAAACATCGTTTTTTATGAGCTTTTACCTGAATTAGTTTTTAGTAGCCTACAATGAACTTCATTTACACCTTCAGTGTCTGTTCTTTTGTTCTTCATTGTCATTATTTTAAGCGGCTCCAAGATCAGCCTTCTGTTATAATCGTAATTCTTCCCCATCACTTGTTTTTACAGAAAGTCAGGAGTATGTCTAGTTTGTGCGTAGTTCATCGCTAGATCCGTTTGGTTGCTGTTGCCACTCCTCAGGTCCGATTTATTTGCCGAAATTCTGTTCTTGAGCCATTGCTTTGCCTGGTCGTTATATGCCGAGTTGCAGCTGTCGCAGGGGATACTGTAGATAATGTTCGGTTTGTAATCTTGTATTTGGTCTTTCCTGGTTGTCACTTTAAATCAAATTCTGAAGTTCCCTTGATGATTTTGCTGAACTTTTCGGATAGGCCTTGGATATATTCTACCCTTATGGAGACCGGAAAATTTTCCATGTTGCCTTCCCATACCAGTGTAATTGCACAGGAACTTCAGGCATGCGCAGAACTAATATGCTCATTTGAAAGTATGTCTTTACCTGGAATACATGCGCTAACTCATTTTTGCCAATGAGCGTAACGCACATACACAAACGCATTTTGTTGATCATTTGGTGGGGGAAATTTCATACAAACGCCGGTAATCATTCCGAATTGAACATTCGGTGAAGAAGGTAGTCATCATGAAATGATTGCCTTTCTTTAATTTGTGTGCAAAAATGGATGCGGGGACGCGAGAAGCTACGCGTTATTTAATAAATTTATAAAAGCGGAGCCCATGTTCAATTTCAGAAAACAACACGACGAACATCACGATTTCAATGAAGATAAATTGCCTATTGTAAATGTATAGAAAATTAACAGTACGCATAATCTTCATAGAATCACATTGTAATAAGCAAGTTTACAACAAATCAAGAAAAATATGCGACTAAAAAAGATATTCAAATTTGGAATATGTATATTCTTCAGAAAGCGGGAAAATACAGAGGATTCAAATAAATCCAATAGAAGTTTTTTTTCTAAACTTGCACATCTCTTTGACATATTTCTTGACGTTATGCATTGCTGGTGACTGCATTTCTGAGAAGTTGAGTACAAAACCCTTCTGACATGAGCGTAGGTCTGTTCACCCAACTTGTTTTGTTCTTTAAAATGTCTAGTTTTCAGAAAAAGATATACAAATACAATTCCAAAGAGATTGGTCATATTGTATACAATCAAAACTGATAAGAAAAATGTTCCCATTTTGATAATACCGGTACCTGTCTTTCCGTCCATTAGTGCAAATTTTCTCAGGAACTACATAAAGAAGTATCAAATCTTGTGAGCAGCATAGAAGTTTCTGGTTAATGAACGTTTCACAGGCGAAAAAATATGTCAAAGGGTTTTAAAGGGGATCTCCCCGTATAAAGATGTGGCCTCTTAACATTTTTTCACCGAACATACTTGAGTAGGATATCAAATAAACGTTCTTGGTGCGATCTTTTAATATCCGTTGTCAGAACTGCAATATCGATAGCGAAAAAGGCAGGAAAAACGGAAGAATGCAACTAATTCCTGTGTCCCCACTCCTTGCCATTGGACACCTGTGGACCAAAAAATTTGGAAAAAATCATTCAGGTGGTCCCTTATAGGTACAATAACGGCAAATACCGTAGAAGGCAAAATTTACTAGTGTTTGTTAGTAATAGGATGATTAACCAATTTTTCATTTGCTTAAATAACATCATGATGGTGTCCTTAAATTCAATGAAATTTGATGCCTAGGTGGCTGCTTGTAAGACCCATCAACCTTGAAAATTTTTGAAGGATCAAATAGTATTTATTAAAGTCATGGTGGTTTGAATTTTCCTGTGTTGCAACAACAACAATGTATGGCTATGTAGCAATATGCGCCTCCAATCGACTCAGATACTATGTGTTTGCTAGAATTTGCACAAAATTTTCCGGAAAGATATACAGGTAAATTATGAATATCATTCAACGAGTGACATCAGCAACTTCAAAAGAAACTGGCGACTATCCTAAATGAGAGTATTGGAAAAAGTAACTACGAGGGTGGTTTAAATATGATCGAGACAAATGCTCTGACGCGTTTATTTACTATTCGAAAAATGTACAAACATGTGCTGGAGAAGAATCGTACTTCATGCTGGTTTAGAAACCCATCGCGCCGTTATTTCGCAATATTTAAGCTGCTCGTGGATGATAGACTCTACATTACCAATGCTGATGCCGAGTTCAGCCAAAACGTCTCGAACATTCATCCTACGGTCCTCCAAAATGCGTTGTTGTACGCGGCAAATGTTGTCTGGTGTGAAGCTAATTCGCAATCGACAATCATGCAGCATTCTCGACGGTCTCGCGACCATCCTTGAATGCTTTGGCCCATTTAAATACAGCATACCTACTCAGGCACTCACTACCAAACTGATTACGCAAATGCAGAAAAATTTCCGTGTTTTAAACGCCTTCCCTCACTAAAAAACAAATGACAATACGTTGCGCAACAGCGGTCGGCACTTGACGTTCACTCATGGTCGTAGCACGCGCATAAAACATGCACTCCTGACAAAAGCTATACCACACTGTTGGTAAGGAACCCAGCTATCACAAGCTCAAGCCACGACCTTCAAAACATACATGCGTGCCATCTACAGCATTTGTCTCAATCATATTTGAGCCCCTCTCATAGCGTTCCAACCAGGTACTACACTTTTGATTGGATCTTTAAGATTGTTGCTAGTTATATGCAACAAAATAGCGGCCAGTTAAAATTGAGTCACAATGGTCAGATGCCGTTCAAGTTTTTCTTGAGTTTATTCATTATTGGTGTTTGTTGAGAACAAAACCCTTCTAACACAAATGTAGTTCTGTTTACCCACTTTTTAGGTCTATGTATATAATTTTTTTACAAAGACCTGAAAACCTTTTGAAGCTAGAACGTTCAAACTTTGTGGAAAGGTCAGAAGTGAAAGTCTCTCAAAAGTACAGGTCTTACCCAAAACTTAAATTTTTTCAAGGGAGTCACCCTTAATAACGAATTAGTCCTTAAAAATGTTTTTTAATCGAAGGAAGTCTAGTGGGGTATCAAATGAAAGGTGTTGATTATAATTTTCAAAATTTGAATTGAAAAAGTCATTTTATTTATCAGGTGGTCCAGGGGGCGGCAAAAAATACCAAAATGTTGTACTCCCCGCGATTGGACACCTTTGAGCCGAAAAATCTGAAAATAATAGCAGAGGTGGGGCTTTATGAGTTCAAGGGCAGTCAAAACCCCAAAAGTCCAAATTCGCTCAACTTTGTTAATAATACTATGATTTAAAGATTTTACATTTTCGGACATAAAATTAAAACGGTACCCCTAAACAATTATATAGAATGATATGAAATCTTTATATAAATAGAATGATATGAGATCTTTATGCTCAAAAAATTTCATGGAAATCGAATCATTATTAAGTAAGTTATAGCTATTTCAATCGTATGGAATTACAACAACAATAATACGTGTTTATGGTTGATACATGTGTTAAATTGACCTAAGCACATTCATTCTCTATCGATTTTCATACAAATTTAAGGAATATTGTTTAACTTGAATATGTTCAATTGACTGAGTATTTAATAAAAATATTTAAGCTGGATCAAAATGGCGGCAACAATGTGGTTATGAAAGAAACTCTGCATTTTTTGCATAAATTTGAACGATTTCTTTTCCAAGTATTGCATGAATAATTCAAGTTATCGATTCACGCCATTAGAAAACTTGTTTCAAATCCTCGGTTGGTTAGAAAAACCATCTGGTAGGAGCACTCTCCTGCTTACTCAGCTTGTTTTACTTTCAAATAGGCTTCACTTACGTTGAGCATTCGTTGTATTGTGTTCGATGCCGTGTTAATGATTTGACGCTTTGGGTGATCCGACATGAAATGTAGAATTTTTCCTGACCCTGTTCTTTCCGGTCCCAGTCCACTATGAGCTTTCCACTTTCCCTGGTTACTAGTGCATCCGGGTATGGCAACTTTCCATCTTCCTTTAATTCCACAGAGAAGCTCAACCTGTCATGGTGAGTGTTGAGGGTTGTTAGAAAATTGTTAACGTCTGAATTTTTCAATGATTACCAAGAATTATAAAATACTCGTAATCAGATGAAAAATCTAAGGGCAATTATGAAACGTCGATAAAAGCTTGATTTTTAAAATAAGTCTCTTCGTTTCAATTTGGCCAATCGGCCCGAGAGCCAATGAATAATTGCTAACAAAATAGACCAATGCAAAATAAGGCATATTTCACATGATTGGAGACCTTCACAGATATCGCCTCTGGAAATTTTTCGATGCGATTTTCTAGCACTTTCTTATGTGTGGACGTTTCTGAGCAATCGTATAACTGGTGTATCTGGTAGCTTGAGGTTGTTGATTTTCTTTGCCTACTGCTCTTGGAACTTGACCCTTATAAGGTAGTGGCCTAAATTGTAGATAGCGCCGAGAAACAAGTGCGTGTCGAAAATGATGATGGTCACTCATTTGTGTATAAGAACGTAGTTGATTTGGTTGTGCCGTTTCTTGGCCGGTTTTTGTATTGAAGTCACCAAGAATAATTTTATTGCTGTTTAATGGCTGTATATCAACAGTTGTTTCGAGAATGCTGTAAAGTTTGTCCTTTATTACCTCTTCCTTACTGTTAGTAGAAGTGTGATAGTAGTATAGCTAGACAATAAAGAATTTGGTCTTGATCCGTTTTGAATAGATCCTTTAATTAACCGGCTTGAAGTCGGTGATGATGTGCTTAAATTTATTGTCCACAACAAAAGCCACTCTAGACTCACGCCTTACTTGCGTTTCTCCGCTGTTAAATACAATGTGCTTACGCATGTCAAAAAATGCCTCCACCATGCTATCTTGTTTCTTGCTTTGTAAGAACGTTGATTCTATATTTCTTTATTTTGTCCAGAAGTCTGAACAGTGTTTGTGTCCAATTCAATTATCTAGTATTCCAGATTTTAAAAAATAGTCCGTTGTTCTTTGGAATAGTCGTAACTATTTGTTCAATCCGATCTGAAGTTACTGTCCTTTCTCCATGATAAGTGAATTCGAAGTACAGCGTTGTTAGCTGTTCATTTACTCGTTATTTAGTCCGGAAGCTAGCCGGTCAAGGCGTCCTAAATCCACCACGTCAGGATGCGTCCGATGGAAAACTGAATGTTCTATTCAGTGGCGTAGAATTAGATGGGAAAAAGCCACTACTCCTGGTCGTCACTTCTGGATAACTGACTGAACTTTCCACCTCACTACGAACAGATGCGTAAGTGCAGCAGGGGTACCTATTTAGGGCTCAAATAGTTGTTCATGGCTTTACCCATCCCTGGTACAAAACTCCCCTGAATGCTATTAACTAATGTAGGCATTTACTACACAGCTTTACTCTTTTACAGGAGATCGTTGTTTGGCTCGCATAAAATTTGATACTTACGTTTTGGTTATTTTCTGTGCAACTCTGTCTTTGGTTCAGGACACTAAGACCATGTGTGCTCACTGATTTCATTTTCAGCTGGGGAGCTTTTTGCAAAAAAATCATTGCAGAATCACTGCATTCTTCTTAAATATTTTTCCGGTCATACGACCTTCCATCCTGAAAACACTTAAATTTTGGAATGCAAAATCGCCCTCATACCAAAGAATATTCTTAGTGCGCCACTTGTGTAAAGCAAACAAAAGAGTCTCCTTAAATTTCAATTGAATTTAAATATTTCATTTTCCAATACATTTCTCATTTGGAATTCTAACACTAATACAATTATTTTTGTTTTAGTTGCCATTACCTCCCATTCACACCCCGCATGCCAAATTTCATAACGAAACTGGCATCTTACAAGGTGAAATTCATGAAAAACGCTTTTCTTCTTGCAAAACATTTTTGGCAAATTAAATTATGAAAACTTTTCCAGTGTGCAACAATGAACAAGGATTGTAAAAGAATAGATTTAAAGAAAAATGGCAGCAGTTGTGGTAGTAAGTCAATGGATCCGTCGGCATAGTAGTGGGTAGGAGGGCTGAAGTCAGAGGGTGGCGATTGGGCGGCTGTAAATTTGACCGGCAGCTAACGTGAAAAGAAAATGCCAGGATAAGACGGTGTGGCACCAATGACGGCAACCGCGCCCTGAAGTGATGACGGACTGGAAGTTGTGGAGGATGAAGATGGGCAGCGGCGCGATGATAAGAGGAAAATCTTTGAAAGGTATTTCAGCGGAAAAAGGTGTCGAAAAGCGCCGTTCAAGGAAAATGATGGAGCTGATTTCATCGTGCTTCTTTCTTTTCTTTTGTTATGGTGAAATATGGATTTTTTGTGTTTGCCTCCTAGTTCTTTGGCGGAGGGTTAAATTTTGATTAATTTCATAGAGATTATCGTTAGAAGAAAATAAATAGGCAGGGAAAGAAAGGTATTGGTTGACTGGGAGCCAGACCACTTGCAGGATACTTGATTCATTTACTTTTAATGATTTTATTTAATTATTCTTTTGGCAGTTATGACATTTTTTTATAAGTGTGATCATGTCGAAATGGTGTCTAGACTTGCATATTAATGGGCGTTCTAAATAACTACATGGAATTGCGTCATGGCCGCTTCTTATAAAGAACATCAAGCAAACTTGTTATTCCTTCAAATCGCACAAATACACTTTACATTCCACACAGCTTTTATTGATCTGAAAGAGTCGTCCCATAATCCCATCATAACCCCTCACATTGCTAACGAAATTTCTACTTGTACATATCCTTAAGACTTTCATCGTTAATTATTTTAAGTCAGAAATTGTTAATCGAAGATTGGGTGTTGACACACCATACAAATTTTGCTAAGTCGGGTGAATTATACAAAGTTTTTGAAATTATATGCTCGATATTATACTTAGATTTTTTAAACATTTTAATGAGAAAAAGTAACATTATTATACCAGAGAATAATATTGGTTAAATTTTAAGAAGCTACGAATGCTCATTGTCACTTGCTGTGTATTTGGTGGATAAAATACTTATTCCAAAATTATGTCCATTTGCAATATATAAACAAATCATTAAAAAGTATATAATCGGAAGAATTTAAACGAAATACATCAATGTACCCTCCTCAAAAGCATTTTATATTATCTAGACATTGTATCCTAGCATATAGGACGAGTCAATTTGATTATAGCGCTTAGAATTATTTATCTTATCAATGTAAACCAAAGTCCAACATAATCGTACTCTCGTGTTCTTAAAATGTTTCAATCTTAGGTAAACCAACTACTAAATATTTGTGTTCATGTAATCAATATTGCCTAGGAGCAATAGATTAATTTAAAGAATATATATTCCATCTTAGGCAATAGACTCTTAGAAATTAAGTTCAACATAGAAACCTAGAATACTAACTATTAACATGCCAACATAATTGACGAAACATTTGTCCTTCAAACTAGCAACTAACATGTAGCGAAATGGCAAGTTTTTAAGTACTAGGAAAGTTCTTAGGTGCAAAGGGGATTCGCCTGAATTTTCTCAATAGCGTATCTAGATATTCATTTGTATAAAAATTAGCTTAAATACTCGTAACTTTCCAAATATATATTTTGAACAACTACTACAAGCTATACACGTGTTTGTATTGAAATGTTTCAAAGGTGGTTTCATTCATAGAACAATTTGTGATTAAATTTAGCTAATTCTTTGCGTATCAACCGAAAATTCGTTAAATTTTCCAAGCAGCAGAAAGCGGAGCTAATTTAGAGAAAGTAGGAAAAATAATTTACTTAGATTTTAAGTTGTACGAATAGAGCTATTTACTGTATTTTCACATTCCTGCGGAAAAGTCAAGTGGACGTTGTGGGCAAAGAATGAAAAATAGCAAAAACCTTCTTATGAAAACAACGGAAGACAACCGACGCCAACGCAACATCAAATGCCAGTTGATTTTCGTTGACAAAGTGACGACAACAAACAGCGGCTGCAGAGAAACATTTATTTTTCGATACAATTTTCAATTTGTTTACCTTATTTTTTCCTTCTATTTGTATTTACCTTTGTTATCCTCAACATTACTCAACTTAGAAATGTTTATTTTCCAAGGATTTTATTTGGTTTTGAACGCTTTCATAGATCATAATATTTAATGTGTGTGCGTGTGTGTAATCCAATACTAAGTGTTTAGAATACAAAATTTCTAGAATATAAAAATATAATCATAGAAAAGAGAATTGTAACCAGTGATTTTAGTGATGGGGTTTTAGTGGTTAATTAACCTACAAATTCGAATTAAAATTCTAGAATTAAATTTTAGTTGTAATGATTTTTAACGATTCCAATACTATTGATGAGTGTTTTAAAATGTACTCCTATATGTTTTAGTGAACTTAGTCAAACTAGACCTTAAAAATAAAATAGTTTTATAAGATTTCAATGGAAATTTAGATACTTAGCGAATAAGAAACTTCCGATCCAAACCACTAACAACAACTTACTTTTGACAATTTAATACCGTAGTTGACATTAGTGTGTAGTAGTAGTCAAAAATCATTTAGAAGTCTACTAAATGCCAAATTTTCTTACAGGGTCAAATACAAGAATCCTTCTTGAGAATAAATTCAACTAATTCAAAACTGACTTTCGTTCAAGTTAGAAAATATTTAAAAGATTTATTTTGAAATTTCGGAGTCAATACTACATAGAATTTTACTGTCTAAATAACTAAACATGGGAGTATAATTCCCGTAAATTACGATTTGAATTCAAGATTTTTCCTATGTAAACGTTTGTATTTCGCTTGCCTTAAACCGTGTTTTAAGAAACTATAACAGAACGAAACCGTTTGACCTATTATTTTTGAACTTTGTTAAAATTCCAATCCAATAACATCATCGTTCTAGTATGTGAGATATTAAGCAACTTACATATAACTCTAGAATTTGATTGGCCAAAAGTGTCTATTTGAGAGGTGATAGGATACTTCCTTGTCGATAATCCATAAAATATTTATAGTTCTTACTATATATATGATAGTTCTTAGGTATGAAGACAGGTACGTTAAATAGCAGACCCCTCTGGAATCCATCCTCCTCTTGTTAACACTGGAACAAGATCTTCAACTACTCCTTACATGTTAGTGGACCCAGATTTATTCTCTTTTGCTTTCGCTGTTGAGCATAATCATTGGCTGCTTCTCCACGGTTCACCAGTCAAGGAGGCTTTAATTTGCTTTTGTTTACTTCTGCTAGCCACACCCTAGACAGTAGACTGGATTCTACTAGGAAAGGATCACATCACTTATCAAGAGTATGTGCACATAAATTCCTCTTAAGCACTCGTGAATCATAAAGTAGAATTTCCGACTTCTTCTCATTTATTTTCCAGTGAAACAAAGTATCCTTCGCTTCCTCACAAAGATTCCTTGCTCTACTGCCAAAAAGAATTTAATATGAAAATCATAAGTTTTCATTCAGAGTAAACTAGATTATATTGTCATTGAGTTAAGAATAGTTCCGCTTGATATATTTAGTGATCTTCCTCACGTTAGGCCTGGGAAGAACTACGCTATTCTTCTTTTAGGACCTGGATATTTTCTCCCGAAACGAAGAATTTCTTTTTCCCTCCTCACATTTGGAGAATGCTATTTTAGGGTTAGGGTTCCAATTATGGCTACTACTATAATCAAAGGATTTCTCGACACACTTCAATATTTTCTTAGCAAGGCTACCACGTTTTCATAGCTGTCAGACAGGATGATTTTTTTATATGTGCCTCTTCCAAAATCCTTTAAATATTCCTTCTCAGTGGCAACGGTAATCCTCTATCGGAGCTTGCAGGATGCCTCCTGGAAAAGAGTGCCAGTGCATCTGCTTCACAGTTATCCTTAACATCCATATATCTTATCATCCAAATAATTTTTTTCTTGAATGACATCATGTTTAAATGTAAACGACATTTTATGATAATTTTTGAGGAGAAAAAAATTCATCAAGTGTTTATAAGTCACTTGGCCATTAGTAAAAACAAGAATAATCACTCCAATATCGGATTACAGAAATATGAATTGACCGCTTTAAAATTATCTCATCAATTTTTAATAGTTTCAGCTCTTGTTAATTATTGTAGTTTTGAAGCCGTCAATACACTTCATAGCCATTTTATTCTCTTCTTTCGATCAAAGACCTAGTTGGCGAATGCAACTACCCAGTTTTGAAGTTGCTCTCATGCTCCTTTTTCCCTTTAATGCTTATGCATCTGACAGGAGCTCAAGGTTATAAGGTAACCCTGGTGGACGTTTAGCCAGATGGGATAGAGGACTTCGAAGTTCCGTGTTTTAATTATTTCTCTCTTTATTCAGGATGATAAATCCTTTGTGTTTATAGTTTATTACTTTTCCGAAAATCTTCTTCTTTTTTCCGTAGCACTACAGCTCCTCTCGGACCTTGGCTTCCTGCAAAAAACACCTAAATCTGCTTCAGTTCATGGACCTTATCCTCCAATTGCAAAATCCGAGCAACAATGAACTGTCTACGGACCAGAGCATCTTCGGTTTCCTCACTGGTCTATACACTTCAGTTTTCCCAACGAATTCCACTTTGAGTATCCATCGCTCGCCTATATAATTCACATAATCAGCTCATTATAGCCCTACAGTCTTGTAACCATTGACCTCTGCATCGTCAACATTGTATGCAGTTCATTATTGTAGCGTATTCGCCATTGGGTATCGTCTAGCTTCGCATTATTTGCCTCAGTACCCGTCCCTCGAAATCGTTCAATATGTTTGCGGGTGCTTGAGTTAAGATCCATATTGCTATGCCCTGTGGCATAGCATAGGTCTTATCACAGATTTGTATACTTAAAAATTCGTTTTCTTGCGTATTCAGCTAGTCTTCAAGATAATCATCACTGTTTTTTTTGCCTTTAAAAGCCATCGGGCCTTGCTTTTTTAAGTGATCGGATGCATTTCAACTCCTTTGAGTTAACTGCTGTATAAAAAATTTTACTTGCGAGCTATATTTTCCAGAGTAGTTTGGCTCCTTTGTTGAGTTTCTCATTATTTGGACACCTAAATGCAAAAATTTGCTCAAATTTTCAATATTGTATTCGCCACGTGTGATATTTTGGAAACCTGATGTCCTCGTCTTGTTTTAGTCTAATTCATTCGTAGCCCTCCTAGTTTTTCTTCGCTGTTGAGCTCCAAGAAAAGTTCTTTGGCGATTATTAACGATCATGACAAAATGTTCATGTCGCTCACATAACCTACCACTTGGCTTGGCTTATATAGTAACGTATCTCTAGTGTCGATAGGCGACCTTCTTATGACGTATTCCAAAGCCAAATTAAATAGCTATAGGGGTAGCCCATCTTCCGTCTTTAGTCCGAGATTTGTTTCAAAGGTGTCGATAAATTAGTTATTGATGCGGACTTGTGATATTTTCGACGTCATTGTCATTTTGATAGGACCGAATTGTTTAGCAAAGCAAAGCATTATTTGGTACAGTTCGTTACGATCAGTTCTGTCGTATACTAGCTTAGTCAACGAACATTTGATGCACATCTATGTTGCGCTCCCAGCACTTCTCAAGTAGCTGCTCTAAAGCCACCTTGATACTCCCCAATAATAATGTTCGTGTATGATTTAATTTTATTTTATTTCCCATGATATTTGAAATTTTTTTGTTAGTCGTTTGTTGTAGTTTTTGGAAATATGTGTCTTATTTTTCTTTAATCCTGCTCCAATGCGATCACGGTAGAGTGTGGTCTCTGACTGATATCATCATTTCAGGCTTTTCACTATTTTGTATGGTTGCCTTGTATTGCTGCTCGCTGGACTTACATTGAGGATTTTAATGATTCTAATGATCTTATTCGTTGCTCTTATGATATTTTTATGTTCTGATTTTCCTTAAGACAGAATTCATTCCTTTTTTCAGTGAAGCAAGCCCATTCTTTCCTTATCCATACTTGATCAAACCACTCCTATTCATACTAGTGGAGCAAGCTTTTCTCTTCTATTTTTGCTGGTAAGCACGATTATTGGCCGCGTCTGCAGGGTTTGCCAGTAGAGTAGACCTGTTTTCACTTCTCTTCACTTCTTGTAATACACTGTAGAACGTAGACCGGACTCTACTAGAAGAGGATCAAATGTGCATGCGCGTAGGACAAAATGTGGCCAGGAAAGAAATAAAAGCAGAGACAAGCCATTCTTCCTTTAGTACCTGGACGCTAATGAGATGAATAGTTCTTCTTTTTCTTATTCGCATCTTTAACTCTGGAGATTGCCATTTTAAGGGCAGGTTTCTAGTTATGATTGCTATCATAATCTCGATTAATTTCCAACGCAACCTCAGCATTTTCTTTCTGAGGCTTTCCATATTTGTTTAGCTATTGGACAGGATGAATCCTTTCCTCGAGCCCTTTCAACATCCTTTAAGTATTCCTTCTTAATGGTAGTTGGAATGTTCAGAACTTACAGTACACCCCTGCAAGAGGTAGTCAGCGTGTCCTCCTGACAGTTTCTACCTATAGCTCTTTACCTTGGCATTCACATGAGCTTTATATTGCATATCCTGATATCTTGTTTAAATGAGAACAAGATCAGGGTTTAAGGAGGGAAACATCTATAAAGCGGCTATAAGCCGCTTGGTTATCAGCAAAAACATCAATACTCACTACAGGTATTGGACTAAAGGAATATCAATTGGCCGCTCCAAAATTAACTCAGCAACATTTAGAAGCTTCACTTTTTGCTAATTATTGTGGTCTTTAATTTGTCACCAGACTCAAAAACCATTTCATTCTCTCCCTCTGATCTGGTAGATAAAAGCAATTATTCAATTCTGAGCTTGTGTTCATGCTCCATTTTGTCCTCAAATGGCAGCTGACGCGAAGTTAAGGTCATAAGAGAACCACCTCCTACCTCCAAACATAACTCAGGTAGGCGCATAGTTGAATGATGTCAAAGTCTTCAAAATAACATGTTTTATTGATGACAAGAGATTCCTCATTTAATCCAATAAATGCTTTGTGCTTTTATTTTGTTATTTAATGACAATCACCTTTCAATCACTAGTTAAGATATCCGAGTCGGAATCTTGTATCACTTTCAGGATTCCTTCCGATCACAAATAAGTAGCAGGGCTCCATGGTCTAGTCATAAACCGATTAGAAATTTCTTACACCAAATTTGGCAGCAGGCAAGATATATCCAATCGCTCGCTTGTAAAAGTCCATCGATAGTTGATCCTAACAAGCCACTAGCTTTACTCAATTTTAGTGCCATCAAGCATCAAAACACCCAAAAGCTGAACCTGCTCTAAGCTGAAGTCAATCGTCAACACGAATTGTTTCTGCTTCCAATTGTTCAGTAAGATGGCTCCATTACTTTTTTGTCTATAACAACACTGATCAAACATTCAATGCCTACTTCGTTGAATAGACGTGTCACGGCCTGAGTTGTCTTATGTCTTTTAGATTCTTGCCGATAGATTGAACACCGGTTGCTCCATTGAATTATGACGTTTTTAAGTGGGATTTGCCGCAGGAGTAAATATGATTGAGCAATGTCTCTAAGTTGAATTTTACCCAACTTGAATACTTTCATTCATTTTCAGCCAGCCATTTCTTTTTCTTCGTAGCGCTATAGCCCCTCTTGGGCCTTCGTTAAGTCAATAAAGCATCTACAACTTTCTCGGCCCATTCACCATCTCCTACAATTTCGAGATCCAAGTTGCAATAAACTGCCTTCGTTGACTGAGTCAGACCAGTGGATTCTCGATTTCCCCACTAGTCTGCGCTCTTCAGTTCTTCCGATGAATACCTTTTTGGGTATCCGTTGTTCGTCCATACGATTTACTTGACCAGTCCCATTGCTGCTTCCGTAGTTTTAGAATCGTTAAGATCTTCTGGTCGTCAAAAATTTCATACAGCTCATAGTTTTATCGAACGCATCACTGTTTTCCGTTGAGCTTCGCTCTAATTATCCGCCTCGGGCCCCGTTTTTCAAGGACGTCCAATATGTTTGCGGATGTTTGGGTTAGGGTTCATGTTTCACATCCGTAGCCAAGCATAGATCTTATCATGGATTTGTAGACTTGGAACTTTGTTTTCCTTAGGATACAAGTGGTCTTCAAGATCATCAAAATTGAATAAAAAAAAATATTTGTGAGCTATATTTTCGACGTGTTTTGCTTCTTCCACATCCAGTTCTCATTACTTTGTCACTTGAATAAACAAATTTGCCCAAATTTTCGAGTTTCTCTTGATTATTATATTCTCATTAGTTTGTAGCCCTACAAGTTTTGCTTCGCTGTTGAGTTTCAGGAATAGCTCGTGCGAAAAAATGTTTTCGTCATCTGTTTAGGCTGCCACTTGGCTTAACTTGTATAGTAATGTACCTCTTATATCAGCAGGTAGCTTTCTTACGACGTATTCCAGAGCAAAATTGAATAGCTACGAGGCCAGCCCATCTCCCTGCTTTTGTCCGATATTTATGTCAAAAGAGTCAGTGAGTTAGTAATTGATGTGGATTTAGGAGGTTGCCGAGACCATTGTTATTTTGATGAGACGGGCTTATTTGGCTGGGATAGCAAAGCATTACTTGGTACAGTGCGTTACGATCATTACTGTCGCATATTTGCTTAAAGTCAACGAGAAATGGATGTACGACTACGATGAGCTACCAAAAATTGGTTTATGATCAATCTACCTGCTCTAAAACCACCTTGATACTCGCCAGTAATACTGTTGGCACATAATCTGATCTTATTTTCTATGATATTAGAAAACATTTTGTACGCCGTAGAAAGTAGTAATATGCCTCTATAGTTTTCACACTGTAGGTTGTCACCTTCCTTGATTAGTTCCACTCACTCGGCATTTGCTGTTGGTGCCAAATATGCTTAATGACTTTATGAATGGCTTTTTGAATACCACTGTCACCATAATTAGTCAGCGTTAGCGTCACTTGAATCTCGTCGATGGCTGGTGCTTTATTATACTTTTGGGCATTGATGGATCGTGGAACAAACTTCATCCAAATTGGGTGGGGTCACTTGAAGTTCTTCGGGAATATCAATCCTTTGATGTTTTGGGGCTGTGCAGAAGATTTAGGAAGCCCTTGCAATATGATGCCCATCTTGTCTTTATCCTGTTTTCATCACCGATAATTTTGCGGATGTCATCACGGCAGAGCAAGGTCTTGGGCTGATAACTTCGCTTCAGGCTTCTTACAACTTTGTATGTTTGTCTTCTATTTTTGCTCGCTAGGCTTACATCGATACTTTTTAATTGGTCGTCGAAGTGTTTCCTTTCCATAATTTAATTATTTTTTCGCTACTCTTCTGAGAGTTTCATAATGGTTTACTACCTAAATATTGTTTGTACGCTTGATTGTGCCCTTCTAATTCTGGGTTTATCATCGAAACAATCATTTCTTTTGCACCAAGCTTGATGTTCAATCATCTTTTCTATCCTGGTCTTAATTGGTGCTTTCACTTCCACCCATAGCTCGCTGCATGTTTTGAGCAATGCATTTGAAAGAATGGTAGCCAGCTGGTTGTCAGGGGGCGGCGTGGAATTTTTGTCACAGACGCCGTTTGGAGCCTTTTGACGTCAAATTTCTGTAGACGACTGATCTTCGCCGAATATACCTTTGGCATGTAACATCAATTTAATTTAATTTTGTCAAGTAATGATCCGAGTTACAATTGGCTGCTCGGTACGTGCGGACCTCAGATATGGTCCACCTTCGTTGCATCAGAACATGGTCGATCTAGTTTTTCGTGCTGCATGTGGTATTGTTCAGGTCATTTTATGCATGCATCAATGTGGAAATCAAGTCAAACGTATGACTAGATTTCTGCAACATGAAAAGTCCATCAGGTGCAGGCCGTTATTATTTGTTTCATTATGGAGGCTATATCGCCCAGACGTTCCCCGATGAGGAAGCTCATTGCCCAAGTTAGTGTTAAAATCACCCGGAATTATTTTTGTATGATTTGTAGGAAATGAGTTTAATATCACTCTGGATAATTGTAGAACGTATACTTCGTTCCTTGGGCCTTTTCTTCAGTCAGCGCGTGAACATTAATCAGCCAGATTTTTAAAAATTTCCCTTTTATACGGATTGCATACAATCGTTCATTGACTGCCTTAAGATCAATAATGTGGAAATCGAACCCTCTGACCACAATAGAAGGCCAATCCAAAGTCTCGCTTTCTAGCAGTTTTCTCTCTTTTGAATATTATGTGCGATCTCATATCCTGAATATTACGTCCAGTCCAGTTTGTTTATTGGCCAGTTGGCCAGTGTTAAAAATCTTTAACAACGCCAGGGTTGTTCAATGATTTGAAATTCCAGAACCCAGGGCCATAGTCCCTTTTTGGCTGCGAGGTCATTGCCGTTAGTCCAATCCATTCCGAGGTTTTGTTGCTGGTTTTGAAATACATAGAGTTTATCTAGAGATGGGATACTAGCCCGTCGTCCAACTACTTTTACGGTGGTATGGTTATTACTTTCAATTCCCTTATCAGGCGTGGAAGACTCAACTCAACCCTCTCACGTCAGGCTTCTTCAAAAGTAAAAGATACCAGCGATCACTATAAAAGAGGCGTTAGTAGAGTTTGGTAGCAAAGCTGATATATTTGCAATTATTAGCGTTTCACGGCATTTAGTGTCGCATCATTGTGGAACCATGTTACAATACTCACCTTATTTCTTTCTGAAACTAAGCTTTGTGGCTTCTGAGGTTGCGCAGAATAAACTAACAAAAACTTTTTTTTGCTTTTGAAACTTGATAAGCCCAATCAGTTCCTAAAATATTCGCACCCCTTAGTTATAAGGATCTTCTTAAAGTTAATAATAAATTGGACTTGGAAGGCGAGATATAGATTTATTGAAATTCCGAAAATTTTGTTAAAATATTTTTCTCATAATACAGCCATTTAGATTTTTCAAGTGGTTACAGGAAGAATGGTTACATATCTATGAGTGAAGTATTATTTTGATATTTATTGTGAGTAGTGTTTAAGACATTTGCATCCAATTTTTTTGATTGATAAGGCTCCGAACGGATTTTCTAATTAATTTTTTTGGAGACTCAATCATTTTATTCGCTCTTCTTGTATACAAAAGTAGGTCAGCATCTTAATTTTACTTATATTTCTAATGTCTTTCCTGTATATTTACGCAAAACTTTCGAAAGGCAGGAGAATCCTGTTTTCATCAAAGTGTTGGGTTTCATTTCATTAGATTCCATTTGAAAGACAGTTAGATCCAATAATGGCAAATTGTGAATTCCGCTAGTCACGTAGTGTAGTAGTAAGAGTACCCACTGTGTAAGCCTAAGGTCCCTGGTTCGAGTCCCATTGGCGACAACAAGGTTTGTTTCAAGTGATTCGGACGGGCTATTACTCGCTCAGTTATAATACGTACTGGCCTAAAATCAGAATGCATCGCAGCTGGGTGGACGGCTAAGGTATGCTCATATTACCTTCCGGAGTGTCAATACATTCAATCAAGATTGTCAGATACTTTAACTTTCTCTAAGTAAAAACCCGAAAGAGCCTGTAGTGCTAAAGCATAAAAAAGAATGAACGTCCAATTTCACTGCCCTAGCTATAATTTTTCTCCACCGAGAATCGGTCAAAATTTTGTATTTACAAATATGCATATAAGATAGCCAGTTGCATTTGATCAAAAAGACATTGATGAATCCTGTATTTACCAAAATAGTTGATCTATTATAAGCTTCAAACAACGAATATTTCAATTGAATATTTGGTAAAGAACAATAACCATTCGAGAAATGTTACTTTTACGAGTTTGTGTTGAGTTCTCTCCGTCGCTGTTTTTAGTATGTGTACATTCCGATTATTGAGACATGCTTATTTGTTTGTTTGTTTTATGTTGGGGCAAGATGAATGTTTCAGTTACACTTCAGCATTTAGATCTTGGTCCATTGCACTCGACAACCCCATCTATTATATCCTACTTGTTCTTTTATAGTAACAAAGTAGATCAGATAGATTTTCATCTATAAGTATACATATGTGACATAAAACGTTTGCAGCCTGGCATTAACAGAGGCCGGGCATTCACATTTATAGTACATGGTTATTTCATCATCTTCTGAACACTGTTGATGAATTGGATCTTAAGCAGTACCTGTTTTTCGTAAATGAGCACGACGGGAATTGTACCCTGTAATCAGTCTAATCAGAGTTCCACACTCTTTTCTACTTAATTTATGTAGAAAATCTGTAAATCTCTGGCTTAGCTCTTTTAGTATGGATTTACTAAGTCTGCAGCTGTCATATTGCCACCAACGTCCACCGACTGAGTCTTCGGCCAGCAGTATATCTTGTGAATGTTTTGAGAGCTGGGGACTCCTATACAGGGTACCACGCTATAGGACGAGGTCTCAGAGCTCTCTTCCGCTGAAGCGTCCGATTTCTCATTGCCTTTATAGAGTCTGTGCCTTGAAGCCCAGAAACGTCTGAGTATATTGTGTCTCCTAACAGAGTTTAGTAGATTCAAGTATTCATGTACAATTTTCGAGGTTACTTTGCATCTCAAGAGGGCAAGCAGTGCTCCCTGGCTATCACTGTAAATGTTAATTTGCGTCCCTTTCCATCTATTGGCCTCGATACATAATACCATGCCTAGTAGAGCAAATACCTCTGCCTAAAATACAGAAGTCAGCATTGCTAGTAGTACCAATCTCTGGATGTATTGACTTAAGAACCATCCTGCTCCAGTTCCCTCATTGATCCTAGAGACATCGGTGTTGAAGGTCGTGTCTGCCTCGCCGAATAGTGATTTTGAATATGACCACCCGATCCTGTCCGGGATTCTGACATGAAACCATCTCAAAAACTTTGGAATAGCACTTATTCTGTCGATTGGCATAGCTGTCTTAGGGATATATTTCGTCAAAAGTTTGAATATGCTATCAAAACCCCCTGAAGATATTTCTGTGTATCTTGCTATTACAAGTCTCAGAGCAGATTTCATGGCTTCTCCTGTTATAAAGAATTCGAGGGGAGGCAAGTTTAATATAGCGTTCAAGGTCTTACCTGTTGTTGTACTAAATACCCTAGTAATTCCCAGACACACCATCCCTTGCAGCTTGGCCAAGTAAGATGACGCCCGAGAGCGGGCTGCTTTATGCCACTTGTTCATAAATGCATGGCAAATCAGTTTCCTGCTAATCGGATATACACAGCCATAAAATCTGCTGGGGATTCAAACCCCATGTCTTGCTAAAAGCATTTCTGCACTGCTGGTCTGCTTGTGCTTTGTAAGGATACGCTCCTTCCAAAGAAGTTTTCTATCTAAGATGATTTCACGACATTTGACTTCTGATCGCAAATGGATAGTGGCACCGTCCAGCCAGGGGAGAATTAGACCTTCAGTTTTTCTTTTTTTCTTGAAGAGAACCACAAAAATTTTGTGCAATTTACTGAAAACTCATTGTTTTGGCATCACTGTAGCAACGTATACAGAGCACTTAGTATATTTCTGCAAAGAGCCCTAAGATGCTTGCTTGTGATAAGTAAAAGACTTTATGCTTCTCCAGTTCAAGTAAAAGAGTGTTGACCAATATGCTCCATAGCAATGGTGAAAGCACACCTCCTTAAGGGCATTCTTTCTCCACCTTGGCTTTGATACATTGTTCACCCTCTGTCGTTGCGGAGAGCAGTTTGTGCTCAATCATGTTGCTGATCCAGCTCAAAATCTCTCGGTTAACCCCGTGACCCTTTGCTGGTTCAAATAAGGAGTTGTATAATGCGGGATCGAAGGTGTATTGTGAAATGCAGAGAGAACTCATGTAGTACGTCTTATTTGTTTGGTTACAAATTTTTCCAGGACCTTCATCGAAAAAGAAGTATAATTGATTGGACGGAAGCTTTAAGGCTCAGAGTAGTCACTTTTTTTCGGGTTTTGGAATGAACGGTACTCCGAATATTTGCCAAGGTGTGGGTATGTATGCTAGTACTAGGCTTGATGTTAAAATATTACCCAGACACAGCACCAACTTATTGGATTTCACATTGATCATAGCAGGAACAATACTATCAAAACCCGGTGAGATGAATTCATCGGAGTCCACCGCATATTGGATTCCATTCAATCCAACAACTTGCTTTGCTAAGTTTCAATTTCTTCTTCCTACCCTTCCTCCTTACAGAGGCATAAGCAAGTCTGTTGAAGGTTCCTAATTTATGATCTGATTACAACCAGAGTCAGTCTTCATCATAACTTCCAGATTCAACTCCGTAAAGGTACCAGCAAGTTTTTAATTGAGTCTGACTTAACAGTATGGTCCTTATTAAGGACTTTGTAAATTTTTGCAATCGCTTGCATCCCCACAGTCTCTTCACAAAACTTCATATCAGAGACCCGTTTGGGATGAAATATTGTAGTTAAGAGTCTATTCCTAATTATGTGGAAATTTCATGGCTGTCCAACCAAGGACATTAAACAACTACCAGTACCTTAAGGAGCTCTTGCTATAAAAATTTTATTATAGTACTCCTTCAACTGAAACACACTTAATTTTTTGTCCCTTACCATGAATTCTCAGCTAAATTTTCCATGCTTACGGGATATTCAAAACTGTTTTTTTCACCAATGAAATAAGTGATATGATATACCCCTTTAAGATCAACATAGTCCATCTCATGTGATATTCATATAAAGCGCTAGATTTTTTGAGGCTTTGTAATATAAATTTCACAAAGATCTGCTTATTTCGTGCTGTCTGTCCATCCGTCTGTTGGCGCGAGAAATTAGAAGCTACAACTTTGAAACTTTGTATAAAATCTAGGAGTTGCGGTCTCAATACTTGTTTTAAGTTTTAAGGGACATTGGTGCTCGCCCCTTAAGCTGAGGTGCCTTTTTTGTCAAAGGTAGTGTACGAGTATCATGTGTGACAATTTAGATCATGGCAGAACAGACGACCGGGCAAGAGAAATGATTGCTTTGATTATGAGTGCCATAATGCGTTAGACAAAAAGAATCAGGCGTACAAAGAATATGTAGGTAGGAAAACCAGGACAAAGAGAGAATAATATGAAAATCTCAGAAGAGTAGCCAATAAGGTAATTTAAATTACGAAAAGATAATACGATGACGACCAATTTAGAAGTATCGATGCAAGTTTACTGACCAAAAACACAAGATAAGCATACAAAGTAGTGAAAAGCCTGATACGTGATTATCAGCCCAAAACTACGCTCTGCCGTGATGACATCAGCAACATCATTGCTAATGAAACCAGGGTTAAGGAAAGATGGCCATCATATTTCAAGAAGCTTCTTAATCTTCCGTCCAACTCCAGAAAATCGGAGCTTATAGATATTCCCGGAGTGCTTCCTTTGGTCGTGCCTATTCTAGATGAAGTTTGTTCCATCATCGCACAAAAGAATAATAAACCACCAGGAATCGATGAGATTACAGTGGAGCTCATTAAATATGAAGGCAAGTGTATTCAAAAAGTCATCGATAAAGTCATCTATGGCATTTGGCAACAAGAATATATGCCAAACCGGTGGAGCCAATAAATTATATTCCCTGCCCACAATAAAGGTGACAAGCTACAGTGGGAAAATGATAGAGGCATATCACTACTTTGTACGGCGTACAAAATATTTTCAAAGATATTAGAAAATAAAATCGGATCATATGCAACAGTATTACTGAGGAGTATCAAGGTGGTTTCAAAGCAGGTAGATCGACAGTAGACCAATTGTTTACAGTAAAGTAGGTACTTGAAAAATCCTGGGAGTTCAACATAGACGCACACTATATTTTTGTTGACTTAAAGCAAGTCTACGACAGTATTGATTGTAACAATGCTTAGCTTTGGTATCTCAGCCAAATTAGTCCGTCTTACCAGAATGACAATGACGCCGACGACCTCCCAAGTCCGCATCTATAACCAACTCACCGATACCATTGACACAAACATCGGACGAAAGCAGGGAGATGCTATTAAATTTGGCTTTGGAATATGTCATCAGAGAGCTACCTGTCAATACAAGAGGTACGCTATTATACAAGTCAAGCCCAGTTGTAGGCTGTGCGGACAACATCTTTATTTTGTCATGGCCGTTGGCATCCGCCAAAGAACTTTTCCTGAAATTCGACAGCGAAGCAAAACTAGTAAGGCTAAAAATCAATGAGAATAAAACAAAGCTCTTGACGCAATCATGAAAAATACCTGAAATACTCACAATATTCACTTTGCGAATACAGTATCGAAAATATGGGTGGTTTTGTATATTTAGGCGCCAAAATAATGAGAACTGGTAATGACAGAGATGAAATACGCCGATGAACTCAGCTTGCAAATAAAATATTTTAATCAGTTTTGACGATCTTGAAGACCAGCTGTGCACACAGGAAAATAAAGCTCTAAGTATAAAAATCTTTGATAAGACCTGTGTTATGCTATGGATGTGACACATGGCTCCTAACCAAAGCATCCGCGAACATATTGAATGTCTTCGAAAGACGGGTCCTGAGGCAAATAATTGCAGCCATAAGCTGTATGAAATTTTTGACGAGCCCGAGGTCTCAACGATTGTGAGACTGCGGAAGCAGCAATGGGCTGGCCACATGAAGCGTAGGGACAAACAACGAGTACCCAAAGAGGTAGTCGTTGGGGAAACTGATGGGGTAAGAACATTGGGGAAACCAAGGAAACGCTGGTCTGACTCGATCGACGCAGAAAGTTTATCGCTTCTCGGATTTCAAAACTGGATTTAATGGTCAATGGACCGTGACAGTTGGAGGCGATTGTTGCAGGGAGTGAAGTCCCGAGAGGTTCTATAGTTCCCCGAAGAAGTAGAAGCGTATCAGGTGAAAGGTCTTAAATATCAACAAAGTCAGTTTATGCGCCAGGGAGTTGTTAATTTTACATTCTCCCCCACAAAATCCGAATATTAAGGCTACCTTAAACTTCTTAAATTGCATTATTATATCGATTATTAAAAGGTGCTTGTGTGCACAAAATTTTTTTAAAATAGAATAATCATGATGTGAGACATATCCATTTCTATTACTTTGAATGAGAACAATAACAACACTTATTGGTGGTAGATATAAGTCAAATCGGTCTAAACTCTGCCTTCAGATGCTGACTTAGTATCTATTCTTTGGTGTATTGCAGGTGATAAATTTTGATGAGTTTATAGAAAGTTTCTTATTTCAAAATGAACAGCAACTGAACAATTTGTATTTTAGAGCAGTAATTTCCCACAATACAAGGCAACACCTCTCAAATCGCCTTCCAAAATTTACATATCTAACGAACGAAATTAATTAACTTCAAATGACTTTTGACTACTCCATACATTTCTTTGAAACCAATATAGTACTAATCAATTTTGAACACGAAAAATATGGGCGATTCAGTTACAATAGATAAATAAATTTTAGTTTGTAGAATAGATAATATAAAACTGCTGGAGAAGTTTTGAAAATTTCAATTTATATTTATTTCAATTTAGTACAATTTAGATATGGTCAATGCTAGATTGACCAAAGAATTTAGTGTGAAACAAAATATCCGATTTAAATTGGAATCAAAACTACATAAATAATTTTAGAATAACAAATTTTATTCACCACTTGAACACGAATTGATTTCAATTTTTGTTTTCACTCTTAATTTTCTAACTTCAGAACAATATTTTAGAATATTTGAATTAAATTAATGAAAATTTTTCGTACCAATAGATTTTTGCACACGTTTGAACAATTACAAATCTTATTTTGGCTTTACCATATTCAAATTTCCATAGAAAGTAGAAATCACAAATCATTGTAATTTGATTTTATTTCGATTTAGTAAATTGCTTGATTTTATCTATACGAATGCATAAAGAGAATTTTATGTTGACGTCTTATTTCTTAGAGAAAACTAAACATATTTAATCATTGTCGGCTCATACCCATCCATACTGTCATTTTAGATTTTCATAAATGTATTCATCTATTCCATTCCATAATAATAGTATTCCAAATATGTATTGTTCATCATTTTATTTGTGGTTTTTTATTTCTTTTCTTCAATATTTCTAGATAATATTATGTGGGGGCTGGGAACACTGCCAGATGGTAAGTAATACAAGTGGAATATATTGAAAAAAATTTAAAAATTTTGCACGTTATTTATTACAAATGAGAAATTTCCATGAGTTTAAATTATACGGCGCACCCAAGTGTAGTATGGCTGCATGTCGTTTTATTTTTGAGTTTGAAGATTAGATTATTAGGAAAGTTTTTATCAATATCGGGTGGTTGTAAATCACCTAATTAGACGATGATTCTTCATTAAGCGCAGTTAACTTCACCAACATAAAGAATTTATTTGCTATGTGTGAGTCTACGCGAATCGCAGATTTATTTAATTCATAAGGGGGATTTGGCAAAGAAAAGTCACGGATGTGCTGCTAATAATATTAGTTTTGATGCGTTTTCTGAAAGTTTTTCAACAAAATCAAGCTTAAATACTGTAATCCATGTTATTGAAATAAACGGAAATAGCATCGTTTCTAGACTTGAACGAAAGTCAGTTTTGTATTTCTGAAGATATGACTACAATTTCCTTTTAAGCCCAAAATCTTGAGACAAAAGAACATTTTATGTTACATTTCTGGCTGAATTAAAAAAAAATAAAGTTTATCTGGCAATGTTCGATACGGAACAATTTTACAAAGATAATTCCATCTGAACTCCGCACCGATTTGAAATTTTACTCAGTTACATCTGTTTTAATTCATTTGGAAAGGAAACGTAGTCATTTAATATAAATCTTATGCTAATTACCATTTGGACTTTAAATCTAAAAGATGCAGTATAGTTTAAACTCATAAGCACAATATCTATTCCTAAAACAATTTATAAATTCTACTTCTACTGTTTACTCATTTATTTTCTGAATTTCCTCTCATTGACAGGTTTCCCAGCAGCAGCGTATGCTGCATATGCGGCTGGTCGCGGTTATTCGGGATATCCCAGTTTTGGATTACCCTACCCTACAGGTAACATTAAACTTCAAAATTTAATTTCAAAATAAGAAAACAAAAACAAGCATATATGTATGTTAAAAGCAAACATTTGAATATGAAATCAGTTAATATAATTATAATACTATGACGGAAAAACACAAATGCTTTCATATAAACACTATATCCTTAGTATTCAGCTGTTTAGTAAAATTTATCAAAACACAAAAAAAAACGTACATATCATCATACAAAACATATTGTGGCTAATTAAACAAATTTAATGTGTCATCCTCAATAGCTCAGTATTGGTTACTCTCATCCCTCAACATGCATGAAAGATTAGATCCTTTTGAACACATTCATCCAAAAATTGTTTGTGGACAACAATATTAACCATATTTTGTTTGAACCTTCAAAATTTACTAACAGAAAACTTCTAATAAACATTGATGCTTGCTTGACAGTGTTTTTGTAGTATTTTAATACCAGTATATTTTATATGGCCTAAAAAGAGCAACGAATTTTAAGTGAGTTAAAATAATATTATCCTCAGACATCGCTGATTTTAACATGCTAGTAGAATTGAATGAATATTTTAAAGATGCATAATTTTAAGATAAATCATTTCTTTCTAAGATAGGAGCAATAAAGGGATTTATGTGCGCAAAGTATTAAAAATACCAGTAGTGATTAAAATCATATCACGGTAAAGAGTCCATAAATCTCATTTTAAAACAAATTCCTGTATGATCAACATTTGAATATTGTTCAGTATTTTAATCATATAGATTTTGCATCCCATATTATTTTACAACATCCATGCATTAACTCTAACTCATCTAAAATGTTCCATTTAGCATAAAATTTTAAATTTTAAGATGTCTGTAATGTTATTCAAGATTCCTATTGTCTATCTCAGACATACTTAAAAGCATTATATTAAAAACATTTTGAACGCTCATGATAAGTTAAATTTATCAGTTATTAAGCCTGTTCAGGATATGGTTATCGAAGGTCAGGTAGACGGGCTTGGCTCACACGGACTGATGTCGTAAAAAAAAACTAGTTCATCTAGAAGTGATATCACTTCAAAGTATTCACCTTATGAACAAACATATACTTATTCCATAGATTCTCCCACTTATTGGGAGAAGCCTGGTACATTTCTATTGTAACATCCTTCTGCTCTTTTATCGCATTTGCCTTGATTCATGTAATCGTTTCAAACCTCCTACGTTTCTAGGTGCCTAGTTCCAAGTGATTGATATAAAGCTCACGATTTCTAAGACCTAAATCGACTAGAGTCATGTCCTGATGTCAAAATCAGTCCATTCTCTATATTTTTATCCTTTTGGAATGGAAAGTACTCTCAAACATTTCATAACTTCAACGTAGTAAGTCTGGTTCACTGTACGGTCTTGAGGGAGTCATTTGCTGTGAACGATATTTTTAGCATCAACGAAATTGATTTGAATTTCGCGAGGTATTTTTACCTAACCATTTGAACAATTTGGCTCTTATGATCCTTGATAGAAAGTTTCATTTTCTTTTAAACGATCAAGCAGTTGCTGAGGAACGTTGACACGATTTTTTTGGTCGTCTGTCATTAAGCGTGGCATAAAGCTCATAGTAATGCAGTGCATCTTTTTGTTCAGTTGACATCTCTTAACAAGATCACACTATCCCATACCCTTCACCAAGCTCTCCGATGGTTAGATGTCGATTTGCATACACTATGGCGGTAATTTTGTCCACGTATAAATCGAGAATTGTCGTAGAGAACATCCAGTTCGCCTAAGGTCTTTAATTGACTGTTGCTTCGCTTAAAACCTTCATTCTACTTGTTGACCACGCCAAATGTTATAGCTGCAGATTTTTGAGTTTTAACGAAAAATTTCGCAGATATTTGTTGCTCCTTTAGGCTACTCTTTCTTCACTCAAACCCACATAGGTCTTCAAAATCTTCATAATGTATGTCCTCGGCATTCAGAATGAATCTTATTCAATCATCACGGTTCTGCAACCTCATCTGGCCAGTTAATTACTCCCACCAAGGATCTACTTTCGGCTTCTACCGTATCTTCCCATCGAGTCCTTGTTCCACCTGCTGGACGTCTGCCTTGTGCTTTTCCTTTTACTTTTTCTTTTGGGTACGTGGTTTTCTTCCATGCCTTCTACATGGCAAACCAGTTGCAATTTATGTAAATTTGCGCAAGCAGCTACAGATGGCTCGCTAAAAAGTTTACACAACTCATTGTTGCAACCTTCTCTCCACTTTATTACTTGTTTCATTGAGCCTTAGGTTTTCTGAAGCACCTTACGTTCAAATATGTCCGCTGCCTTTCCAGATTCGCTATTCAGGGCCTATATTAAACTTCCGTATGACAATACAGGTTTTTTTTCTTATGGTTGGAATGTGAATGTCATTTATGCACTGAGTGTAAGACTCCCATACTCGCGAGCGACTGGATCAACCACCAAACACCTCCCTTGTCAACCTGAGAGTCTAGTCTGGAACTGCTTGCATATTAGTTCAGACCAGGTTTCGTTGTACTACGCCACGAGGTGCCTACGAGCTGGGGGATCCCTTCTCCAGTGAACGAAGAAAGTGGAATTGATAGACAAATGATCTCCCCGCCATGACGTCCCCGCCTGCTGTGAGTCACTTTTATCTTTTAGGACTTCCCGAACACAATGTGCCACACGGTGCCATTTGTCAACTGATGCAAACATCACCGTGACGATGCTATCTGCGGCGAGCTCTTCGTCTCCCTGTAGAAGGCCCGTCGCAGTCTGTTCCAATGTTTTTTACACGAAAATATGGGGCAGGCATTGCCTTCCTCGCTTAAGCCAAATCTACAGTCGCGGGACCGAGACTTATTAATCTTGTGCAGGTAAGACTGAAAAAAGCTCAAGCTCGCTTAAAAGCTGAGTCAACTAGAAGTAAACCTCTCAACTTCTATGATTGAGCCACGGCCTTAGATATGGCATCAGCCGTGAACGCCACCTTGCTTTTGTGCAATTCACCCAAGACTGCTGCCAATCTTTATGTGACCGCTGTCTCTCCTCGTGGGCAACCACTTTCCTCGCATCCTCATTTCAATGCAAATAAATAGTGCGGCAATCTAGCAAAGACATCAATTGGTATCATGTCTCCAATAACTCTCATCGCTGAAATAGAGACTGTTGAATATGAAGATGCAATCCTCAATGCTGCTCTTCTCTGTACCTGTGTCAAGCGTTTTTGGTACAACTCCATACCTGACCCGGCAGTGTTCATCAAGATACATCTTCTTGATAGCGTGAGTCCCCATACGGTGGCCATAAGTCAGATATTTCACCACTTGCTTCGATTCAATTTATATGTTTCCAGTACTGATCGTCCTTACTGTAAGGACTTCTTTGGTTTGCTCCAGTGCTAGACTGAGTCCGTGAGCAGTAGTCCAGTCTCTCACTCGGAGCATTAGCATACCTTACCCAAGCTGTGCTTGTTTAATGATGCGTCCAGTAACTAGAGCGACAATATAATCTCCATTGCCGATTAAGCGCAACTCATCTGTCATTTCCAGTTTCAGTAGCATATTATTGCTAAAGATACGTTCTACAGATCTAGACTAAGGATCGATTCCTGGGTAACACTCGATGAAACTTCCATCTTTGAATCACCCTATGTCCTATTATAAAGCAGGCTTTGGTCTTCAGGTAGTCCCTCAAAAGTTGCATCAGATATTCTGAAACTTGAAAAGAGTTTTCCAGCGTATTCAGAATATCCACTCATCCAGCGGATTTGAACGCGTTTCTGACTTCGAGTGCCATCAACAGAACTATCTGTCGTTTGGCGCGGCTATATGCCTCTGCCATTTGGACTGCGCTCACCACCTCTGCATTCACATTAAGAGTGGAATGTTCTACTCTAAAGCCATAATGGCGAGGGGTAGGTGCCCGGCAGCATGAATTGTGTCAATGAGTCTTTCCTTGATGAATTTCACAGCAAAGATTTGACTAGTGATTTGCAAATACGGAGCTTATTTTACCTGTGTATAACGCTGGGCCTTCGATTGAGAAGTACGTTGTAAAAGGCTTTATTTGCAGCGCTTATGCAACGTCTAATCTAATCCTTATCGTTGCTTCTTCTTTTCAGTTTGGCTGCAAAATCAATCAACCTATTCGCACTTACGGTTATATTTTGTCCGACTGGAGTGTTCTTCGTCGTTTGATTTATGAATTTAGTTTTAGTTTCATTAACTCGTAGGCCAATTGAGTTTCCTTCAGATACCTGTGTCTGAAATGCTACGTTGCCATCTAAAATTGATTTGGTCATAATGCTGACATCATCAGCACACGCTACCAATTGTATGGACTTGAACATTAATGTACTAGATGTTCCAACTAATATCTTCCTGAAGACGGTTTCCAGCGCAAAATCGAAGAGCGTTGGGGCAAGCCTATCCCCTTACTTCAAGTTTGGTTCTATTATAAAGCTGTTCGTTAGTTCGCCGTTTACCTGAGCCTGGGACTCTATGTTTAGCATCGTGACTTTGACCATGCAGACTGATTTTGTTGGGACGCTAAAGTCAAGCATTATTTTATACAGAGCATTTCTGTCGACACTGTCATATGCTGGCTTGAAGTCTAAAACAAGTTGGGTAAACAGACCTACGCTCATGATAGAAGGGTTTTGTATCCAACTTCTCAGAAATGCAGTCACCAGCAATGAATAACGTCAAGAAATATGTACACCTTCAAAGGAAAATCCATTGTTTTTCTGCTTTCGACGGTCGCTATTTTGTTGCAAACCGACAAAAATCACTCAAATCATGAATTCTCAAAAATATAAATGTTGTTGACCTGATTGGAAAATTTCAAGAAGATCAAGTCAAAACTGCAATTTTTCGTGTATTTTCCTTCCCTGCGCGTCCCTCGAAGCAAAAAGTATCAAATTAAGACCTGTTTTGAAAAGCTCTCATTAAGACCTTTCATTTGATACCCAGATCGGCTACCTTTGATGAATTTTTTTTTTCGGGGGCCACTCCCCTATTTGGGGAGACCCCCCTTAAATACCTTATAAATTTTTTTGTATTTGAATTTTGAAGAGAGCACCAATATACACCTGCATACCAAATTTGATGTTTCTAGCTTATGTAGTTTGCGAGAAAAAGTGCTGTGACACACTGACGGACGGACGGACGGACGAGCAGACGGACAGACTGGTCGCGAAACTAGTAGGGTTTTGTAAAATTATTTAACAAAACCCTAAAAAGCTGGCGCAGGTCGATGTTGTATTCCCAGAATTTTACGAGCACCTGCTTAGCTGAGAATACTTGGTCTATTTCAGACTGTCCGCTTCGAAGCCTTCCCGATACTCTCCTATAATACTTTCAGAGTACGATTTTAATTTTCTTCCTATGGTTTTGGAGAGCACTTTTAAGACGTACTTTAATTTTCACAACTTAATTCGTCCCCCTTTTTGTATACAGAACATATTATTCTTCTCCACGAGTCCTCTGGTAACTGCTCCTCTGATCATATTCTGCATATTAGTTGATGGAGAAGGTTACTTAGTAGGGACCCTCTTCTGGAGTAATTCTGCTGGTATTCCATTTATTCCAGAAGTCTTATTTTTGCTGTACTTCGTCTCTCGTTGGTGGTGGGACTGGGACTTCACAGAAAGTCATGAATTTAAAAACGAACAGTACTATGTAAATTTATCTCAAAATAAAATCACTTGTAATTTTCTACTCACGGAGAAAAAAGGTGAGAAGATATCAAAGTTCCAGATGTAAGGTGGTATTTGAACTGATACTTCCGGTTTGAACCTACCTAACTTTGGCATTGCTACAAGCGAATCTACTGAACTAGTCCAACCCTCTCTTGACAAATACGTAAAACAAATTATGGTTAACTATACCGCCCAACAATTCATCGCTAATAACACTTAACAGAATGTTAACCCATTTTGCGGATACTCACCCCTTTGCCTAAGAAACAAGAAGATCTGCGTTTAACTAATTATTGTCAACTTGATATTCACAGAATTTTTAATTGTTATGTAAAAAAAAAAATTAATTGTGTCCTATAAAGTCGCTAGCCGTCAGTTCGTCCTTCCGTCTGTCCATCACTTTTCTTATTAGTTCGAGAAGTTAGAAGAAACGCATCAAACCTTGTGAAGAGCTCAGAAATGGTGGACTGTTGATACTTTCTAGACGCGAAAATTTCCAAAGGTTTCGTGAGGGGATTTCTACGGAGAAAGATGTGCCCGCTTAGAAAAATTTTCACCAAAGACTGTCGTGTAGGGCATCCGTCCGTCCATCAATGTGACGCAAAAGGTTTTCTCAAAAGCTATAGAAGCTGGAATCATCAAACTCCTTTCCACAAAGTTTGATGAAGTGCTGAAATGATGCAAGTTGTTAGTTTAAAAAACAGTAGTCCCCATTCAAGAATCTGATCTCTTAATTTTATGTGCACAAATTTTCGCAATGGAACTAGCCGTTGCGAAAATTTGTGCACATCATATATTTGGTACAAAACCTTTCTGACGGAAGCATACTTCTGTCTACTGGACTTGTTTATTGTACTTTTACTTTTGGTTTCAATTTCGACTGTTTACCTTGCTATTTGAATTGTTTTGTACAATGACAATTCTAATGAATAATTATAATAATACATAAATAAATTTTATATAAATTTTATTGAGTTTATATGGAAATGGTGCCAAGTTTTTCTATTTTTTCTTGCTTTTTTTGCCTTCCGTTGGTTGAATTACGCATTTAGCTTAAGTTTTTAAGATACCTACTTATTCTTCTTCTTCCTTATAGCACTACAGAACTTCATGCGCCTTAGTTTCCTACTACAAGTGTCTTTAACAGTCTCCGTCCATCGGCCGCTTCCTCCAGTTTCGAAGTCCAAGCTGCAATGCATTCTCTTCATCAACTGAGTCAGACTCATGCTTACTCAGTTTTCACACTGGCCACCACCCTTCAGTTCTTCCAACGTATACTTTTCGGGTACCTGTTGCCCATCCAACTGAATAAAGTGGTCACCCCATTCTAGGTTCCGTAGTTTTATAATCATTGAGGCCTCTGGTTCTTCAAAACATTGACACAACACTTAGTTCGCTATTCATCCACGTTTAGTTTTACTTCAGTTATTTGCACCAGGACCCGTCTCTCAAAGGCGTTCAATACATTTGCAGGTGCTTGGATAAGGGTCCATGTTTCATAAACATAGGCATAGCATAGGTCTCATCATAGATTTGTAAACTTGGAATTTTTTTTCCTGTGTATGCAGCTGCTCATCGACATCGTCAAAAAAAAAAAAATATTGTATTTATAAGCTGGATTCTTCAGCGTATTTTGAATCTTTTCTTATCAACTGTCGTTATCTCGGTGCCCAAATGCACGAGTTTGCCCATATTGTTGATGCATTATTTGCCAAGTGTAATATTTTGGAAACTTGAGGTATTTTATTCGGTTGACCGTGAGTTTTGTTTTATTATCATTGATTTGTAGCCTTCCTAATTTGATTTTGCCGTTGAATTACAGGAAAAGTGCTTTGGCGGCTGTTAATGACTATCACAGCCATCTGCATAGGCTACCACTTGGCTGGATATGCATACTAATGTACCTCTTGTATTGAGAAGTAGCTTTCTTATGACGTATTTCATAGCCAAATTAAATAGTAATGTGGCAATGTGGTTCCCAGCTTTAGTCCAAAACCACATCCTGCAAAATGCGCGTAACATAAAACTGTCTCGGTTTATCGTCTGCGTCCTCCAATCTCAAAATCCACCCAGCGATTAACTGTCTTCGTTGATCGAGTCAAATCAGCGGTTCCTCGCCCCTCAGTTCTCCCAAACAATACCTTTTTGAGTATCCATTGCTCTTCCAAACGATTAACGTGGCTGACGCATTGTAGTTTCCACAGTCTTACAACTATTGAGACCTTCAGTTTATCGAAAATTGTATACAACTCATAGTTGTATCAAACTTGCCATTGGTCCCTGTTTTGTTTCGCTCCGATAATTCACCTCAGAGCCCGCCTCTCAAAGGTGTTCAATATGTTAAGGGATGCGTGAGTTAGGGTCCATGTTTCACACCCATAACATAGTGCAGGTCTCCTCTTAGGTTTGTATACTTGGAGCTTTCTTTTCCTGCGTAACCAGCTAGCGTTCGAGATTGACAAGACTGATTGATGTTTGCTCTCTTAAAAAGCAGGCGGGTTTTGCTTTTTTGAGTGGTTATACGCGCTTCGACTCCTTTGAGTCAACTACTGAATAAAATAAATTATTTATGAGCTATTTTGCTTAACTTCTTTTATTACAGGTCCCTGTTATTTTGGCGCCTAATTAAGCGAATCTACCTGTTTTTGATACCTGTCATATTTTGGAAATCTAAGGTATTTTTCCTCGACTGCGTAGTGCATTTTGGTTTGTTCTTGCCTTATTAGTTTTTATGCTGTTGTGTGCCAGGAAAATTACTTTGGCAATTGTTAATGATTGTGACAAAATGTTGATGTCGCCCGCATTGTCGCTTGTATAGTCACGTACCTCTTATGTCGACAGGTAGCTTTCTTATGACATATTTTAGTTGAATATTAAATAGGTACAGGGAATGCCCATTTTGCTGTTTTTTTTGTGGTTAGGAGGTGAAAGTTATTAGCGCCCAGAGCGTGAGCTTCCCATGCTTAAAAGCGACTAGGCCACTCACTATAAGCCTCCCTTATTAACCCAAGAACCCAGCCTGGAACCGTTTGGAACATTACTTCGGGCCAGGTTTCGTTTTGTTACGTCGTGCTGCGCCTCCAAGCTGGGGGGTTGCTCTTCTAGCAGGCTACTATGAGTCCCTTTTATCTTTTAGAACTGCCCAAGCATAATGTGCCAGACGGTTCCATTTGTCAGCCGATTCGAGCATTACCGCAACTAAACTATCTGAGGTGAGCTTTCACATCTCCCTGTAGAAGTCCTTTCGCAGCCTGTCCCATTTTGCGCTCGCAAAAAATGCTTGGCAGGCATTGTCTTTCTCTCCTGGGCAAAACCGACAATCGGGGGACCGTGGCTTACCAATCTTGTGCAGGTAAGACTGAAAACACCCATGCCTACACAAAAATTAAGTCAGATAGAAGTCAATCTCACCATGCCTTTGATTTAGCCACGGTGTCATATCCGGGATGAGGTACGCAATCTACCTTCTCTTCATGCTATTCACCTAAGACTCCTGCCAATTGCTGAGTAAACGCAGCCTTTCCTTGTGGACAACGATCTCCCTCGTGTCCACATTTTGACGCAGGTAAATAAATAGTGTGCCATACCTTCGGAAGCAGGGCAACAGGTTTCACGACTGCAATAACTCTCACCGCTGAATCAGAGACTGTCGGATACAAAAATGCAATCCTCAGTGCTTCTCTTCTCTTTACCTGTACCAAGCTTTTTCGGAATACCTCCATGCTGACTCCACAGGGCTCATCAAGAGACGTCTTTATGATGGACTGGGCCCCTCTTCGTTGTCCATAAGCCGACAGAGCCAATACGAAGCAGCCTTCTCAGACGTTGCCCTGATTTGCTCAGAAAAACTAATTTTCGAGTCGATCAGTAGCTCTATGTGCTTCACCACTGGCTTTGATATGATTAGTTCGTCTCCATTACTCATCATCCTTACTCTAGGGATACTCTGTTTTGTCAAGATGACCACTTCGGGTTTCTCCAGTGCTAAACTGAACCCACGAGCAGCCGTCCAGTCCCTCACTCAGTAGCCCATCGTAAGATACATTCCACAGGTCTGGACCAAAGATAGATCTCTGGGCAACACCCGATGTAACTTCCATCCTTCGTTGGCCCTGTGTCATAAAGCAGGCTTCGGTTCCTCAGGTAGTTCCTCAAAAGCCGCATAAGATATACTGGAACTTACTTTTTTAGTACGATATTAGTGTCAAAGGCATCGGTAAATTTACTATTGATGCAAATTTGAGAGGCTTTTGAAGTCACTGTCATTTTGGTATAATGGAGTAAATTGACTGAGAAACCAAAGCACAGTACTTTGGGATCAATCACATGCTTGCTTAAAGTCAATGAAAATTTGGTGCGTGTCTCTGTGGAACTTCCTATATTTCTCAAGTGCCTGCTTAATTGTATACAATTGGTCTATCGTTGATTTACTTGCTCGAGAGCCACCTTGATACTTTAAAATAAGTTCTGTTGCTATATGATCTTATTTTATTTTCTATGATCTTTGAAATATTTTGTAAACCGTACAAGGTAGTGATATGCCCTTACAGTTTTGTGTCACTTTTTGTAGATAGGAAATATTATTTACAGGTTTCACTCGCTCGGCATTTGTTTTTGATGCTGAATTTGCAGAATGACTTTGTGAAAAGCTTTCTTCAAACAGTTGCCACCATATTTAATAAGCTTCACTGTAATTCCGTGGATGTCCATCGCTTTATTTTTCTTTTGTCCTTGAGGGTGAAAAAGCATCATCTAAAGCTCTCCGAAAATATGTACAGGCTATGAAATTGTGGAGTACAAAGCAAGCAGGCATTCATTATCAAACCAATCATTTCTTTTGCGTTAGGCTTGATATCCAATCGTTGGTACTACCACAACCTTAGTTACTGGTTTCACTTCCATCGGTACCTTGTTGCTTGTTTTCAGTGATGTGTTTGATAGGATGGAAGTCAGGTTTTTGTCGACGGTTTCCGTGAAATTTTTCGCAACAGACATCGTTAGGATCCTGTCTACGTCGAATTTCTGTAGAAGGCTGGTTTTTGCCAAATTCACCTTTGACATAAGACATCAATGGTTTAGTTTGATTAAGTAATGATCTGAGTTACCATTGGCTCCTCGGTATGTACGAATGACAAGTATGCTCGAGGGCCATCGATGTTGTATCAAAACATGGTCGATCTGGTTTTGTGGGTTGCCATCCGGTGATGGCCGAGTTATTTGATGTACGCGTCAATGTAGGAGTTGGTCGAACGTATGACTAGATTTCTGCTACATGCAAAGTCAATCACGCGCTGGCCATTGTCATTTATTTTATCGTAGAGGCTATATCCTCCAGTCGTTCTCCGATGAAATAGCCCATTGCGAACCTTAGTGTTGGAATCACCCTGAATTATTTTTGGGTTGCTTGTGGGTAATGAGTCAACTAGCCTTTCCAGGCGATTTTAGAGTATTTCCTTCGTTCTTCTGTCCTTTTACATCGAGGCATATACAATTATCAGCCAAAATTTGAAAAATCTCGCTCATTAAAGGATGGCATACAATTGTTCATTAACTGGTTTAAAGTCAATAATATGCGACTTAGATTCCCTAACCACAATAAGGGCCATTCCAAATTCTTATTTTCCAACAGGCTACCTACTGTTAGATATTGTGTGCGATCTCATATCTTTGAAATTACTACTAGTCCAGTTTGTTTCCTGGATTGCAGGTTGTTTAATTTTTATTGACTGGCCTGTTGTAATAGATTATTAACAGCGCTAGGGTTGTTCAATGATCTGACATTCCAGGATCCACTACCATAGTCTTTTTATGGTTACGATTGCCATAGGTCCAATCCATTCCGATTTTCTGTTGCCGGTTTCGAAACAATGTAGACTTTTGCAGGGACGAAGAACTTGCCCCTCCTTTCTTGTTATCAGGGGTGGAAGACTCGCCTTCAGCTCCTCACATTACGACAAAGGAGGTGAGAATTTAATAGCAGAGCTGTAGGTGTATTTCCAGTTTTTGGTACTTCTCAGCATTTAATGTCCCATCATTGGGGAACCAGTAAGCCTAGTGTGTGACCTGGAGACCATTCACTACCATTTGGCATCAGGATTTAGGGTGAGGAATTATGGAAGCTGTGAATTGGCAGGTATACTGGAGTGAATGGCTATTCTCATTGTGTCTCACTAATACATCTACACATCAATCAAGGTACAATCTGATTGGAAAGAAGGTGCTTTTCAAATGACTACGTGTTGCATTTGAAGGTGGACTATTCATCACTGGAGATCTTAATGCCATTCTTTGCATTGACGAGCTCCAAAAAGCGATAAAGCAGGGAACAAGCTTAATACATTCATCACATCCAATCACTTCAGCGTGCACATATCCAACGAACCAAGACTTTATGGAACATGCAATGGCTTTACACTGGATATGTTCGGGTAAATGTTCTCGAAGAATTGTCTTTCGACCATAAACTAGCCCTTTTCCACATAGAAAACATATGTTCTAATTGTGCCCTTGCAGAAACAGAAACAACTAAACTGGAAAGCGTTTAAAGCTGCATCAGCCAAAGGAATAAGCTTTTCAATCACCTGGAATCGCCGATGTTGAGAACATTATCGCGAACTTAACCGAGAAAATCATGCAATCAAAGGAGAGCAATACGGTCATAATTCCAAGAAGGGAAATTAATACTTATGAACTCCCTCAGAATATCGAATAACTAAGAAGGAGAAAGAATCAAGTTCTGAAAAGGTACAGGTGACTCTGCGCAACGCATCTCTCAGATGACTAATAAAATTTATGAAAAGTAAGGATATTCCGAAACGAGCAATGGGGGAGATTTTTGCAGAGCTTTGGGACTGGGTATGGCAGTTTCTGCAGAGTGTCTAAATATTTTCGAATAATTAATAAAATTATGGTATCGTCAATACATGGTCCAAATGGGATCCTATACCACGTTGCAGGTAAGGCTGAAGCATGTGCGGATTACTCGGAATCGCAATTTTGACGTAATTCATCAGATGAAGGAAAACATTACGCTTGAAGATAGGATTAAGTAAATTAACTTAAACAAAATTAAGACTACTATAAAGATACTAAAATATATAGATAATTGACTCCATCACAAACACTATAATTACTTGGTTACTTGGCAATACCGTACAAATACTTGACATTATTAATGAAATTTCCAGTTTGCGAAAGTATCCCAAGGCATGAAAATTATCAGTTATTGTCCTTTTTTAGAAACCTCAAAAGTACCCACAATTTCTAAGAAACTGGAGATTTATAAATCTTCTGTCTTTTCTGCCAATTAATGTAGGAAAGATCTGCCTCGACTCAATGAGGTTGTATCTGACAAAGACATTATCCTGAGAGAGCAGTTTGGCATCAGACCTATGTATCAATTAAACTTCAGTTTGTTAGAGTGGTCCAACACATCAGATCAGGCTTATTTTGCAAAAACTCAGCAGATCTTGTCATATTTAACATAGCTAAAGCATTTGACAAAGTCTGACTGCGCCTTGCTTTCAAAGTATATCGATTCACTGTATTATTGCGGCTTACCCAAATTATTGGCTCCTTGTCAGAAGCCAGAACATTCCGTGCCAGAATTGACAAGCAAATTTCAACCCTAAGACAAATTGAAGCCGCAGTTCCTCAGAGGTCGCCCATGGTACCGGTACTTCACAATGTACAACATTTACTACAGACCTTCTCACTATGCCTCTAAGAATTGTACTAAATTTATACGCTGATGATAATTGAATATTAACTATAGCATGACAAGTAAGATTCATCGCTTCAAAATCGCAATGGGCGATAAATACTAGTATTTTATTGGAATACTTTTGTGAATGGAAAATTAAGATTCATTCTGACAAAACCCTCTCCTCTCATCAAATCCAGATGGCTTAGGCTGAATAATCAATTACTCATTTACAAACAGATTATAAGACTGGCACTACTCTATAGTAGTTCTGCTTTCTACCAGATGACAAAGACTGACAGAAAGCACACCAGCCCTTCTAAGGAAGAATTCTTAAAAAGTTCATAGGAATTTTATGGTACGTTAGAAAGACAAACATCTGCGAATACGTAAGAATAGAGATCGTGAAAAAATACGTACGTGGTAAGGCAATTAAACTTTAAGACACAATCCATTCGAACTTTACGATACAGGAAAGATATCAGATAACTATAAAATCTCCCAAAAAAGTAATGATGCACCATGCTTGAACGCCAATATTTTGACCATTCTTAAAAGTAAGGATCGAGCTTATCGAGACTTCAAATGTACTCGGTGGACTCCAGCTTGTACAGAATATCAAAAACTTTGTGCTTTACCCAAATGTCGCATTGAGCCATGCATGATTATTATCTTTCCATAGAACAATCTCTGTTGTCTAATCAAACAAAACCTTTATGGTCTTTCATTCGTTATTTGAACACTTTGTCACATATTCCAGATTCAGCACATTAGAACAGCTTTAAGGTTATTAGCCCTTTTGCTATTTCAAATATTTTTGCTAAATTCTTCACCTACAAACTACTGCCCTCCATTCTCTTATTCAGCATTAGCTATTGATTTTGAAATCACTCCTTATAACATTGAGCTACTCATCAGCAAGTTAGATGCAAGCATTGGACTCGGTCCCGATGTGATTCTCGCTATATTTGTTAAGTCACTTATTACTTTTATATCTTCTCCTCTATTTAATATAAGTTTAGCAAATAGAATTTCCCCTCAAATATGGAAACATGCACAAATTGTTCCAATTCTAGAGAATGGTGACCCTTGTAATATTTCCAACTACCGTCCTATATCTATCCGCTCCTGCTTCTCGAAATTGTTGGAGTGCCACATTTAAAATAAATTGTCATTATCTCTATCGCAAATTTTTGCTGCCGAGCAACATAGATTCTTTTCTCATCGTTTTACTCCAACTAATTTTTTCGAAATATCTCATTCTGTTTCTTGTGCTCTAGATAACCACATGCAAATGGGTGTCATCTACACTGATTTTCGCAAAGAATTTGATCGAATTGATCGTCCTATTTTACTACTAAAATTGCAGCACTTTGGATTTTCTGTTCTGATGTTGGCTTGGATAAATTCATACCTAATATTTCGTTCTTGCTGGGTTCGTGTGATCAGTTCATTATCGTCAATCTTTTGCCCTGCGTTAGGTGTCCCACAAGGTTCAATCCTTGGCCCTCTTCTATTTATAATTTAATTTACCTGCTGCTTTAAACTGAAAATCCCTTCTTTTCGGAGATAATTTGAAACTATTTAGGACTATCAGGCAAGTAGAGGATTGTTCTCAATTGCAGAATGATCTGTTTACCCTGAAAAATTGGTGTAACAGTAACAACTGTGCTGTTTTACTCCCTTAAACCAGTACAAATTAAATTTATTGATTCAATTGGAAGTGAACCGCTTTCAACTATTCTAAAAATTAAGGATCTCGGTATAATTTTCGGTCCCAACTCAAATTTGATATGCACATTTCAAGCATTAAAACCTGAGCTTCTAGAGTCTCAGGATTTGTACTGCTCCATACTTTTAGTTTCCAAGATGTATACTCCGCTGTCCAAGTTTATAATACTCTCACGCGAAGTATTTTAGAGTATAGCTCTCAAGTTTGGTCCCCACACTTTGAATACCTTATTGCTGTCCTAGAATATGTTCAAAGAAACTTCGCCCGCTGTCTTTTTTATAAGCACAAGATTACCTATGCTCCCTATGAAAACCGACTCACTTAATTACATCTACCTTCATTAAAAGCGCGTAGGACTTTTCTTGACGAATGTATTTCATTTAAACTCCACCACCGCCTGATTGATTGCCCTAACTTGGTAAATCAAATAAGTTGGAGGAGCCCCGGCAGATCTCTGCACTCCTCCGATATCAACATCTAATTTGCGCGTACTGTCACCCATTTTTATTTTGCAATGATTCGTTTGCCTCGCGTGCACAATCAATCAGAACTTAGTACTTTCCCTCAATCTTTAATAGCATTAAAGCATTTACTTAGAAACAAACTGCATTAGTTGTTATAATTTATGATTAATTGCTTAATATTCTTAACTATTTTTGACTATTTCATCTAATTTTTTTTTCTATTTTTGTAATCAGGCATTTAGCCTGTAAAATGGATTATAAATAAATAAATAAAATTTTAAATCAAAATGTCAAAAGAACTGAAGCTGGCTTAGGTTTATAGGCGGGTACTATGTTAAAGTACTCACAGATATGAAGGAGTCAGGTACTAAATCGCACCAACTCCATTCCCCAACGTATTCCAAAGTAGAGGTGTTTTTTTTTGTTGATTTGGGGCTTAGATATATAAATCTGTCATTGTTTTACATGTTGTATTTGCCACATTTTACATTGTGTGTATTGTGTAAAGTTTTGGCTTTTCAGTTTATTTCTTTTCATTGCGATTTTTACTTGGTTAAAACTGGCAAAGGCTTGACTAAAAATGTTGCAACCGCGGAAGTCACTTCAGTTGCAGACATTAAGTGTTAGCAGAGGGTGTGTACTGAGGCCCGCTAGCGCTCAGTCGTGTCGCAGGACTTCCGGGACACCCTCTGCTCGTGCTGAGCCATCTTACATAAAGACACTAACACGGAGCGATAAGGACGGGAACGGGGGAGGTAATTTTAAGAAATGAAAGATCATCGTCTTAATGCGACATGGCCGTTTTATTTAATTCAACAATTCTAATTCAAACCAAAAACTTTGCAGGATAACAATATGAAAAACTACTAAAAACCCCCTTCGAGACTTAAACAAAAAATATAAAGTAAAATATAACACCATAAACTAATTCGATATAATAAAAAAAAAAATACAATAAAACGAGCTTCTGTAAAATAATATAATTGGTAAAATATTAGAACAAAATACCAGATTGTTACTTACTTTTATCCTTGCAGAACTGCAAGCACCCGACGGAATACAATAAAAGAAACGTGGGGTCGCCGAAAATTAGATTGTAACGTTAAAATCACAAAAACAAAAAAAAAACGCAACGGCCAATTTCATCAGCACTATCCGCTTCTTCTGCTCTGTCCACTAGCGGCAAATTTTTCTTTTTCTTCCACCACTAGTTTTTAATGTCTTTCGAACTTCACTCCTTTCACGTTTGTTTTCTTTCCACTGGATTTCAATCCAATTTTAGTTCTATTATTTTCCTATCACTTCCAAACTTCCGACGCTAAATTTCCATTCAGAACGTTCGTCCACTCACTATCCTACTTTCGTCTACCAACTCAAAACAAGATTTTTTTGTTCCCCCACTCCAAATTGACAAAATATTTTTTCTAAATCACGATTTTATTGTTCCCACACTCCAAATTGACAAAATCTTTTTTTCGACACCGCACAAAATCACTCACTTTTCTTCTCAAAGTCCAATACTCACTGCCCCCAAATCCAAGAACCCAACCCCCAATCCCGCAGTCCTTTCATTTTCAATAACCGCTGCCGCATCTGGGTAACGTAATCGAAGTTAATTACACTTTGATTCCGCTACCTACACATCTTCTTCGTACCGACAAACGCAATAATTTCTATTTTGCATATATGGCAATTTGCATAACCAAAGAAGTGTTTGATTAGATGCAAAGTGTCTTATATATACGCAAACTATTGCTTTTGCTGATACTCCAAAAAGAGTGCTTTGCTGCGCTCGGGGAACTTGAAATCAGGGTCCCAGCAGAGTCCCGGACGAGAATCTACGACGCTACCAACGGAGCCACCTTCAGTTGATTTTCCCTTTCATCTATTGGCAACTTCAACTATGCATTTTTCTTGATGGGCAAGAAATTGAAATTTGTTGCTAGGGAAACGTGAATAAATTTTTTTTGTTAGCATGAAAAATAAAATTTGTTAGTGGGAGCTAATGAATAGAATTAGTTAGTATGAAGGAAGGAATTAGGTTTTGCTAGGAAAAATGTACAGAACGAAATTTTGTTATTGGGAAGTAATGAATCGAGTGTTGTTAGTGGGGAACTTAAAATTATTATTATATACTATTTTTTGTAATTGAAAATAAGGGAATAGGGCAGGATTGAGTTCATAGGGGGATAACAATTGTAGGGATATTGTTAAATGTTGGTTAAAATAAATAAATTTACTGAGGAAAAGGGCATATGCGCCCAAAAGAAAATGGAGATGTTACGGTGCCAATTGAAGTTGCGGATGGGAGAATGCCGGTATGCCGGAATTTCCAACAATCGTGAGGATGACCCAGACCCTGAGTGTCTCATTCAGCTGAGCAACAAAGGAATGTCGGCAGGAGCAATTGGAAAAAAATGGACATTCACTGGACTTCAGACCGTGGAAATATTCTGTCTGGTTGCTGATTAGGTGATGGGCGAGCCCCAGTACCCGTCACTTAATTCGCTCCTCCCGGCAGACAATACTCCATCCGAATTATTGTGCACCTCATTCAGCAGTACGATTTCACTACTGTAATGAGTATCGACCGTGTAATGAGCAGTACCCGAATAATGACGTTTAGGAATCGGGATGCATTTGCTCAGCTTCACCTCATTGATGGTAGAAAGGTGGTGGTCAACAACTCTGGATGAGTCATCAGCCGCAAGAGAAGAACGACTCAAGGGGACTGGAGTGGACATAAAAGATTCTGCAGATAGGGGCAATAAAACTGGCACGATGTTAAAAGCATCCCAAAAATCAATCCCGAGATAAGTAGAATAAGTTAATGCTGGAAGAACTAAAAACCGAATCAACAGAGTTTGATTATTGAATTGAACCAAGGCATTAACATATCTTAACATATCAGCCTTATGACCTGAATTAGGTTTTGCTAGGAAAAATGCATAGAATGTAATTTTGTTAATGGGAAGTAATGCAGGGAGTGTTGTTAGTGGGGAACTTATTCTTATAATACTATACAGTATACTATTTCTTGTGATTGAAAGTAAAGGAAAAGGGTAAGATTGAGATGATAGGGAAATAAAAATTATAGGGACATTGTTAAATGTTAATAAAAATAAATAAATTTCCTGGGGAAAGGGGTATATGTGCCCAAAAGAAGGTGGAGATGTTACGGGGGCAATTAAGTTACAGATGGGAGAATGCCGGTACGCCGGAATTCGTAACAAAACCCATAGAGGGAGAAATAGAGGGTTCACAAAAATCTATTTAAAGATCAATAGTGTCTCAAATTGGAATAAGCAGTAATTCTCAAATGAGTATTTAAAATATTTTATTTGGAATAAAGCTCATAAATAAGAAAAGTTAAAAATATTCATTTGACGAACCTTAATTAATGTATTTATACCCCAGCCCTTACTTTGCATTTGGAATTATTTCAACTTAACTAGACGCCAGGTTGTTCTCGTTCCGTTCTCTATTCATTATTCTCATTTTATCGAAACTGTTATCCATTTGATACTGAATATGCGAGCTTTGGGACTTTTCCAGCTAATCTTGGTTCACAAATCGGCTCTTGTTGACTTATTTATTCGCTCCTGCTGAAAGTCCATTCATGCTTAATTCCGGACGTTGTCGAAGTTATGAAATAATTTCCCTAATGAGCCATATTTGCTGCTGGTCGCTCCGTTGCTATGTCCGTTGTCATCAAACCACATCCTGTCCTCCAACAATTTCATGCAAAGGACATTACTAGGCGCTTAGCGAGCATTCAGCGCCACCAACCACCGTCCATTTCACTATCCAATAATGCAAAAATATTTTCAAAGAGGAAATGCTAATCTGAAATTCATTATCTTTTCGCAAACTAAAGGGTATAAATGTGAAAATAGAGGAAGTACGTAGTGCAAGGGATGAGGATCATAGGTGGTTAACTGGATATTTAAGAAGTGAGATAGGTGTGTGTACGGACTAGTGGAAGTAGTATCCTACGTTTTCGTGGTAGATTGGCGAATACCAAATGAAAATAAATGAAACACTTTTCCGGGCCGAGTTTAATGGCTTTGCGTAGACTTTGCGGTGACGAGACTAAGCGGAGATGGTCTGCAGAATAGCTTAGGTAGCAGCAAGCACTTTGGGAGTGAATCACATGGAAGGTACCACTTGATGTAGTCACTGATAGAATGGAAAATTGGAAACAATGTTGCAAATATTTAATGCAATTGTTTTATGCTGACATTAGTGGTTACGGGAATAGAGTAGAGTTGAGACTCACGAGAATAGCCACTACTTTGTTCGCTTCCTGTTTTTGTAAATAGGAAGTCTGACAGGATGTTATCTATGTTTAATGTTCGTTGGTTAGTTCTTGTCTGTGATAAAGTTTAGATAATTATGAAAGAAAAAAATATACCCATAATTTCGAATACTTGGGAATAGGTTGTGAGACTAGCAGTTTGTCCTCGTCTATTTATGAAGGTATTCATTCTACTTATGGAAAAACGGTTTTTTACTACTGAAATAAAAGAGAAATTGCTACAAAATATTTTCATAAAATCTTAAATTTAAGTCCCTAAACGTTGCTTACAGTTTTCTAAATTTTATATTTAAAATGACATTGCGAGGCTTAATTGAAAAATTCTAAATTTGCATGTGTCTTACATGAAGCTGCTTCGAAAAATTTATTTAATTTTGGATTGTACTAAACGTTCTTCATTAAAATTAAACTAGCTAACAAGTGCTCATAATACTGTGTAAATAACAAAATCGAATTAACACCTACATTGAAGGGTTTCAATATCATCCAAACTACAGAATAGATGGTTTCAACTAAATTTAAGCGTTTTACATTTGGGCGATTCCAAGAAGACGTTTGATGAAACTTGTACCGTCAAATTTTCAAAGAATATTTACTAAAGTAGTTTCCTTTTTTTGAATTGGTAAGTGCAGGAGCAACATCTGAGAAGGTTGATGAAGAAAATTTCAACCTAATGTATGATTTCTTCACAAACGATTGGATGGCGGATCTGTGAACGATAATATCTGTTCTCCAGTAAAACAACTATGACAAATTATACTAACTCTATGTTTTCATATTTCCATTATTGTAACCATTTTCCTTTTACTAAGTACGATCCTTCGTCAAAAAATCACACTTCAGTTTTTAGGTTGTAGAATAAGAGATACATACAAACAAAACACACGCACCACATTATATATAATATTCGCAATATAAATTCGTTTTGCTTATCTCTAAAAATTTGTCAAAATTATTTTAACTGAAATCTATTGCCCTCATTTAATTTGAAATTAATTTTGCTGCTATTTAATTTATCACTATTTTTTGTTTATTCTATTTTTTGTGTTGCTTTCCCTTCAGGTGTTATGGGTGTTGTGCCGGAGAACAGAATCATCGTCGGAGATTATTTAATGGCTCCATCGACGTCGTCATCCTGAGACCACATCTCCTCGTCCTACAAACAAAATACATTTTAAACTTACAAAACTAAAACTTTTTATGTGAAATGACAATTAAAGAGACACTAAAGCTTCATCGAAATGAAATTTGATCTTAATAAATATAAAATGCATGCCAATATATTCATATGATCAACACGTATGAACACTCGCGCCTAATTTTTAAGTGTAAATTAAATTAATTTTAAACCCAACGACGATTTGTACTGAACGGCTTAATGTTGTTTTTATTGTTAGAGTTTCGTCGGTATATCATTGAAATTTCATGCAATAAAAAGTGAAAACCTAAAAATTTATTTGTTTATAAACATGTTATTGGTAATTGTGAAATTGTAATTTATTGTCTGCGCCTTCTTTAAAATCATATCACATTGTTATTTGTTCATCAAATTTTTGGTTAAATTCAAGCACTCATTCATTATTAACTTAACTATAATATAATCAATGTAACACAGTTAAAGAATTAAGAAAACAAATGCTCTCACCAGATGTTTCTGTTAAATTAAGTTTTTAGCTAGAGTCAAATTGAACGGGTTTGTTTGAGTAATGTAAGATCAAATTGAAAATTAAATTTTTTTTGATTTTTGTCTACATGGATTGTAAATTCAATAGTTTTTTTACAATTAACGGAAGATGAAAAGCAAAACATGTCAAAAAATACATTTAAATAATTTACCAAAGTTGAAGATAATCAAATAAAGTTGCTGAAAATGGCAAAATGAGGAAAACAATAAAAGATTTAAAGCATTTATTTGGTCTTGTATAGAACCTTCTCAGGTAACCATTCCAAAAATGTGTTTCAATGTCCTGTGCATAATGAGAAGTACTAGAAAACTTTAGCTGTGATTCATTAGCTACATTTTTAATATAAATTGGAATTTGTTCGTGATTTGGAGGTGTCAACTATTTAGGCCCTGATTGTGGGGCTCCCAGAGCCTCTAGACTACCCAATAAATATTTTTCTTGTCAACTTGAGAACTTAGCTTGGAACTGGTTCACACATTACATTTGGCTAGGCCTCGTTTTGTACGCCTTAGGCGGCGTTGGGTTGCAGAGACTCTCTTGCAGCAGGAGGGAAGGAAAGGATTGGAAATGCTAGAAAAGAGACCCGTGCATCATCAATGCCTTCAGACGCGCTCTTTCCTTCTCTTAGTAATTAGGAGAGCTCGAACATAATATGCCACCAGCTCCATTCGTTCAACTAATCTGATCATACAATATCTCCGATGAGACTATCTGGAGAGAACTTCTCTAATTTCCGCAACGACCTCTCCAACGCAGAAGACGCATTCGACGGGCCGAAACTTGCCAGTCCTGCGCAGGTAAGATTGAAAGCACCATTGCGCCCCGCAATCAGTGCAGTAACATTATCCGCATAGCCAATCAAGCGCGATTTATCTGGCAGCCGCAGTCTGAGTAACATGTCGTATGTTATGTTCCACAGGTCTGGGGCAAAGATGGAGCCTTGAGCAAACCCAATGTAACTTCCATCATTCGCCGACCCTCTTTCGTGTAATAAAGCAGGCTCTAATCCGTCAGTTAGCCCCTCAAAATCCAAATCAGATACTCTGGAACTTAAAAAGGGATTTCCATTGCTTCCAGAATATTCGCCCATTTAGCGGGGTTGAAGGGAGTTTCTGACATCAATCGCCACAAGCAGTACAACCCGTTTGTTAGTCCAGTAGAGAGCCTCCATTTTTTCGAGCCGTGCGTACCGCCTCTGTAATTATATCAATTAGGAAGGTCCTACTCAAAACCCGCATTGCCGAGAAGATAGGTCCTCAGTGGCATAAATTGCTTCTGTGAGCCTTCCCTTGATAAGTTTCTTGAGTACCCTCCCGGCCATGTTTAATATGCATAATTGCCGGAATACAGATGCTTTCCATTGACTACGAGTGTACTGGAGGCTAATCGTAACGGGGTCTGCAATGGGGCATTAAATGATGATGCTCATAGTTGAGTTTACCACGTCGTCAAACGTAGGTCTTTCGCTCCCCTACGGAGCTCCCAGTAGCGACGTTCCCACCCGAAGCACTGTCCTTCCCAGTTTTCATCCGAAAACTGGAGTCTGGGCATATTCACACCGAGGGGCACAGCTGTCGATTTCAATCGTTCTATTCTAGTGGTTACTGGCGGAGTAATTCTCAAGTACTAACGCGTGGTATACTCTTGGCACCAGGGAATCCGAAGCGAATATTTCATAGGGTGTGGTTTCGCACAACTCCGGTATGTAGGGGTACTACCAGTGTTTAGGACAAATGCTGTTCTACTTGCCATTTCTACAACCTATTTTTTTTGCGGTCACATTGTGGCATGCCTCATTCAATGGCATTAGTATTGAAGTCTCTCTCGATGAGCTACTAGCTCTTTGTATTCAAGACTGCGTCTTCCAAGGCATTGAGTTTAGCCCGGAAGGATAATAGCATTGATTCAAACGGCCTTAGATAAATAATTAAAAAACGTTATTTGTGAACACTTTATCTTCATAAAACGATCTCCTTGTCCACGGCTCTGCATCTGTTGGTGGGCGCTGCCTCAAAACCAGACAACGTAGGTACCAGATCCGGTAGCGTATTAGGCTTGCAAGTTATTATCCCGATGATGCTAAATGAGCAACAGAAGGTCAGCTTTTAGATCTGCTCAAGCGTAACTTGGTAATTTATGCTTCGGTGCTAGTTCATTCAGGAATTGGCTCATCGGAGTACTGAATTGGTTTTGATTTGGGCCTCTTTATAAACCTTGTAATATATCTTTCTGACCTTAGCACGTGACTGACGTCACCAAGTCTATTTATGTATTAAGCCAAACAAGGCAATCATAAAAAAGTACTTAGAATATATCTAAACAAAAAAATCTATATTTAAGAATCACAACTTATTTTAGTGCGTCAGTTATTTTCTTTTTGAAGTTAAGCTTTGACATAGAAGGTGAGTAACGTTGACTCATAGAATTAAAGATCTTGCTACACCTATTAATTGGCTCATTGTCTGCGAAGGTGGTTTTATGTTGGTCTCCATGAATCAAGCGAGTGTTTCTAGTACATTTAATATTTTCCTTAAAGGTGAATTTGCTTAATAATGATGTGACATCTACTATCTTTTGATTGCATCCTAAACAAAGCAGGAGCTTCAGATAGTTCTGCAAGATGAGAGCGAGGAAAGATTCAAAATATCCTGCAGATAGGCAAACTCATTTTGATTTTACTCGTCTCTAGGATTTGTTTGGCATCTTTTATGGTCATCTTTAAGTGGTATTTTCCCATTTCAGTTCTACTTTGAATTCGCTTAAACTAGGAAATTTCCTTCTAATGGCCTCCTCTACCTCGGGTTTGACCGTGACACAGTTTCGGTCCCTGATAATAGCAATTTAGGTGTCACCTGACTTGATCGCTTCTTTTATTTCACGGAGCACATCTGCGTAGGATCTGCATTCAAGTGGCTTAATAAGCAGAGTTTCTCGTAGAGGTTTGCTTTTTGGCTGCATTTTTGGTTGCCTTACTTAGCACAACATGGTACTCTTTATCAAGGTTAGCAGCTTCGTTCATCGCCTCATATTTCCTCCTTTTTTCCTGGTCACCTTCAATTGAGCTATCTTCCATCATTTTAGTATGCCAGGAGCTTGAGATTTTGGCGCCCCAATAGAAGGCTTGGCGTTTTGGTCTTTTTCCACCTTAAGCCCCCTTCGCCTGTAGTGTATGGCGCAATCAATGAGCTCCATTAGCTCTTTTTAATGTTTTTTAGGGTTACAATACCCTATTAAAATTTGTACCTATCCGTCCGTCTGTCCCTCCATCCGTGAGTGCGTGACAGCACGTTTTCTCAAGAACTATAGAAGCTATAGTCATCATATTTTGTGAACAGCTCAGCAACTTCTGGTTAATGAAAGTTCCGTCGTCAAAAAGGGGTCTCCCCATATACGGATGTAAGCCCTTAAAAAATTGTTTCATCAAAGATAGTCGGATAGGGTATCAAATGCAAGGTCTTGATGAGGTGCTTTATTACCCGTTGTTCAAATTGCAAGATAGAAGACGAGAGGAAGCGGAAGAATACGGATAAAACGTGTCCCTCACTCGTGATTGAGCATATGTGGACCGAAAAATCTGAACAAATATCGTGAAAGTAGTACTCTTTGAGTACGATAACGACAAACACCTGAGAATTTGAAATTCACTAAGCTTTGTTAGTAATAGTATGATCTATAAATTTTACATTTCTTGAATAAAATCATTGGGGTTTTCAAAAATGCGTATGGCTATTTATAAGGCTAATCATCGATGAAATTTTCAGAAGAATCAATTTGTGCTTTACGAAGTTATGCTGATTCAGATTTTTGGTGTTACAACAACAACAATATATGGCTATTGGGCAATATATACTTCTAATCGACTCAGCCATTTAGGGATACGAAATGGTACTTCATTAGCACTAATAAATTTATTCGCAAAGAGAAACTGAAATTTACATTTCACAAGATACAAGTTAGGCTTGGATGAATATAGAATGAAAGGCGAGTCTCGTTGCTTGTCCAGTAAACTACCTTATGCTGCGACGCATGTATCACAACTCTCTTTTCACTCGATGCTCGCTGCAAAGAATCCAAGCGTCGCCAAGGAACGAATTACGATTATAAGGGAAACGCGTCTATGGTGCCTGAAACGACGTGTCCACACTCTCAACCAAGGCACGCAAAAATCTCGATTGGTACAATAATTCTTTGTTTACGCCGAGACTGTGGAAGCGGAGGCACTACCGCTACTCCCTCCCCAAAGAGCTTTGCGGGGTCGAAGGGAATGAAAATGTAAAGCGCTTTTTGGCCTTTGGTATATTTGCCGGTGATGGAAGCTGAGCAGGTAACGAAGGTGCGACGGATGTTTGCGAATGAAGCAGTTAGCTGCTAAGCTGGGGCGGAGGCTGTGAAGTCTCACGCTCTGGTATGGAAGCTGGTGAATCAACTGGAGCGGACGTTTATGAATCTGTGATGACTGAATGCCTTAAACCTGCTGCAGCGATGTAAGCGGGCTTTAGCTGATTGGTCGATAGTGTTTTTTTTTTACTATGCCATTGACGTCTATGACAAAAGTGCGCTCGTCGATATGCTTTATCACTCAATGAGGGCCGGAGTAAGGTTGCCCCAGTGGCTTTTTGATTGCATCTATTTAGCAGAAAATGTATTCGCAAGTGGTTAAGTCCCTGAAAACGAAAAGGCCATAGTTGACATGCCTGGAAGCTTGGATTGGGCGAATGGCGTTGAACAGGCGACGGAGGTAGGTAAAACAATCTGTCGGAGTACAAACGGTAACAAAACGAGGATCAATGAATTCGCCTGGGATGCGGAGTGATGTTCCAAAGATAAGTTCTGCCGGCGAGGCCTGAAGGTCCCCCTTGAAAGTCGTTCGCAAACCAAGGAGTACGGTCGGAAATACTTTCGGCCAGGAGATTTCTGGAGCATTGTCGAAGGCCGCAAACAATGTACATCTGAGAGAAGCTTTGAGCATGTGGTGCATACAGTTGACCATGCCGTTCAATTTGGGGTGGTAAGAGGACGTTTGAATTTGATGAGCTCCTAGGAGACGAGATAGTTCACGGTGAAGCTCAGCCTCAAATTGCGTGCCCTGATCGGTCGGAACTTCGAGCGGCGTTCCAAAGTAGGATATCCAATTGTCAACGAGAGCACGGGTGACGCTTGCGGCTGTCATATCACGTCTGGTATTCCCTGTGGCCAACAGGTGTAGTGGTCTATAATAATTAGAAATTTTCAGCGAGTGGCACTCTGATCAGGTCCAAATGGATGTGGTCGAATCTTTGATCCGGTGTTGCGAAATTTCTTAGCCCCGCTCTATTGTGGCGATGAACTTTTGACTTGGCAGGAGATGCACTGCTTAGCCCACCGAAATATGTCTCTACGAAGGCTTGGCTAAAAATATTTAAAGGCGATGCGCTTAGCAGTAGCACGCCCACTCGGATGCGAAAAATTGTGAGCTGCGTCGAATGCTTGTTTGCATAGTGAGGCTGGCAAGTAGGGATTGATAGTGCTGTCATGTTGAACAAAAACGAATGAATATCCTTTGAGCTTGAAACGTCGAAGCTTTAAACGAGGGATAGCTAATACGTGCGGTAGCTGTTCATCTTTCTAATGCTCAGCGCTAATGGTACTGAGGTTGCAGGTGGCAGAAATCGAGATAGTTTCCACGTGTGAGAGTGTGTGGGGTACAGCGTTTTCTTCCCCAGGTGCGTATTCCAGCTAGGTATTAAACTGCGATATAAAATCCAATTGCCGAATCTGCCGAGGCGATGCTATTTCTGATCTTTGCTTGAGTGCATGAGTGAGCGGCGGAGGATCTGTATAGGTGGAGAACTGCCCTCGAGAATGCGTTGGAAATGCCTGATTGCAGCAAATATGGCTAGAAGCTCCCAATCTTAGGTCAAATATTTCTGCTCCGCGTCTGAGAGGTTTCTCGAGAAGAATTCTAGTACGACGTAGTTACCATCAGTTAGCTGCTACTCCAAAACTGCGCCTATGGCGGTGTTGGATGCATCCGTGCGTAAAGCAAGCCGCTGAGTGAGTGAGAGAAAAGCTGAAGTTGTTACAGAAGCTATAGCCTGTTTGCAGCGCATGAAAGAATCGTTGGCCTGCTCGGACCAGGCAAGCTTAACTTTCTTTTTCGTTATTCCTTTAAGTAAGTTGGTGAGAGGAGCTTGCAACATAGCAGCTTTTGAATAGCAGTGCCAGTAAAAGTCCAGCATTTCCACGAAACGTCTGAGCTGAGTATCCTTGGGTCTTTGGAGGTCAATGATGGTCTGGGCCTTTGGCAGAGGTGGGCAAAAACCTTCTTTCGACACGTAGTAGCTGGAGAATGTTACCTGCGGCTGGGCGATCTGATATTTAGTCCAGTTAAGTCGAGAGAAGTTTAGCGAGGTACGATTGATTCTCTTCGTGGCTATCTGAGCTGACGAGAAGATCATCCTGATATCTACACACGAATGGCAGATTTCTGAGGACATGACTAATTGTACGCTGCATGGTTTGAGTCGCATTCTTCAGACCAAGTGGCATGCCCAAAAACTTCAACAATCCAAAAGGTGTCGTGATTGCTGTCTTTCAATGTCTTTCAGTGCCATTGGGATCCGGTTAAGGGCTTTGTGAAGGTCGATGACAGTAAACACTTTGCCTTGAGCATCCTCCAGCAAGTCCTCTATTACTGGAAGTGGGTAACGGTCGGGGCAGGTGATTGCGTTGAGCTAGCGATAGTCATCGGCAGCTCGCCAACCTCCATTGTCCTTTGGCACTATGTGAAGAGGACTGGCCCACTGACTCGCTGGGGGCGGATGATTTTTTGCTTTGGCAATTTGCTGTATCCCCTTTTAGCTGCGCTAAGTCGTTCATCTGAGAGTCAAAGTGGTCGGGTAAATACTGATGGGCCACTAGAAATGATGTGGTGGTAAACGGGTAGATCAGGAGCGTGCGCCACCACTTTAGGGATATGAAATGATACTTCATAAACACTAATAAATTTATTTGCGAACAGAAACTGCAATTCACATTTCACAAGATATAAGTTAGGCTAGAATGAATGTAAAATGAAAGACGCGTCTCGCTGCTCGTGCAATAAACTACCACATGCTGCGACGCATGTATCACAACTCTCTTTTCACTCGATGCTCGCTGCAAAAAATCCAAGCGTCGCTGAGGAACGAATGACGAGCAAAAGGAAAACGCGTCTATGATGCCTGAAACGCGATGCCTGGCACGCAAAAATCTCCCTTGGTATAATTCTTTGTTTACGCCGAGACTGTGGAAGCGGAGGTGCTACAGAAATGATGGGCTTGTTAGAATTTGGATGAAAATTTTAGAAACGGCGCATATCATGCCTATCTTTGAGAATTTATTCAATGAGTGATATCAGTTATCGACAAACAAAATGTTGATTGAGAATATTGAGTAAATTGAAGTTAGTTTTCCCCAAATCCAGCATTGAAACACAGGCTGTTAACTTTTGATGAAAACATACATTTTAGTGGTGAAAATTCATCTTATTAGGCTCTAACGAGTACAACAATAAAAAATACCTTAGAAGTTGAAAATCTCTCAAATTCTTTAATAATTGTAGGACTTACAAATGCAACATTTTTAACAGTTGATTCAAATGTGCACCTCTATATTTAAATTTAAGTAATCCAAGGAAAGGTGCTTATGGTCCGGAAGTTTCAATCAAGTTAAGTTGCATGTACGGAATTAATGGCTAATTGAGAGTGCTCTGAGTACACAAAAACAATGAACGGTTTTCCTATCTTTCGGGCTTTCCATCGAACTAGACACTGCTTTCTTAATGGGATCTTCTAATTTCCAGATTAAAAGGTGCAGTAACGGTTTCTCTTTTGGAATGAGTATGTATTTACTGTAGATGCCGTTAAAGCTTTTCTTGAGTTTATCCATTATTGGTGTCTGCATATCGTAGACATGAGCGTAGCTCTGTCTACCCAACTTCTTATAAAGGATGATCCAACCAAAACGCACCATATTAATTGTAAATAAAACAAAAACTTTTCAGAGAATTATGTTAATATTGTTCATTATAATAGAAAGATCTATGACAATTATATGTGAAACGAAATATTGCCCAAATACTCGCCATGGCTACGGTGGCATACTTCTATCTGATGGCCCATATTTTCAATGACTCTGAGACATAATGGAGGCTCAATATTGTTAATGTGCTGATATATCTCATCCTTTAGCTCTTGCATTGTTCTTGGCTTATTGACGTACACTTTTTTTAAATATCCTCAGAAAAAGAAGTCCAACGGTGTCAAATCACATGATCATGGCGACCAATTAACATTGCCTTAACGTGAGATAACACTGCGATTGAATTTCTCACGCAAAAGAGCCATTGTTTCGTTGGCTGTGTGGCACCATCCTGTTAGAACCACATGTCGTTTAGGTCTATAGGCTCAATTTCTGGCCACAAAAAGTCCGTTATCATCTTGCAGCAGCGAACACCGGTCACAGTAACTGTATGGCCGTCCTCATTTCCGAAGAAGTACGACCCGATGAGGCCACCAGCCCATAAACCGTACCAAACAGTGACTCTTTGCAGATGCATCGGTTTTTCAACAATCACTTGTGGATTTTCATTTGCCAAAATGCGGCAATTCTGCTTGTTAACGAATTCACTGAGGCGAAAGTGTGCCTCGTCACTGAAGATGATTTCCTTTGTAAAGTCACCATTCCCTTTTGCCTGTTCAAACAACCATTCGGGGTATTGCCGACGCTTGAAATGCTCAGTAGGCTTCAGCTCTTGAGTCAATTAAACATTGGAAGCGTGTGAATTTAAATCTTTATTCAAAATTTGCATCAGTGATGTTCGTGAGATGTTCCATTGCTGGGCATGACGACGGGTCGAGGTTGACGGCTCTTCTGCGACACTTTCGCAAACGACAGCAATGTTTTTCGCAGAACAAACTGGGCGAGCATGCACAGGTGATTTCAAATTTCTTACTGACCCGGTTTGCTGAAATTTGCGCACAATTTTCCCGATTGTGGACACCTTGGGTCGATTATGCCGACCAAAAAGATCACGAAGTGCACGAAATGCATTTTGATTTGAACGCCCATTTTCGTAAAAGGCTTCAACAACCTTAACGCGCTGCTCAATTGTGTACCTCTCCATGGTTGCATTTGTCAAACACGGACACAAAGAAATGTCAAATTAAGTTACTTAAATTATGTTTTTTCAGAATTTTTGTGGGGAATTAGAAGAGAGGTAACTTTCTTACTCATAGATAAATTTCGCTGCACAATGCACTGCCTCTTTTCTTGATGTTTTCAAAATCAAAAAGCCTCCGAGGGAATCACAAACCGGGTTATTTTATGAAAACAGCGCTATATGTAGGTCTGGTAGGCTTGATTAAGATTAAAAGAATCATGCTAAAATTCATAGAAAAATGCAAACATTTTAGGGAAAAAATACAAGGTTACCCATTTTGTGGCTGGGAAAGTATAACATTTGTCAGAATCAAATGCCATCCAAAGTGTGTTTTTTTTTAGCTGAAGGTATGCCATTTAGAATTATGGATCGTTTAACAGTCGAAAATTATTGAATTTTAATATTAAAATGGTGATTCTGCTATATCAACATTTAGGGCTTTACGAGCCGATTACGGTCGACATAATCGACCTACACAGCAAACAATTTCGAACATAGTTATTAATATTGCAAGGCCTGTGCATCATCGCAACATTCGTTCTGCTGAAAATATCGCTGTCGTTGCTCAAAGTGTGGAGGAAGACCCGAATTTGTCGGTTCCTCGACGTGCTCAACATTTGGGCTTGTCTTACGGCTCATTGTGGCGGATTTTGCATTTGGATTTGCATCTCCATCCGTACAAAATCCAACTCACTCAAGAACTTAAGCCTCAAGACCATACACAACGCAGAATGTATGCGAATTGGCTGATTGAACAACAAGGCATTGATAACGATTTTTCGAACAAAATTTTATGTAGTGACGAGGCTCATTTTTTGCTCAGTGGTTACGTAAATAAACAGAATTGCCGCATATGGGGCTCTCAAAATCCTCAGGTGATCGCAGAAAGGCCTTTGCATCCGTAAAAGTGACCGTTTGATGTGCATTATGGTCTGGTGGTGTTATTGGCCCGTATTTTTTTGAAAACGATCAAGGAAGAGTCATTACAGTCAATTCTGACCGCTATGGATGGATGTTAACCGATTATTTTTGGAAAGAATTTGAAGATTATGATCTGGAGAACATGTGGTTCCAGCGGGACGGAGCCACAAGCCACACAACACAGGCTAATCGAGCACTTTTGCAAGAGAAATTTCCAGGACGCGTAATTTCGACATTGAGTGATATCAATTGGCCGGCATGATCCACACCTTTGGATTTGTTTTTATGGAGCTATGCTAAGGATCGTGTTTACGCGAACAATCCTCAAAATCTTTAGCAGTTGAAAACCAATATTCGTGAAGTTATGACCGAGATTTTGCCGGAAATGTGCCGAAAAGTCATTGAAAATTACCTCAAATGGATTGAGGCCTGTAAGAGGTCCCGTGGAGGACATTTGAATGATGTTGTGTTTCACGTATAATGGCAAGGTTCAATCTTTATATTGAATAAAAAATTTCGTTTCTATCTGAATATTTTATGTGTTTTATTTAGCTTTACTTTCCCAAGCGTAAAGTGGATAACCCTATACAATGGAAAAAATTTTAATTGAGAATTATAGGAACGAATTGAGAATAAATTATCATTTATGTTGAAAGAGCTCACGGCAGGTTTGAAACCCGGAAGACTTTCTGTTTAAATGAAGAAATAAATCAAAATTGTAATTGCATCTCGAAACTATTGTTGTTCACAAGCATTCAACATTCAATATATCCATCATGCCCAATGAATAGTTTCGCGAAATCATTTAACATATGTATTTTTTTTTTCTCTTCATCCTATCATTTCTTTGTATTTAACCACTTCAATGAAATGACATACATACACAACATTGCTTTGACTAAAATGATATTAAATAATCGAAACGTTGAAAGTTTTTGCTCGGTTATTATTTATCATAGTTTATTAGTTATATTAAGTACAATACAATGTTGTTGCTACACTTTGAAGTTAGATCTTTGCTTCTTAGGTACCTAGTTCTTTGCTAAATAAAGAATAATTTAATTTACGAGGAATGAATGGGAGGTTGAATAATTGAAAAGATATTGTAGTAGAACCAAGCAAAAGGTACTTGAGAAAATTAACGATAGCTACAACATTAAATGTATCTTTGATATTGATCTATTACTAACGCAACTTGTACAAAGTAAAAAGTCGTATAATGTTTTGCGAAGCAGCGAAAATCACAAAGATGGTATCTAAATTAAATTAAATGTAATAGATTGAAAAACAGAAAGATTCTAAGAATTAGCATATTAGCCACGAATTTTCAGAAAAAATATAAGCAAAGCATATGTATAATTCACTTCCCTCATATAATTCGCAGCTATAATATAAGCATTCGTAAATCTCTTAACCCCTAAGCCACCAAAACAATTTTATCTCGTATTATTTTATTTTTCATCAAGCGTATACAGTATAATGTTAGCTTGCGTACTGGTATTTCTGTATATTCTCTCTTTCCCATCCTCAGTCAAAGTTTTTTTGTGTTTCGATTGCATCTGGTTGGAAAGCCTTTACAATTTTCCTCCTGTGCTAACAATACTGCTCTACACAGACAAATAATCCGCCCACTAAACGACGAATATGATACGGCCGGCAGCAAAAAATATCCCCAAAGGCAAACTTGATGAACTTTTCCTTTTCTACAATATTCGCAACCGCAAAGTCCATTGTTTTCAGGAGGAGGCGCATTTTTCGCTAGAGTTGAGGGGTTTTGCGAATTTGCCGAGTTTTTCCACACGGGACGTAAAGAGCCAACTTTAAGCCGTTTTTCTCGTGGAATTTCTCGAAATCGGGACGGACGGGTGCGAGAATGACGATGACGGCCAACGCAACTTTGAGCGAAATAATAAATTTCATTGTTGATTATTCATTGTTGATTATTCATGTAAATGAATTTGAAAATATCAAGAGGGGGTTGTTATTGTCGGGTTGTAAAATAGGCACCCTGTGCTTTATGGAAGTATTTTTTTCGGGTAGCTTACAACACTTACTTTGCCCAAGTACTTTGGACTTTGTTATTTCAATACAAATCCGGCATTGCTTAATCGTGTTTGGATATTAGATAAAAGATTTATGAGCGAAATTAATTTTTTCACCCTCCACCTTTTCTTGCCCTCCTCTTAATGATGCTCGCCAAAGGAGTGAGATTAATCCGAAATGATTCCGGCAATGGTGAAAAACTAAGGACGCCGCGCCAAAAAGCGTCAGGATTTCAGATGTAAATGTATTGAAATTTTAATTGGATTTATTAAAAGAGCCTCATTTGAATTTTACGTTTTTCCTTTTCTGTATTTTAGGGGAAAATTTTCAATAATTGGTTACTTAAATTATATTTGAGCTCGTGGGATAGAGCACACTAATTAGAATTGTAATTGGATTTGTTTGTTCGTGGCGTTTAAAAATGTATATAAGTAGGTAGAATTGAGAGTTTTGTGTGTTGGAGAATAAACTCGAGAAAGATGATTTGCATTGTGGGCATTGCTTATAATTATCCGCATAGAAATGTTTTGTAATTTGAATAGAAATCGTTTCCTGTTTTAAACTATGAACTTATAAGCAAGTCGAAGTAGCTAGAGAGTGCTCCTCTTGAAAGGGTTTTTGAACCACTCTGAATCTCAACAGCGTCTTCTGAATATCAAGACTTTGCTCATACACAGATTCCATCAATTGAGTAAAACTTGATTATTTTGTATTTAAATTTGCTGCCATTTTATTTCAAGTGTGTAAACCTTCTTTTTTTAGTAATCATGATAATTTAACAATGTTGCAAGCCATTTCAAAAATGTTCATCAATACTTCCACATATCTGCAGTGTCTAAGTCCATCGCAGATGTCCTTAAAATGACGGGTTATTATTGTTGTAAATGTTAAATATTTAACCTGATGCAACTTAGCTACTTATGGCTCGATTATTGTGAAATTCTCAGAACACATATATCTACTACTATAAAAACCTAGAAACATTTACAAATTTTACAGATAAAACGTAAAATTCATAAAGGTGCTATTATTAACAAAATTGATCAAATGCTACCTTTTCAGGTATTCGTTAGCCTTGTACACGTAAAGGCCTACTTCTATTGTTTTATTTTTTAAAATTTCAAATCAAATCACAAGAGTATGCACAAATGTTCCCGTTATTTCTGCTCCCCGTGCATCTCTCCAAGGAAAAAGTGTCAGTTTAGACTCATCAAAACCTTTTGTATTGTACTCATATTGGCTACCTTTGGTAAAAAAATTGTTAAAGGTGTTCAAGAAAAGATAATTTTGCTCATAAAGATTCTTCACCAATCTTGAAGTTTTAATCTGGTGAATCACCAAATTAAATATTGAATTTAATGTATACTAAGTGTTACAACTAATGCTTGTAGAAGATAGGAAGAATTGCAGTGCTGCACCTAATACTTCTCTGACGCACAATCGAGGAAACAACGAGTGATCATAGAATATTGCATACAATAAGTGAAATACTAATTGTCCAATTCTAGAACTTCACAATTGTTACTCTTGACGAAGGTATTTGTAGCTAATCACGCCCCACAGCAACCTCACTATAGCAAAATAAAATAGGCTTGGTTCATGCTTTCCTTTCGAATACAAAAATTTATTAAAACTCAATTTCTTTTATAATACAAAATTGTTTAATTGCAAACTTAACTAACTTAATTGTAACGTATGCAAAATTTGGATTATAAGCAAAATCAATAAATTTATAAAACTGGTTACTGCTGAATAATATAATTTCATGACAAATTGAGATCAGGATTTTTTGGACTGCAGTGATAATGATAATGACATGAATTTATGATACGATTAACAATAATAAAATTGAATAGCAAGAGCAAGGTTAAAGACATAAATTAATTAGGAATAATAACAATGAAATTGAAAGAAATTTAGACATACTCCCCGCCTTGAAGGGAGTTCAAAATCAAAAAGTTACACAGATTTTGTTATCTGAATTTGATTCATGTTGATTTTCTTATTCACGCATTGGAGTCGCAGAGCGTTGGCGCAACCTCCTGGAGGGCGATGCCTATTAGCACCAAAGCTGTGTACGATACTGCATACTGGTGGAGATCGTGCTACTAGATTGACATGTGTGGCAGTGCTGAGTCCTGATGCAAGAGTTGAATGTTGTCCTTGATTCGAGCAATTTCGGTCGACAGGCTGGCGTGATTGCTATTTGGTTAAAATTCACCTCCGTCATGTGACCCAGGTTTTTGTACTCTGCCATAAAGGCCTAATACTCCCACTTGAAACTCGTGTTCTTCGCAAGTTTCCTTGTAATGACCACAATTCGAGCAAGCGCCAACTTTTTAGAGCCTACTAGTGCTGATGAATCGTTCACAAGCGGAAACTTCACAATGTATCATCCAAAGTCGGTTAGTCTAGTTGTCTCGTTACAGAAAGTTTCGCAATTTCCTTCTGCGGTTATTTGTCTTGGCAAGTCATCAATGTTTTCCAGCTGCCAAAACTACTAGATCTGGCTGTTCACATTGATCGACTCTTCTGTGCATATAGCAGTTAACATTTTCATAACTGTCTTATAATTTTACCCGTCCTGCAACAACACAACTAAACGGTGTACATTGCAAAACCGGCAAACTGTGTCCAAAATTGATGCGCTTACTTCTCACTATATCGTCATAATGCTCAGCTTCTATTAGGATATATACTGAGCCCAGTTGATAGAAGGATGGCTCAGCAAGTTTGATGTCAGTTAGTAGGCTCCATGCATTTGTATTTAAATATCTCGAAGGTTGATTCACAGTGATTTGTGACAGAATAAACGCTTCAAGTTGCATAGTATCAATCATTTTCCTCAATTGAAGACTTTGACTTTGCAAACGTCAAAGAGTATTATCATATTCTTTCGCTGTGTCTTATTTTTGCCTTCTACCAAGTTTTTCCGCATAAATTCACCCGTGGAAACCATCCGTTTGAAAATTCTAGCGATCTAGTTCACGATTGTTTCAGCAATCACGAAAGTGAATTTCTTTCAAAACAATAATTTCATTTGCTAAGATCTTTTCCATTGTTATTGTTATTAACATTAGGGATCTACCACGCCATCTATTAACACAAGCTAACCGAACCAACTTTTCCCTATACAAGTGTATTTTTTTGCCTCGTTAAAGTTAGCGGACACGGAGGGTTGAGACCATAGATATAGAGAGTACTGGATCCGCACCCGGTCGTGAGAGCCGAAGCAATTGGCAACCTGCGCTAAAGTTGTGTGAAGTTGAGGTTTGAGGCGATATGCTTTTAATTTAGCACTCTATTCACGGCGAAACACGTATACATTTAAAAAGTTTTTAATTTTAAAGATCGCGCGTACGTAATCGGAACTTTAATTCACTGTTTTAATTAAAAATTTACGTAATTTCCATCCGCTTTGACACATGAGTTTTCCCGCGTGGTTCGCGCTCTTTTCGATTTTCTTTTGCTTTGACGTTCGAGTTTTCCATGAGAGTTGTTTGTTGTTTATACTCAATCTGAAATGAAATTTCGTGGATGTACGCGGGCGTCAGTGGGGGAAGCGATTCTTCTGAAGAGAGAAAAGAAAAACCTGTCTGGAAAAAAAGGGGAAGGAGAAGCAGAGGGAATCATATAGTTTCGAGAGCGTTAGTTCGATAACTTATTTATGTGGCAAATTTGCTTCTCACATGGACGAGTACACAGATTCTCGTTGCTCGTCCATTTGCTTATATGTCTTCGGTTGAGACTAACGCAAACATTTTACCAAAAAGCAACCGTTACTTTTTCCGAAGAATATCGTTGCATTAAGGGGAATGTCATACTTAAAGATATCAAAGTGGCTGAAGTGAACGACTCATCTCTGCCAAAAGGACGGAAACTTGACGGATGTAGTTCACTTTAAACTAGTAAAACAACAAACTAAGCAGTTTCAACGGGGTGACTACCTTATCTCTTCAGGAGCAGCCACTCCTGATCACCACGGGGCTGCTCGACTGCTTATGTTTATAACACACTTCTCCTTTGCCTTCTAGAGATAAAAATAGTACAGACTTTCACTCGTCGGTATCAGCGGAGACTTTCCTAGCTGCTTTTGCTTCTATGTCGAACTTCCATTTCAGCTTCCGTTACTGAATGTGATTGCTCCACTTGCGCAAATTTTTATATCTCGTCTGGCCTGTAATACGAGTCCTGATCTTATCAAAAGCTATGATACTGTTATATTAAAAAGGCTTTGTATTACAAGTATACCTGATTTTTATTTTAATATTTCAATTAAGGGCGAAAAGCGATTAGAATCTGATAACTAACTTCTTTTTAATTTGACTCAAAACCACAAAAATAAGGCTTAGGTGCAAATTCGTTGATGGGAAATGAAAGGATTTACTACTTTCAAATTAACTTGGCCTTAAGGTGTATCTAATTTGCTTCTTCTTTAAACTTTTGTCTTCACTTTTGTGGAGTCTCTTTTGTTTTAATTAGACACGATTTTTCATAGAAGATAGCCAGGTCCAAGCATTTAAAAACTGCTTACAAGTTTAAATCTACATTCACCCTACTCAAAACTACTTTTGAGTGCTTTTTGCACAGTAAAATTATTTCAACATTTATACCTTTCTTTTTTTTGTGTAGTAGGGAGGTGAAGGCTTTTTACACCCCGATTGTTAGAATTATAAGCGTGCACGGTTTATGAACTGACCACTGCACAGTTCCCATCAATCTGAGGATCTAGCCTGGAATCGTTCCACACATTATGTCAGGCTAAGCCTCATTATTCTACGCCTAAAGTTACCTTTCAGTTACTTGAATCCCCCCTCTAGTAGGAAGGACAGAGAAAAAAGGATTGCTAGAAAAGAGACCCTCTACCCTCAACGCTCCATTCTGCATTTCAGAGTGCCACTAAATCTGTCAATCCGTTCATCCGTCCAAAAAGTTTTCTTGCAAACCACATAAGCTAGAAGCATGAAAATTTGTATGGAAGTCAAAAGTAATGCCATCTGCAAAGTTTTACGTCAAAAGATATATTATAAGGTATTTATAGGGGTTGACCCTGTAGTAACTGAAGAGGTCAGGAGTGTGAAGAGCGATTTATAAATGACCATCTTGATTTCCTTTATTCTGAATGCAAAGATATGGTATCACAAGAGAAACGAAAAGATCTACGGAATATGTACGTCCTCCTGAAACCCATACCAGATCGATGGCAGGATATGCTCAAACAAATGTTCCTCGATCATATCAAAAAGGAGGGCATTGAAACAATATTTACGCTGAAAGGTGAAAATATTCACATTCAATTTGTCGAGAATATGGGAAGGTGCATCAAAAATATCAAAATTTAATAGCTGATGTTTTTGAAAATGACTCGCTATTTTTAAGTGCATTGAACACAGCATGCGCGAGTGTAACAAATAAATGATTGCACTGACGAGCGCCGGAGTGTGCGCGCGGCGGCAAAACACGAGCAGGCAGAGCAGTACGAAACAAACAGCCATTGCTTTTGAGCGTGGTGTCCGCGGGATTTTAATTCTATTGTCGCGTTTGGCTTTTACTGCGGGTTAGAAGACTTTCCGTTCTAGTTTGTTTCGAAAGTTTATTCACATTTATCATTAAAAGGCTTTCGCTAATAGTTTTAATTAGTGTGTTCATTCTCAGTATACCAACGGGAGTGACGAAAGTTCTGCTGTCGGGAGCTATCGACATACTCCGCGGAGTCCGAGTGAATAATATAATGTTTTTGCAATTTCGACACTTTCGCGTATCGATCTACGTAAATTTTATTTCAAGCTGTGAAAAATAATGTTCCTGTTCTTCGTACGGTCCGACATTAGCATACCTCAACCGTCACGTACGTACGGTACACACTAGGCGAAAGCAAAATAGTGACGGACACACGTCCGCTGGTATGGTGCCGTTGCGAGTAGTTAAGTGTTTTAGGCAGATTGCCGGGGCAATCAGACTTGCGTGTTGTGTTAAACACAAATGGACATTATTCAGTGAAGAAATGAAAATTGCCTCAGGGAATTAATTAGAAATCTGATTTCTAGCGCTGATAGCGAGTTCAAAATAATTTTAAGTGTCATAAGAATGTTGGCTAGTCCTAGACAAGTGTGGGTGAACGAGCGAGAGAACGGTTTGCAAAGTGTGTTGGTTCGATGGTTTGCCGCTGTTTCATTCTTTTTGCCTATTGGGGAGCTTGCTCGCACCCGTAGTCGGTGTAACTGGAAAAATCTCGATACGAGCGCGAAGTACAGTGCAGATAACTGTTCTCGCGATATTTTGGCGGGAATTTCAATAGCATACTTGAGTGTTAGAATATCGTGATCGATTGGTTTGTTTAGTTATTTATTATCGCAGTTGAGTTTGAATAGAAAATAGTGGTGACTCAATGATGTCGAAGGTCTTGTGAAGATTTCGAGAAAATTCGTGTTCGTTAATTCTCTAGACTTGACGGCAACGTTTGTCAAGTCTTTCGCGCCTAAATATTGCTTCCATCGGAATTTTTGGGAAATTGGGCTATTTTGTTTGGGAAAATATCTGTTCTGAGGTGTAGATATTTTCGAATTCTCGATTCAATTTTACGAAGCAGCGGCAAACCAACCAAATGGAGAACGAAACTCTAAATGCCGCAATAGACAGTTTTATTGTGAAACATTATAACAGGTTAGTGAAATAGCATGGAATAATACCAGTGATTTATTTTTCCTTATCAAGGGCCAAGAATGTGTTCATATTATAAGCTACCCCTCATTGGAGTTCCTTCATGTATCAAAAGCACTTCCGGAATCAAGATACGTCGGGATAGGGAGTATGTGTGCAATGCGAAATGTGAACTCTACTGTTATTTGTATGGCAACTTTTTGTGAGTATTGATTTCCTTTATTGTCGCATCGTTGCGAACAAATAAAAACCCAATTAGTAACGGCGAAATTTGATGAAAATTCCGGTTGCGTTTGTAGTGCGGTCAATATTTTGGTTGATAAATAATTCGAGTAGAAATTACGCACACTGCCACAGTCACCTTACCCAAACGGCATATAAAAAAGGGGTACCCTAGACATTGGAACTAGTGTTGTTCACATCGATCAACTCCCTTCTCCCCCACAATTTTCGGTATAATCAAAACATTAAATAGGACAAGGACAGGAAAAATTCGCTTCAGGGGCATGATTAGTGACATAGAGTGAACGGTTAAGTGTCGTCTATGGCCGAACCCGTTAACAATCAATTGCTCTCGGCAGCGACGGAGGGGCATCGTAGCAACACGACCACGGCGCCAGGTTCACAAGCTTCCAGTAGCCATTCACATTACAATAGCCACCAAAATAGTAGCAAAAACACAAATCGGGAAAAACTCGCGAAGTCTACGAACAAAATCGACACATAACGAAGCCAACACCGACTCCTTGTGTAACGTTGGCAACACAGTGACGGCGACAACAACGCCTGTTAGAAAATAGGACCAACACGAGTGGATCTATTAGGTCATATAAATCTCAATCAACAAATCCTGCACCCCAAAAGATTTGAACGAAAACGGACATCGGACCGAAACTCGTTGCCAAGTTGTGAAGATTTATCGACACATTCAAGTCACAAGAGACGTCGCCAGAACCCATCCGATAGTAACACTAATCGAGAACACGATAAATCTCACCAGAAGGATTCAAGTAAGAAGAAAAACAACTCGTCCCAACGGATTGTGTAGCTTCTAGAAAACGATCGCGAACCTCAGACGACTTCAGTACCCCAGCCCACAACTTACGGCAGACATCGATCAAAGCAAGTAAATCACGTTCGTGTTGGAAAGGAACATAGTGCTGCAACAGTCGTTGGAAAGCCATCAATATCTCAAAACGAGGAGCCTCCAAACCAAATCTTCGGTAAAGCAACCGAACAGCAACAATCAAATCATTTAGCTGCACATTTGTCTACTACGCAAAATAAGCCTAACCTGCTTAGTTACTATTGCAAAACGCGCGGTAATCGTACTTCGGGAAAGAAATCTGTAAATAGCACGGTGCTGGACCACGATTACCAATCAACCAGCAGTTGTGATACTCCTAGAGAATCACAAAATACAGAAACATCTTCACTTCCAATTATTTCCGATAGCAAAGGATCAAGTCATCACGAGGCTAAAACCTCTTATCAGGCAACTAGCAAGAACGAATCTAGCGGGAAGACGTGAAGGATTCCGGAACCTTGCGGGAGTAAATGAATATTCCTTGGAATCAGATTCCCTGAACGAAAGTCAAATGCCAGCTTTTAGTGATTCAGTGGTGAATCCTGAGGAGGCGATAAGCATTCTATACAAGTTATACAATGTCGTATCTGTTTATTCGGCGGGACATAACAAGTTCATTAAGTTCTTAACCAATTATTAATATATTAAACTTTTATTGGCCCAAACGCAACCCTACCTACAATTAAACTAAAATTATCATTAAAAAATTAAAATAGTGCACACTAGTATTTAAAACAAGGCATGTGTATTAAATCATTTTCATAACGTGCAAACACTTCAAATGTCGATTCAACATAAACTTAATCTAAAACTATTTGTAACTATAAAATAAAAATATCCGTGATGTGCGAAGAACAAATATCTGTTATCTGCGCGCGTGATAGATTTTAAAATAAGAGAGTGTGTTTACGAACTTATTGGTGAGTCGAAACAGCCAACAATTGAAATTTGCGGGGAATACTCTGGTGATGTGAACTTTTCTATTAATTATTACCAGTCGCCGTGCACCTAGAGCTGACCAAAACTTTCTCAATGCAATCACGGTGTTGATAGTGCAAGGATAAATACGGGTACCCAACGCCATTTGAATTGAGGACAAGCCGCAATTACGCCATGGTCTGCCGTGATTACAGCGATTGATAACTACTCGTACGCATACAATACCCAAGCCCCATTTCGATGACGATTTCAATCCGTCCGAAGAACCAGCACTGGAGCAGTACTAATTAGCGGATGCCGCGTTTGGTTCGTTTTCAAGGCTTTGGCAACCCCCCCCGCTCTACTGATCATTGTCTGGGACGAGCTGGTTAACGGAAACACATTCGCCATTCCTGGCATTCAAAGCGCATCGGATCGACAGTTCCTCGTGTTGCAGCGTATTCAACTGGCCCCACAATCATCGAAATGATTTTGTGTTCTGCACCCACCGCTAGCGAGTGAATTATATTCTCCTGTGTCAGGAACTGTGGTAGACAAGAACATATCAGTTGAGGATACCCCAGGGTCAAGAAATACATCGTGCTATGAAAAGACTGGTTATTCAAAGTGAAGCGCAGCGAAACTTCAGAAATTGATAAACTTATGGATGAGAAGAATTACGAACAATTCTTGAAAACGGATTCACACTAGCGCCCGTTTCAAGTGATTTGCTTACTAAATTTTTGAATGGCATTCGGCCAAAGAACTTTTATAGTGATAGGTGAATTATTCGACCTTAAACCATTATCGAAGTACATTATAGTGTTTAACCTAACCAAAAACGAAGATTTTCAGGACGTATCCAGCACCCATCGAGCGCTCGACGGATCATGCGGTGAGTCCTTTTGATTTAATTTATTTATTAATATTTTTTCTTATATAATTATTCAAAGTATATCCGATATACGAGTATCTTATCAGCAATAATTTATTTATTACTCGTAATCGTTCTATCTTTCTTAAATTTGGTTTGTCGTGGAGAAGCTTATATTATTTTGTGATAACCAAACCGAAAGAAAAATAAAAAATGAAGAATTAAACTAGGAAATTGGTCTTTTCCCTTCCGGTTGTTCTGACCGAGTATAGGACCCGGTACGGTGGCAGGCTTCCCCCTCAAAATATGAGCCAGTCACCGGGTACAATTTAATCCTTTTTATTTCAGGAGACTTAATGGGTTGAGTGGCCCAAGCCAAGTGCCTTTTTATGGCATAAAGTTATGCAATTCCATTGTATAATTCTATGACATAAATTGGTCACCGGGGTACTCCCCTTCTGATGGGAAAGCTCATATAATTCAGGTTGTATGAGTTTTCCACTCAGAAGAGGAATACCTGGCCACCTCAACGATTTAACATTGGATTTATTCCGGTTGGGTGGGCATGAAGGGGCTCCACCACCACCCGGTTGCCCCTCTTTCATTTGTGGGCCCTGAATGTATTTGGGTAAAGACGAGGTCAACCCCAAATTAGTCTTTCTTGTCAGGTTGCACTTGTTCTCGCAACAAGTCGTAATTCCATCGTGGAGGTTATCTACTGATTTGCGACTTCGGTCGTCCTCTCGAACTCTGCAAGCAATTCGTGAATGCGAAATGTTTTGTAGTGAGTCCTCGTGCCGGGGAAACGAACCCGCCCCACGACACCGCAATGCTAGCCTGCCAGCGCATTCACGCGTCTCCGGACGAGGGCATTCTCGGCAGGAATCAACACCTTCCTCTGCCGAGGCAGCAGAACATCGCTGCGGTCCTTCACGGACAATAATGAAAATCAATTATTCACTACAAATGGCGCCCAACGTGGGGCCCGAAAAGCCCGGCTGTATCATCAGTCGTGAGCACGAGACAGTCCATCGTCTCTAGGTGTCCCCACAAGGTGTTAGTATTATTGGCGGGTAGATAACTCCCGAGGGTTTTTGCACTGATCGTGCCCCAGCAGCCTAATAACTTTCGAACGTGTGTTGTCTATGGACATCAATATCGTTTGGTCCTTCTTTTGATTTATACTTTGGTGGCTTACCCCATTGTATAACTAGTAAGGCCAAATGATATTAGAGTCCCTTTTTGTGCTCGGAGGTTATTATCCCAACATTTATTTTGCGGAGGTTTCTGATCCGCTCCCCAAACCAGCGGTGCCTAAGTGTCTTAAATTACATGGATTTTGATTTCATGTGATTGGCTGATCAGCTAATCCATGACTATCCATGACAAGACACGCGCTGCTTGTGGATTAGAATACCACCCTGGGCTGACAAGCTGTAACTGGAGAAGTTTGCTAATGAGGGATCACTTCTGAACCCTGACTTTCATGGTGCCACAAGAGAGTGTCCCTGAAACGTTTTAGAAGGATTGTGCCATGGTGTCCGTACTTGGGAGGAAGGACGGAAGGAAAAGACCGATTATTTTTTTTTGATAACGTAATTTTGAAAACTAATTAAACATTTTAGCATTTTTTTTTGTGAGGTTCTTTGATAGTTCGCCACTTTCGGCCACTTTTATGTTTTTCCTTATTAATATTTAATTATTTATTTCATAGCGTCATTTTAGCCTTTCATCAACTTAGGTACAAATTCTAGGTAGAATAATTATGGACATCCAAAATGCATGCCGACTTTGTCTACGACTTGGCGAGGAAATGTATCCGCTGGGTGATAGTTTAGTCGATGAAGCGAGGAGAATTTTTATTGTCGACTTCCTGAAGGAGTCCCTCAACATCAACATCATATTGGAAGATGGCTCACCAGACCACATCTGTGGTGAGTGTTACACGGAAGTGGAACGGATATACTCCTTCATACGTCGCTGCAAAGAGACCGAGTCAACACTACAACGACTTAAATCAGCACGACGATCTCGAGATCCAGTTATCGACCAGCGGAACAGGATTCAAAGAGCAGACTACCATCCGTCTGAGGATCCGGATCCACCATCTCGATACCAGCCTTGGAACGCCTGGGATCTTCCGCCACGACTCAACCAAGTACCACCACCGACTCTAGGTTCAGTGGCTCCGCAGGAACAACCCTATATGCTGAAACCGAAGCATATCCCCAGCATTGTACAGGGTTGGAACCTTCATTTTAGCGGGGAGCCAAACGACCTGAACGTGGAAGTCTTCATTGGTCGCGTGGAGTCCTTAGTCGGAGAGATGTTGGCCGGCGACTACACGATGCTGGCAGGATATCTACCAATGCTGTTCAGGGGAGCAGCACTCGAGACGTACTGGCGGATTCATTCGGCCCCACCATCAACACGCTGGACACGGCTGAAGGAGTTACTCCGCATGGAATACTCAACGGTCAACATGGATGAGAGTGTCCTGGACAAGATCCATGCCAGATGGCAACGTCCGGACGAGCCCTTTCATCAATATCGAGCCGATATCCTTAGGTTGAATGACCAGCTGTCAGAGCCTATGTCTTCCACTCAACTGCTGCGGGTGTTGAAACGGAATCTAAAGCCGGAACTTCGTTGCCATGTTGTAAACTTGGACCCGCAGAACCTGGAAGCACTACTGAGGGTCGTGAGTCGATTGGAGAGGCTTGAAGAAGACCTCCACGAACGGCCTTACCTACATGCAAGGACAGGTCCGCGACGTGAAATTGCAGAAGTGGCACCAAATTGCAACAACACCAATCTGGAAGATCACACGGAGTCGAACACCTATGTTCCGGACTACCCAGATGGTGCCACTCCAAAAAACGGACGAGCGAGTACCCTACCACCTCAGTGGTACTCGAAAACCCCACAGTAGTTCCCCAGCCAGCTGCCAACCCCAATCAACCTGACGTTAACCCACCAGCCATGACCATTACGACTGCGGATGTTCACTCTCTTCCGGAGACCTCACCAACGACAATATTAAAACGACCATCGCAGTCACTGCCAGAAGAACCGCGGCAGCCTCAAGTACGCACTCTAAAACCTTATCATGTTAGACTGCAGGAATATCGGGTGGCTCGAGAGCGAATATTTGCTCCCGAAGTAGTCACTTCCCGCCCGCGCACGACAAAATGGTCAACCCGTCGTTGGCGGAATTTCCGCAAGAGAGTGCGCATCTGCCGTCAAACTGTAAACTCTTGTAACATCTCGGAGGTTGCTGAGAATGAGATCAGACCTTATCATCCAATTAAAGTGTTGGGCGAGACCGTGTTTGCATTGATCGACACGGGTGCCAGTATCAGTTGTCTTGCCTCGAGCTTTGGCTCGAAAGTGCTCCAAGAATACCCGAACTTGATTAAATCCTGGCGCACTGAAATCAGTACCGCTGATGGCACCAAACACCCTATACGAGGTAAACTAACAACACCCGTGACGTTCAGGGGTCAGACGAAGGATATTACGTTCTACATTATCCCGTCTTTGACTCAGAATGTATACCTTGGTGTCGATTTCGTCCTTCGCTTTGGACTGGCCTCCGATTTATTCACCGATTTGTCTTTAAAAACCAGAAATGTCAACGAAATCACTTCTACTCCCGATAGGCATGACCTGACGCCTAGCCAACGACAACGCCTGGAAGCATCCATTGCTGCTTTCCCATCGCACGCTACCCAAGGCCTTGGCCGCACCACTCTAGTCTCACACACCATCGACGTTGGCGATAGTAAACCGATTAAACAGAGACACTACGCCATCTCGCCGGCCATGGAGAAATTGGTGTATGCGGAACTAGATAGGATGCTCGAGTTAGGGGTCATAGAGGAGTCCCAAAGTGCCTGGTCCTCACCGGTAACCTTGGTTGTAAAGCCAGGTAAAGTCCGCCTCTGTCTTGATGCCCGTAAGGTAAACGCGGTTACCATCAAGGACGCGTACCCCCTTCCACTCATCGATGGAATACTAGGGAGACTGCCGAAAGCCAATTATATCACCAGTCTCGACCTAAAAGACGCCTTCTGGCAAATTCCACTCGATGAGGGCTCGAGGGACAAGACCGCCTTCACAGTGCCTGGACGACCATTATATCAGTTCGTCACAATGCCCTTTGGCCTGTGTAACGCGCCGCAAACGATGACTCGGTTGATGGACAAGGTCATCCCACCTCACCTAAAACACCAAGTGTTCGTGTACCTTGATGATCTGTTACTCATCACGGAAACGTTCGATCAACACCTCCTACTCCTACAAGAAGTAGCCCTGCACATCAGTAAGGCGGGACTCACTATCAACGTACAGAAAAGTAAGTTTGTCATGAAAGAAGTCCGATACCTAGGACATGTCATAGGACATGGCACTATCAAAACGGATCCAGACAAAACTCGTGCGATTGATGAGTTCCCCTTACCAAAAACTGTGAAGCAGCTACGACGTTTCCTTGGTGTGTGCGGTTGGTACCGAAGGTTTGTTCGGAATTATGCAACAGTTTCAGCGCCCCTGTCAGACATGTTGCGGAAAGGGAAGTTCGTTTGGACTGAACTCAGCCGAAAGGCATTTGAAGAGCTTAAACAAGCCCTCACATCAGCTCCTGTCTTGCACAGCCCCGACTTCACGAAGTCCTTCTCCATTCATTGTGACGCAAGTCAACATGGAGTAGGAGCCGTGCTGGTGCAATTGACCGATGAAGGAGAGGAAGCTCCCATCGCCTTCATGTCCAATAAGCTGAATTCGGCCCAAAGAAACTATACTGTTTCCGAGCAAGAATGTTTGGCAGCGGTAATGGCTGTGAAGAAATTTCGAGCTTATATCGAGGGCCACCAATTCGAGATCATCACGGACCACGCGTCACTACAATGGTTGATGAACCAGGCAGATTTAAGTGGACGCCTCGCCAGATGGGCTCTTAAACTGCAAGGGTTCAAGTTCTCCATCAAACATCGGAAAGGAACCCAGAACATCGTACCCGACACTCTCTCACGGATGTTTTCCCCAGAGGGAGCCGAAATAACAATAAATGACGAGGACCCCATCGAAATAGATTTGGACAGCCCACATTTCGAATCAGATAGCTACAAAGAGTTGAGGCAAACCATAGCGACCCAACAGACACAGCCGCCTGATTTGAAGGTAATAGACGGCTATGTGTATAGACGAAACGAATACGCCACTGGTGATCCATGGCAGGAAGAAGAGTCTTGGAAACTCTGGGTACCGGAGGAAATGACACAACATCTGATCCTCCGCGCACATGACCATCCTTTAAGTGCCCACGGAGGTTACGGTCGGACTTTACGGCGACTAAAAAAATACTTCTTTTGGCCTAAAATGGCATCCCAGGTCAAAGACTACGTGAGCGCCTGTGAGACCTGTAAAGGCACCAAAGCGCCCAACCAGCCTCTTCGACCTCCTATGGGTCAACTCAACGTTCCAGAACGCGTGTTCCAGCGTCTATACATCGATCTACTCGGTCCATATCCTCGGTCTTCCATGGGACACATCGGAGCTATAGTCGTTCTAGATCAGCTCTCAAAGTTCCCAATGGTGGAACCTATCCGTAAATTCACAACTCCATCGATCGTGAAATTCTTAGAGAACCGGGTATTCCATGTGTTCGGTGTTCCAGAGAGTGTGTACTCAGATAATGGAGTACAGTTCCGGTCTCGGCAGTTTAAAAGCCTACTTGAGCAGTATGGCGTTGAACACCAACTGACGCCCATATACTCTCCTCAGTCCAACGCATCAGAACGGTTGAACCGCACCCTATTGGCCGCGATCCGTTCCTACGTCCACCCATCTCAAAAGGATTGGGATCGTCGATTGTCTGCCATCACATGCGCCCTGCGATCCTCGTATCACTCCGTCACCGGTGTCGCCCCTTACTTTGCCGCCTTTGGACAGCACATGATTTGCCACGGTAAATCATACCGACTGTTACGGCAATTAAAGTGTTTGGGAGACCCCGTCGTTGCGCTGGAGCCCCACGAACGTTTAGGAGACCTCCGCCAACAAATCGGACGGAAGATTAAGGCCGCAGGTAGTGCAAATGAAGCGCAGTACAATCTCCGGTCACGATCTGCTAATTTCAAAGAAGGAGATGAAGTTTTTCGGCGAAATTTCCGCCAAAGCGACGCCGCGGGGCATTACAACGCCAAGCTGGACAGGCGATTCTTGAAAAGCCGCATAAAGAAGGTAATGGGACCTAACCGTTACTTGATAACGGATCCATCGGGAAAAGAAGTGGGGGTATACCACGCGAAAGACCTGCGCCGATAGATAATTAGGCACGTCTGTTTGTCCGTCCGCATATATTTTCATAAAACGCGCAAGGTTGTATACTTCCGAGCAAACATAGATATAAGTCAGTCCGTCCGTCTGTCAATTGTGTTTTTCTCTTAGTGTCCGTCATCTCTAGTCCCGACGCCGAAGCCAACCCATGATACACAGAAACATCCTTCAGCTCCTTTTTCGCAATCCGCATTGCCTTGGGATCGCGAGAAAATTAGCTGCCCTGTAGTAACTGAAGAGGTCAGGAGTGTGAAGAGCGATTTATAAATGACCATCTTGATTTCCTTTATTCTGAATGCAAAGATATGGTATCACAAGAGAAACGAAAAGATCTACGGAATATGTACGTCCTCCTGAAACCCATACCAGATCGATGGCAGGATATGCTCAAACAAATGTTCCTCGATCATATCAAAAAGGAGGGCATTGAAACAATATTTACGCTGAAAGGTGAAAATATTCACATTCAATTTGTCGAGAATATGGGAAGGTGCATCAAAAATATCAAAATTTAATAGCTGATGTTTTTGAAAATGACTCGCTATTTTTAAGTGCATTGAACACAGCATGCGCGAGTGTAACAAATAAATGATTGCACTGACGAGCGCCGGAGTGTGCGCGCGGCGGCAAAACACGAGCAGGCAGAGCAGTACGAAACAAACAGCCATTGCTTTTGAGCGTGGTGTCCGCGGGATTTTAATTCTATTGTCGCGTTTGGCTTTTACTGCGGGTTAGAAGACTTTCCGTTCTAGTTTGTTTCGAAAGTTTATTCACATTTATCATTAAAAGGCTTTCGCTAATAGTTTTAATTAGTGTGTTCATTCTCAGTATACCAACGGGAGTGACGAAAGTTCTGCTGTCGGGAGCTATCGACATACTCCGCGGAGTCCGAGTGAATAATATAATGTTTTTGCAATTTCGACACTTTCGCGTATCGATCTACGTAAATTTTATTTCAAGCTGTGAAAAATAATGTTCCTGTTCTTCGTACGGTCCGACATTAGCATACCTCAACCGTCACGTACGTACGGTACACACTAGGCGAAAGCAAAATAGTGACGGACACACGTCCGCTGGTATGGTGCCGTTGCGAGTAGTTAAGTGTTTTAGGCAGATTGCCGGGGCAATCAGACTTGCGTGTTGTGTTAAACACAAATGGACATTATTCAGTGAAGAAATGAAAATTGCCTCAGGGAATTAATTAGAAATCTGATTTCTAGCGCTGATAGCGAGTTCAAAATAATTTTAAGTGTCATAAGAATGTTGGCTAGTCCTAGACAAGTGTGGGTGAACGAGCGAGAGAACGGTTTGCAAAGTGTGTTGGTTCGATGGTTTGCCGCTGTTTCATTCTTTTTGCCTATTGGGGAGCTTGCTCGCACCCGTAGTCGGTGTAACTGGAAAAATCTCGATACGAGCGCGAAGTACAGTGCAGATAACTGTTCTCGCGATATTTTGGCGGGAATTTCAATAGCATACTTGAGTGTTAGAATATCGTGATCGATTGGTTTGTTTAGTTATTTATTATCGCAGTTGAGTTTGAATAGAAAATAGTGGTGACTCAATGATGTCGAAGGTCTTGTGAAGATTTCGAGAAAATTCGTGTTCGTTAATTCTCTAGACTTGACGGCAACGTTTGTCAAGTCTTTCGCGCCTAAATATTGCTTCCATCGGAATTTTTGGGAAATTGGGCTATTTTGTTTGGGAAAATATCTGTTCTGAGGTGTAGATATTTTCGAATTCTCGATTCAATTTTACGAAGCAGCGGCAAACCAACCAAATGGAGAACGAAACTCTAAATGCCGCAATAGACAGTTTTATTGTGAAACATTATAACAGGTTAGTGAAATAGCATGGAATAATACCAGTGATTTATTTTTCCTTATCAAGGGCCAAGAATGTGTTCATATTATAAGCTACCCCTCATTGGAGTTCCTTCATGTATCAAAAGCACTTCCGGAATCAAGATACGTCGGGATAGGGAGTATGTGTGCAATGCGAAATGTGAACTCTACTGTTATTTGTATGGCAACTTTTTGTGAGTATTGATTTCCTTTATTGTCGCATCGTTGCGAACAAATAAAAACCCAATTAGTAACGGCGAAATTTGATGAAAATTCCGGTTGCGTTTGTAGTGCGGTCAATATTTTGGTTGATAAATAATTCGAGTAGAAATTACGCACACTGCCACAGTCACCTTACCCAAACGGCATATAAAAAAGGGGTACCCTAGACATTGGAACTAGTGTTGTTCACATCGATCAACTCCCTTCTCCCCCACAATTTTCGGTATAATCAAAACATTAAATAGGACAAGGACAGGAAAAATTCGCTTCAGGGGCATGATTAGTGACATAGAGTGAACGGTTAAGTGTCGTCTATGGCCGAACCCGTTAACAATCAATTGCTCTCGGCAGCGACGGAGGGGCATCGTAGCAACACGACCACGGCGCCAGGTTCACAAGCTTCCAGTAGCCATTCACATTACAATAGCCACCAAAATAGTAGCAAAAACACAAATCGGGAAAAACTCGCGAAGTCTACGAACAAAATCGACACATAACGAAGCCAACACCGACTCCTTGTGTAACGTTGGCAACACAGTGACGGCGACAACAACGCCTGTTAGAAAATAGGACCAACACGAGTGGATCTATTAGGTCATATAAATCTCAATCAACAAATCCTGCACCCCAAAAGATTTGAACGAAAACGGACATCGGACCGAAACTCGTTGCCAAGTTGTGAAGATTTATCGACACATTCAAGTCACAAGAGACGTCGCCAGAACCCATCCGATAGTAACACTAATCGAGAACACGATAAATCTCACCAGAAGGATTCAAGTAAGAAGAAAAACAACTCGTCCCAACGGATTGTGTAGCTTCTAGAAAACGATCGCGAACCTCAGACGACTTCAGTACCCCAGCCCACAACTTACGGCAGACATCGATCAAAGCAAGTAAATCACGTTCGTGTTGGAAAGGAACATAGTGCTGCAACAGTCGTTGGAAAGCCATCAATATCTCAAAACGAGGAGCCTCCAAACCAAATCTTCGGTAAAGCAACCGAACAGCAACAATCAAATCATTTAGCTGCACATTTGTCTACTACGCAAAATAAGCCTAACCTGCTTAGTTACTATTGCAAAACGCGCGGTAATCGTACTTCGGGAAAGAAATCTGTAAATAGCACGGTGCTGGACCACGATTACCAATCAACCAGCAGTTGTGATACTCCTAGAGAATCACAAAATACAGAAACATCTTCACTTCCAATTATTTCCGATAGCAAAGGATCAAGTCATCACGAGGCTAAAACCTCTTATCAGGCAACTAGCAAGAACGAATCTAGCGGGAAGACGTGAAGGATTCCGGAACCTTGCGGGAGTAAATGAATATTCCTTGGAATCAGATTCCCTGAACGAAAGTCAAATGCCAGCTTTTAGTGATTCAGTGGTGAATCCTGAGGAGGCGATAAGCATTCTATACAAGTTATACAATGTCGTATCTGTTTATTCGGCGGGACATAACAAGTTCATTAAGTTCTTAACCAATTATTAATATATTAAACTTTTATTGGCCCAAACGCAACCCTACCTACAATTAAACTAAAATTATCATTAAAAAATTAAAATAGTGCACACTAGTATTTAAAACAAGGCATGTGTATTAAATCATTTTCATAACGTGCAAACACTTCAAATGTCGATTCAACATAAACTTAATCTAAAACTATTTGTAACTATAAAATAAAAATATCCGTGATGTGCGAAGAACAAATATCTGTTATCTGCGCGCGTGATAGATTTTAAAATAAGAGAGTGTGTTTACGAACTTATTGGTGAGTCGAAACAGCCAACAATTGAAATTTGCGGGGAATACTCTGGTGATGTGAACTTTTCTATTAATTATTACCAGTCGCCGTGCACCTAGAGCTGACCAAAACTTTCTCAATGCAATCACGGTGTTGATAGTGCAAGGATAAATACGGGTACCCAACGCCATTTGAATTGAGGACAAGCCGCAATTACGCCATGGTCTGCCGTGATTACAGCGATTGATAACTACTCGTACGCATACAATACCCAAGCCCCATTTCGATGACGATTTCAATCCGTCCGAAGAACCAGCACTGGAGCAGTACTAATTAGCGGATGCCGCGTTTGGTTCGTTTTCAAGGCTTTGGCAACCCCCCCCGCTCTACTGATCATTGTCTGGGACGAGCTGGTTAACGGAAACACATTCGCCATTCCTGGCATTCAAAGCGCATCGGATCGACAGTTCCTCGTGTTGCAGCGTATTCAACTGGCCCCACAATCATCGAAATGATTTTGTGTTCTGCACCCACCGCTAGCGAGTGAATTATATTCTCCTGTGTCAGGAACTGTGGTAGACAAGAACATATCAGTTGAGGATACCCCAGGGTCAAGAAATACATCGTGCTATGAAAAGACTGGTTATTCAAAGTGAAGCGCAGCGAAACTTCAGAAATTGATAAACTTATGGATGAGAAGAATTACGAACAATTCTTGAAAACGGATTCACACTAGCGCCCGTTTCAAGTGATTTGCTTACTAAATTTTTGAATGGCATTCGGCCAAAGAACTTTTATAGTGATAGGTGAATTATTCGACCTTAAACCATTATCGAAGTACATTATAGTGTTTAACCTAACCAAAAACGAAGATTTTCAGGACGTATCCAGCACCCATCGAGCGCTCGACGGATCATGCGGTGAGTCCTTTTGATTTAATTTATTTATTAATATTTTTTCTTATATAATTATTCAAAGTATATCCGATATACGAGTATCTTATCAGCAATAATTTATTTATTACTCGTAATCGTTCTATCTTTCTTAAATTTGGTTTGTCGTGGAGAAGCTTATATTATTTTGTGATAACCAAACCGAAAGAAAAATAAAAAATGAAGAATTAAACTAGGAAATTGGTCTTTTCCCTTCCGGTTGTTCTGACCGAGTATAGGACCCGGTACGGTGGCAGGCTTCCCCCTCAAAATATGAGCCAGTCACCGGGTACAATTTAATCCTTTTTATTTCAGGAGACTTAATGGGTTGAGTGGCCCAAGCCAAGTGCCTTTTTATGGCATAAAGTTATGCAATTCCATTGTATAATTCTATGACATAAATTGGTCACCGGGGTACTCCCCTTCTGATGGGAAAGCTCATATAATTCAGGTTGTATGAGTTTTCCACTCAGAAGAGGAATACCTGGCCACCTCAACGATTTAACATTGGATTTATTCCGGTTGGGTGGGCATGAAGGGGCTCCACCACCACCCGGTTGCCCCTCTTTCATTTGTGGGCCCTGAATGTATTTGGGTAAAGACGAGGTCAACCCCAAATTAGTCTTTCTTGTCAGGTTGCACTTGTTCTCGCAACAAGTCGTAATTCCATCGTGGAGGTTATCTACTGATTTGCGACTTCGGTCGTCCTCTCGAACTCTGCAAGCAATTCGTGAATGCGAAATGTTTTGTAGTGAGTCCTCGTGCCGGGGAAACGAACCCGCCCCACGACACCGCAATGCTAGCCTGCCAGCGCATTCACGCGTCTCCGGACGAGGGCATTCTCGGCAGGAATCAACACCTTCCTCTGCCGAGGCAGCAGAACATCGCTGCGGTCCTTCACGGACAATAATGAAAATCAATTATTCACTACAACCCTCAAAAAATTTCTTCACCAAAGATAGCTAATATAGGTATCAAATAAAAGATCTTGGTGAAAGTTTTCTACACATGTCTTAAAATAAAACTTTTTGTTTATAGGCATGCAGGGGAAGGCGTGATGTACAGAAAAGGCGCTCCCTCCTCACGATAGTACACTTTTGATTAAAAAAATCTGAAAAAATCATAGAAATAGGCCTTGATAAATACAAGGACAATAAATACCTCTGAAGATAAAATTCGATCAACTTTGTTAATAATGTTCCATCTTATGAATTTTATTTTTTTGACTATGGCGGCCTTTAAACTTGCTTGTATGTTTTTTTTTGCTTTGGCACTATCGGCCCTTTCGGGCTTTTTCTTAGAGATAGTTAGAGTATTTCATTATCTGGATCGAATGTATCGGATCTCACCCAGCTGTGATACGTTCTGATTTTCAACCAGTAGGTATTATGACTGAGTTCGAAGAATGACTTGAAGTGAATCTCGTTATGTCCAACGGGATTCAAAACAGGGACATTGGGATTAAACTAACGCGTATCATAACTGAGGGGGCTTATAGTCCGTCCAAAGAAGCACTCAAAACAAGCCTGGTTGTTACAAACGGGACTTCAACCAGGGACCTTCGGGCTACGCAGCGAGTTCTCTACTACTACGCTAAGTAACACTACTTGCTTGTGTATAGGTTTTTTCTTTCAGCTAAGTTAAAATCTTTTAAATATTTAGCATTTACAGCAACAACAAAACGTGATATGAGGTAGATAGATGCCTTCAAAGGACGTAGGTCCAACAAATATGTAGGAAGTGTGATGAACATTTTAGAAATGACTTGTATTGAAGTCAACACAATGAATGAAATGACCACAAACTTACATACGTAATAACTATGTTTTAGTTTTTCCAACACAATTAATAGGATCTGTATGAGTAAAGTTTTGATTTCCGGGAGATTATGTTTAAGTTACTTATAGGCTTACAAAATCACCTAGATAGTAGCGCTCTTCTGCTGCCTTGATTTATTTTAAGCTATCAGAACTGCCTGATAATAATGTGCAACATGGTTCTATTTGTCAACCAATATAAGCATGTCTCTGATAATTTACTTCAAGAAAAGCTTTCAGATTTAAATGAAGAAGTCACCGTGCGGGCTCTTGCAACTTTTGCTAGTAAAAAGTATGTGGCAGGTGATGTCTACGAGTATCTTACACGCGCAAAACCAAACCAAACCAAGAGACCCTAGCTTATCAATCTCCTATGGACTAAAAATACCCATTCACATGCAAGAGCTGGGTAAAATAGAAGTTAGTCTCTTATGCTCTCAATAAAACTGCGGCCTCAAGTCAGAGATCTGGCGCATAGTCTATCCTCGCTTCGACTTGCACTCTCAAGACAATTGCCAATTGTCGAGAGAGCGTGTTCTCGCCTCCATAGAATCCACCTCACTGTAGCTTTTGGCGCAGGTACATATTTCTATGCTCTCTAATAAAGAGGGAAATGGGTTTTACCCCTGCAGTCACCATCATCACTGACTTGGAGACTATTTACTATACACGTGTGATTGAGAGCTCTTTTTTCTATGCACCTGTGCCAATCACTGTCGATGCAACTACTTACTGAGGGCATTGAGTAGCAAAAACTGCATGGTGCTCATCAGAAGTTGCTGGGCATCAATTGAGGAATGTCGTTACGTATCCCACCACTTTCTAAGCTCCGATTCGCTCGGAAAAACTCATCTTTGTTTTGAATCAATCAGCATTCCTCCAATATTGATTAGCCTTGCTATTGTGACTCTCTACTTTGTTAAAATGATGACTTTAGTTTCCTCATGTGCTAGGCTGAGCTCATGAGTAATCATCCTGTTCCTCACTCCTCATACCTAGGCTAAGTTGCGAATGTTCGACAATATCATCCATATTGTCTATCAAGCGTGACTCATCTGCCAGCTCTAGCCTAAATTGCCCATTATCCAAGATGTTCTACACATCTGGGCCGATAATGGTGCCCTGGTAGGCACCCGATATAACTGCCACACTCCAGTTACCTTCTTCCGTGTTGTAGAGCAAGCTACGGCCCTTCAAATAACTGTTCAAGATACGTTTCAGATATTCTGGTACTCGCAATTGACGTCAAGTGCAGTCAGCTGGAAAGCTTGCTGGGCGGAAATTTTGTATACTTTTGAATGCTGGACTATGCGTACCGCTTCTCTAGTTGCGTCACTCGTCGAGCGATTTACTTTGAAACTCTATTGTTATGAAAATAGGTAACCAGCAGCTTGAACCACGTCAGCAAGTCTTCCCTTGAGGAGGTTTTGAGAATTTCCTCAACTGTGTCTAACAAACATGGTCGGCTGCATGCACACTGTAACTCAGGATTCGTCTTTGCCTTGCAGATGAGTATAAGTCTAGTTACCTTTTGGCACTCTAGGAATACTCCTTCACGAGCCAAGCATTGAACATATAGAGCAGCAAGTCAAGGCAAATGTGACAGACTATGTGCAGCAGCTCAGCAAGTCAGGGCAAAAATGGCAGACTATCTGCAGCACCTCAACTGATATTCTATCTAGTTCTGACGCTTTTCTTCCATTCATCGATGCGCCTGCTTCCTCCAAATCTACCTTCATGAAAAGTGGTCATTCTACCTTTGTTTGAACTACAGTTTTTTCACCATAAATTGTACTTTTTTGTCTTTTTCCTTCCCAACACCAAAAACATTAGCCACAAAACTCTGCTATCTACTCCACCTTCATTCACTCTTATCACTAAAAACTGACTGTCCACTCCTCAATCCCAACACAGTTCTACCTGATCAAGAGGTCATCAGCCAGCATCTGCAGTTGTCGACGCATCCTGTTTGAAAAGCGCACAGCAGATGCTCCATGGCACTTGCTTGAATGGTTCTTCTCAGCTGTGTGCTTAACGACATTCCAAGCCGTCACCATGCCAGCAACCAGCAGATGCAAATTGCGGTTCCCAAGAACGCCCAGATATTTGCACAATTCAATAGTAACGTAAAATCTACTATTCAATAACGCGAACAAATGATCGTTGTTGTTATTGTCGTATATTGAAAAGAACTTACTCCAGACTGGATATTCATTCACTAGCAACTTTTGTGTGATTATATTTTTATGTACAATGAATATATAATAAATTTCCAAGATGCGACACTTGCTGATTGCAACAGGGTTTGTGGAGAGATTTGTTGGCTGCTGATCTGAAGGTTTTGATATTACCTTCGCTTTACAGCTATCAGTATACTGAAGGTTTACTGCGCCTGGGTCAATGGTGGGGCATGAAAGATTTTAAAGCTGGTGTAATGATTCTCATAATGGAGTTCACCACATCTTTGGCTGCAAGTCCTCCTCTCCCCGGCAAAGCTTCCATTAGCAGCGATCATGTTGTTAGCACTTCTGGAAGCTCTCAATGCATACATTGAGCAGACGTAGATCAAGAAACACCGCCATGGATTTCAAATCCTATGTACTGGTGACCATGAGCAGAGTACTTGCATCTTTTTTTGGGTTGAGAGGCAAAAACAATTTGTGCACTGAGTGTGGGGCGCCCATGTTTGTGAGTGGCTGATTAGCCCACTAAATATCTCCCCTGTGAATCTTGAAACTTAGCCTGGAACCGACCGTTTCACACATTGATTTGGTCCAGGTCTAATTTTGATTCGCCTTAAAATGTCTTCAGGCTGGAGGATTCTTCCTTTAGCGTGAGAAGAGGGAGGAAGGGGAATTGACCAAGTGATGCCCGAACTCCAAGGCCCACGGCTGCTGCGAGTGCCTTCAACCTGTTTGGACTTCCTGAACATAATGCGCCTCATGGTTCTATTTACCAACTGATCCTAGCATCACCGCGATTACTCAATGAGGGTAGCACTCTCTACCAAGTAGGTCGATAGATATCATGCCTGCAGTACTTCTCATTATCGAATCAGAGGTTGTTAGATATGAAGATGCGATTCACAGTGCTTCTGTGCCAAGCGTTTTTTCGTACAACTGGTCGCTGAGGGCGTCACCCTATATTTTTATTCCCCACAGTAGAACGGACCCCACAGTACTGATCAAGAGGCATTTTCTTGATGGGTTTGGTCCCTTTAAGTTAGTTATAAGTCGCCTCAGAGCTGATACGCCCGAAACAGCCTTCTCAGCCGTTACCATGATCTGCTCAGAGAGTGTGTCTCTAATACTGATCGTTCTTACTCTAGGGACTCCTTCTTTATCAAGACGACCACTTCAGTTTCCTGCAGTGCTAGATGCATTAGCATACCTAGCCTAAGTTGCGCTTTCTCAACGCTGCCTCCAGCAACTATTTCCATAACATCGTCCACATGACCGATCAAGCGTGATTAACCTGGCATCTCCAGTCTAGTAGCCCCCGCTTGTCTGTAACAAAGACAAATTGCTGGGCAATGCTCCATGTAACTTTCATCCTTGTTCGGCCCTATGTCTTGTAGTAAAGCAGACTTCGGTCCTTCAGGTAGTCCCTTAGAAGCTGCATCAGATATTTTGGAACTGTAAAGGGGTTTCAACGTATCAAGGATATCCAGTTGAAAGCATTCCTAACGTCGAGTGTCATTAACAGAACAATCCTTCACTCAAGAGGGATATCCGCTTCTGCCTTTTGGTACACGCTCACAATTTTACAATCGCATTAATGGTGATGCGACCTGCTCGTAAGTTCCAGGGCTGAGGAGATAGGTCCAAAGCAAAATAAATCACTTCAGTTAGTCTTCTTTTGATGAGTTTCTCTAGCACCTTCCCAGCTACGGCTGGGAAGGTGCTAGATACGTCTAACATGCATAACAGGCGGAATGTAGAGGATGATTCGGAATTTCCTTTCACCTTGCTGATCAGCACGAGCCTTGCCACGTTCTATCGTACCGGGAAAGCCTCGTCTCATAAACAAGCGTTGAATGTGCTGAACATCAAATTAGGATAATGGTGATGAGCAAGTTGTAACACCTCAGCTTGAACACCATCTTGGCCTAGAGCCTTCTTTGTTTTCAGTGATAGGACTGCCTCTTTCAGTTCCGACTATGTGGAGAGCGGGTACTCGATTGCTGTTCCATCGTGGACAGCATAAACATAGACGGTATGGGCGGGGTAGAGTGTCCGCACTATCTCATCTATATTTTCTGCATCATGTATGCAAGCTGACCGTAGGGTACCAAGCTTTCACATAACCAGCTTGTACCCACGGCTCCATGGATTCTTGTCAACATTATCGTCTAGATCTTGCCAGCAGCAAGCCTCGCTGTTGTTAATCAATTCATGAAGGTATTTTCTGGCCAATTTATATGTTGCTACTTAGTTGTATGCCTGGTCTTGATTCTCCGCCCATTGGACCTCTCGCCGAAGCTTTTGAAACTCCTTTTGCTTTACAATGGTCTCAGTCGATCACGAATACACTGACGGCTTAGTGTGGTGGGGTTTTTGATGGGGTAGAGAAGCGCTTCATGCATTCGTGACGAAGTTCATAGCCGAGTTCGCTACATCTTGAGTTGCCAGTTACTCTTTTCTCTGTGAATTCTCCTGCAGCGGAGCCCCTACCGTAAGTAACTTAACGAAACCCTCGACGTCGATCTTTCAATTATCTTACCCATTGTAAATGGTTATGAGCACGGCATCTGCATTTCGAATACCACCATGTAGGCATTTTTGATAGGCTCGTTTAGCTTCTATTTGTGTAAGGCAACATTTGGGATCAGATACTCTTGCAAAAATACTGTTCTTGTGGCTTCTGATCAATTCATTTCCACTTAATAGCAAGTATTTTTTCATACTCGTGAATCTTAACTTTTCTAACAGCCATGTAAAAAGATACTTCGAAAACGAGCTCTCAGCACATTGTATAGTGTCATCTTTAAAAGTCATATAGGTTAGGCTTTCCAAAATAAACTAGTAGTGCTTGAAAGTAATGATTCAATCGTTAAATCTAAAACCAAGCAAAATACGTGCTAGTATATGTTAAAGGCTAATTTTGGGCATGAAATACGCTTTAACATAAAATTTGGTATATATTCCGATTCGGTACACGTATTGCAATGAGCTTATAGCCTTTTTCTTGTATATAGTATGTTACATTGATATGAAACATGTTGTCCTATTTAGGGCAAGGACAGCCAAATTACTCATTATGGGTATTTAGCTCGTTCTTATTAATTTTTTTTTTAAATGTGAAGACATCCCACGAGTTTTATCGAGTCACATTGCATTGAGATGGTCGCAAAACTTTGCGAATGTATAAATTGGAGGTTCACCGAGAAAATATTGAGTATTGGTATAATTTCAAGATAACCAGTAAGGGTGGCATAAATGATAGTACTTATGTCACGGTGTTGAATTGTACCCTACGGCATTCTGTTATCTCAAAGAGTACTATAGAACTCCGATTTGGTAAGTATTTGGATAAGTTGTCATCTCAAAGGCGAGTGTGCTACACACCCATTTTTATGTCTTTGTAAAAATTTTTTTTACAAAGACCTACTAGTTTCGCGATCCGTCTGTCCGTGCGTCACAGCTGATTTCTTCAGAAACTATAGAAGCTAGAATGCTCAAAATTTGTGCAAAAATAAGAAGTGATGATCTTTCAAAAGTTAAGGTCTTACCAAAAACTTAAAAATTGCTTAAGGGGGGTCCTCCCTCATAACGAATAAGCACTTAACAATTTTTTTTTTAAATAAAGGTAGTCGGGTGGGATATCAAATGAAACGTCTTGATTAGAACGTTTAGAATCTGAAATAAAAAAATCATTTTGTGAATTAGGGGGTCCAGGGGAAGACAAAATGTACCAAAAATTGGTGTCCCCCCTCCCCTCCCTTTGCGGTGGGACAGCTTTGAGCCGAAAAATCTAAAAATTATCAAGAATGTGGGCCTTAGTGAGTGTAAGGGCAACAAATACCTCAGAAATCGAAATTCACTCAACTTTTTTAATAATGATATGATTTGTAGATTTTACATTTTCGCACATAAAATCAAAACGGTACCTTTAAACTTCTTGAAATTTTGCAATTATATAGACTGATATCGAGATCGAATCGTAATCAAGTGAGTTGTAGCCATTTCAATTGTATGGAACTACAACAACAATAACACGTGTTTATGATTGATACATATTTCAAATTGACCTAGGCACTTTTATTTTCTTAAAATTTTCATGAAAATTTAAGGAATAGTGTTTAACTTGAACATGTTCAATCGACCGGGCATTCAGAAAAATCATTTAAGCTCTATCAAAATGGTAGCTGCCCTGTGCTTCTGAAAGAAACTGTGCATCTTTTGTATAAAATTGATCGATTTCATATCCTAGTATTGGGTGAATAATTCAAGTTATCGATTCACGCTATTATAAAACTTGTTTCTAACCCTAGGATGTACCAAGACCTTCTGGTAGGAGCACTCTTCTGCTTACTCAACTTGTTCTGTCTACAGTAAGATTGCAGACAGCCTTTGAGATACCAAGAATTGGTTCCGATTCAATGACATAGTAGCTCAGGTACGCAGAAGACTCTAGCTTCAGTTTGCCTGCACAGACTAGTTAGAGGATCAGGTTGTGTTACCAATGAGTTACCAATAAGTTCAGTTTGACTATACGTTTAAATTCAACATAAACTTCCTAATAAAATCCTCAGGCGCATTTTTTAAATGTATGACATGAGTATAGACTGATTCCAAATAGATCACAATCGCTCTAGTTTCAAATTCGGTTTCAAAGCCGTAAGTGAAAAAAGACTTGGAATGCTACAGATATTTAGTATTTTTAAACAGATTGTAAAGTGCTTTTAATTTAGAATTCACTCGAAGCGAAAAAATTGCAAGATCTGTTTTTGAGAGGTTCTTAGTTACTCTAGTCTTTTTTTAAAGATTTTATAAAATGTAAACCACAATCTAAATCCCGATCTGTGTGCGTCTGGCCATCTGTGTCCATCCAGCATCTGTTCTCCAAAATTAAAGAAGCTACAGCAATTAAACATCGTCAAAAGCCCAAAAGTGATGACTTCTTTGAAAGATTTTGGAATGAAAACATTTTTTCAGAGTTTTAAAGGGAGCTTCTTTATACATGATGTGACAAACGATTTTTTTCATCAAAAGTGGTCACGTGAAATTTTCTAAGGAAGTTCTCAATGAGATTTTTTCAAAGCAGGCTCTACTTTAAGTTCACTATTATCAGATTTTAGATATGCTATTGGTCAGTTCAACTGATTCCTTGTGGTTACCAATTATTTCATTGAAAAGGCCTGGAGCATGAACTTCCTGAATCAGCTGCATAGGATGTCTTGAACACCATGTATGTAGGTGATATTTATCAGTGGTGCAAATGAGCTATTGTAGTAGTTTCTTTCTATATTCCTACCTTTTTGTTCTTCAAAGTGGTCTCTGTTGCATGGTCAATTTACTTTATTTATCTCATTGGTATGTATGTTGGTCAGACTGGATTGGATCTTCATTGAAACATGGGTCTCTGATGAAACTCTGTTTGGGCATCTGTCAAGTTCTGCAAATGCAAGATGTTTGATTAATATTTCTGTATCCAATTCAACTGGAAAGCAGCGAAGGCCTGAGAGGGGTTGTAGTGCTACGAAAAAGAAGAAGAAGATCCAATTCAATAGTGTTTGGTCTCACTCAAGTTTTACTAGAGAGCAAATTCTTACTTGCTTCTAAGTTGCTCGTATGAATTCAATAAATAGGCTGGCTCTATATACTCGTATCTTAAATAAATTTTGTACTAAATGTACGGTACCTTGCTAAGGTAGCAATGAATATATTCTTTGATCCCTGATAATTGAAAAACTTGAATAAGTTTAGGGTATATTTAATTCTATTGAAGGTAGTAACTCTCTTACGAAGATTCAAATAACTTTTTGTTGCCATGTTTTTCATGGTTGTTTCATTCAGTTGGTTCCAGTTTGGCTTTGTTTCTTTTCTTGAGAAACATATCATAAGTATTTTTGATGCGTTTTTCTCAAGATCTGTCTGTCTGCCACCTGGCTTCAACAATTTTCTGATAAATCTCATAGAATCTTCTGCTTCTTCCTTATAGCACAACAGCCCTTCTCGGGCTTTTGCTTTCTGCCCATAATGCCTACAAGTGTCTCGGTCCATTGACCACGTTCTTCATTTTTGAAATCCAAGCAGTGATGAATTGTCTTCGTCAACCGAGTCAGACCAGCGTTTCCTTGGTTTCACCACTGGTCTCCCCCCTTCAGTTCTTCCAACGAATACCTTTTTGGGTATTCCTTATTCGTCCATACGATTTATGTGGCCAGCTCATAGCAGCTTTTACAGTCTTATAATCGTTGAGACCTCCGGTCCGTCAACAATTTCATACAGCTCATGGTTGCACCGAGCTCGCCATTGGTCTCTGTCTACCTTGGCTCCGATTGTTTGCCTCAGGACGCGTCGCTCAAAGGCGTTCAATATACTAGCGGATGCTTGGGTTAGGGTCCATGTTTCATACCCATAGCATAACACAGGTCTCGTAAAATACTTAGCTAAAATTGTTGGAGTCCTGAGGAAACATCCTTATACCCTGACAGGACTTCCTTCAGAATTCTCTTTTGTTGGTTTCTAATGGTGTCCGAGGATTAGGTAGGTCTTGTTACACTACGAAGCTCTTCTTTCTTTAGTCGCTTTGAAGTTACTAACAGCATTTCTTGATATTTGGATGCCGATTCATCAATATGACCAAAAAATAAACAACCTTTTCTTTATGTCGGTTCCTCTGTATTCTAACTACACTAAAAGAAATTAACTTTATCTTATAACAAGAAAACTGTGACTGTTTGAAAAAACGGGGTAGATTTGTTATGCATGTACCCAACCAAAATGTCTTTAACTACTAGAGTGTGTTTGCAAAAGCCAGTGTTATACTGGTTGACACTGGTTTATCGAAGAGTTGATTATGTTAAAATAGATTAAAAATGATGCCTGAGGAAGAGATAACAAATTACGTATTTTCATTGCTTCATAAGTTGCTTTCTTATGTTTGCATAATAATACCGTGAAAATCAAATGTTATCTAGCCATGCTAGTTACAGAATATTTATCTGATCCTACATGTACACATTTAATCTGTGAACACGTCAAAACGAGGTATGGTTTTCTTTCCTGCAATATTTAATCAGCTCATCTTTCTAGGCAATATGCTTAGTTTACATTCCATTATATCCCATTCAACATTAAACCAGCTTAAGTAAAGAAGTAAAATGACATTTTAAGACGCTGGAATCGATAAATAATTTATCATTAAAACAAACGCTATTTAAATTTAAAAAAAACTATTACATGTGTATATACTCGTACAGTGACCTAAGTGCTTCTAGAGTACAAAATTTACTGCTTTGTGTTTTTATCAATCTTAAATATTTATTTTTATTTCCAACTAAAATTTCTATCTGGCTCTCAAAAGTGTTTAGAAAATTTAAGGACATTAAAACTTGTTTTTTTGAAAATAATTTTCAATTATAATATATTTGGAGAGAGAACAATAAAGCAATATAATCATATAAAAAATGTTGTACAAGAAGTATCATTAATTATAATAACCCTGAATTAATTTCTTGTTTTGGTATGTTATATGTATGTATCTGTCTATCTCTCTTCTCTTCTCTATCTGTCTTGTCATAGGCTTAACATTATGTGGAATCGGTAGAAGTTTTGGTATTGGTGGAAGACGAGATACACAGGCCGGATACCAGCCGTTACCATTGCCACTAGCTGCTCTAACACGTACTGCAACCATCAAATCACAATTTTTGGGAAACTTAAACTTTTAAACAAGACTTATATTTAAATATATTATATCCCTGTCATCTTACTTTATTTGGATTCCAAATAGCAAATCCCTAAATGATCTTATACTCAAAGGGAGTGTAGAAATGTTTTAGACCCACAGAAATTGTTTATTACGTATCTACTACAAACATAGCCTCTTGTATTCTAATATCAACGGCAGATTCTTCCATAGGACCGTTAATGAAATGTATTCATTTATGTTTGGTAGAAGGTAGTTGTTTGTTTCCTTTTTGGATGAAATTATTACCCAACATAACAATTATATTATAAATAGTCGAAATGTTCATTGCTATATGCTTTCTGTGAGATATATTTTTTTATAGAATAGTGCTTAGAAGAGTCTTTCGTTTACAGAAGAAATATTTAGATTAGTCAGACAAAAATAAAGTACCAGCATAATACAAATTTAGGCTAAACAAATGTGTTTAGCGAAATTAATTTGGTCTTCTATTGAAGCAAATTTTATGATAAGAAAGTGTGGATAGCGCATAGAAAAATATACCCCAAAAATAGAAAAAACGGATTCGAATATGCAGATCAGAAAATTTTCTGGAACCAAATTGGCTTCGAAAAATCAAAAGAAATTGGATTCTGAAAAAGAAAACGTACATATTTTTGGCTCTCTTGCATGTATTGTAGCTTGTGCTCCCATGTTTACCAAGCTACCTTATTCAGTTTCTAATTTATCGGCAGTACTTAAATAATTTAGCGGTTGACCTCATAAAAAGAACTTTGAAGCTTCACTTTTCGAATCATCAAAGCAACCTGCAAACGTTCTCTTTGTAATAATTTATCAATTACTGTTTCTCATCACTAATTATACTGTCAATAGTCGTAGCCTGCAATCTTCTTATTTTCCTTCCATTACAACCTACGACTAGTATCTAGAAACAAGAGGTAATTATATTCGCAAATACAAATATCACTATCGATTTCTGCCCACAAAGTTGCCATGTCGTTTTTCAAGATTGGCGTATGTGGTACTAATCCTTCAGGCTTACTTGCGTACTTGCTAGTTGACTTGTTCACCTGGCTAATAAGCCTGTATCGTATGCTCTGTTTGAAAGGACTTGTCTTGATAGCGTGTGGATACTCAACTTTACATTTACCCCGACAATTCACTCTTTGAAATATTCAACGACCGTCAATTGGTAGTTTTCCCTTGAAGAGCGCATAAATACCATTCCCTATAGCTTCACGTGGAGCTTTACCTACCTTTTAGATTTTATTGAAACTTTTGCAAAATGTGAAAAGACAACAAACAAAAGAAAACTTAATTTAAGTGTAAATTTCTGCATCAAATCGATTGCCAAGCATAATGGAACCATTCATTACCCTTCGTTCGAAATTCTATCAATGTCATCTTTACTGTCTATCTAGTTGTCTACATCATCAATAATTCCACCGAAAACTACTTCAGATACTTTCTCTATTCATACAAATTGTAATCTGCATTCAAAGTGAAAGCAGCTCGGGTCGAATATATAATTTTACCTATAGCAAAGGAGGTTGTTAGACGATGACATGTAAGAATGGAAAATAACTGACTAGGACTCAAAATGAAGGACTTTTCAAAAGAGACACGTGCGCAACGAGTCATCGCCGCACAATTGCGAGGCAATCTGTTGGTACTGTTTCGCGATGAAAAGCTGGAGGAAACTTAAATAGGAACAAATATGTATAGTAAATTATAGATTCAAGGATTTCCATTCGAACAAATGATAAGACTCTAAGTGGAAAGTTAAAGGAAAGTAGGCTTATAAAAGTCTTGGGGCTTATTTCGTGCGACGCCCCATTGATTGACAATCTATACGGAATATTCAGCTTAGCCTACAAAAACAGTTCAACCTGAAAGCTTAATATCGATTTTTTTTTCTTTTCTTGGGACTTGTTCATTTTTAATTCGGCAATTACCTTAGGTAATGAAAACTAATTGGAGATTAAATATCTTCATTTTAATGTCAAACGTTGAAAATAGTGTTAAACTTAATTCTTTCTAGCAAAATGGGAATTTCAATAATTATATAAATAAATGATTGGTTGATGAAAAAGCAATTTTCGTTGTTCAAAAACTGTACAAAATTTGCCATTTCATCACATTCCTTATATATCAACTCCGAACAGATCAGCTTCCTATCTGGAGTTACTCCTAGATACATGACCGGCGTGCTGTTTGAATCTTAATGTAGCAAAATATGATGGGTAGACGCAATATTAGCCTCATGATCTAATTTTTTGACACCTCAGTCATTGAACACTCAATAAGATCACCTGGTTGGGAATATATTAGCGGGTATTTTGAGGCCCTGTACATCATCCTACATGACAGTTCAAAGGAAAAACTCTACGATCGAAGTGGTTAAATTAACCTTTCTTATCAACTTTTTGGTATTACAAAGCAACCATAGGTCCCTGCAATAATTACCGTATTGTTCGTTAAGGGCGATAAGCACGACGATATGTTTAGCTTTGCGGCATGGCGTTTGCATTCCTGCAACGGCTCTAAAATCTCCGGAGATGGCGTCGCTTGTTGAACGCCCTGTCTAGAAACGGTGCTATTTTTCACAAAGGCTGCTTGCTGATCGAACTACTGGTAACAGTTCTGACTTGATTGGCCCTCAGAAAGCTTTCGTGCAGTGCTTGAACAACAGACAGTGTACTGATAGACTTCTAGACTTCTCTTTTCCTTGATCAAGAAATACCAGTTGGATTACTTTCCATTGTGATGAAAAAAACTCTCGAACTCATCAAAAACCATATAAACTAATTCAAATTTGCGGTTAACTTTCTGTTATGACTTTAAGCCCTTATACAAGAACTCGTGAAGCTCAGTCCTCGCTTGCAAGGCGTGGAATACGCGACATGTTGAAAACAGTGGGATTGCCTATCCTGGAGAGATTCACAGCCACTAGTTAGCTTCAGCTACCTCCACAGATACTATGTTCATTAGGCTGCATGCACTAAAATACACGAGGCATCAACTTATACTGATCGATTCATGGTAAAAATTGAGTTCCTCGTAAAAAATCTGTCATTTACCACGTGCTCCATTTGCAATGATCTTGTTGAGCTCCTTTATAAGTGCTGCTTTGATGGTGGAAAGGTTGACCACAGTTAGTTTACTTCTAGTTCAATTCGCAGTACATTTACGAGTGGATACTGATGCTACACTTAAAAATTCGGAGATTCCATAATTTTACGAGAACATACATTGTCTCATAAAAAACGGTCACCATGTCGGTATGTAAGTTCCACATGTTGTGTGTTTATACCCAATGGTATTACCAGCAATAATATGTAGTGTTGTTCAGGTTGCTGATATCAGAGGTTCTCCTTCTGTTCTCGTAACAAATGCTGTGACTATTTTGATTTATGAAATTTAGTGACATTCCAGCTTAGCCGCTAACAAGTGAATAAGTACTGAATTAGTACTGTCAATGTCTGCTTTCTATAATTTAAAAGTTGATCTAGTCGTGATCACTTGAAGAGTTGTCTTCCATTTACCTTAAGCCGTTGGCAAGTCATATCACTCCCTCCGATACCAATCGTCATTCAAATGTTCATAATCAGTAAAGAAACCTTGATACCATCTTGGCTATGCACTGCTTCTCTATATTTAATCAACATGTCAACGTTATCATTACATGATGTCCAGTGATCTAAATGCACCCGGAAAGAGTATCATTGAAACGTGAAAGAAAAGGACTATGTTTAACCTCACAGAATCTTTCAACTTCAGCCTCGCGATTGATGATCGCTATCATTTTCTCACTGAAAATAAGGCAATAGACCATCACAGAAGCTCAGTCTAGGTCTTGAAGTCTTGTATGTTGCTCACAGTTTACAATCGAATGTGCGATTGTTTCCCTCGTGTCCTCATTTTGACGCAAGTAAATAGCGCGGTGCTCTCTAGAAGGAGGATGACAGGTATCACGCCTGCAATAACTCACCCACAAATCAGAGACTATTGGATATGGAGATGCAACCCTCAGTGCTTCTCTTTTCTGTTCCTGTCCCAAGCATCTTCAGTACACCTCTTTGCTGAGAGCGTTAGCCCATATTTCTGCACCATATGGTAGCACTGACCAAACAGCACTCATCAAGATGGGTTGGGTCTCCCTAAGTCGGCCATAAGTTGATTCAGAGCCAATAAACCTGAAGCAATCTTCTCAGCCCTTCTAGGACTGTGCTCAGACATCCACCACTATGTCATTGAACTTGCCTAGGCCTATTTTAGCTGAAGTCATTAGATCTAGAACTGATTTTCACTACTGTACTTCTCGATCCCCTATACCTCTCTCTCATCACTTTGTCTTCATCGCGCAACGTTCGTGTAATCTGCATTTCATTTCTTTCGGATTAACAGGTGTTTCCCCGAAACAATGTCAGAATGGCAGAGCTATCATCTGTGCAACCTATCAAAAACCGCAAACGTTTGGTGGCATAATAACTTGTTATATATGAGATTCCAGACGTCAGATACTAAGATCAACCCCTGTGCTGCATCTAAGGTGACCGACCTCCTTCTCATTCTATCCTCGATGTCGAAAAATAACTGAGATGACAGACCTCATTCTATGCTCGGTGTCAAAAAGCAAATATTGGTATATGTAATAGTCCCATATCATGACAATCAAGTAACCAGGAAGGACTGAAAGATATTTATTCAGCTTGCTATCCTGACAATCTAGCATCACTAACAAAAGACTAGCCCGCCTCTTCTAGTAATTTTTTAGTGCCCTCTACGAAAGCAGGCTGATTGCGTTGCTTTTAATACTCCCGGCTTGATTTAAATACGTCCCAAGGAGCTTTGCGCCTATAAATAAAATTGCTATCTAATTAAGCAATTAAGCTCGGTAAGGTTTTTTATAGTATCGATCATGAAAAATCGACATAGTTATGATGGAGCATGTTTTTTTAAATACCTCCATTCTCTACCGCTCTCTACATCACTCTTTCATCCTCATACAACGCTCGTGCGATCTGCACTTCACATGCCGTTGATTCCTACATGTGCCTGCAGGCAATGCTAAAACATTAGTATAAAGGGCACATCATATGCTGTAAAGTACTCGTTTTCTGCTAGTTTAGTCCAATTCGTGAACATTTCTCAGAGATAAAAAAAATATTATAATAAACTCTGAGTTTTTAAAAACTAGCTGTCTTTAAGTATCTCGACGTTAGGGTCTAAAATGCCCTAAGATAATGTATTTTCAATCCTCTGGACTATCATTAATTTTAATTTAATAGGTGTTCCTTAAGTCTTTTCTTAAAAACCAATAATGAGTTTACGTTTTTCACTGTTTCTGGAAGATTGTTATATATACGGAGAGCATCATTCGTTGCATCGTTCTTTAGTCGATCAGTTCTAGCGTAAGGTATTACAAAATTGTTGGCAATTCTTGAATTATATGGATTTATTTGTCATACTTTTACAAAGGGGCTTCGTTCCGATTCACTGGAAGTTAGACATTTGAAGATAAGCTTAGCTCTGTCCATAGTAATGATTTGACTGAAGGTGAGTGCATTGATCCGTTGATACACTTGTTGGAAAAGGCTTAGAATATTTTTGTAGGCTTTAGTTAGTATCCTGGATATAATATTAAGGTTTTGCTTTGATGATTGACTCTAAATAACCACGGCATAATGTAGCTTTGTCAACACAAATGCATTTAATAGAAGTTTCTTTATATGCATTGGAAAACCTCCATATCTTCTCAACACTCCTATCATTGGTGCTAGTTGTCTCCTCAAATCATTTATGTGTGGCAACCATGTTAAACGCTGATTTATGGTAAGACCGAGATATTTAATTTCAAACACTCTTTGCAAGTTTTCGTCTTTAATTTTTAGGTCAACTTCTATGTCTTCCTTATTCTTCTGTTTAAAAATAATGTACTTTGTCTTTGTAGTAATCAATGCCTATCCAGATATCTATATGTAACAGTTGCCGTGGTTGACTCTTCGCTATGATTTTAAGCGGCTTGACCAATGATTCAAAAGGCATGAGTCTTAAAATTTTTATCTTGTGTATACGTTGTATATAAGAGTGCTAGAACACATGCAGATTTGTGTACTACGGACTAGCTTAAATTCATCAGCCCATGGACCTCAGCTTGCGTCAAGATCATCAACGGGAGCAAATATTTCTCTTGATGACCTTGGTCAGTTCCTTGTTTGGGTTAATGTGGTTAGCGTAGATACCGGGCTATTTATAGCTTACGGTGCCCCATGCTAGTATACCTACGTGTTGCATTGTTTTTAAGAAACCAGCATGTCTACGTTTTACATTGTTTTGAGAAACTAGTATTGTATGTATACTATCTCCCCCCCCCCCCCCCCCCGATTGGTTTTCGTTACCATGCAGAAATTTCATACACTGCAAATTTATGAGCTGCATGATTTTGTCACCAATAATTTATGCTAATTCTAAAGATGATAGGGTGCCAAATATTATACTCGTATTAAATGGAACCATGCCACCATTTCAACTCTGTTACGCTTAACAGTATTTCATGAGCTACAACTTTTTGATAAAATGATGCCGTTCATGTATGTGATTGTAGCCGCAGGTTTTAGCTTTTCAACTACTGATGCCAGTCTTTTCAATGCCATCGTGAGGTCAGCCATGAATTCAACAAATCCAGGCCTCCGAAGTCCAATAAACCTAACCTGCATGTCATCTTAACTATGCAGCGCCCAACAGTTTTTGCAGTGAGCGTGGCCTATTTCTAAGTTTTTGCATTGGAATGAAATGCAACGATTACATTGTCACAAATAATTCTGAGATATACTCAAGTAAGCTCAGCTGTTCACCTTGACTAGGACTCAAAAATTAAGTGGCTAGAAGGGAGAAGCGAAATCAAACTAAAAGCATAGTAAAACTAGTAGCGGGGGTATGTGGAGACATGGATGCTGAAGGGAGAAGTGGAACTAGATGAACGGCTAAAGTCTTGTAGAAAAGCGGGAATAATATACCTAGAGGTATGTTATGTTGTGGTGCATGACGGCTGAGAGGTAAAGTCAAGCTGGATGAACGGCATAATCCTAGTAGAAAGGGGAAAAGATGGATCAGGAGGTAGGAAGAGTGAAGTGGAACTTAACAAATGGAGTAGTAAGTTGAGTAGCAAGGGAAAACAAAGACCTGGAAGCATGGACGCTGAAGGAAGATGTGGAATCGAATGAACAGCAAAAGCTTAGTAAGAAGGGGAAACGATGAACTTTCAGGCATATTAGCTGAAGGGTGAAGTTGAACTGTCCAATGGCGTCGGCCAAGTAGACAGGAAAGACAATGAACTTGAAAGTACGAAGGCTGGACAGAGAAGTGGATCAAGAAGAACGGGGAAATGACGGACCTAGAAGCATGGAGGGGTAAGGCAAAATCCCGCAGTTCTTGGCTCGTGTTGCAGAAAGAGTCAAATAGCTTTTTTTTGTGGTTGGGAGGTAAATAGCATTTATGCACAGCATGTGGGACTCCCATGCTTGCGAGCGAATGGAGTACCCACTAAGGACCTCTCCTGTCAACCCGACATCCCAGGCTGGAACCGTTTGACACATTATTACGGGCCTGGTCTCGTTTTGTTTTACCGTGAGGCGCCTTCAGGCTTGAAGATCTACCGGGAGTGGAGAGGGGAAGAGGAATTGCCAGACTAGGGATCCTCTAGCTTAATGCGGCCGGCTGCTGTGGATCCCTTTTATCTTTTAGGATTGCCCAAACATAATTTGCCACCTGATTTCATTTGTCAACCGATCCAAGCATCAACGCAATTATACTTTCCCGGGTTAGCTCTTCATCTCCCTATGGAGGTCTCTTATCAGCCCGTCCCATTTCGTGCATGCGAAAATATGTGGCAGGCATTGTCTTCTTCTACTGACAAAACCGACCAATCGGGGGACCGTGACTTACCAATCTTGTATAGGTAAGACTGAAAACATCCATGCTCGCTCAAAAGCCGGGTCAGATAGAAATCAATCTCACCATGCCTTTGGTTTAGCCACGGTCTTACACCTGGGATAAGGCGCTCAGTCCACCTTCCCATTGTGCAATTCACCCAAGACTACTGCCAGTTGTTGAGTGAGCGCTGTCTCTCCTCGCAGACAACCATCTCTCTCGCGACCTCCTTTCGACGCCGATAAAAAACGCGGCACTCTCAAGCAAGGAGGGCAGCAGGTATCACGCCTGCAATAACTCGTACCGTCGAATCAGAGACTGTCGGGTATGAAGAGGCAATCCGCAGTGCTCCTCTTCTCTGTACTGTCCCAAGCGTTTTCGGTATGCCTCCTTACTGAGAGCGTCGCCTCATATATCTGCTCCGTACAGTAGCACTGATCTAACAGCACTCATCAAGAGACGTCTTCTTGATGGGTTGGATCTTCTTCATTGGCCATAAGACAGCTCAGAGCCGATACTCCCGAAGCAGCTTTCTTAGTAGTTTCTCTGACTTGCCCAGAAAATCTCATCTTCGAGGTTCTTTAGCGCTGACTTCGATTCGATTTGTATGTCTCCAATACTGATCATCCTTACTCTAGAGTTTCTTCTTTTTGTCAATGTGACCGCTAGTAGTCATCCAGTCTCTCATTCGGCGCATTAGCGTACCTGGCCTAGGTTGCGCTTGTTCAGCGGTGCGACCAGATGTGCAACATCATCCATATAGCCGATCAAGCGTGATTCATCTAGCATCTCCAGTCTCAGTAGCCCATCGATAGATACGTTTCACAGGTCTGGACCAAGGATAGATGTCTGAGTAACAACCGATGTAACTTCCATCCTTTGTTCGCCCTATGTCGTGTCGAAGAGCGGGCTTCGATCCTTCAGGTGGTCTTTCAAGAGCCGCATTAGATATTCTGAAACTTGAAAAGGGGTTTCCAGTGTATCCATAATATCATCTAGTGGAATTGAAGGCGCTCCTGACGTCGAGTGTCACCAACAGACCGATCCGTCGCTCGGTGCGACTATATGCCTCTGCATTTTTAACTACGCATACTACTCAACAAGCTGGACTGCCAAGTAGATAGGTCCCCAGCAGCACAAATTGCGTCAATGAGTCACCCCTTGATGAGTTTTGCTAGCACTTTTCTAGGCGTGTCTAGCATTCATAATGGGCGATATGCAGATGGCGATTTTGGATTTCCCTTCCCCTTGCTGATCAGTACAAGCCTCGCTATTTTCCATCAAACCGGGAAAACCCCGTCCCACAGGCAAGCGTTGAATGTGCTGAGCAGCAAGTCAGGACAATGGTGATAGATAAGTTGCAAAACCTTAGGTGGAATACCATCTGGGCCTGGAGTCTTCCTCGCTTTCAGTGAAAGGACTGCCTCTTCCAGTTCGAGTTGTTTGAAGAGAGACTTATATGCTGCTACCCGGTTGCATATAGCATCGCGGTTCCATACCCGTTGAGCCTCATGCCGAAGCGTGTGACACTCTTTTCAGCAATTTCAGTTGACCTGTCCGGGTTTCCAACGGAGCATAGAAGCATTGCAAGCAGTCGTCATGATGCTCATAGTTGAGTTCAGCACGTCTTGGGCTACCAGTTCTTCTATCCCCTGCAAATCTCCGTGCAGCGGAGCACCTTGACGAACCTCTCGACGTCCATCCTTCGATGTTCCACCCAATCGAAGAAGGTCGAGAGCACGGACGTCGGGAGACAACATTACTGATCTCAAGCATAATGCACTGATGATTACTGACTGCGTAGTCCTCTAATACTCTCCAATTGTGTATCCTCCATACTTAGGACTCTGAGGCGAATATTTTGTCAGGTTTGGTTCCTTCACAGCCAACACGGCGGAAAGTTGGCATATTTTCGGTGTTCAGTACGCCAAATGCCGTCCTGGCTGCCATTTATAGGATAGTTTTCCCCGCGAATCTGTTTGAGGCATGCTCCATTTGATTGTTTTAGCGTTGAGGTCTTCCCCAACGAGCACTTTGCCGTCTGTGTTCGAGACAGCGCCCTCTAAAGCATTAAGCTTGCCTTGGAACGATGACATCGATTCATTTGTCTTAAGGTAAACACTTAAGAAGGTGTCCCCTGAGCACCGAACCCACACGAAACTACCCGCCCGAACACAGATGGCGGGAGTTCCAGTTTCATCAGGATACCATGATGCCGAACTTTTATCATGGTGTTGCTCACTCAGCAGTATAAAGTCGGCTTCCATGTCCCATGCAAACTGCTCAAGCAGATTTGGGGCGATTGAATTGCGATGAAGGTTCAGCTGCAGGATGCGAGTCATCGAAGTTCTGATTTAGCCTTTGCTAATGCTTCTTGGAAAACTTGGCATTTTTCTGATCCCAAGATGTGCCTATAATCCAGTCTCGGACAATCATCCTTCAAAAGAATGCAGTGTGCCTCCTTTGGACACTGTTTTCTTTTATGTCCCGTATCACTGCATTTGTAACATAGGGAACTCCTATCGGGCCCTCTGAATAATTGTGCGGTGGAGCCCATAGCCAAGGCATTTGAAACAGAAATTGTTCGGCGTCCTTTTCGGTGAAGTAAATGATGGCGATGGGTTGTCCCTTTTGATGTTCTGGTGTCATCCTCCCTTTCACCGTGCCCACGCTAGGGAAGTCCATTTTGATGGCTTCTTCTACCTCGGCCAGATCCATGATGCAATCAATATCTCTTATTTCGATGGTTCCAATCAGTTTGAGCGAGGCTACAGTTGCCCTTTCGCCGAGGACTTTCTTTATTGCATTGCAGAATGCTTCCCTATTGTCAGCCTATGCTCCAAATTCGACTAGTATGTGGCCTGGCTGCGTTGGTCGTACTGATTTAATGTCAGTGGCGGTGCATTGACGATGCACAAAAGAAAGGTCAAGAATTGTAGTCTGCGACTATTTTTCTCGATATAAGTACCTTGACTGAGTCACTTCAAGGTAAGTAAAAGTTCGCAAAGGTGATCTTCCCTATTTGATCTATATATAGTTGTACCACTACGATGACTACCAAAGTGGGCTTTCTAAACATCCATAATTACATCACAGTACACACATCTGGGAACGAAGCAAAGGAGCCTTTCATTCTGTTGAGCTCACTAATTATTATAATGTAAGACCTATGATCACACACAAGGCGCATTAATATTAGGTGTTCCTCAAAGATCCATCTTTGTTTCAGAGTTGCAGAACATATCGTACGATAGGCTACTGAAACAAGATTTACCGGATGAGCCATGCCTCATCTACTATTTGGATTATATTACGGTATATACTGGTCACTGAACAAACAATCGACCAAGTGCAACTTAGGCTAGGTATGCTAATGCGACCAGTGAGAGAATGGATTAGTACTTGCAAATTTAGTCTGGTTCTAGGAAAAACTGAAGTGGCACTCTGATAAAGAATAAAATCTCTAGAGTGAGAACAGTCACTACTGCGAAAGTGTTGATCAAATCGAAGCCAGCAGTAAAGTACCTGTGGTTGCTGTTCGACTAAAATATGCTTTTTTTCTGAACAAATCAGGGCCCGCGCTGATTAAACTGCTTCAGGCGTGTCAGTTCTGAGTCAAATTATAACTAACGTAAAGAGACCCAACCCAACAGAAGGTAGCTTCTAATAAGTGCTGTAAGATTTTTGCAGAAAGAAGCTGTAACGAAAACTCTTCGCGTGATTACAGAGAAGAAAAACACTGAGGATTGCATCCACATCTTATGGAATTTCTGTTTCATCGGTGCTAGTCATCGTATGTGTGACACAAATCGTGTTTCTTGCTAGGGAGTGATGTATTCTCTATCGACATCCAAATGAAGACACCCAGCTGTGAGGAGGAAAAAGGGTCATTCAGTGATTAGCAGCAACCTTGGGTGAACAGTACGAAGAGAAAGTAGCATACATGCCTTATTTCTGATCTGAGACCGTGGCTCAATTGGAGGTATGGTGTAACTCTCTCCGGTTAGTCTAATCGGGGAGATGCTTCGAACAGTTGACAAATGAAACCATCTGGCACAAAATGTTCGGGTGGTCCTTACAAATAGAAAGGGCTTCTTGAGCAGCAAGAGACGTAATACCCTATGCTTCCGGAATACAAAAAAGGTGCATTAGGAGGTCGTTTGTACTTTTTCTAGGAATCGCGTTCATCTTTCAAAATTGTGACGCATTTGATTTCATCTGGGGCTTAGAACTATACTTTTCAAGAAATTATATAGGTTGAGCAGGTACAGAAAAAATATGCTGGCGTGTGGGGAGCTAGTCTATACTTCAGCAGCATACATTCTGATCTGGGCCTTTGAGGCAAACCTTAGGGTTGTAATAATCTTAGTTTTAGAAGCAGAGTGCTACGTCACTCTCATCCATTTATCATTCATAATCAGATTTGGCCAGGCTAAAAACTTTGTAAGTCAGTATTTTCTCTAAATCTACAACGACCCTCCTCTGTTTTTGTCTGACCTCCGTTTAATGGTAGCTCCTACTGTTTGTTTATAGAATAGAATAACTCACTATAGAAACTCATTTTTGAATGTGGGACCATTGGCTTTAGTCCCTTGGTTTTCTGCAGTTCACTGACTGGAGTACATTCGTTTCACGTGTTCATTGCAGCACCTTATTTCTAAGTGAAATTATCTTTTGAATTGATTGCACAAATATCCCAGCTTTTTCAAGGGAGAACAAACCACCCCAAGAATTTCTGCGCAAGTCTTCCCTTCAACTATTCTGGCTATGACCGCGTCTAGTTTATCCCTCACTGTCCCCTTTTTTTTCTCTTTTTCATTTTTGTTACTTACGGGATAAGCTCCTTCTGAGCAACTTGAGGCTTATTTGGTACTTTATGAGATGAGTGGAATCCTTCCCTTTGGGTCATGGCTAACCACTAAACTACAGTAAGGGCTACTTTAATGGAGATTTTCTCTAACATCCATTGATGCTCTACCTCTAACCTTTGGACTTAGTCTGCTTACGGCTGAAACTAATGTAAAACCGCGTCCTGTATCTGATACTCTACCTTCGCCTTCGGCTAGTGGGTTTGCGAAGCAAACATGACAACAACAGCTTCCTTTAGCTCTAAGACAAAATCCGAATATATTTTTCTGGATACTAGCAACTTTAAAACTCCGTCATTTGATCATCCTTAATAAACTCAATCCGGAGCGATTCATACACTAATACCAACTGCGCTCACATGCTACTTGCTTGTTGTCTGCGCACTTGATACTCCTTGCACTCGAGTGCCGAATATAGGAGTTTTTTGGGACTACAGACTCTACACGAAATGAAATAAAAAGCGCTCGAAAGATTTTTTGGCTCGCTGCAACATGGTTGCATTTTTGAGGCTCTGCTCTTTCATCTCACATTGAAGAATCAATCGTAGCAGTTCTGTGTGACACCTGGTTTTCAACTGTCTTGTTTGCATGTTCCATTGATTCGTACCGCTGTTGTGTCGATTCCAGTAAGCTCTTCAAGAAATGTCCACAGGAATTTCGGTCTTCAAATTAATACCTTTGCTTCCACAGGCATATATTTTGTAGCGTTAAACTCCTTAGTGACCACATGGTCTATCACTAAAGAGCGGCAATTTTTCTCCAACCAGGCTGCCAAAGAGATGCTACAAAAAATCTTGGCACTTTCACACGTCCATCGCCAGGATGATTTGTAATAAACATAAGCAGTCGAACAGCCCCGTGGTGATCAGGAGTGGCTGCTCCTGAAGAGATAAGGTGGTCACCCCGTCGAAACTGCTTAATTTGTTGTTTTACTAGTGTAAAGTAAACTGCATCCGTCAAGTTTCCATCCTTTGGGCAGAGATGAGTGGTTCACTTCAGCCACTTTAACATCTTTAGGTTTGACATTCCCCTTGTAATGCAACGACCTTCTTCGGTGAAAGTAACGGTTGCTTTTTGTGTAATGTTTGCGTTTGTCTCAAGCCTCCGTGTCCGCTAACTTTATTGAATTTCTGTAGAGTAGATTAATTGACACCTAATAGAACTTTTCTAAAGACAATAAAAATTGATCGGTGCGTCTTGTAGAGTAGAGTACGCGTGATAAGTATTTTGTAGTGTAGCTTCGTGGCTCGACAAGAACCCGCCTCATATGATCCCGTAAATGCTAGTCGTCAAGCACGCGTACGCGGTCGTTAAGCGAAGCTAGTTAGCTGAGCTCGGTGTTGTTTTAGCTCGCTGACACTTGTGCCAGACAATCGGCACCCGTGTCCTACACGGACATTTCGAAATTCATTACAGATTCTTCTTACTCATTTTTAAGTATCGATTTCTACATCTTCTCAACTTTCACAATGTAACTTTTCTCACAAATAGATCAATTCACATGGAACTGATTTTATATATTTTGAAAAGGAGAAAACAAACATATTATAGGATAGCCATATTATATATAATCTAGTAGTTAAATGAATTACATAATCGTAACAAATAAACGTTTAATACAGTCATATTACATGCTTAAAGGGAATTAATAGTTTGTAGTGTTCCAAGTAACACTTTAGGTCTATGTATACAATGATCCTAATCCTTCAAAGCATGAAACTCCTAACAGCTTTCGCTATGATTTCACTGCATGAGATATTCGTCGTTTTATTATAAAATTAGCTAAATTTTAATCATAATCGTAATTTCAAAGTACATAATCAAGTACAAGAATGATTTTAAACTAAATTGTTGCTTCAAGTAATAAATGTATTAGCTCACCAAACGAGAAATACACTCCATTGTTTATCTCTATGGTATGAAAAAAAAACACTAAACAAATTTTTCGAGCGTTTATCACTTTTATGACACCAATTATGATAAGCTGCCGCCGTCGTGGCTACACATTGCCAAAAATCATCATACGCAAATCAGATTTGTATTTTATAAATAATAAATTAAGTCAACAAACGCTATCCATCCATTTTTTAATTCAACGTTAACAAAAATAAAAGCATTTGAACGCTCGTATTTGTTCAAATTTATTATTGCTGCTAAGCTAATCGCTGCTATGCCAAAGATATAAAATGAAATATTAAAATGGATTCAGATATTATAAAATAAGTACATATTCCAACGCCACAACAAAAACAAAATGATTGAAAAGAAAATACATCAAAATGTTGCCAAACAAATTTTATAATAAATGAAAATCATAAATACAAAAGCGCTGCTGAAATTGATTTATTTTTTAAATTTATTATACATGCATCACACCACTTGCGTATATTTACGGCTTTTTAACAAATAATATGAATATCACTCATACAACACTTATTTGTAAGGCACAAAAGTTGTTAACAATGAATTTGCTATTGAATTATACTTAAAAAATAAAACAAAGCACTTGGAATGGATAAATATAACAAAATAACAGAAAAACTAATTAATCAATTGCTATCATGTTGACGCTGAGTTACAAATGCGACATATGCATTAGCTATTTCATAAATTAACACGAAATATTCACACCTTATATTTACTATTAAAACAATTTGTGCTGATATTATATTGTCTGTGATTTTAAATGCAAGCAAAAGTTATCGCAATTTTTTGTGGGAAAATGGTGAAATTATGCTAATTATAATACTATAATGGTAACGACTTTATGGAAATTATAAATACGGAATAACCGTTAAATAAATTACTGTTACTTCTTAACAACGCAAAGCTGATATTTAATTATTTTAACACTAAAGTCACAATGAACGTGTGGAGCATGCATTTGTTTTTTCTGGGTTACTTTTTGTGAATTTTGATACCTGCATGAAATGACTTTGCATCTAGGTTTCTGCATGCTAACCATTCAAATTTCACCTTTTTTGTGTTTGTGCATTTTAAGTCTACAAAAATATGGTGCGAGATTAAGGATACTCACCTCAAGGTAATAGGGCTCATGTTCAACACAGCAATGTTCCCGCACATTCTTCTGAATTTAAGAGTTTTGTAAGAGCGTGTAATGAACAAAAATACGGCCAACAAATTGTTTTTTTTTTTGGAAAAAATCGTGAACAGCTTGCTAAAGTGAAACACGAACGGGTAGGGTATTCTAACTCATCTCAACAAAATAACCTTTAAAAGACAACATGTGAAGAATTTATTTCTTATGAACAATCTATGAATACAGAAAGTTTTCAATAGATAAGTATACGGGCTGTAACTATTAGGTAATGAGACTGACTTTATTGCCGCACTTATGGTAAACCTGCGACCTTGAAAATCTCTTCTCCTTCCCCTCTCCACTGATATATTTACCATTGCTCTAGCTTGTCTAGTTCGCCTGCTGTGTCGTGTTGAGTAGACGTGTGTTGGTGGTGCTCGCCACGAAAAAGGAGAAACGAAATCAAGAGCAACGCGTCACGATAAAATTTTGCGCCAGATTGGGCCAAACATGTTCGGAAACGTACGCTAAAATTGTAAAAGTGCGTTTTGATAGTGCGAGAGCACGACTGAGAAGTCGTGAAACCAAACACCAAAGCTTACAATGGTTGTTTCCGCATGCGCCCGACCGAAAAAATCCCGCATGAGCAAGTCAAAGGTTAAAATTATGATTATTACCTTTTTTGATACCCGTGGAATCGTCCACAAAGAATTTGTTCCATCGGGGCAAACCGTAAATCAAGTCTACTGTCGTCAAGTGCTCGAAAGATTGCGAAAACGAGTCAACAGGGTGCGCCCAGACATCATTCGTAGCTGGATCCTTCATCACGATAACACGCCGTGCCACACCGCCCTCTTCGTGTCCCAATATTTGGCCTCTAAAGGGATCGCCGTGTTGCAACATCTGCCTCATTCAACCGATATGTCACCTTGTGACTTTTTTGTTCCCTAGAACAAAATCGGTGGTCAAAGGAACCCATTTTCAGTCAATTACGGACATCCAGGCGCCCGTGATGAGGGTACTCGTGGACTTCCCAGTCGAAGCGTTCCAGAAATGTTACGAAGCATGGAAAACGTGCTGGAATCGTTGTATAGCTGCCCAACGGAATTACTTTGAAGGGGATGGCAGAGTTGTAATCTTTAAATATACGGTTTTCATGGAATCAGTCTCATTACTTAATTGTCACAACTCGTAATAGAGCCGGATGTCTTCCTTAGAGAATATTACTGTAAAATCTAATCAGTAAGACAATTTGCAGCTTCCAAAGATCCAAGAATTCACAGCCATAGATACTTTGAAAAGCTAATTAAATATAAACATATCGTAGTAATACAAGTAGATTTATACTATAAACAAGACGTTGAGTGATTTATCAGATATGCCTTAAAAATGCTCGTATGAAAATGGTAATTGAATGTCCAACGTAAAACCAACCGACGATGGGAAAAAACTTTTTTATTTTAATATTTGATTTTTAGGCAACATGAAAAATTTTTTGGGATCCCCTCATCCATAAGCCACTCATCAGATGCCAATTGTAGCTCAGAATAGATTTGCATCATCCTAAGATTCCATTATATTATTATATATTGCTCATATCTATGTTTTTATTTTAATCAATTGCATTCAATTTTTGTTTTTACCAGTTATCTCAAATGGAAATTTCGATTACTTGTGATTGGCATCTAGCGCTTATGAGGCGAAAGTTATTAGCCAAGTCCATCAACTCATATGCGGCCGATTTCGTGAAAGAGCTACTATTGGCCCCGTCAACTAGAATTGAGGGCCCAAAAAAAAATTGTCTGTCCATCCGTACGTTAAAGCAATTTTTTCGGAAATTACTACAACTTTAGTTATGAAACGTTGTATGTAGAACAAAAGTGGTAGCTCCTCCAAAGTTAAGATACATAGAAAAAAAAAATCCATAAAGTTTTCAGAGGATATATATAGAAGTGACGCCTAAGCATATTTTTTTCACCAAAGGATATTGGATATCAAATGACATGCGTTAACAAGCGCTTACAAGATCTAGAATCAAAAGAGCGGCAATAGTGTTAAGAGGTGTAAAGGGAGTCAAAATATCGATATCTTTCTGCCGAAAATCTTTAAAAATTCATGGTTTTGGTCTTTATGAGTACAAGGGCAAGAAATGCCTGCAAAAACAAAATTTGGAAAACTTAGTTAGTAATGTAAGATTTGTGAATTTTATATTTTTGTCCGTGAAATCTGGTGAATTTAACTTTGCCAAAAACTCAAATTCTCCGTGTGGAGGTTTCGGTCCACCATAGGACTCGTTCTTAGTCGGCGGATAGAAAGGGTTACCTAACATGGTAGCTGGTGGGTAGGATGACAATAAGATACCATTCACAGACCGAAAACCGACTAAGTCGAAGCGCTGCCAATGCTTCATTTAGCATTTACTTGGCATAGAACCGGGACAACAGCATCGGATTGGGTTGAATAAAGGGAAATAATTATTCCAACGAATAAAGGACTATTCTCTTTAAACTTGGAATATCTGATAAACAAACATACCAGGTACACTATAATATCTTCTAGATGAAATGAAGAAATAAAGAATCAACAAGCTTGCACTACAAAAAAAAAAACAAGAGGGTACGATGAAGATACATTTGATAAGCAAAAAATTGCAAAGAAAATTTGAGTTTAGAGTTGTGGACAGTACGTTTAAACAAATTATCACCGGCTTCAAGCCCATTAACAAGAGTATTGGAAAATTCGTATCAATACCAAATTGTTTAATGTCTGGCTGGTCAACTGTCACTCGCACAGAGAGGACATAGAGGAGGCAATCAACGACAAATTTTATAGCACCATGTAATATATGGTTGATGTTGTGTACTACCGCTGCCTTCTTACTCAGGCCCGAAAACGGAAACACCGCGTCACGTCGCGAACTAACCTCTTCGAGTAGCCTCATCAGCGCCATCTAGTGCTATTGAAATCAAACAAATTTTCTAAAGATTTTTGACAGTACATATGACTGTAGTTTGAAATTTTATCAGTACTATGTCAGCGATTTATTTTAAATATGAGGCGTCGAAGATATTAGCGCGCAAATATATGTATTTCGTTCACGTTTGTACCATTTCGGCTAAATTTCATCTGAGAAATGTCATATTTGACTATCTCAAAAGCCGACTGAGGTGCTGCTTTCAAGTTTTCTGGACAGCTGCTTGTGGAAATTTAGGGCTACTCAACAGCTGTTTCCGGTACGGGAAGTGACGTCAGGAACGTTGATTGGTTTCCTTATGGGCCTGAGTAAGAAGGCAACGGTACTATTGATACTCAAAATACCGTTATATGTAATTGAACAATAAATTCTACGAAATGATAGAAAAACAAAAGTTTTTAATCAATTTCATTTGAAGGTTCCAAATGATATGTCTAAGTGACCGACTATTCCGTCCTTTTGTTTCTAATGACGCTTGGAAGCTTGCCCATAACTGGCAAATTCTCTTTATTCCTAATGCTAATAGGTATAACGACATCATTATTGGTGCGGAAACTCAAAATCTATCCTCCCTATGTTGTGAAATTATTCATATCCCTTCATTATTTTTATATTGGAATTATCGCTACTGTCCGTAAGATCAAGACTGGTTGACACTGCAGCGAAATGATTAATGTTAAATTGCGGTAGTTTGAGCAAATTATTGGGGTTAGTCATTTTCCCCGAACAATAGGTCACTTCCTTTTTTCGGTATTGCCACTCTAGATTTTGCCCATTGCAGGCACCCACTAGAAATTTGATTGCATGCATTTTTGCATTTATTACAAGCACTTGCCCAAACACAAATTTTGAAATAACCCAAATGTATGGTCTATTCGATTTAAACGAATATGAATAATTTCGAATAACAGAAATATACACAGAAACTTACAAATTGAAATAAGTTTAGCTATGATCTCCACTTTTAAGAGGTTTGTAAAATTTTTTTTACAAATATCTACTATTTTCGCGCCTTGGATGCCAATCTGCAAGTTTCCTCAGAAACTATAGAAGCTAGAAAACTTAAACTTATTGAGAAGGTCAGAAATGGTAGTCTTTTGAAAGTTTAGGTCTTAACAAGCATATCGAAATTTTTAAAGAGGTGGTCTCTCCTTGTGATGAAGGCACCCTTTTACATTTGTGGATGTTGTGCTTCCTTTAAGGCGGTTCTAACGAATAGTGAACTAGAGGAGTGACCCGAAAAAAGTGTACAATGTACCAAAAAAGTAATTCTTCCTCCGCAGTACACTTTCCACACCACTTTTTGCTGACGCCGTTTATGCTCCTCCAACGCTGTTTTTGCTCGCCAACGCTGTTTTAGCTCCTGCAACGTTGTCGTAGCTCACCTTCCCTAAACGCTCCAAGAATGATCCACCGCATTCACTCTTCCCAATGTCGCAATACCTTCACACCACAAGATAATTACGCCAAAACAGTAATGAAGAACTCTGGGAGTGTCCGGTGAGAAGTTTAGCTTCGTTTTGCAAATAATTATGCAAAGGTTAAAAATTCTAAATAGATAAATGCAGGAAAAATTTGTAAACAGTTTCATTGTATCGTGGACAAAATCAAAGTCAAAAGCGCTTTATTCAATACTAACCATTATACATTTTAAAAGAATATGAAGCAAATTCCAAACAATACAAAAACTTAATGGCCCAAATGGCTCTCTAAATTTATACGTTATTAGTTAAACAAATTTTATCAAAAAAACTATAACAAATTTAAATTAATAAAGATTGCTACATATATTATGATTTGACTGGAAAAAGGAGAAAAAACCAACCAACACTATCCTAAAATTATGTATAATTTTATCACAATAGTGAACTCTAATCCTACACCTAATATGTTATAACCTCATTCTAATAAAAATTCAATCAAAAAAACTTTATCTTATACTTAAAAAATTCTACCACAACATTCCTTACCTGCTCGTTTAACCTTATCTCTAAACATAATATAATAAACAAAACATATATCTAACATATCCCTAATTTTTAACACAAATAAACAACAACACTTAATGTAGCAATAATGATCTGAAACTCAAAAACTAAGTAACGAAAAATACAAAACTGAAAAATAAACACGAATGGTTTAGACATTGTCATTTAGCCACCAATACCTAGATTGCGCCGCCTCAGCTCGATCAGATTCAACGGATCTAGCATATGAGTATCTCCATTGGAATTGTTGGTATTGTGAACTTAAACTCGGAGGATATTTTATCTTCTTATCGGTGGCCCGTCGATATATGTGATATATGACTGGGACGCCGTCAGAATCAAAAACATATCGATTCATATCCAAACATACGAATGCTTCGGGAGGAACGAAGCCAGTAGCGAGGCAAGTCGCAACATACCCGTCCGTATGGTGGAATGGCTGTGAAATCCAAGGGTTTTCACTCACAGTTACAGATCTCGCGAAATGATTCCGAAAAAGTTTCAATGTAAAGATATCGACTCTTGTCACTTGAGCAATTTGACAAATTCTTCTTTTCGATGTATAATGCTTCCAAATTGTCTCAGGCTGTCTGTACAAACCAGTACATGCACGAAGACATTTACTTTCGAAAACTCTTAATTTTTCCATAGTACTAGCACTCTAGTTGTACCAGATCTGACATCCATATGTCAAAACTGGTCTAACCAGGGTCTTATAACAGATAATTTTGACCTTTTGATCAATGTATTAAGAATGAAAGAGTCTTCGTAGGGCCATGACTACTTTTTGTGCCTAACTGAGCATGATTTTGGCATGTTCAGTATAGTACAGATACTGATTGAGATGAACACCGAGGTATCGAACACAGGATTTATGTGGAATCCATTCTGAACTACCTTCGCCAGCCATGATGTGGAAATCTTTCCAATTATGTTTCAGGTCTTGACTGACCCCCTGCAGCGTTGTCCGAAACAAAATTGTTTCGCACTTCTGCGCATTGATTTTCATTCGCCAATTGTCAGTGTACAGCTGCACACCATCGAATATTTTTAGAGATTGCTCTGAACTATTGTAGCTTTTTGGTTTGCCGTATAGATGATCAGATCATCAACAAACGCTACCAATGATCGCGTTGGCGAGACGTTAAAATCAAAGCCGTTCAATATCTTGCGAATGAATATTGAGATTGTTGTCAGATTTCCATTAGTAACAACAATCGATTTCCCGTATAACATATTGCAAATCATGGTGACAAGGTTTCTGAGGAACTTGTGCTGAAGGAGTTTAAAAACAAGTCCATCTAACCACACCGTATCAAAGGCTTTCTCCATATCAATGAGACATGCTCCAACACATTGTCTATCATTTAGTTTCAAACAGATGTCTGAGGTTACTTTCGTTATTGCATGTGTGGTCGAATGCCTAGCACGAAAACCAAATTGGCAATTCAGCATCAACTCATATTCCTCAATGTTGGCGTTTAATGCTCTGTTGAGTATCACTTCAAACACGTTGCTGATGCTGGGCAGCAAGCTGATTGGGCGATAACTTTTAGGGCATGAAGATTCTTTTCCTGTCTTGAAGATCAGAAATACCTTAGCCTTTTCCACTCATTTGGGAAATATGAATTGCTCAACATGTAGTTGAACAATATGCAATAATCCCTAATAGCAACCTCAGACAAATGTCCGAGAACTACATTTGGAATACTGTCAGTACCATATGATTTCTTGTTCTTTTTCCTGCCAAATATGAAACACAAGTCTTGACAAAATAATCAATCAGATTAAAGCTCTTTATGAGGTCAGATGTTAATGTTTCATTGACACGAAGAATTGATCCACCGTTCAGGCTTGATTAAAAGTCAGAAACTTTTGGTTCAACGACCTCTGAAAATATTTCATTCCCTCTCTCATGGTTTGGTGGATGAGCTAATTCATAATGCGTTCTAATTAGGGCAAGTTTATGCGATCCCTCATATATAATCCTGTTTCCATTTCTATCCGGAGTCGTACTATCAATTTCGATACCAGCCCTATCGAGAAGATTTATCTCATCACTAGTAACTACAAGATTCGATTCCTTCATTCGAGGCTTCTTGCAGAATATGCTATTCACATTCGCGAACATACCGTCTGGGTCCTGTGAGCTTGTACCCCTCAGTTTTTCCACCCATTGATGGCGGATGTTACTCCTGAAGCATGAACGGATTAAGTTCCGGACATTTTTCAGGTGTCGTTTCAGCAAAGCCAACGATATTGTTGACGCGTGTGAGAAGAAGGCGTTTCAATTTTTTCAACCTTGCGATGGTTGGTGTTTCATATCCTTCCATTTTGTTTCGATGTTTAATCTTGGGAACTACTTTCACAATCGTTTCCAACGCCAACTTTTCTAATTTCGACAAATAGAGATCTATTTCATCGTTAGTTAGATTCCTGTCATTAGGAACCATTGAGCAAGAGTTGCCATCATCAGAAGAGGGACATTGCTTCTGGTACTCCCGATCAAACTTCTTTTGAAACTTTCCCCAGTCTGTTGTTTTAAAATTCAACCGATTATTTTCATGTTGAACTGGAAAGAGGAAGAAATCATCCCTTTGATGATTGATTACCATTACGATTGCGTTATGGTCGCTATCATAAGGAAGCACCTGCAGTTCCCGTTGAGGACTATTAAAGCCGAATTTTAGTCTTGCATCAGCAATGCAGAGATCCAAATATGAATTTGTTCTAGGGTATGTTGGGAACTCCGACCCATATAGATTGCACCTGTATTCAATTTGGTTCTCTGTTATCTACGATTTCAGGAATACACCTCTTGGATTATTAGTGCCGTTTAGCCATGATGTACGCTTGGCATTCAGGTAACCAGCAAGAATATATCAATTATGCAGCCAGTTCAATTCGAGTATTTCAAACAAGGAATTGAACTCCTCCTTGAGCTTGAGAACAGTTCCACCAGTTGCATAGGCAGAGATAACGAAGAGGTTATCCCCACCTGGCAGTGAGATTTTGACAACGGACAATTCAAGAGATTCAAAGCTTTTGAATTCGACTTTTTCAACATTTTGGAAACAAAAGGGTCTTCTGACCAATATCCCGGTGCCACCTCCCCCATCACCAATTACCCTATCGTTTCTTACGAATTCAAAATCCTTGAATGTCATGGAGTGCCATGAATTGAGGTGGGTCTCAGTGAGAAGCATGACGTCAGGGTTTTGCTTAACAATGAATTCAAGGAGATAATCACGCCGATGTATAGTAACAATGGAGTTGACGTTGATCGAGACGAGACGAATCCTATCCATGGGAATGTGACTGGATGATAAATTATTTTGAGGCATTTGAAACCCCTAAACGATGAAAAACAGGACTAATTTTCACATCTTGTTTATCGATTCTCTCCGATAAAGAATTTAGTAAATGGTAAATTTTGAGAAGCAGCTCATTATTGCCACTTACATCCTCTAGCGGCGAGTGCAAATGATACTCCGGGCTTGATGACGCTCGGAGCTAAGACACTGCGGTGTAGTTGTGTTTGCTTTGGGACAAATTTATGATATCGGGAGCAACCTCGATATGATGCCGGGTGACCAAAAATACCGCAGTTAACACAGTATAACTTCTCTTTTGGCTCCGTCTGAGCCAATTCGCCCTCACCGGGAGCATGAGTGTCCTTGCATCTAACGCATCGGTAATACATGGCGCAGTTGAAAGCCGAATACCCAAATCATTGACAGCGATAACGCTGGTTGACATCTCTTTTTTGGAGGCGTTCCCACCTTAACACTCAGAAGTTCAAGTATTTTGTTTATTGAAGAGAACTTGGAGTGCTCTTATTTGATATCTGCACTAAATAAATTTGTAAATTTGCTTTTCTACCGTCGACCTTCTTGTCGCGAATGTTTTAACGGAGATAAATTCGATTCCTGGTGCTGCTTCCTTGAGCACCTGAAGAAGATCGATGGTATCTTCTTCGCAGTCCAAGCCCTTCAACAGAAAGGTCTGGTTCTTCTCACTTTTCGGGGTATATGTGAAGTGTGGAACCTCCCCAGAATTTCGGGCATTTCCAGCTGATTTGAGATCAACGATTGATTTCGTTCTGATAGTCAACTCTTCGGCATTGATTCTCTTAATCTCGAAATTTGTTAACTTATTTTCGGCTGCCAATACCCGAACCATGTCCTTTCCGCTTTGACCGAACACATTAATTGGCGGAACTTTCTCTGTATTCTTGGCAATTTTTTGAGGAGGACCAGCAGAACTTCGGGCTGGTTTCTTCTCCTTATTTTTATTTTTTTAATAAAGGATAAAATTATCATTTTCTTGACTAACATTACCTTCAACACTTTCGTCAACGCCCATTTCTTGTTGGAGTCCGTCCAGCACTGCATAGTAATTCTGGCTGTCGTTAGCGCCTTCAGCACTTAGTATTTCTTCTGGGATGACTTGTTTGACAGCTTTCTCCTGCTTAGCTTCCGTATTTGTTTGTCGTACCGGTTCTGCATCTTGAACTTTCTTCGCTCTCTCGTACATATCTTTGAACGTTTTCAGTGTTAGTTTCAATTCTCGAATTTCAACTTTTAGTCAAATAACTTCTTTTTTATCTTCGACCACTTGGGTCTTACGCCCACCATCTGCGGAGTCCTGGGTACTCGTGTGTCTTCGTTTATTGACGCTTGCCACCAATTTCACATTGCTATTCTCCCCGGGGCCCCCAACGGAGGGAAGCCGTTGGGCTCCTTCATACAGCAGTCCCAAGTTAGTCTTCGGTTTATTTGCTTTTGTCGATTTATTGATTCCGTGGGTCGATGTCTTCGGCGATAAATGCTTTTCGAATAAAGTCAAAATTTGCTTTTGACTGACTTGTAGAAAAATTAATTTAATTTTTTGAAATTCACATGTGAAAAATGAATTAATTTTTAAAATTAATGAGCGACCAAGAACACGTCCACACGCAACGAGTGCTAGACGTAGAATTGTAACGTGGACAATATGTTGTATTATTCTAATCGGGGACTTACGGCAGTTACCGCCAGTGAGATTGACGCCAATCTTTAGCGTTCTTGAAAATTTTAAGAGCTTACGCAGGTAATGCGGCAATATGACGTCTTTTTTTCTAATACTCTAACTAAAATTGATAATGGAGAAGTATTAGAACCAGATCAATTGCAGCTCATAGAAAACAGACTTTTCACTTTAAAAGAGGCTCAAAGATTATGTCATGAAGCAACCTGCTTATTTTTGACAATAATCAAGTAATATGTTGGAAGGAAAGAGCCAAGAATAATTAGATATCGAAATTATGACAAAAAATTATTGTACTGAGTATTTTGTCATATTAATGCATCCTAGATTTTTGACTTTGTCAGATTAATGCCTGAATTTTTCCAGGATTTGTCTCTACAGAACTTTTTTAAGTTTTATATAATCATATGCAAAACGAAGGTAAACTACCCACCGGACACTACCAGAGTGCTGCATTGCTGTTTTACATCAAATGTGGTCGAATGGGATATAAAATGAAATATTTCGATTAGAGTTTTTAGAATCTGAAATGAAATAGTCATTTTATGCATAAGAGGTTCCAGGAAAAGATAAAACATACGAAAAATTGTCTTTATGTGTATAAGGACAATAAATATCTCAGAAATCAAAATTTGCTCAATTTTGTTAATAAAAGTAGAATTTGTCAATTTTATGTTTTCTCGCATAAAACCAAAACGTTACTTGTAAACATCATAAAATTATGCCGTTATGTAGATTAATCTAAGATCGTTATGTCTAAAAGACTTTATAGACATCAGATCATAATCAAGTGAGTTCATTTAGGGAATTATATAAAAAATAACACATGTTGATGGTTGATATACAATATATTTCAAATTGACCTACCCAGTCTTATTTTTTTAGAATTTTCATGAAAATTTGGGGAGTAGTATTAAAATGGAATATGATCAATTTGCCGAGCATTAAAAAAAATTATTTAAACTGGAATGATATGGCAGCGGTTACGTGCTTATGAAAGGAACTCTCCATCTTTTGGATAGATAACGATGAATAAATTTTAACGATATTTTACGCAAATGCTATACTGGATAAATAATTCAAGTCATCGATTCATGCCATCAGAAAACATGTTTCGAACCCAAGGATGGATACAAAGCCCTTGCGGCAGGAGCACTCTCCTGTTTACTTGTCTTGCTTTCTGTTGAATTTAAATTTCATATTCTACAAAGGTCCCTATGAAGGAGCGGGTGTTTGTTTTAGCGTTGAAGTTGAAACCAAGTGACGTAAGAGCATGGAAAGAGGATTGCAGCGTCCGCTATCTTGTGGGGTTTAATGCCCAATGGAGGCGTCTCCAGGGTTACATCGCACCATCTGCGTATGAGCGTATGATTCTAACGGTGGTTAAACAGCGACTGTTTAATATTTGTATCATTCGAAATTTCATACAAGCAATCAACTAAGTAACTATAGCTTTAGAAAATGGATTTGGATGTTCAAAAATACAGGTACAAACGTTAAAATTCAAAACAAAGGTTGCTTCGTGCATTGACTAAGAAATAATTGAAGAAGTGAAGGCGTCAGTTCTTCAAAATCTGCCTTTATCCATCCGAAAGTGAAGTTAAGCATTGAACATGAAAAAATGTCTTTGTATCCAATTTCGCAGAAAGGTTGCATTTGGAAGTCTATGAAATTTAATTGGTTTAAAAATTGAAGGATATGGACTACGCTAATGAGTTGAATTTTGTGAACGAGATATTTCGACGGTTCAACAACTTTGAAAGTATACCGTTTAGTAACGAACCAAATTTAATGATCGAGAAAGTTTTTGAGCCCAGAGTTGCAAGAGTTTCACAACTTTAATTGAAGAAGCCACAAATCAGATCTATCAATTGCAGCTGTTAATAAGTTATTCTCTAATAAAGTCATTTTGTGGGGAAGTAACATCGACTGGCTTCCCAAGAAGCCCTGAACTTAGCTCCCTTGTCTACTTCTTATACTCGTACAAGTATCTTAGAAGTTAGGTTCATGAGGACAACCTGATAAACCTGATGAAATTAAAATAAAAAAAGCACGTCAAAAGTGGCAGCAACATTAAGGGCCAGTATATTAGTACCAATCTTCGTACCAGCGTCGTAACAGTCATCATTACACCATTATCTTTTCAAAATAGTTTTCTACTAAGTTTTTTAATAATCAACAATAAAAGAAATAAGTTGATTGCTATTAGTTTAGTACCTACTCGTCTTTTTCGAATGCACTGCATATGCAATATTTGTTTGAAACTGCTTAATAAATGTGATTTGGTGTAATTTGACAATACTTTTCAAATTACTTACATAAGTAAACTTCCTAGGCTTTTCTTAATTTTCTGCTACGCTGGTTTTTAACATATTAAAGTCTTCCAGGCGAAGGTAAAGAATTTTATTTAGTTCGATAGTTGAGACCATTTGTAGGCTGAGTGAGTTGACAAATTAATAACAGAGGTCAGTAAAAAAATATATAATCAGAGCTGGGCCAGTTCTACATTTGATAAGTTGTATTGCAAAACACAATTTTGTCTAATGAAATGATTAGCACCTTTGTGGGATCTGCTGCAACAGCACAATTGCAAGCTTCCGCGGAACTGTGGAAATTTGTCCACCAATTTTCAATTGAAATGCAATTTATTGGGTTGTCCGATAACTAATGTCATTTTTTTCATGTTTTTCAAAGTAAATTTATTTATATTTACAACAAACATTAATTAATGATATATTGATCATTTTGTTGGATAATCTTTTGCCATCTTATGGTTAGTTGAAAAACTCCACGCTCAAAGATGCCTTGGTTTGTAGAAGCGAGGAACTAGTCCAACTTATTTTTAACAGCCTGATCGGAGTCGAAAGTCTTACCATTAAAATGGTTTTGAGAAACAAATGATAGTCTGATTGTGCTAAGTCATTGCTATAGGGTGGATGTGGCATCAGTTTCCAATTGAGCTCCATTAATTTCTGACGGGTTACCAAAAAGGTGTGGGGTCTGGCGTTATCATGATGGAACATCACGCCTTAGCGATTGGCCAGTTCAGGGCGTGTTTTCTTAATTTCTTCATTCAATTTCGATAGTTGACGACAGTAGACATTCTAGTCAATAGGTTGCTTTCTTGGAAGCAGCTCAAAGTAGACTATAACCTTGTAGTTCCACCACACACAAAGCATAATCTTCTTTTGCTGAATATTGGCTTTAGATGTTGGCTGTGGGGGCTCATCTTGCTTAGTCCATGATCGTTTTTAGATTACGTTGTCGTGAACAATTTGTTTTTCATCACCAGTTATGATTATTGCTAGAAAAGGGCCATTTTGCTTACGAATCAGCAAAGAGTCGCATGTGTTAATGCGTTTGGTGGATTCTTTAATTCGTGAGGGACCCATTCATCCAGTTTATTTACGTAACCAGGCTGTAGTAAATACAAGTAAATGGTTGAATTTGATATATCATGCTTCTTTGGCATCTATTGGGCTATCATGCGCCGGATAGTTTCAATTAAAACCTTTATTTTGTTATCATCATCAGTGGTTGGGCCAGTATGTGGTGCATCTTGCACATTAAAATTTCCAGCACGAAAGCGAGCAAATCAACGCTTACACTGGCGTTCAGTAAGACAGTCTTCACCATAAACTTCATGCGATTTCTTTCGAGCTTGCACCGCATTTTCGCCCTTTCGGAAGTAAAATAATAAAATATGCCGATAACACTCTCTTTGCTCGTGTTTTTAAGCTTATTTTTGACCAACTTTTTGTTTATTAATGAGTCAGTTTTTGTCTGAAGATGGTCTAAAGTCTAGTCTTTAAAAAAGTATGTAAAATATAAGCCACGCAATCACAACTACATGAAATATGCAGTTCACGACATGAATTATCGAACAACCCAATATAAGCATACGAATGTGCTAAAATGTTTGCAACTAAATTAATTTACTATCGTTTATTTATTTTATAATCCAATTAATCGCATTAAACGCCAAATTTTTGTTCAGAGACCAAATTTCCTACCCGTCTTAAAATTTAAATAAAACAGCACAAGGCATGTTTTGAGTAACATCCCTAATTTTGTTGATTATATGTTATTTTATCATAGAAACAATGCTGAAAAAATGTGTTTGCGTGGAACATTCTCTGTTTTATTATTAATTTAAATAAGTATATGAAAATCAAAATTTTACCCAGTGAAAGATCCCTCTAAAATTCGGATTCCTTGAACGAAAGGGCTATCTTTCTCAATATTTAAAGTTGAATCCCATGTAATGGCAGCAAATGATTTCATTGCTTTGATTGCTCTACTTTATAATGCACAGTTCTTTTGTAGCCACATTTAATTGCAAGAAAAGTATACAAAATATTATATTTATTGTATCCACATATAATTCATTTTAAATTTATGGTTGTTTACTCACCAAAAACTGTGATTTAGTTGCAATAAGATGCGTTCCCTCCGATTATTTTTCAACAAACCCCTTATGACACAAGGGTTGTATTTTATTTGCTTTATACTCGTATATTTTCTTGAACACTTTTAAGAGTCAGATGAATCATCCAATAAATAGTTGACTAGTAAATAGATATTTAGATAGTAAGTTTAAAGTAGTGCATATATTCCTAAGAAGTATTATTATGCTTATAGTCGGCTTTGCAGTCATATGCGGCTGAATATAAGTCAATTCATTCGAAAAGAAATTTAAATGGTGAAATCCACCATATCTAATTTCTAGGTGGTAGTTGTTAATGGAACGCTTTCTTTGATATTTGAAGTATATGGTATTGAAAAAAACCCTTTTCATAACCAAGTTCGATCTCGACTTTCTCTTGAAAGTTTTATTTGGTCAATATTATGTCCATAAACCCTCTCAGGCTATTATAAAAATTTCGATTGATGAAAAACCTGCGGTTTAGTTTTACTGAGAAAAAAAAATATCCAGGAAAAATGAAACGTATTTCACTCAATTTAATAAAGCAGTAGTCAACGTGGACATGCGCTGGAGTGGGGCTAAATTGGGATCGCAACAACAGCAGCACCATCAACCAAGTCATCAACATCATCATAATCAGCTCCACCAGAGGTCAGCATCACAACAAGGTCAGAAATCACAATTTGGAATTTCATAGAAACAATGATTTAGATGTAATACCAGGATAAAAATAGATAGTGACGATGTGGACTTACTAGATTTTATGCTATGCAAATCTTGGATTCTAATTTAATTTTATAGCAGATATATAACCACTTCGTATCAGATACATACGATTTAAGTTGTAAACTAGTTCGTAGATTTGTTGAGTTTTAAGAAATAACAGCAATCAAATAAATCATTCTTCTTTATGTCTTCCTTTGTAGCCATAGGAATCAGATTTTTAGACGTGTTGAAGGTGTTTGGTAGATTCTGTTTAATTCGAGTACTAGTTAGTCTAAGTACATCATCTGGTCGTAACAGAAATAAATCATTCTACATTTATTATAATTAATTAAAGTGATCAATTTGTGTAGCGTTCTTATGCTAATTAGTCGTGGTTTTCCAACAGATATAAAAACTATACCATAATCACATTCGAAAAACATGAAAACATAAATTTTCTAGTTGATTTTTACATATCTTTCTTAACTTAGCTTCGTAGTACTTATTGTTCCAGTAATATTAAAATGAATACTACCTATAGCTTAGTTTAAGTAACAATGCCAAATCGCTTTGAAATAACATACTCATATATGCTATAATATCTTTTTCATGTTGTTAAACCAATTTTAGAAGAATGCTTTGTGTGAGTGTGTATATGTGATGAGTATTCAGTAATGTCCTTCCAAATTAGAAAGACGTATTTTATATATTTGAAATGATTTCAACTCGTTGGTTAGGGTCATTGCTGCAAATGCTTCTGGTTCAAATCAGTTTCTACATTCTGTAGATCCAATAGATATGAGGACTAATGTGCGGCCTCCATCTAGAACAAAGATGTGGTCAATTCAGCGGTGTGAAGGGTGCGTGGAAGTTTTCATATGACGCATGAAAGTTCATTGTTCATACATTTGCTCCTACCCTGGACCATAATTCTTATTAGACTCACATGGAATTAGTTGAACGGGTTACATGGACATTGCTTCATCTTCGGCAATTATTCCTGCACCTCCTCCTCAGTGAGCCCATCATCAAACAGATCGCGCAGGAACGAGCAGAATGAATGCCGCTCTAGGCGACGAACTGATAGTGGTACTACCAGTCGAGAGTATTTCGAGAAAACAACAGGTGCACATGCATCAATAGAGAATAATTATTGCCTCTGAGAGCCTGTTTAGCTAGAGTCTGGACATAATACTATTGAATTAAAATGCGCCGGATAGTCACTGGTCCTGGTAAAAGGGCCTAGTTTGTGACGGAAAACTGGCATGATCGGACAGAATCAGCCTGGGAACTTTCATATACCTCGGTTGAGCCAACAACCCAGTAGTCGTTGCACAGATGTTCGGTGATCAATGCTTCTAGGAAACTCTCTGTATGGTCCTGGTTCCGGAACCCTACTAGATCTATTGTCTGCTGCTGTTGGCTCCTCTCTCTAAGACGACGGCACAAAGTTTCGGGACTGCAATTTGCTGGTGATTTCCTAAACTCTGTCGATTCTGTACATCACGTTTTGTATCATGCTCATCAATTGCTATATATCGGAACTGTTTACATTCCGAGAAGGAGCGAAGCTAGCTACCTATAATGCCATTGATGAATTCGCAGGTTTCGGTGAAAGAGTGGTCATTCTTTGTGATATCATTAAAAAATTGACAATGGGGCATTTGGATGCTGCCTGGCGTGCCAGTAAACTAAGGTACGGATTGAGGGACAGGCTAGAGGAATTGAGGCTCGGGAGCGTTACGATAAGGAACATCTTTAGCTACTGCTCTTTCCACAATATGGATGGTGACGCAGTAGCTCTTTACTCGGGGGCACGATTTCCACTGTCTTTTGCGAACAAGTCCTCCAAGGTAACACGTCTCCGACTCAAGAAGCACTCACCAGCTCTCGTAACCTTTTTGCTGATGCATATGGAGCCAACATCACGGCCTCTGTAACCTGGAACTCGCTGACACAGATCGAACATTTCGGCGGTTTCGATAATGAGTCCAAAATCCGAATATCTCAAATAAAATATAATTAATGACCAGAACATATTATTTTTGGTGGCGTTAAGTGGTGAACTATTCTGAAAGCAAACACAAAAATTATAAAAATGGTAAGCTTAATAAAAAAATAGTATCGAAGTCGATAAATATAGATATATATATATATATATATATATATATATATATATATATATATATATATATATATATATATATGCTAATCCAAAAATGTTCCTTTCATTAGTTGTATTTAGTTCGGGATCTAAACGATAGATGGAACCGATTAAAAAGGTTTGCAATAAATTTTTCTTTACTTAAATTCGGTACTTTCCATTACAAAAGTGTACATTAAATCTAACTAGTGACGTGAGAAAGAAGACCGTTGTTTAAACTTCATAACTACACGATAGCGCAACGCGTTGAAGAATTTCAGCTTCATGGTTCTAGGATATTCCACAGCAATGCCAACCAATTCACTCGCCTGTATTGCATTCGAATTAAAAAAGGGATTTTCCTCGAGGTAATGAAGTACTAAATACTTTTATGCGCCCGATCAGATAGGTAACACTCATCCAGGTAGCAGTCCTCACAAAAAGTATTAAATACCCTTACCTTATACCTCCCATACAACCCTTCCCAAAGAAATTCTATAGGTAAGAATAAAACATACTTAAGGGAGCAGCAGATACAGTTCATGTGAAGTGGTTGATATCATATTTCACACAACTTCGCTGCTCCTATCCATACATAGGCCTCACTACCGAAGTAGGAATTGGTTTTTTTATACGATATCAAAACTCATAGGCTGACTAAAATGCTCGGCCGACTCCCATTGATTTCAGGGCCTCACGTTAGGTACCATTACTTACACCATCCAGATCATGGTGAGGAGTAATACATAAGGAGGTTCACTATCGTTGCACCAGCCTCTTTCCCGATTCCTTCTTCGTAGCACTATAGCCCCTTTAAGGCCCTCGCTTCGTACAAATAGCGCCTCTAACTATCTCGGTCCATTGACCGCATCTGCCAATTTCGAAATCTGAGTAGCGATGAACTGTCTCCATTGACTGAGTCAGCCAAGCGTTTCCTCGATTTCCACACTGATCTCCACCCTTCAGTCCTCGCAACGATTACCCTTTTTGATACCCGTTGCTCTTCCATACAATTTATGCGGCCAGTCCATTCCAGCTTCCGCAGTCTTACAATCGTTGAGACCTTCGTTTCGTCGAAAATTTCGTGCAGCTCATGGTTGTATTGAATCCGCCATTTGGTCCTCGTCTAGCTTTGCTTCGATTATTCGGTTCAGGAACCGTCACTGAAAGGTGTTTTTGCGGAAGTTTAGATTAGGGTCCATGTTTCACACCCAAACACAGGTCTTATCGCAGATTTGTATACTTGGAGCTTTTTTTCCTGTGTATGCAACTGGTCTTAAAAATCACCAAAACTGAAAAAAATATTTTATTTGCGAATTGTATTCTTCGACGCATTTTGTCTCTTTCATTGCAGGTTCTCGTTATTTTGGCGCTTAAATACACAAATTTGCCCAAATTTTGATGTTGTCCTCGCCAAATGTGATATTTTGTGGATTTGAATTGGTTTTTCTCAACTGCGTTATGAGCTTTGTTTTATTCTCATTGACTTGTAGCCCTACTACTTTTGCTTCGCTATCGAGTTTCAGGAAGAGTTCTTTGGCGGTTGTTAATGATCATAACAAAATGTTGACTTCATTTGCATAGGCTACTACTTGGCTCACCTTATATAGCAATGTACCTCTCGTATCGAAAGGTGATATTCTCCAGAGCCAAATTGAATAGCAATGGGACGAGTTCATTCCCCTGCTTTTGCCCGATATTTGTGTACCCGACTCCTACCCTAGCGAATAATTCTACTAGACAGAGAACCAAAAACTCTGATGTGTATCGCAGAGAACGGCCGCTTAAACACCGACATCTGTAAATTCACCAACAGCAGCAGAAGTAGCTGATGTTGCTCGTCTTCAGACAGTAAACAATTCCGAAATAAAGCTGTTGATGAGCATGATACGAAACGTAATCTAGAGATCCGGCAAAGTTGTGGAAACATCAGCACATTGCACTCCCGAAACGTTATGCCATTATCTAAGAGAGAAGAGGTGACAGCAGCAGAGAATAGATGGGAAGTAGGACGATATATAGAGTTTCTTTTAGCATTGACCACCGAGCATCTGTACTGGCACCTGAAATTTAGCGGTTTTAATTCAACTACTTCTGTAGACCGTTCCATCTGTCAGGTGCAGACTCACGTCGAATGGATTCTCAGAGGTGCCTACCATTCTCTGTTGGTACATGTTCATCTGTTGTTCTCTGGGGATGCTCTCGACTGGTATTGGTGCTATCTCCATGAGTTCATCCCATAGAGCCGTATTTGTTCTGCTCAGTGCTGTGCGATAAGTTCGATGATGGACTCCCCAAAGAGAAGGTGCAGAAACAATTACACATGTGGAAGCAAGGTCCATGTGAGCGTTTTGGGTGGCACGACTCTGAATATCTAAGACGTTGGAGGGTTCTATGAACATTATTTGTGGCAATTAAGGTTTGAGCTTAGAAACATTATACAGTATACTGTTACATATTCCGATCTACACCTTGCAGTCTTTGCGATCGTATGTCAGGAGGCAGGAGCAGATGAATGTTCAACAACCTGGCACGCATCACTCGGGAATTGCCTCATACTTTAAACCGCTGGACTGACTACACCTTTGTTTTACATGAAGGACTCACATTATCCCCTGAAAAGAATATGGGAACCAATTGCAATGGTTACACATTACAAACTGAATATTTAATAAAATAAGCATCAAAAGTAATTAAATGCACTCACGATGTCCATTTTCAAATTCTCAGTTTATTTATGAATATTTTTTGAGCACAGTAGTGCTAGTAAAAAGTAATCGCAAAATTATACAAAACAGAAAGTGCTTTAAAAGCGGTGAAATAAAATTCATGGGTGCAGTGTCCAAATTGTTGCTGAACTAGAGTCTATTTCCAGTGGTAATTTCTGGCTCCAATCATTATCGTAACTATTGTAACTGAATTAAGTACCATTTTCTGGTTTAAGAATAATTTCATACTATTACGATCAATATTGTACGCGATATAAATTAATAACTGTTGTGCCAACTTGATACAAATACTTTAGTTAAGCTAGGATTTTATGGCGACCTTAACCTTATATAGATCTTCAAAGTCATGATAAATTTGTAAGACCCTTAAATTTCATTGCGTCGAAGGTTTTCCAAACAAGTGCAAATGTACCTGTGGTCAATGCAAACTTTGATATTTACTAAAACTATATTTAGAAGCCTCGTCCCGATTCCTGATGCTTACCCGGTCTAATTGCCTGAGGAAATCAACTTTCTTGCATTATACCTTTCATAAAGGGAGTTCGTTTTTACTGAAGTAGTTGAGCTGATCCATCTAGCTTTGGCTGAAGTTCTCAGTTTCAATTATTGATCACTACATCTATGAGTTTTGGTACGCCTCTACATGAAACTTACTCAGGGCTTACTTTCTTCTTTGTTAGCTCAGCTTGCTCATTTCTCACAATTTTTGCATTATTTGGGATCCAGTCTTCTATTCTCCTAGAGAATTCGCAATACCTTCAAAAAAATTTGATTTTGTTTATTTAATTTAACGAGATTGCAGTGCTTTAATTGCTGATTAACTATTAACGTACATTGTGAAAATTTTGCCTTTTGTTCCCGCATCGCAAAAGCATTGCTGCCATTTTCATCGTAGATGTCTCTACTTTTAAGATATTTTAATAGTCAGCCAGACTGAAACTGACGTGTATCTTCAACATAAGTGAGTGCACTACGGCTATCGGTACCATTTGAGAGCCATCTGTGTAGACAGTCCGTCACTCTTTATAGTCTTTTGTATAAAGGCAACTTAGCGTTCTGTCTAAGCTTGCGTTAGTTAAGCTTAAAGCAACTCTTGAAAATGATTCAGAACCAAAGAGTAGCAGCTGTTGTCTTTCTAATATAGTTATTATGATTCTATCGAGCCCGAGTAACTTGTATAGTTCAATGACGCGAACAGTTCACCTCATTTTGTTTTCCGTGGTCAATCGTGAAAAAAATCTACCCCGCCGTCTCCTGTTTTACTTTAATAAAGTGAGTGCTAGTGAGCTTGCTTGAAGATGGCCGTTAGTGTCCGATCATATGCTTGGGCCTCTCAGCAAATTATCTCTAAATGTACCGAAGCTACACTTAACACAATATATCGCAAGGTGAGAAATTATTTACTTATTTGATTTTTTGTGCCAAACTCGGATCTTGAATATACAAAATAAATCTTTTGATAAATTTTAACAAAATAAATCACGTGGAGCACAAACAGAAAGTTTTACCGGACCTCTGAGAAAGAGCTCATTGAAACGGACATAAAGGAAAGAAGTGGAGGAATAAGGATCATAATAGGGTAAATGCAGGAGAGTTGCCGCATGTGAGTAGATCATAAATATTAAAAAAAATAAATTGCTGTACTGTGGTCTAAACATGAAACAAAAATTATATTCAAAATCAATACAAAACGGCGTCTCTACTCGACCCCCGCCGCCTCAAAATGCTGGAGACGCCGCATCCATTTCTTTGAGGTTTCTCTCCGCTTTTCGAAGTATTCTTTCCTTTGACATGTGTTACACTTGTTGTCGTACATCGTACATGTTGAATGTGGCCAATTTTTGCATTTTATGCAGCACAGCCAATCAACACGTTTGGTTGTCGTTGAGTACCATTTGTAGCATTCTACACAAAGACAATTGCCATCATTTCCTTTATTTTTCAAGACTAAAGATGGATCTTCACTATCGCTCCAGTTTTCCTCACTTGGTTTGACAACCGCTTTCTTATGTTTTGCCGTTTTTTCATTCAACGCATTCCTTTTTGTCCTTTCCTTGATGATTTCTTTCTTATTTTTTATTTGAGGTGGATCGAAGACAGTAGCTCCTTGCTCCGATCTTTTCAATAAGTGTGTCGGCCTAATCGGAATAGGTGATACCTCATGCAAATATTTACTGGGAGTATTCTCTGACTGCAGTGCGAGAGTTTGTCTCATTGCCTGCACATAAATATCCTGGCTCTGCATCAAGAACAAGCTGCACTGCAGTTATCGAGCGTACGTAAGCTGAAACTGTAGAAACAACATCTCCATCTGTTGAGACAACACCTCCAGCTGCCAACAATGTTGTTTCAATAGCTCTAGATTTCAACGTTGCGAAAAAATGGCTTGGTATCGCTTTCAAGTCAAATGGGTAAAAACCTGTAGCTCTGAATGCACTCACAGGATTCCCAATGCAAGCAGCTTTAAGCCACGCTTTGCCAATGACTTCACCAACTTAACATCTAGTAAAATTTTGGCTGCTATGATTCCGCATCTACGTTTGTGCTTTTTGATTAAAGTAGGCTTTAAGTGGCCAAAAAAAAACTCTTATCTATCAAAAGGCCAAAGAGCATGTGTGCAATGGCTAGGTAGACATATAAGAATAATGTCATTATCGTCAGCAATTTTGAGCATATATATAGGTTGGATCCTGCTGGTAGACCATCAGATAGTTCTGGCTTTCTGTTGACACCTTTAAAAATCAACACATGTGGAATGAAGCTACCATTTGCACTACAGCACGAAACTACGGTTACTTTCTCCCCTCGTTCTTTCGTAGTAACGTCCTTTTGACGTTATATATTTTCCAGGTTTATTTAGAAGTTCGACAACCATTTCATACATATTAAATATATAGGAGGGCTTTTCGAAGAGACCATTTTCCGCCATCTTTTTTGTCAGCAAGTCAAAAAAGTCGTTGACATCATCAATATTCATTCCTCTGGCTTCCCCTCTTCATTGGTGTATTTACCATCGCTCTAGCTTGTTTAATTCGCCTGCTGTGTCGTGTTGAATATACGTGTGTTGGTGGAGCTCTTCACGAAAATGGAGAAACGAAATCAAGAGCAACGTGTCACGATAAAATTTTGCACCAGATTGGGCGAAACAGCTTCGAAAACGTACACTAAAATTGTAAAAGTGCATAGTGCTAGTGCTCTTAGTCGTGCCCAGGGGCTTAATGGCATAGAGTTTAAGGAGAAGCGTAAAAGCGTGGAAGGCGAGGCGTGGAGCGGGAGACCGATCTAGGTACGGACTGACGTGGCTCAGCGTGTGCGCGCCTCGATCCATGAAGATCGGCGTTTAGTAGTTTGAATATTTTTCTCGGAACTGGGTATGAACCGTGAAATTTTAACCGAAAATTTGGGGATGGAAAAGTTGTGCGCGAAGATGGTTCCAAAGAACTTTTCTGACGAGCCCTCAGCGTGTCCCAGTATTTTCCCTCTAAAGGGATCGTTGTGTTATAACAGCCACCTTATTCGCCCGATATGTCACCTTGTGACTTTTTTTTTGTTCCCTAGAACAAAATCGGTGGTCAAAGCACCCCATTTTGAGTTGATTATGGACATCCAGGTGGCCGTGATGAGTGTGCTCGCGAACGTCCCAGTCGAAGCGTTCCAGAAATGTTACGAAGCATAGAAAACGCGCTGGAATTGTTGTATAGCTGCCCAAGGGGACTAGTTTGTAGGGGATGGCAGAGTCGTAAAATAATTTTTAAATATACGATTTTGCTGGAATCAGTCTCATTACTTAATTGTCACACCTCGTATATCAATTTCAATAAAAACAGTTAAACATGCCTTGAGGCCCAAGACTACCATTCTCTATGTTGCCTGATATCATTCTTTGGTTTAATGCTCGAGATGGTACATGAAAGCGCCATTGAGCTTCTCTAACTTCACCCGATTTAACTTTAGGGACCGCCTCACGAAGATGGTCTTTGGTCCGAATTGCTCTACTCATTTATATATACAGGGAATTCTTTACAATGAGTCAGACTTAATACCTATCAACAAAATGAAAAAAAATTATTAGTTCATACGTCGATATGGTCCGTCCAATATGAAGCGGGAACGCCTGATATGCGGCATCTTTAGCAAAATAAGAAGCAGCATATCTTCTTTTAAGTTGGTACAGATGCCGCATGGCTTTTCAAATAACACAAAATATATAATAGACTCAAATCTAACCTCATATGTTCACAACAACGCCAAATATTCCCCAAAGCTGTATCTGCTCAAAAAAATTCCGCAAATGGTGCAAATTCACGAAGAAAACAAACGCTTAAAAAACTTTCAAGGGCTAATTTCAAATACGTAGAGCTAGAATGGTATTTACCGATTCACCAATTGCACTAGCTGAATGCTTAACACACGACTGCGCTGAGATCTGCATTTGCATACTATTTGCAGTTTCTAGTACTTGATATGGTTTGGGTGAGATTTTAGAGCACGTGCATCTCTCCGAGCGCGGCATCTCACCCGCATTTAGCCTATATGAAATGTATCTGCCCTCATACTCTATGATCGATATACATACAGTGGCTCTCAGGTTATTTGATGCAGTACATTTGCCAAAACTCTAGGTGCTATAACTTTAATGTGAATAAAATTATTTAAAAATTTAACCTGCAATTGATTAAATAAAGTTAACCCTTGTCGTTCATTTTCAAGCAATTAAATTGGAAAAACATAATTTAGGGCGTTATTTTATACCACAGCTTATTTGATGCAGAAGGTTTTCAGTGCAATATTAAAAGGGCTCAGCATCGCTTTGAGTCTATTCAGGATCGATTCAACCAGTGTTTTTGTCACTTCTGGCGGTTTTTATACCGTTCAATGAATAACGCTTGTTTTAAATCATTTTTGTTGCAATTAATGTCGTTACGAATGTTTTTCTCCAAAAAAGCACACATTCTCGATTACAATACATTAAAGTCGGGCGACTGAGCCGGGGGAGCTATCAAATGAGGATTATTTCAAATACGCCAGGATGGGGAAACTCCTGACTTATGCTTAGGGTCGTTATCTTGGTAGAATCTGAATTCCAGCCTGTTCCCCACTTCATCAACAATTTAGAGCAGTTTGTCCATTGGAATATTAATATAAATGGTCTTGTCCATATTCCCTTCAATAAAGGTGAGCTTTTCAACACCGGCTGCCAATATGCAGGCCCAAATTATTAAGCTGCCACTACCTTGCCTGTCAGTCTCAAGTAGATTTTCTTTTTTGAGCTCTGTATTCGACTTTCCTCTTAAGTATGTTATTCCATCTCAGCCAGGTATGTTGAATTTAGACTTGTTGGGGAAAATGACGACCTTGCAAGACCCCGAATCTTTTGAAATATACTCACATGCAAAGTTCGGGCGACTTGATCAATTATCGGTTCTTATGGATGGCTTCTTCCATGGAACTCGGCTTGGTTTTTTAGCGTATTGCATATGATTTCAGCATTGCACTTTTCCGAATTTCAGTAAATACTTCAACCATCAACTTAAAAGCTGATAACTTAGGAGTTTCCTTAATTTTTTTAACGATCGATTGTTCATCAGGCGTATTCAAGATAATTTTTTCTTTGTAAAGTCCAGCCATTCCGCGTATTGCCGACGCTTGAAATGGTCAGTAGACTTCAGCTCTTGAGTCGATTGAACCTTGTAAGAGTGTAAATTCAAATCTATATTCAAAATTCGCATCAGTGATGTTCGCCAGATGTTCAATTGTTGGAAATGACGACAGGTCGAGGTTGATGGGTCTTCTGCCACACTATCGCGAACAACAGCAATGTTTTTCACAGAACGAACTAAGCGAGCATGCACAGGTGATTTCATATTTCCTACAGACCCGGTTGGCTGATCGTGGACACATTGGGTCAATTATGCAGACCAAAAAGATCACAAAGTCCACGAAATGCAGTTTGATCTGAACGCCCATTTTCGTAAAAGGCTTCAACAACCTTAACGCGCTGCTCAATTGTTACCTCTCCATAGTTGAATTTGTGAAGCACTGAAAAAAGAAATGTAAAATTAAGTTGGGCGAAAAACTTAGCATTAAGGTGTGACTCACAATTAGCATCGTGCATTATGGTCCGACCACCCTTTATTTGACTTTCAAATAAACGAACAAGTATTGCGTTCATTAGAATTTCATGAATAATCCAGGATTGCTACCGAACACTCATAGAATTATTTGTTCCATTCTGGAACCCCACTTTAAATACTTTGTTCATAATTATGAATGAACCAACTAGACTTTGCAAATTGTTGTGTGTAATACCAAATAAGGCTTAATCCAGTCCTTTGTGCATACTGTAAGTAGCTGTCACTTGCGTTTGTGAACCACATTCACAATTATGGTCACCATCAAAATTAACTGGGCATTAGTGCGCGCAAAGAGTTTGCCATGAGACAACCAATAAATAAAGTCCTAACGTCCCATTTTTCACCGTAAGTTATAAGTCCACAAGTCATTTGCTTTGTTGTATAGAATGGCACGTCTAACTCATCAAACTCTAATTTGAAATTATCTCGTCAGAATATTTTGTTTAACACTTTCTTTCCTTAATTATCTCAATTTTATTTGACATGTTTCCCTAGTTTTCTTCGTGTATTATCTTTATCTTATATCTTTATACTGGCTTGTAAAGTAAAATGCTTCTAGTCGTTGCAAATTTCAGTTTTAATTTCTTCTTTTAGGTCCTTGTGCTACCTCGTATAAATCAATGCTAATGGTGAAGACAATGTTCTAGACTCAGTTTTTAGGGCATTCTTAAAAAAAATTCAAAGACATACTAGTTTCGGGTCCTTTTTGTCCTTCCGTCTGTCCATGCATCACAGCAGGTTTCCTCAGAAGCTCAAACTTTGTGAGAAGGTCAGAAGTGGTTTCCTCTCAAAAGTTTATGTCTCGTCAAACATTTCAAAATTGTTAGTCTTCTGTTGAAGTGGCCCTTAGCAAATTTTTTTTTCATCAAATATAGTCGAGTGGGGTATCAAATGAAAGGTCCTGATTAGAATTTTTAGAATCTGGAACAAACAAGTTATTTAATGCATCAGAGGGTCCAAGGGAAAATTTCTTTATTTGGTTTTACATGTAAGGAACTATTCAGATCGTTGTGACATGTAATAAATTCATTAAAAAGCAGCTTTTGGATTTAGTGAATAAATTATTCCTAAGGAAAATATTTAGCAGTTTTATTATTTAAAATAAGTATAAGAGCAAATAAAGCATTTTGAGTAAAAGTGGAGTACACGTCAAGGATTGAAACCCACGGCTTTCTCCGTGAGACCATAAGGCGTTAATCATCAGTTCCGGTGAACTGATGTATATAATTACCACAGTAATTTCAAATGATCATTTACTTCATGTGATGATTCCAATTATGCAAGCCGTAAGCTATATAAAATTTTCTTTGAATTTCGCTTGACGCTTTGCAAAGTTTAAAATCGCTATCACTTAACTCTATTTCAGTCTATAGATTCATCGATGATACTCTAATCGCATGCATTGCTCCTTGCTGACTCCTTTCTACTTTATTACCATCAGCAACCTCCTAACCATCTCATCCCTTGCTTTTACTAAGCGAATTTAAACGAATTATAATTGAAAACTAGAATAGCCAAACCAATAAATGCTTAACAGCTGCCTGTCCAGCCGTGTTGAAAATTATGTCACACAAGTCGTGTTTTTATGTCGTTAATAAAGCCTTTATTATCCACTTAGTGTACGCTTCGGACGATAGTCGATGTTATTTTCCTCCCCTTGGCCCTTCAGCACCTCTGCCGTCCGGACATTGTGGTATCAGCCACGTTGAACACTCATTTGGATTCGAATTGTCTGGCAACGAATTGTAGCAGGCCGTAGAAGTAGTGGCGGACGAGCTCGTAGAAACTGGTGGATCTGAATTGGAGCGTGCTTGTCCTCGTCCCTTGGGACGTATCCTTTATTTCCTGTTGTTTTCATTTAATACTGTCCAAATCTGTTTATATAATGACCGCACAAATGCCCTCTTGGGAAAGCCCATCAGCATACAGACTACGAGAAGGATAACGATGATAAAGAAGTCTAGTTACTAGGATAGCCTTCGTTTTCATTTTATTAGGTCATTGTTGGATAACAAGGCGTATTACTTCTACTTTTTCTTCTCGGATTATATTGTTGGTGTGGCAAGTCATTTAAGCTGCAACAGTTTTATTCAAAAAGAGAGGTATTGCTCTGATTTTGAAGTGAGTGACGCTTAGTAATATGTTCTTCTTAAACCTGGTTACTTTTGCCTTAGTGATGATAGGAGTATGTTGGGTTATAGCTAATATACAATAATTATCCGAAGAACTTAAGCGTTTATTCAAATTATCCCCTATCACGAGAAGTCAATTTTTTCCATAATTTCCTATACTGCAACATCCCGTTCCGCCAATTCCCAACAAAGTTTTCATCGTACGCATGGAATCGGAAAAACAAACAATGATAAACTAACGGAGCACTCAAAAACTAATCCAAAGGAAGAGCAGATTGTTTTCAGTTTGTAATCACCCAACCCAATCGAGTCCCTCAAAGAAAATTTAAGATGTCTCATCTCTGCCGTTGAGTTGGTCTCTTCCTTGCAACTTTATGAAACTTTATAAAGCAACTTTGCGTCCTTCTGAATTCATTTGCGTTAGAGCAAAACGTATGGACGGAAAACCTTACGATTCAAAACGGAGCAGAAGATTTGTGGCGCCGGTGAAGTTTTCCGCAATTTTTCTGCGTACGTTCCCGGGACTCAAATGGTGAGTTACCTCATTTTGCCAACCCGCCCCATTTATTTTTGCCAGTCAGTGAGGCCTAAGGAGGTAGAACAAAATGGCTACGTCATGAGTAATTTCTATAAGAATTGAAGTCGGCGAAGCTTTTGTGTTCCTGCCTCAGGACGGCGACGCTATGAAAATAACATAAACGGCTTCACCTCTGAATTCTGATGTTTAATACGCGTCCTTGCCGGGGCCGCAATATAGAATGTTTGAATTTATACTCACCGCCCTTTCTTATTTCCCGCACCCACACCACAATACGACCAAAAGTTTGTTTCACAGATTTTTGTACATTTCGTGAAGTCAATAAGAAGATTACTGCCAGATTTGTTTGTTTGCTATTTTGTGTTTTGTTGCCGTTTGTTGTTCACTTTCTTCTCCTCATCATTGCCTCAGCATTTTCTGTGTGTGTTTTTGATGATTCGATTGTGAACATGGATTATGTCGGTCGGATTGCTGGGATTACAAATTGTGGGGAACAGTCGATTCTAGAAAAGGACACAGCCAAAATGATGATGTGGATGACGACGATGATGATTTTAAGCGATTTATGATTCAAGGATTTCAGATGATAGTTCGGTTGTGTCCTGTTTTCCTAGAATCAAATAGCAAATGTGTTTGTGGAGCATATACAAGTATGTTGCTTCAAAGGATTTAGTAAAACTACAGAGATTGCATCGGGGCGAGGTTTTTGTAACAATTCTTTTGTTGAAATATTGGCAGCTTTGGGGGATTCCATGCAAACATACTGAAATTTGTGGAGTAGACTAGAAAAATGTCCTTTCATAGTTACACTTTTAATAACATCAGATTAGATTGGGAGTGGATTGGTATTAGTTAATGAGTGAGTAAATATTTAGAGGATAAATGAGCTTTCTAGGATATTTAGAAAGTGTACTTAGCTTAGATAATAAATTCCAAGTTGGTCCAATTGATTCATGTCGATTTAAAATTTTCTCATCTCTTCTCGTTTCAGTGGATTTAACAAACGGTCAACTCACACCCAATAATAATACACCACTTTTGACACAAGCATTATCAGGTAATTGATAATTTAAACCATTTGAGCCCAAATTGATAGCATTCACAGAAAATTTGATTTTGTCTTCATGGAATATTTAGGGCTATATGTAGCAACATTTTTAGAAGGAAGAGTGAACACATAATTTATAAAAAGTTAGTTTTTGAAATTTTCTTTTTATAGTACATCTGGCACCTTTGGGTGAAAATTTGCCAGAATTGGTGCTTTGTTCTGAGTTGATTGACACTTAGTTCCTAATGCTTTTAAAATTGTATGCGAACATTCGAAGTATTAGGAATAAGTTGAGCCTTTGACACAAATATCGGACTAAAGCAGAGAGATGGGCTGGCTCCATTGCTATTCTATTTGGCTCTGAAGTACGCCATAAGGAAGCTACCTGTCGATACACGAGGTACATTGCTATACAAGTCGAGCCAAGTAGTAGCCTATGCAGACGACGCCAATATTTTGGCACGGTCATTCACAACTGCCAAAGAACTCTTCCTGAAACTAGTCAGCGAAGCAAAACTAGTAGGGCTACAAATCAATGAAATTAAAACAAAGCCCATGACGCAATCGAGGAAAAATACCTCAAGTACACAAAATACACTTGGCGTATACAGTATCGAAAATATGAGCGAATTCATAATGAGAACCAGTAATGCAAGAGACGAAGTACGCAAAGAATGCAGCTCGCAAATAAAATATTTTATTCAGTTTCGGCGATCTTGAAGACCAGCTGCATATACAGGAAAACAAAGCCCCAAGTATGCAAATCTATGATAATATCTGTGTAATGCTATGGGTGTGAATGCCTTCGAGCGACGGGTCTTGAGACGAATAATCGGAGCGAAGCTAGACGGGTACCAATGGCGACATAGATACAACCATGAGCTGTATGAAACTTTTGACAAGCCGGAGGTCTCAACGATTGATAGAGCACAGAAGCTGCAGTAGGTTGGACACATAAATCCTATAGACTAACACCGGATACCCGAAGAGGTATTCTTTGGGAGAACTGAAGGCCAGGGCCAGTGGGCAAACCGAGGAAATGCTGATGAGACTCGGTCGACGAAGACAGTTCATAGCTGCTCGGATTTTGAAATTGGAGGACGCGGTCAATGGACCGAGACAGTTGGAGGCGCTATTTGCAAGACGCAAAGGCCTAAGAGGGGTTGTAGTACTACGAAGAAGAGGAATAATTTTAATGACTTTGAGGTGTTGTGCAAATTTCATTAGAGGCTGCATGTTCTTACTCTAAATTAAACTATGATGTGATTGGATTCCAGTTCATTTATAATTGAAATATAATTGTTAAGGTGGAGAACCGGCTATTTATGTCTGAAACAAAACTAAGCATATCGTTTTTCTACTAGATGATAACAATCGCATTAATTTGCTTCAGAACGGTTTGGAGGTTATGAATGTTTTTACTTATTATTTGGCACCTAATGAGAATTGCAATGATTTCATTGTATATATAGATACTTAGCAATGCTGAATATACAGATACTTTGCAAAGTACTCAAATAAGAGCTGAATCATTTGGAGACTATTTCAGCTCAATAAGGAACAATTTAACAGAAAAACTTGGTCAGAAATTTTAGCCAGAGAAACGTAATACAGACAAGTTTCCGCTTAGATATAAATCCATATTTTTTGAGACAATATATTTTAGCGAGGTGATATCAATAATGAATTTGCTCAAAAGTTCATCTTTTACTAGTGATTGAATTTCTTATAAAGGAAATAATAGCTCCACATTTAGTTTCAGAGCTCAATAAATCGATGTTGAATGGATTTTACCATTAGAATTTCAGAATGTAATCATAATCTCAATATTTAGATCAGATGGTGTATACAAGCCATCTTTGAGTAAGGTATTTGACAAGATAATCAATAAACAAATCATCAGGTTGATTTATTTATTCGCCAAAACAAGGCAGATCAATTATAATAAAAATTTACAAGTATTTAAAATAATTTTAAGTGTTGAGGGAGGAAAGGATTTTATTATTTTGGATTTAAACAGGACCTTAGAAGAGGATGAGGAATAATGTTCACTAAACCCGTTGAATTTTCTACAACGTCTACTAATTGGCACATTGTCTGTCTACTAATTGGCACATTGTCTGTGTAAATAGTTTGGTGCCTATTAATGGCAAGCATGGGAGTATGTCTTGTCCTTCTAGCACGCTCATTCATACAGATCTTATCTGATATGATTTTTACCTTAATATTGCCTCTCAAGACATCAAAAACCAGACATGAGGACACCGCAATTCACCTAGAAGAGAGTGAAGACAAATTTAACAATTGGAGTCGATTTTCATATGGTGGTAGATTGTGAAAAAACCGAGGTTCATACAGGGACCTTAGAGCAAAGAGTAAAACAGTTCCTGTACTGACTCAAACCTATTGCTATGAGCATCAAACACAGGTTTCCAAATTAACATATTCCAGGATAAGATGCACCAGTGATGCATACAATGATTTTGTTGCCAAATATTCCTTAATTCTTTGGCTCTCCATTTGATAAAGCCTAGCGTTTTATATGCTCTAGAAGGGTTGAATCGGAGCTTAGTTTCTAGGACGATGCAAAGCTCACAATACTCTCGACTCTACTCAGAAGTATATTACTAATATATTAATCATGGAAGATGATATTCTTTTTCCTGGAAATTTAACTACCTTGGATTTGTCCAAGTTCAGTGAAACTTGGATGTCATTGCACCATTGAAGGAGAATATTTTATTTAGACTGGGGAAACAAAGCGTCAGCTATGGTATGATGAGTTACACCTTGAGATCGTCGGCTAAGAAATGCGTGATATATCGGATAATGCGTCAGAAAGATCAGATACGAAAATATTGAAAAGAAAGAATATGTGCCCTGTGAAACCCAAGAGAGGACATGAATTTCTCTAAATAAACGTCCTTAAAACTTGATACGTTGTGTTTGGTTCTTCAGGTAGGAATGAATCCAACTAAGCAGTTGACCGCGATCAAATGCTTTGCTGTAGTCTGTGTATATGGCATTGATCTGGTTGCCTTTTACCATATTACAGAGAATGTCTGAAGTCATAACAATGAGATTGGTGGTAGTAGCTTCGTTTTTTCGAAATCATGGTGCTCTTCATTTAGATATGGTTCGACAACGGGGGACATTTCATTGCATATAATTTGTTCAAAAAGTTTAGGAATGGTAGACAGTATAGCAATACCTCTGTAATTTGCAACAGATCGTCTGTCACCTGTTTTATGAATTGGTATTATGTAAGATGGTTTACAGTACGACGGGAAGATACCCCTTTTTTTTTGTGGTAGGGAGGTGAAGGCATTTACGCCCGCCGAGTCTGGCAGTGTGGGACTCCCATGGAGGATACCCTTGGACTACCCACTAAACACCTCCCCTGTCAATCTGAGAACCTAGCCTGGAACCGTTTGACACATTACTTCGGGCTAAGCCTCATTTCTCTACGCATTTAGGCGCCACCGGGCTACAGGGAAGGAGGGGAAGGGAGAAGGATTTCTAGAAAAGAGACCCCTCCGCCCTGGACGCCTCCAGGCGCTCATATATTTTCCTTTTTATCTTAAGGACTGCCCGAGCGTAATGTGCTACACAGTTCCATTTGTCAACGGATGTGAGCATCTCTCCAGTGAGTTCATCCGGAGAGAGATCTCCCATTTCTTCAATGAGGTCACCGCGCTGCCTTTTCCACCTCTTGCATACAAAAAATGTGTGGGAGGCATCATCGACCTCTCCAGCATAGAATATGCAGTCAGGAGACCGTGACTTACCAATCTTGTGCAGGTAAGACCGAAAGTATCCATATCCACTCAGTAGCTGAGTTAGATAGAAGTCAGTCTCACCATGCCTTCGATTGAGCAACGGCCTCAGGTCACCAATATGGCGTGCGGTCCACCTACCTTTTGTATAGCTCACCCATGACTGTTGGCAATCACTGAGTGAGCGTTCTCGTTCTTCGTGGGCGACAGCATCTCTGTCGCATTCGTTCCTCCGCAGGTAGATTCTGCGGCGCTCCTTGGCAAGGAGGGCAATGGGTATCACTCCTGAGATGACCAGCACTGCCGACTCCGAGACAGTCCGATATGCAGATGCAATCCACAGCGCTCCCCGTCGCTGCACCTGTGCCAAGCGCCTTCGATACAGCCCCTTGTTGAGAGCCTCACACCATATCTCCGATCCGTACAACAGCACAGATTGTACTGCACTCATCAGAAGTCTCCTTCTTGATGAGGTGGGACTCCCTATGTTGGCCATTAGCCGGCTGAGAGCCGAAACACTCGCTGCAGCCTTGTCAGCTATTGCCCTGATTTGCTCGGAGAAACGCATCTTTGAGTCGATGAAAATGCCCAGGTACTTCACTGCTAGTTTGGTCTTAACGAGTGCTTCCCCAATGTTGATCATCCTTACTCTAGGGACTCTCTTCTTTGTCAAGATGACTACTTTGGTTTTCTCCAAAGCTAGGCTGAACCCGTGAGCAGTCATCCAGTCCCTCACTCAGCGCATTAGCATACCCAGTCTGAGTTGCGCTTGTTCAGCAGTGCGTCCCGCAACTAGCGCCGCGACATCGTCTGCATAGCCGATCAAGCGCGACTCATCCGGCAGCTCGATTCTCAGCAGCCCGTCGTACGTGATGTTCCACAGGTCTGGGCCAAGGATGGAGCCTTGTGCAACACCCGATGTAACTTCCATCCTCCGCCGACCCTTCTTCGTCTCATAGAGCAGGCTCCGGTCTGTCAGGTAGTTCTTCAAAATCCGCATCAGATATTCTGGAACTTGAAAAGAGTTTTCCAGTGCTTCCAGAATATCCGCCCATCTAGCGGAATTGAAGGCGTTTCTGACGTCAAGCGTCACGAGCAACACAACCCTTTTGTTTGGCTGGCAGTGAGCCTCCGCTCTGTGGACCGTGCTCACTACTTCCGCTATCGCGTCAATAGTGGAGCGACCTGCTCTAAAACCATACTGCCGTGGAGATAGGTCCCCGGCAGAACGGACCGCGTCAGTGAGTCTTCCCTTGATGAGTTTCTCGAGCGCTTTCCCAGCCATGTCTAGCATACATAACGGGCGGTATGCAGACGCCAACTCGGAATTTACCTTCCCCTTGCTGATCAGTACGAGCCTCGCCACTTTCCAGCGTTCCGGAAATACACCTTCGTGAAGGCAAGCGTTGAACATACTGAGCAACAAGTCAGGACAAAGCTTGTAGACAAGCTGTAAAACCTCAGCAGGAACGCCATCTGGTCCCGGTGCCTTCCTTGCTTTCATGGATAGAATTGCCTGCTCCAGTTCCATCATTGTGAAAGGTTAGCATTCTATTGGTGTTTGTGCATGAGCTGAATCAACGCGGACAGGGTGCGTGGGGAATAGTGCCCGTACGATCTTGTCCATCTTCTCTGCTTCATGTAAGCAGGGCTTCCGTTGGACACAAGGTTTTCGCATGACCAGCTTGTAACCTAAGCCCCACGGATCCCTATTTACATCGTCCACGAGATCTTGCCAGCATCAGGCCTTGCTCTTGTTAATAAGCCTGCGAAGATATTTCCTGCCGGACCTGTATGCTGCTAGCCTAGTGTCTGCCTCCTCCCGTGTTCGCGCCCGCTGGGCCTCTCGCCGAAGTTTGTGACACTCGCTTCTTTGTTCGGCGATCTCGTTTGACCACCAGTATACTGGAGGCTTACCGTGTCGGGGTCTCTGACGGGGCATGGAAGACTCGCAAGCAGCTATGATGGTACTCATAGTTGAGTTCACCAAGTCCTTGGCTGTAGGCCCTCCACTCCCTGGCGGAGCTCCCAGCGACGGTGCGCCTGCCGTAAGCGGGTTAGCGAACCTTTCAACGTCCATCCTCTCAGTCCTGCATCCGAGGATTGAAGTTGGGGCATATGCACGCAGAGTGGCACCGTCGTGAATCTCAACAGCTATATACTGGTGATCACTAGCCGAGTAGTCCTCTAGTACTCGCCAGTTGTGTACTCTAGGTACCAGGAACTCCGAAGCGAGTGTCACATCGGGTATGGTTCCTACGCAACCCCAGCGGCGGAAAGTAGGGGTGTTACCAGTACTTAGGACCAAAAGCGCTGTTCTGGCCGCCATGTCCAAGATTTGCTTTCCCCTTGAGTCGGATTGTGGCATACCCCATTCAATGGCTCTAGCGTTGAAGTCTCCCCCGACCAGCATGTGGCCCTCTGTGTTCGAGACAGCGTCCTCCAGGGCATCGAGTTTGGTTCGAAAAGATGGCATTGCCTCGTTGGGCGTCAGATAAACACTGAAATATGTTATCCCTGAACACCGCACCCACACAAAACCATCCCCGCGTCCATGGCCCTGCACCTGAAGGCGGGCGCTGTCTCGAACCCAGATGGCCGAGGTACCAGATTCGTCAGGGTACCACGCTTGCGAGTCGTTGTTATGATGTTGCTCGCTCAGCAACAGCAAGTCAGCTTTCTTATCCCTCGCAAACTGCTCAAGTAGGTCCTGGGCGTTTGTGCTTCGGTGCAAATTGACCTGCAGGATACGGATCATTTGAGTATCGATTTGGCTTAAGTTAGGGCCTCCTTGAAAACCAAGCATCTCCCTGTCCCCGGCTCATGTTTGAGGTCGCCGGGTGCTAGCTTAGCATCCTTGCAAAGATTGCATTTTGCCTCGTTCGTGCACTCCTTCCTTTTGTGCCCCGTTTCACCACATTTGTAGCACAGAGATCTCCTGTCGGGTCCCCAACAGCCATACCCCTTGAGAGAGACATTGAAAATAATGCAAAGGGTTTGAGTCAGTTCATCCTTACATTGAGCCAGAAACTAAGGTAAAATGAGATCAGGGCCAGGTCCTTTATTTAAATCAGGCCCTTCAATTGCATGACAAATATCTTTTTCAGAGATTAAGATGCTTTCAATTAGGGTCTTTGGAGTCGATTCAATGTGCACAACATTTGGTGAAGTCTCGGGATTGCGATAGGCTTCACAAAAATGGTGAGCAAAAAGCTGACAAATCTGCTTTAAAGGAGTTGAAACAGAACCGTCGTAGGTCACTAAAGAAGGATAACTTTGGATCTCACGTTTGTCATTTACAAAATCAATGAAATTTGTTGGATCGTGGATAATCTTTCGACCAATAACGTTGACGTAGGACTCATATACTTCTCGTGATTTTATCTTGAATGGTTTGGCAACCTCATTATATTTTCTTTTAAGTTCATCGCCAGCATTGTTTTTTTCTTCTTTTAATTATTATGTATAACTTATATCTTTGATTTTATAAGCACCTAAGGTCTCTTTCCAACCAAGGTGCAGAAAGCATATCTCTTTTTCTTGATTTAAGGTACAAATCATTCAATTGAGTCAAGAATTATTTCACAAAAACTAGTTAGAGCCTTGCCTAAATCTAACGTTAAAAGTGGATAATAGTCTATTAATGCTATCGTAATCAGTATTATGAAAGTCAAATACAATTATATGAAATGGAGTAGAATGCATCCAGACTGGAAAACTCAATGGAAAAAGCGGAGTAATGAAGTGTGTTAAAAAATTGCTTGTTGTCATTAGTTGCAATGGCCACTACTTTATCATAGGCACTATTAAATATGAGGTCTAACCAATTTCCATTTTGGTTAGGTGCAGGAGCAATTTGCTGCAAATCATTGCCATAAAACGTGCTCATCAAATTGAAATCTTTGCAGTCCAAAAGATTAGCTGCGAGAAGAAGATCACCCTGATTATTGATTACAAAGCTTACATTTAGTCGATTAAAATCCTCTATGATAGTATTTCTGTCTTCTTTCCAAGCAATTGCAATAATTGCAGTTATAAAATCGCAGACATAGTTGTAGACAGCATCGATAGGTTTTAGAGGACATAGAAAACGCCAATATGAAGGTTAAATTTTTCCATCTTTATTTGCACAACCTTATGCTGAAATAATTTGAATGGTGTACCACCATCAATACACCACCTTCTTGTATCTGTCCAGTACCGCGAACATCCCTATCGTTCCTGAAGATATTCCAAATACTGTCTAAAATTTCCTCATTCTTGTGAGACTCATTTAACTCAGTTTCCGTACGGATAAGGACGTTGAAATGGAAACATTTTGTATCCAGAAAGAATTGATTCAATTTACTGCAAATATCACCACAGTTATGGCAAAATAACTTCATATTAAGCTGAACAGGTATTTTATGGGGGACGAAAAAATTTGTGGTCTTGTTCTCTTGATCTTTGCAGGGAAGAGATATAATTGGAACTGATGTGAGATGCATGTGCATCAAGATCTTTTTTGGCTTGATCAAAGGTAACACCTCGTTGCTTATGATAGTGAAAATAGACAATTCGAAGTGTATTAGGGTCGAGAGGAAGGTCTTCTCTTATCTCAAGATTATAACCTGAATTAATTATAGCCTTTACGGTAGGTGGTCAGAGTGGATCTAGAAAGGGCTGAGTTATATTTAAAAAGGGCGGTGAATTTGGCAGCTCTATTGATCCTAACCGCAATGGCGCTTGGTCCTCGCCATACACGAGATTATTATAAATAGTTAGAGGTAACGATGATTTGGCTATTGGGGAGGATGTTATGTCTCGGTCAGGGAAATGTGATGATTCATTGAATCAATTGATCTCTCAGGCTGGTCACTACTTTTAATAGAAGGATTGTCTGATTGTCAATTAACATAATGATATTGTCTTTCAAGGGTTGAGGGGAGAGGAAGATGAAGGGCCTGTGGTGGGACTGCGATTTTGGTAGAAAATGTGGTGTTAGTTAAATTGGAGGAACTACATACTTTCTTAACATTGATTATTTTGTTTTCGTCCGTGAAACTTATTGCGTCATTTCTTTCCTTCCACTGCATAAACACCATACCGTTCCAAGCATCATTGCTATGTTTTTCCTTGCAATTCAAAAAAGCCAGGTATAGATTAATGGAACATGAATTTTGAAGCTTAGCTTCCCCTTGTTTCGGTGATGTAATTCTTCAACTCTGTGACCATGGATGAAAAGGTTGGTTTTTCTTTTCCGTCGAATTGTCGCTACATTCTAATTCCTTAGAGTCCCTATCTTGAAGAAACAACGAAAGCCGGCATCACTGTTGAACTTTAAATTTTTAGAATATGCACCAGCGCTTGAGTTTCTTAATTTCAGCCTTTTAACTCTGGATTCCCACTCCTCTTCTGACCAGAAGGTTCCTAGTTTGCAGATGAAGTTTGGACTCTGTACAAATAATGAAGCCAGATTGTCAGACATTGAATGTGTATTAGATGATATCTGCGGCTCTGGAAGAGTTTCCTTTTTATGATGTAGATATTGTTTAATCTGAATGTAACTGTTACATCAGCTCTTTTTTATGTTTTTTAATTTGACCAGAATCTGCTCCATATTCTTCTGGTCTCTTTATCTGCTTACGGATGAATAAAATGTTTTGAGGATATCAGTATGTTTTATTGGGATATTCCAAACAATATCTTGAACTGACGATGACTTCATGCATGGATTGCTATCTCGTGATGATAGGATTCTAGATACCATCTCTTTAATCAATGCTGCAATATATGATTTCCAAAAGTTTCTAATGATTTTCTTGGTTTTCTGTTGCTATTTGGTAGTTTGGTAGCAAGTTCATAGAAGCTACTTGCCATTGCCACAAAACGTTCGTCATTAGCTCGAGACTAAGAGTGCTAATGGGCAATTAAATGATCTTTTTCTTCGTTAATTCTGTCAATATAATCAATCAGTTTACCATACATGCTCTTTATAATGCTATCGAAGATAATACCAGTTCCTCGGGGCATCCATGCAAGCACCATGAAGTTTCCTATTGCAAAATGCTCTGCACGTCTCGAATTTAAAGGTATAGTCAAATGCAATACAATTTGGCAAGTTGCACTTTACACTCATTGTTTTTTTGTTGTGTTTAATCACTGATTGAAATTGACTGAAACACAATAACAATTAGAAGCCAAGGTCGAGAGTAAGTTTCGAATTGAATTTATAAAAGGAACGCGTTCTTGCTTTTTTTTCCTTTAGATACGCATTTACACATTTTTTGATGATGGCCAAGGTCGATTGTTCGCTAAAAGCTTTTAATTAAAGTGGCGAGGTAAAACGCGTGCTTGCATTTTTCATTTAAATTTTAAAAATTCTTGTACCATTTAATTAATGTATCGCACACACTAGCAGTTTTTTATTGCACAAATATTCAGTTCATTTGTAAATTGGTCAGCAAATGCGCATACACGGGGAATTGTTTTATGTGATATAAGAAAAAATATTAAAATGTGACGTTTAAAATTCAATTATAAATGGGTCAATAAAATTATGCACTCGTAGCCACTTTTTAATTTAAATACAAAATCACTCACCAAAACTATCAATCAAGACACTAAACATGAATTATAAATTAATGAACTAAATAAGGCACAAAAGATAAATTAATAACAAATTGAATCTGTATCGAGTCATAAATAAACAACACGTCCAAACCATTCAGCAGTTAGAGCTGTATAATAATGTTACTTTAGGATTTTATTTCAAACAGTAACATTTTGTTTAGGAAACCCTCTCTGTATCTGCTATCATAGACGTTTTACAGTTACGGCAAATACTTCGCTGCCATATTTGTTGATCTTGCTAAAGCTTTCGATGGGTTAAACATGCAATATTGTTTATTTGGCTTAGTGAGCTAGGCACCAGAGGTCTTTTATTAGATCTTACCTGCAACTTCGTGAAGAATAGACCTTTTTTAATTTGTGTTAATAAGGAATTAAGTGATAAATATATCATCGACAGGGACCTATGTCGATGATATATTTCTGACTTGAAGGCATTAAGTGATGTCAAAGAGATAAACAAGGTAACTTTCCCTTTTAGTTGCATCAGTTTTCCTATACTTTTGTACGCCATACAATACAGACCCTTATTTTACCGCCATTGTGATGGCAAAAAGGAATGGCTTGCCGTTGTTTTTTTCTTAAGGCGTGAGTTGTACGATAATATTCTTTGCCGTATAATTCATCTAACGAAAACGCTGACTTATTTGTCAGCAGACCTTTCCCAGAAGTCAACAGGCTTCCTAATATATTCTTTCGAAACTCCAGACTGCGAACTGTACTTTGTTCTGTTATAAAGTGTACCTTCGTTTTTACATAACATTTTTTATTCGCTTTCTCCAACCTCAGTTGGATCATCATATGACTTATCTGCTATTCAAGATGCAAGTTTGCATTTCGAAGCACTATTTGAATTGGAATTGAATCATCTTTAGTAACTGATACAACAATTTCACGATCTTCTCTATCGGATGTGACAAGCCTTCTGCTTCTATCGGGTGCAGTTTTCAAAACTTGTAGATTAGTTAACTTCCAAACTTGATACAAAAAGGTATTTTTATCACACTTAAATTGTTTTGCTACATTAGTCAGAGTAACCCCAGATCTGCATTCACGAATGATATACACTTTATCTTTCAATTATAGCTCGCGTACTTTCGGCATTTTTTCATAATATTTATTTTTCACTTTTTATTTAGAACACGAAGAAACAATTTTGTAACGATTGTCTCATCTTTTCTCAAAAATAATAGTGTTAGCATAAGGTATGAATAATTTTGTCCAAAAAACAGTGGCAAGTTGCAGAACACTGCTAAGTACTCGTATAGTGTACAAAATATTTTCAAAGAACTTAGAAAATATAATCCGATCAAATGCCAAAATATCATTGGGAGTGTCAAAGTTATTTTAAAGTAAGAAGATTGACGATAGAACGATTGCTTACAGTCATGCAGCTACTTGAAAAATACTCGGAGTTCAACATAGACATACACCAAGTAGTCGGTGACTTTAAGCAAGCATATGACAGTTTGACCGTAATAAATCATGATAATATTGCTTTACTTTGGTATCCCAGCCAAATCAGTCCATCTTACTAAAATGAGAATAACGTCGACAACCTCCCAAGTCCGCATCAATAACCAACTCACCGACGCCTTTGACACATATAGAAGAGCTGGCCCCATTGATATTCAATTTGACTCTGGAAAACGTCAAAAGAATGTTACTTGTTGATACAAAAGGTGCATTATTATACAAGTCAACCTAAATGGTAGCCTATACGAATGACATTAACATTTTGTCACGGTCATTAACAACTGCCAAAGAACTCTTCCTGAAACTCGGCAGCGAAGCCAAACTAGTAGCGCTATAAACCAATGAGAATAAAACAAAACTTATGACGCAGTTCAGGAAAAGCACTTAAAACGCATAAAATACGACACTTGAACCGTATGGTTGAACTATGGATACCCGAAAAGTTATTCGTTGAGAGAACTAAAGGACTGAGACCAGTAGGAAAACCGAGGAAATGCTTGTGCTACTTAATCGAAGAAGACAGTTTGTTGCTGCTTGCATTTTGAAGTTAGAGCACTTAGTCGATGAAACGAGACAGTTGGAGGTGCTATTAGCAGGAAGTGGAGGCCCAAAAGGGGCCCTAGCGCAACGGAGAAGAAGAATTTTTCATTTGCAAATAATAGCTAAGACATTTACGAAAAACGGGTAGGTCATTCTGTGAGTGACTTAAATCACGAGCAAAGTTGCGCTTCAGAATGATTCAAGCTTAAAAACAACAACCTCTTGGCTTATAACGATCTTACTGATTTGATTTTATACTGTAAATATGTTATTTTACTGGGTTTGGAATGATACTTCCTCCGGCGATCTTTCAGCCACATCATCCCCGGTTATTGTGAGCTGTATTCGTCAATAATGACTGCCAGATCATAATATGCTACAACTTTCCATTTTTCAATCGGTCCAAGCATTCCCACGACTACACTATCTGAAGTAAGCTCTCTCATCTTCCTGCAGCCTGTTCCATTTTTTGCATGCAAAAACCCTGTAACAGGCACTGTCTTCCTCTTCTGGGCCAAACATACAGTGGAGGGACCAAGACTTACCAATCTTGTCAGTCAGCCGTACCATGCCTTTGATTTAGCCACGATTTCAAGTCCAAGATGAGCCGAGCAGTTTACCTTCGTTTTGTGCAATTCACCCAAGACTCCTACCAATCGTTGCGTGAGTTCCGTCTCTCCTTGCAGGCTACCATATCCCTCGCGTTTTTACTTCAAAGTAAGCAAACAGTGCCGCGCTCTCTAGTAAAGTGGATGACAGTTATCACGCTTGCAATAACTCTTACTGCCAAATCAGAGACTGTTGGATATGAAGATGCAATCGTCAGTGCTCATCTTTTCTGTGCCAGTCCGAAGTGTTTTCAGTATACCTCCTTACTGAGGGCAACGCCCTATATTTCTGCTCTATACAGTAGCTCTGCTCCATAGTACTTATCAAGAGGTATCTTATTGATGAGGTGGGTCCCCTTGCAATGGAAGCAGCTTCTCAGCTTTTTTCCTGATTCACTCAGACAAACTGATCTGCGAGTCGATTCGATTAGTATAGCTCTGATACTGATCATCCTTAGTTTAAGGATTCTCATTTTTGTCAAGATGACCACATCCAATCTCTCACTCGGCGCATTAGCATACCTAGCCTAAGTTGCGCTTGAGGCAACATTACGGATCTCAAGTATGATGTACTGATGATCACTGGCTAAGTAGCCCTCTAAAACTCTTCAATTGTGTATCCTCCATACTAAGGACTCCGAGGCGAATGTCTTGTCCGGTATAGTTCTTTCACAGACAATACGGCAAAAAGTCGTCATACTTCCGGCGCTTAGTACGACAAGCATCATCCTGTCCGCCATTTCTAGGACTCATTTTTCTCCGTGGATCTGTTAAACTTATGACCCATTTGATTGCTTTAGCATTGAAGTCTCCCCTAACGAGCACGTTACCATCTGCGTTCGAAATAGTGCCCTTCAAAACAGCTTTGCTTGGGAAAATTTTATCAGCTCGGTCAGCGTTAGGTACACATCAAAGAAAGTGGTCCCTGAGCACTGAAACCTCACGAAAGTAATTTTGTTAACTAATATTCTATCCACATTAGAAAATTCTTTATTTGTAGCTACATAATTGAGTTGCAAAAATAATTTTTCTGATAAAATATTAGAGAAGATGCAAAAAGCTCAGTGTAGAGAAAATTATTGTAAGGATTAAGTAATGAATAAAATAGTTTAGCAAAGACTATTCGTGCCTTTATAAATTTTCAATCTTGTGTGTTGATTTTTGTTGAATTTAGGGTACCGCTATGATTTTATTCAAGAGAATGTAAAATTGGTAAATCATAATGTTACTAACAAAGTTGGCCGGATTTTGACTCCTGATGTATCTATTGTTAATGCACTCATAAGGGCCTTCATTCATGATTTTGCCAGATTTTTCGGATGAAAGGTGTCCAATCGCAAGGGGGGTACGCACAACTTTCGTACATTCCCTCTTTCCCTATGGTGATGAAGTCGTTTTTAGACCTATTTTGAAAAGATCTTTGTGAGACCTTTCACATGACATCCTACTTGACTACCAATGGTGAAAAAACAATGTTGGAGGATCACCTCCCTATATAGAGACACCCTTTGAAACTCTCTGAAAAAAGTGTTTGCCCCCCCAAATTTTTAAGAAGCCACCATTTCTGACCTTTCCACAAAGTTTCATGGCTGTAGCCTCTATAGTTTCGGAGAAACACTGCTATTCCATGCAGACGGACGGACAGTCGGACCGACAGACGAAGGTCGTGATTTCAATAAGGTTTTGTATTTAAGTACAAGCCCCTAAATATTATGATTTTCCATATTTTATAGTGGCTTTTCTTCAACAACTTTCCAACGGATTATTGAATTTCAATATGAATATTTGCCAAATTAAAATAAAAGAAAAGAAAGAAAATGCCACCCGATTTTATGGGTCTTTTAATCAGACACATTTTGCTTATGCTTCATTTCTCTTTATTAACCATAGATTTTCGGCTGTTCTAAATCAAACAAGGTGCCAATGCAAAAAACAAAATAGAAAAATAACGTACTTCATCATAAATATGTGTTTTCATTCTCCTAGCGCGTCCCATCAGTAATATAAAGGGCTCTAATTGATCTTCTTTAAAATATGATAATGGCGCACCCCGATTCAGGTTAATGTGAAAATCTTGAATTTAATAGAAAAGATCATGGGAGTTCAAAACTAAAAAGATACAAAGATCATTAAGCAGCCTAACACAAAAAAAAATCTACGAAAACGGGTTTCAGAAAAACATGCTCATGCTACATTTGATATCAAGCGTGGAGCAAGGCCAAAAAAACCATAAAATGAAAAATCAAACCAATACAAACTAGTAAAGCTAACAGAAGTCTTAAAGCGCATGATAAAATTACCCAACAATTTTTACATAAAATGAAAGTGAGAACAAGAAAACTAGAGCCATTTAATGAGACATGCCTCAACCTGACCCCAGAGAAATACAAGTCTGCATAATGGCAGCTGAGACAGCACGTGTTGTGCTAAATTTTGGAAATGCGCCTGTTATCTGTGCAGAAGTCATGCCTGATATGACATTTGGTTCGGAGTTCGTAGTACCCAAATTACATAATTGGGTGGCGCTACAGGACCAGTGACACTTGAGCTGCAGCATAATCTGTGCTTGATTATCTTTGCGGATGATGTTATAGCGCTAATTGTCCGGCGTGAATAAATGCAACTTAAGCTAGGTATGCTAATACATCAAGTGATGGACATGATGATTGCTCGCGGAATCAGTCTAGTTTTTTTTTTTGTTTTTGAAAGGGTGGTGAAGGGCATTTGTACCCTGAGAGTCAAAATTGAGAACCTTATCTGGAACTGTTTGGCGCATTGCTTTGCATTAGGCCTCATTTTTATGTCTTATGACGCCACCGAGCGGCACGGATCCCTTTTCTAGCGGAATTAAGAAAAGGGAAAAAAGTGCTAGGAAAGACATCTCTATCAATAACTTTTTTTGCCTGTAGAACTGCCCGGATGTAATCTGCCACATAGTTCTATTTATCCATTGTTCTTGGCATTTTGCCGATTGAACCATATAGAAAGAGCTCCCATATTTACATAATGAGGTAACTACATTGCCTGTTCTTTTTGTTGTAAGCAAAAAATGGGTCACAGGCAAAACTGACGTTAGATAGGAAGCCATATCGCAGCAGCGCTTACTACCACAGACATGACCATTAGTAGGCCGACTTTGCTGGCTAACTTACATGGCGGTATATGAAGAATTATGGAGGTGCCAACGAAAATTCGAAGTTTTGTACGGTTTTGAGGCGGATTTCTACAGTGAAATTCTGATGGCCCGCGGAGAACACAATAGCGCTCCTAGTGTAGTGAAAATTATTTCAGTTCTTCAACGCTGAGCTATCAGTCGAAGGTGCAAAACGTGTGTTTCATTTGCTCGTCTTGAATAGTTTAGGAGTACAGTGGGCTATACAAGGTGAATTTGTAGCATGCACGGAATGCGTTCTGCACGTTTTTTATTCGGAAAATAGTATATATTACGAAATATAAGCATTTGCTAATGCCGCGGTTGGGGGACAGCTACTGGAAGCTTGTCCATAGTAGGCCGACTATTACATATGCAAATTGCTACCATATGGCTTCCTATCTAACGTTAGTTTTGGTCACAGGCATCATCGATGTCTGCAATGCGGGACATGCAATCAAATACAATCAAATGCAATCATGTGTTAGAAAACTTCAAAATTGTCATTCTGGCAAGGGAAAGAGTTCCCAAAGTAAGAACAATCACTACCGAGAAAGTGCTGATTCAGGCAGTGCAGCACGCCCACCTATTCAATAAAGTAAATTTAGGAAAGAATTGTTCCGAATCCCCCCGGCATAGGTGCAATGATAAGTAATGCTGAGGATGGCATCTGCTTATAACACAGGCTCTGAATTAACAGTGATGTTCCTTACAGGAGCTATACGCATCACCTTCCTAGCTAGATAATGCTGAAGACTCTACATACTTAGGTACGATTGTGCTAGAGAAGCAGCTGTGCTTGAAGAGAGTAAATGCTCACATATGGATTTGTAACAAGCTTGGATGAATGACATGCAGGGAAGATGGATCGCATGCCGCGTTAGCGACCTGAAGCCGTGGGTCAATCGAAGAAATGTTAAACTGACTTCTACCTGACCCAGCAATTCATTTTTACCCTCATAAGATTGATAAGCAAATACATATTTTACACAAAAGTGAAAAAGTCACCCCGAAATAGTTCCGCTGTCACAACATCGCCCAAAAAGACGACAAAGTATTGCGGGGAATTGTGTTGGTTTCTCTGAGGGATATTATGTCGTTTTTGAAGCGAAATGATATTGCGCATAAAATCGCTGAGCATTTGTACTGAGCGATATTATGATGGTGAAACTATGTCATTGCCCCGTGAAAATTCTGCTTGCCAAACGTTTATATATGCAAGAAATGAAAAAGGTAAAGTAATTTCATTGAGAACAGAGTAGAACTGTCTCTGAATATACTTGAAATCAAAAAAGTTTGACACTCTCAGTTTTCCTAACTGTGAGAAAAATAGGTTTTATTTTTTCAACGCCTTATTTCATCTTTTCACTGTATCTTTTTAACTATTAATTAAATTACAGAACTTGATGTCGCTTCTATTTAGCGACTCGAATTCAAAACATTATACGATCATGGACATTAACTCTGCATGATTGAACAACTAAAATTATCAAAAAAATGGCAAAGGACTTAGACAGCCTGTACACAATATTGGCAATGCAATTTACTCATATGTTATTAGAACAATAGGAGATGTTTTTGTGGTACTTGATAATTTTTTGAAATTTTGAATCTGTATATGGTGTCATTATCAACTTATATAATTAGGTTGTTTAAGTCTGATAACAAGAGTGCTTAAAAATTAAATATACGAGTATAAAGGAAGGAACTACTTGCTGTTTTTATTCTAGTTGTTTCGCTACTTAAAATTTCCTGGCAAACTCTTTTCAAAAATATTTTTCTTATTTCCAGTCATGAACAATTATCAAGCAGCAGCGGCAGCAGCTCAAGGATTCGGACCGCCAGCATCTCCCCACACAACAACAACACGACCAGGCTTTCCATCAACAAATTCACCTGGACCAACAATCGATATGTACAATTCAAGTGGAGCAGATAGTGTTGGATATGTACAGGCAGCGAGCCCCCAACCGTCGGGATTTCCAGCAATTGCCGTCAGTCGGGCCCCGTTGAACTACAGTCCGGTAAGTCATTGGCGTGCGCCATTGTAAAAAATATTTTGATAGTGTAAGGCTCGTCCTTCCATACATGTGGTATCAGACATTGCATGGAATTACCGCTAGGATTACATTGCCTCTTTGTATTGTAACATCAGCAATATATATCATACTTCCTTATTTACATGCATTGATTGGTGAGTTGGCGGAAACTGGAGTATAGTATATATTTACCTTTCACAAGAGTTGTTAACTTTGAGTACTTCTATGGTCCTGATTCAGTAAAAGCTGTAAACTCGTAAAGACCATTTAGTTCAACTAATTTGGAATTGACTTTCAATTTTTGACTACCAAAGTGCTTTGCAGAAATAAGTAAAAATAATTCATCTTATCCTTCCTTTTTGACACAATGTCTTAATCCATTTTAAAACGGAATGGAAATTATAGCAGTACATATAGAGTGCATTGAATTAGGATCCAAAGTCATCAACGTATTACTTCATTGCTTAATTGGCCTTCTCCTAACCTGAATGCATAGGCACGCTATTTACACGATTTGTTATCATAATTCATGACCCCTGTTCATATCGCGTGTTGAAGCAATTAGGACACAGAATATAATTACTGGAATTCCAGTGGACATGACCCATGCCAAAAAATAAGGTTAAAGTGACGATACCTTTTCAATTTCAGACTTGATAAAAGCTCTTTACCCAAGTAAAAGTCGTTTCTATTCAATGGAGAATCTTTCATGGAAACTTTAACTGTTTGGGATGAGAAACCAGTGATAGTAGAAGTAGAATATGAATGAATTAAACCTACACAGGTTTGTTTTATAGTTTTGCTTGATTGAGGCAAAAGGCTCAAAAAGAATCCATAAAAGTACGAAACCACGAATTTTTCGGGAGAATTTCAGTACCGACCACTATATGGAATTTTTCACCCGCCACATGACAGTAAAGTTATAATATAGGGAATGGTAAGACCGTAAACTTTTTAATCAAACGTTGTTTTCACTTCGAACAACGTATGTAGGAAATTTCAACTTTGTGTGTAGTTTTATGATGGCACCGCATTTGTCGGTTTTTCTGCCTATATGTCGAGTCCCAGCTCGTGGTATTTCCATGTTTTCCAAAACTAAATGTAAAAACCAAAACATGAACAACACGAAATTGGAATGACTTTATTTGACATGTTTGTAGTGTAACGCTCACTGTCAAAATCCTTTTTATGGGAATCGAATTTAAATGTGTTATATGATTTACATTTTGCCGTGTCATTGTTGGTGGCTTAGGAAAATTCTATGGAGGGAATAATTAGAGTATAGTTGAAGTGTGGAAATTATGGGTATGACAAATTAATAGGATCGTTATTAAAATCAGCAGACTATTTACAAATTAGTGGTTGAAATGATGATACAAACCATTTGATAGTTTTGTTTAAGCAATACCTTATAAAATGAGGCCTGAAACTTCCAATCTGATCATTCGTGTAAAATCGGCGATTATAAGACAAATTTACTTACGAGAACTTCAGCAAGAGCAGTTTTGTACTTAACTCAGGGTTTAAAACATATTTCATAATGACACAGAATAGTTACATACAAAACGAAAATTAAAAAAAAAAACTCTTTCTGTTGGTTTTGTGACTTTGAGATACGCGAGTACATGTGGTCCCATATTAAATGAAACAAAATAAAGTGAGTCAATTGATAATACCCAAAACCGCATGGTCGACTTGAGGAAGCTAAGAAGTTTATCTGTGCTGTACACCAACTATTTGACTACTATTGTATTTTGCACTCAATACATAATTATATAATTAATAATCGAGCGAGGAAAATCCAACTGGTTCTCACTAAATATTATACAGATGTTATTTTGATTGGCTTTGATAAATTTGCTGGATTATAACTCAATCCAATATTTTAATATTAAAACGTACAACTAGGATTTTAGTGAATCTAAAGATAAATAAGTTGGGTGGCTGTAGAGTGCTCCTACCAAAAGGGGTTTGTAACTATGCTACGGTTCAAAACAACTTTTGAAAAACATATATATATATATATATATATATATATATATATATATATATATATATATATATATATATATATATATATATATATATATATATATCTATATATACAGCCGGAAAAAATAGTCGGTGTGATCAGGCTTTTTCTAAAACAAGCTTAATTTGCATCCTTTTTTTACTATCCCTAAAAAATTAAGTTCGTTTCACTTCATTTTCATGACGGAAAACAAAAAACTTCACAAACTTTTAAGCAAAGCTAAACATTTAGTTAATTAATAAGTTGTATCAATTTTCAAGTGGCCAGAATTATAGGTATGTTGCGAGCGAACACATACAACATGCTCGGATATATTTCTGCTTCATAACTGCAGTAGTAGCGAGCAAACAACACCTATGTACTCGCACTTCGCCACTGAAAATTAGCCGAAGAAACACATACGCAAGTAAATAAGTGATATTCACATGGTGAACGAACGGGGTGCTTCGAAGAGAGGTTAGCGGAAAGGAAAACCGAAAGTTCCGGCATAAATAATCTTTCGCTCAATGTCCCCAGTTTCGCTATTTCACTTTAAGAGATCGTGGGAAAGCCGAAAGCTTAAGCTGCAAGTACTCTTTCGAAGTCGGAAGCTTAAGTGAAAAACACTCTTTCGCTCAATTTCCCCAGTTTCGCATATTCACCAGCCGAGCAAGCGAGACGAAGCGGGGAGGAAAAACTTTCGTGGAACGAGAGCGCACGTGTTCGGCTACTCAGCACCTTTAAAGAGAATTAAGGTTGAAAGCTCACGAAAGAACAGTATTTAAAGTTCTTGGGCAAAGCATTTGAGGGAGTCTTGTTCAAATCCAAAAGGGAGCGTGCTGCTACCCATTCTTCATCTACATCGTTCAAAGTATTCGCCAATTTCGTTACATAACCAGTATGCCCTATGTATACTGGTATGAACTGGGAGCTAATTTTATGTGTATCCTATATACAACATCAAGGCTCCCGGGAGACAGAACTCGCTGTAAGACCACTTACCTACTAATCCGTCCACGTAAACCAAATCACCAAAGGCAAGAGTTCACTTTAAAGAATTACTTTTCACTTATTGTTCATTTTTTAAAACTTATATTAACACCAAATCGATTAGTCAACTAACTAACAATATTAGATAAATTGCCTTTCACACAGGTGAGCGCCAGCCTGTAGAGGGAACTTAAAAGATGGGCTTGTGGATCGGGGTGGCCATGCGGCGAGAAACGCCAAAGGGCCGATAGAGGATCGCGGCTCAAGCCAACACCTCACCCCTTACCACTTTCTCGTACACAGGACAAGATCTTCGGCTAAATTTTAATCGCAAATACTTTGAACAATGTATGAAGAATGGGTAGCAGCACGCTGTCTTTTGGATTTGAACAAGACCCCCTCAAATGCTTTGCACAAGAACTTTAAATACTGTTCTTTCGTGAGCTTTCAACCTAAATTCTCTCTAAAGGTGCTGAGTAGCCGAACCCATGCGCTCTCGTTCCACGAACGTTTTTTCTCCACGCTTCGTCTCGCTTGCTTGGCTGGTGAATATGCGAAACTGGGGTAATTGTGTGGAAAGAGTGCTTTCAGCTTAAGCTTTCGGCTTTCCCACGATCTCTTGAGGTGAAATACCGAAACTGGGGACATTGAGCGAAAGAGTGTTTATGCCGGAACTTCGGTTTTCCTTTCCGCTTACCTCTCTTCAAAGCACCCCGTTCGTTCACCATGTGAATATCATTGCGGGTTAAACTTTCTCGTTTACTTTACTGTTCGCTTATTTACTTGCGTATGTGTTTCTTCGGCTAATTTTCATTGGCGAAGTGCGAGTAAATAGGTGTTGTTTGCTCGCCACTACTGCAGTTATGAAGCGGAAATATATCCGAGCATGTTGTATGTGTTCGCTCGCAACAGGTTTTCCCAACAAACATCGTAATTACCCAAGAAATTCTGATAGTTGTGGTTCTTTTTTATACATAATTAGTTAGAATACCCACAATTGTTCTTAGCAACGTTTTAGATTCTTCCGGGCATGCACGATATCAATTTACGACAATTACGTACAAGAATATTGTACTAAACTCATTGAATGTTCCTCCATAATTGGGTTTTGCTTTGGCAGATCATCTTTGAAACTTCTCATAAGTTTACCCCATAGATTCTTAATAGCATTAAGGTCTGGTAATTAACTTGGCCACTCAAGGACGTCCAAATTATTTTCTTGGAACCATGCTTTACCTGATCGAAATGAGTGTTTTGGATCATTATTCTGCTGAAATTTCCACAGCAATGGCATATTATCCTCGTCATATGGTTGCATTACCGTCTCCCACAAATCCTTGTACATGAATCTCTTCATTATGCCATCAATTCGATGTATGGGACCTACACCTTGCCATGAAAAACAGTCGCATATTATCACCCTGCCACCGCCGTGCTTCACCGTTTTTTAGGGGTTTTATAAAATAATTTTACAAAACCCTACTAAAGTCGCGACCTGTCTGTCCGTCTGTCTGTCTGTCTGTCTGTCCGTCCGTCCGTGTGTAACAGCAGTTTTCCCGCAAAGTTCTAAAATTAGAAACACCAAATTTTACATGTAGATGCAAAGTAGTACTCTCTTTAAAGTTCAATTACAAAAAAAATTTATGAGGTATTTAAGGGGGTCTCCCCATATAGGGGAGTGGCCCAAGAAAAAAAAAATTCATAAAAGGTAGTCAATATGGGTATCATATGAAATGTCTCAATGAGAACTTTTCAAGACAGGTCTTAAACTGACATTTTTGCTTCAGGGGGCGCATACGAAGGGGAAATACACGAAAAATTGGTATTCCCCTCTCGATTAGACACCTGTGATCCAAAAAATCTGAAAAAAATCATAGAGGTAGAGGTTTATGAGTACAACAACAACATATACCTTAGAAGTCGAAATTCGCTCATTGTATGATATTCGAATTTCATATTTTCCCCAATAAAATCGTATAGGTATCCTTAAACTCAACGAAATTCCACATTTAAGTAGTTACATACTAGGGTCTAATACGCTGCAAGTTTGATGAAAATCTAATCTTATTCGCGGAAGTTATAGCCATTAGAAATTTCTGCAATTACAACAAGAATAACACATGGTTTTGGTATTTTATGGACTTCCCATCAGTTCAGACACTGCAATTTTGATTTGATTTTCTCAGAATTTCCAGATAAGATTTATAACAATACATACTTTGTGGAATTCATAATTTGAGTGAGTTTTGTTTGTTCGGAACAAATTGGTGACCGTTGAAAATGGAGAAACAATGGATTTTCCTATAAACGTGCACACCACTTTGTTATGTTTCTTGACTTTATTTATTGTTGGTGACCGTATTTTGGAGAGGTTGGGTGCAAAACCCTTCTGACATGAGCATAGGTCTGTCTACTCAACTTGTTTTTTGCTTTTTTTGTAGGCCTAGCATGAAATTCTTAGCATTCTGGTCAACGAACGTTTCTTTCCGAATCGTTACTAAATAAATTTATCTTTGTTTCATCGTTCCAGAGGATATTGTGGCATTTTTTCCCACCCTGCGATGCGCACCAGGCTTTATGAGCTAACGCATAGGTTTTTTCTTTCTCAAATTTGTAGTTTTAAAGACAGGAACTTTTCAGGCAATTTTGCCGGATAGTTTTGCGTTTACTGATTGCCGTCAAACGGTTTGTGATGAAATAAAATTCCCAATTCTACCTGCAATCGTCCTAAATGATTTGAACGAGCTGCGTTTCACCATTGTAACGATACGATTGTCAGTCACTGGTGAAGTTTTTTATGTGCTTCATGCATTTTAATGAATTATTCCGGTCAGAGTGTATTTGTAACAACATTTTCAGACCAACCAATGGATATGGCAATGGGTTTGTTTATTTTCCCTTCATCTTAGAGCTGATGAACAAGCATTTGCTCCACTGCACTACAGTGAGATATCTAGTATCATTACAATATTATGATTATACCTTTAATTAGTTTAATTTGCTCAAAATCTTACCTTGTGTAACTAAATAGTTCCTTAAATTGATTCTCTTTGAAATTTTATCAGCACACACCTATTATATTCCAGTGCGAAATCCGGTGTTCGTCAAGGATCACAATTTTAGGCCCTTTGCAATTCAACATTTTCATTAATGATCTTCCCCAATGTCTGCCCTCTAATTGTCCTCTTTACGTTGATGATTTAAAAATTTATTGTTCCATTAACTCCAGCAAAGACTGTTCATGTCTTCGAAATGATCTTAACAATCTCCGAAATTGGTGTCAAGGTAATTTACTTCCTCTTGATATTTCAAAATATTGTTACATGAAATTCAACAGCCTATAAAACTATTGTCCTTCATCCCTACTATCCGGTTTCCCTAACGCGCTTTTAAAATTGTTGAACTTTGCTGCCAAATTGCAACAAAATGGGTTCTTCAAGGCTCAGTTCTGTCCATAAACTTAGCTGAAAAACAGTCGCAAATTGGTGCAGTCTTTACAGATTTCTCCAAAACTACTGCATTCTTTGCTTGGTATGTATAGTTTCCCAATATCCCGGATCTTATTCTATTTTTCTCTACCGTTTGCATCGTGCTATATTACATTGAACAACTTCTTCTCCTTTACATTTTTTATCTTCTATTTCTGCTATTTATTAATGATCCCTCCTTTGTAATTTCTTCTTTCTGTATTTTGTATACTGATGATTTCAAAATATTTTAGATAATTAAATCCCTCCGGAAGCTCTGAAATGACATAATAATGCTCTATAAATAGTGTTACTCAGATTTCCTATGTATTATCATTTCAGCATGTTCACTCTCAAAATTGTCGTAAAACTAATCACCCCATCGGAAGATGTTATAACTTTTGCAAATGGCGTTGTATGTAAATCGTATTCGATGTTTGGAAATTAGACAGCTGAAGCGTACAAATAGATAAGGAATGGTGCCCTGTACTTTGTAAGTCGATTGTCGATTTTTTCTACAATAATCGGTCAATGATATTGGCGCAGCGTGAATTTCCACGTTGATTTCCGAATTATATCGCGCTAACTAACTCGACTCAAAAAGACTAAAACTACACGAGACATTCCAGTACGCGACCGTCACTGGACTGGTTGTTTGACCGAGAATATTGCGGCTGTGGCTGCCAATGTCACTGAAAATGATGAAACATCAACCAGATGACAGGCCACGCAATAGAGCATCACCAGACGGAGCCTACATCGAAATTTGGTGAAAGACTTACACATGTTCCCATACAAAGGGCAAGTATTGCATCAGTTAATGTCTGCTGACCGTCAGTTGTGTGTGAATCACTGCCAAGCCATCCTCAATATCAACAACCATGAGGACGATTTTGTATCGAAAATTATCACGAGCGGCGAGATACATTTCCACTTGAGCGGTTACGTGAATAAGCAAAATTATCACTTTTAGGGCATTATAAGTCCATGTGTCATGCACAAACAGCCATTACATGCACTCAAAGCCACTGCTTGGTACGGCGTTTACGAGGAAGGAGTGATCGGGCCTTATTTTTGGAGGGCGCCTTCGGAAATACGGTCACTGGTACTGACAAACGCCACAGGGCCATGATGAACGACTTCTTACTGCAAGAATTGCATGAGTGGGGTGAACTTATGGTTTCAACAAGAAGGTGTATGACTGCACACACAGCAAGAGTCGCAATGGATATTGTGTAGGAAGCATTTTCTGGTCGCATGATCTCCCATTTTGACGATTTGGCATGGCCAGCAAGATCGCCCGACTTAACCATCACAAACTTCTTTCTCCGGGGTTACTCAAAGTCACTGGTGTATTTCAAGAAGCTTAAGATGATTGCGAACCTTAATGAGAATATTCGACAGCAACCCGAACAGTTGTCACCGGAAATATTGCGGAAAGTCCATCAAGTGGCTGCCGCCAGTGTTGATACGCGTTTGTGCCCATTTTATAGCATTTTCGACAAAGCAGGCACAAATGCGTATCAACTCTGGCGGCAGCCACTTGATAGATAAATGTTTTTTCATTTGACAGAAAAAATTGTGAAGGTTTAAGTAAAGACTTTTTTATTAAGTGAAAAAGTTATTCAAAAACTAAATTAGATGATTAATTTTGCACCACCTTGTAATATGTGTGATATCTTTCTCTCAAGCCTATACAAAGGTCTTGGTATAATTTTTGATCCCACGAAAAATCTGAATGTCCGTACGCTTAACATAATTACCACCGCATCAATCGTTTTTGGCTTCATTTTGCAACATTAACACAGGTTTGCAAAAATATGTAGTGTGGTTCGCTTATTTATTTACCTTCAGTCCATGTGCTGTAGAACAACAACATGGGCTGATAAGTTCCGGAAATCGCGCTGATAAGTCCAGGGATTTTAATGAAAACAAGCGGTTTTTTAAGTAGATTTATATTTAATCCTCAACAAAGTTGCTTACGAGGACGATACACTTGATATAGCAATTTTCCTGCATTTCGATGTCTTTCCTACAGTACGAAAGTTCAAAACCTTCGAAATATGCCTCGGTATTCACAATGACTTCTTCATTCAATCTGAATCATCAGCCACTGCTTGAGGCTTGGGGAAAGATAATAGCTACTGGAGGTCAGGTCTGGAGAAAGCGGTAAGTGAGCAACCAATTTGAATTGCAATTGGTCGAATTCGGCCTTCGCTTTCAAGGGTGTATGACAGTGTGCAATCGCGATAAAACAGAACTTTTTTCTTTATTCAGTTAATCCAATAACGCTAAATAATACCCTCCTTAGACTGTTCTTCTCTTCTGCAGTAATCGATGAGATTATTCCATGCGCATCCAAACGAATGGAGGCTATCACTTTACCGGCCGAGCATTGCACTTTTGGTGGCTTTGGTTGGCTATCGTGGCTTTTCAAGCATTCTGTAGTCTGCCTATTAGATTCAGGCCTATGCTGATGGACCCACGTTTCATTCCTTGTCACAAAGCATCGAAAAAGTCTGCTCGATTTTGTTTCGGCCGTTGAATCATCGACGATCAGTAAACGTGGCACACGTAATACCGATAGCTTTTGTAACTTCAAAATATGGCGCAAAATGTATCTCATTCACTCTTTTGAGATGCTAACATGCAAAACCTCCACTTTATGATCACTCAACGATTCGATGCACTTGCCTTACGATTTCCGCATTTATAACATCTTTTATCGTTTCGAAGCGAGATGCGTCTTCGGTGCTTGCATGAGCCATTTCAAATTCACTAAGCCACCGATAAACTGTTGTCCTTAAAGGAACAGATGTAGATTAACATTTCTTCATCCATTTCAATGATTGTTCACAAGTTTTTCCCTTCAAAACAATGTTTGATCAAGATACGATATTCCTGTTTTCCATGTTTTGAAAGTGACGTCACTATAACAACTATTACTTTTAAATGAATGAATGGAAATTCGTGAAACATAATACACAAACTAATGATAAATTATCCTTTCGAAATTAGTAACGATCATTTTCCGGTGTCATCACTTATTGGGAAATTCCAGAAATTATCTGCCCATGTAGTCATTTGATCTCCTCGATATTCGTATCTTATGTCATCACTTGAAACTGTTCAGCGTAAGATATAAACTTGTGCTTCAGGTGGTTTGCGCCTCTTTTTAGATTCAATAGTCTTCTAGAGGTTCCGTATGCCTGGACAGAGTTATATTTTCTTACGCACCAATGCTGCGATACTCTAGCTGGGTTATTTTTCTTCCTCCTGTTTTGTTTTCAAAATAGATTCAAGACTTTATAATTTTTATAGTAAACATTTTACTCCTTTTTAGGGTTTTGTACTAAAATACAAAACCCTATTGCAATCACGACCTGTGTCCGTCTGTCCGTCTGTCCGTCCGTCCGTCCGTCCGTACGTCTGTATGTCACAGCACTTTTTCTCCAAAACTATAAGGGCTACAGCCATGAAACTTTGTAGAAAGGTCAGAAGTGGTGACCTCTTGAAAGTTCAAGGGTGGAAAAATTTTTCAAAGGCGTTTAAGGGGGGTCTCCCCATATAATGGAGTGTACTGTATTACTATGAAAACATATTGCTATGGAGCCATATGCGCTTTTTACCGACTTAGACACTACAGCTTTGCTAGAATTTGCATGAAAATTTCAGGAGTGATAGGTATCATGAAGATGAGTACATATAACTGAAACAAGTCGAAGAGGTAGGAGAGAGCTCCTAGCAAAAGGACTTTGTAACCATTCTAGGATTCGAAAAAATAGGCCATGAATCGATGATTACAGTACAGAGGAGTGGCCCCTGAAAAAAATTTCATGAAAGGTAGCCGATATGAGTATCAACTGAAAGTTCTCTATGAGAGCTTTTCAAAACAGTTCTTAAACTGACAGTTTTTGCTTCAGTGGGAGCACAGGGGGGGAAATACATGAAAAATGTGTTTCCTCCCTCGCGAATGGACACCAGTGATCTAAAAGATCTGAAAAAAATATCAAAGGAGATATTTATGGGTATAACTATAACAAATACCTCAGAAGTCAAAATTCGTTCAACTTTGTTAATAATAGTATGATCCTCGAATTTCACATTTTCTCCAATAAAATCGTCTTTGACATGTTTCTTGATTTTATTCGTTGCTGGTTACTGCATTTTGTAAGTTGAGTACAAAACCCTTCTGACATGAGCATAGGTCTGTCTACCCAACTTGTTTTTATTGTTACATTTTCTTCTTTAGATACTTAGACTTTCTCTGCTTAGTTTTTGAAGTCTGAACTCGTTTTTTAGGTCGGACTAGTTTCACGACAGTCCGTCCGACTGTTCGTGTGTCACAGCAAGTTTCCTCAGAAACTGTAAAACCTAAACTTTGCAGAAAGGTCAGAAATGCGGGTCTCTCAAAAGTTTAGGTCTTACTAAAAATTGAAATTTTTTTAAGGGGGGCCCCCTAATAACGAAGTAGCCCTTAAACATTTTTTTTTAATCAAAAGTGGTCGAGTTGGGTATTAGGGGGTCGAAGGAGTGGCAAAATGTACCAAAATGTTGTACCCCCCCTCGCGATTGGACACCTTTGAGCCGAAAAATCTGAACATAATCACGAAGGTGGGTCTTAATGATTACAAGGGTAACAAATTCCTCAGAAATCAAAATTCTCTCAACTTTGTTACGAATAGTATGATTTGTAGATTTTACATTTTCACCCATAAAGCCAGAACAGTACTCTTTAAGTTCTTGAAATTTGGAATTATATAGATTAATATGAGGTCTTAATGTTCACAAAGTTTTATGGGAATCGAATTATACTTGAGTGAGTTATAGTCATTTCAATTGTATGAAGTTACAACAACAATAACACGTGTCTATGGTTGGTACATATTTCAAATTGACCTAGGCACTTTTATTTTTTCCCAGTTTTGATGAAAATTTAAGGAATAGTGTCTAATTTAAATATGTTCAATCGGCTGAGCATTTAGAAAAATTATTTAAGTTCCATCAAAATTTCGGCTGAAGTGTATTTATGAAAGAATCCCTGCATCTTTTGCATAAATTGGAACGATTTCTTATCCAAGTATTGGATTAATGATTCAAATTATCGATTCAGACTACAAGAAAATTTGTTTTGCGCCCTAGGATGATTACAAAGACCTTCTGGTAGGAGTACTCTCCTGCTTACTCAACTTGTTTATTGATATTTTCAATTGCTTAGTTTTATTTTGTAATTGGTACAGTACATCACCTTCTAAGGGAGTTCTCTTTTTCTAGCTTTTGCCAAAGTCCATAGACCGTATCAAGAACTTCATTGTTCTTGTTGCTTTCTGCCAAACTCAGAACCCATCAGAATATTAAATTTGATTCTTATTTCTATCAAAACGATACTTAAAATTATTTTTGAAATATCAGCCTGCACTAAACCATCACCTTTGACTAATTTCAAGTGTTGACTTTCTTTGTTGTACTTAAAGAAGCGACTCTTTTTCACCAAGGAGTTGAAGGCAATTTAAAGGCACCTAATTGGCTCTTCATGTTAACTGGGAAATTTAGCCTAGAACCGTTTGATATAATACTTTGTATAAGGTTTTAAGGTGCCATCAATTCACATGCGTCCTTTTTCCAGATAGATGGGAAAATAAAAGAGAAGTCCAGAAGGAAACCTCTTCACCCTTGATGCCTACACTTGATCAAGTAAGAAGTGTGTTCAAAAAATATCGCGAATTTTGTTTTTTTTTCAAAAATTATTTATTTATTCATGTATATCTATTTTGTCCCCTTCAAAGTAATCCCCATGAGATATTATACACTTGTGCCAACTGTTTTTCCAATCTTCGAAGCACTTCAAAAAATCATTTTTTTTAATCTTGTTCAGCTCCTCCTTCGATGCCGTCTTTATCTCGTCAAGCGTAGCGTAACGTCGTGCTTGCATGGGCCTCTTCAGTTTAGGAAACAAGAAAAAGTCACAGGGGGCCAGATCTGGGGAATACGGTGGCTGCGGCATCATTAGTGTGTTGTTTTTGGCCAAAAAGTCGCGCACAAGCAACGATGTGTGAGCAGGGGCGTTATCGTGGTGCAAAAGCCAATTTTTGTTCTCCAACATATCCGGGCGTTTCTGGCGGATTGCTTCGCGCAAATTGCGCATAACTTGCAGGTAATATTCCTTATTGACCGTTCTTCTCTGTGGCAAGAACTCATGATGCACCACGCCCCTGCAATCGAAGAAAACTGTCAGCAAAACTTTCACATTCGACCGAACTTGCCGCGCTTTTCAGTCTTGGTTCATGCGGCAGCTTCCATTGAGATGATTGAGCTTTGGTTTCCACGTCATAACCATAAACCCACGATTCGTCACCAGTTATGACCCTCTGGAGCAAATTTGGTTCGTCGCGGACAGAGTTTAACATCTCATTAGCAATGTTCATGCGTTGCTGTTTTTGGTCGCAATTGAGCAATTTTGGTACGAATTTCGCGGCGACCCGTCTCATGCCCAAATCGTTGATAAAAATCGAATGGCACGAGCCAATCGATATGTTTAGGTCCTCAGCAACTTCTCTAACGGTGATTCGACGATTGGCCAATACCATTTTCTCCACTTCATTAATTTTTTCGTCTGTTGTTGAAGTGCTCGGGCGTCCGGCACGCTCTCTGTCGTTCACATCATCTCGGCCTTCTAAAAAAATTTTGTACCACCGATAAACGTTGCTTCGGTCCAAAGTAGCTTCTCCGTATGCCACAGTCAACATTCGGAATGCATCCGCGCACTAAATTTCGTTTTTCACACAAAATTTGATACACGTTCTTTGATCCATTTTTTTGAATAAGTAAAAATCGAAGACGATTGAAAACACGTGCAAGTAAAGCAGCTATCACCAATGAAGTAAACATTCAAAATGGCCGAGCTTGTCGGCATAAGTGACAGACATGAGTACCAACATAACGCCACAAAAAAATCGAAATTCGAATATACGTAACCCGCGAAAATTCAAAATACGTGATACTTTTTGAACACACCTCGTGTGCCAATTTTCACGGTTAGCATAGTCCAACCATTACGGTCGCGTGGTTCCATTTTTCAAGTTATCAGAGCATATCTCCAATAAACCAACTCAGCGCTACCTTTCTTTTGTGCTGCATGAAAAGAATGTGTCACGAGGATCATTCGTGATTTTTCGATCTTGCGACAATAAGACTGGAAACATGCATGCTCGCTGAAGAGCAAAGACGGAAAAAATTAGTCTCATCTTACTTTCGGTTAAGATATTGCCTAAGATAATCGACGCACGGTATAGTCAGTCGACCCTTGACTCAGTATGTTCAGCACTATTATCAATTTATGAGAAAGCGTTGTCATTCTTCGATAGCAATAGCCTCCTATCTCCTTAATTTCTACGCTCCCTAGGAAGGAAGATGATGGGTATCATCTATGCTATAACCAAATCCAGAAGCTTAGAGATTGTTCAACAGCCAGATACAGCACACCATTCCAGCCATTCTCGGTACAAGTCGTGGCTTAGAGCCCTGCCTCATATTTCTAATCTACAGGGGAGGTGTGTAAAGGGTAGCCCAGTCGCCTTCTTGTGAGCATGTGAGTCCCACACTCTGTGTGTAAATGACATTCACCTCCCAACCACAAAAAAAAAATCTATATAGTAAAACAAACTGCACGGCATTCATCAGGAGTTACTGTCTGGTTGAGAAGGATTCTTCTGTGTTATGTTGGTCAATACACCCGCTATAGACTTATCGGTCATTACTCTGATTTATTGCGAGACATTCATGTTTGAGCTCAAGTACTGCTGAGATCGATTTGACTATCACTCCTAAGATGCTGATTGTACTTTACCTCGGGTTACTCTTCTAGGAATAACTACATCCGTTTCGTATATGAAAATTTTTTGACCCTAACTTTCAAGGAAAAATAATTTTACTATTTTTAGCTCTAATGTTTTAGTTTTAGAGAAATACTCTACGCGACATGCACAAACAGATAGATGGTTTGTGATTTGATTCAAGTTTGTAATGTAGTGGTCCTTGAAACAGAAGGACTATGATTTAAATATCTTTAAAGAAAAACCAAACATAGATTATGAATCAAAAATCATGTGAGCATACCTCTTCTCAGATAACTCCTAAGAATAAGAATATCTCTGATGATTAGTAACATTCATTGATAAAGTCAATTTAATGTTCCTACTGTTTGAGACAAACTGTGTAAACATTGTAGTCAACGAATTCTATTAACTTGAATTTGATTTAAAACACTATATAAAGAAAATAGTAATGAATCACTTTTTTCACATCAGTACATGTCATCAGGATGCTACATATTCATAAAACCTATATTCATGTCGCAACCAAACATGAACATGTCTGAAAATTTGCTGAGATTGCAGGATTCACCTTGCAAGTTTCCTACTATCCTCCACTTACATGCACACAAGTATGCACTTGGTGTTGCTGCTTATGCATCCTGGAAATATCCTGACCTGTTATTTGGAAAAAGGAAACGTTTAAGGTTTTGCGTTAACCATGCATGTACCAAATCAGGACATACCAAAATGTGTATCAACTCATATGTAACACAGCGAAAGTGTTACATTACATTGCATTGTACTTTACATACATAGCGATTCACCACGTTGTTGAATGAAATGAGAATTTATGGCCCTTTATGTCAGTGTGATGCATACTACAAGGATGTATTTAAGTAAAGTGGTGGTATGTAGTGAATGCTCAAGAACATTTCTTCAGTTGGAAGTCATGTGGAATATATATATATATACATTATACAGTTGTTCATGCAATACACACTCGGTAAGTACAGGAAATTTTAGTGGAACAACTCAGCTACATGAATGTAACATGCTGTTGCAATAGATTTCATAATTTGTTCTATTATTTAAAGCTCCTTGCAATGGCAAGTGTTTGCTGAATGTGAGCTGAATAAAATGACTTCACTTGTTAAATATAATTTAGTTGTGATTATTGGTAGACCCAGTATCAAGAAGGAATATTGAATTACTATAGAAGCTTATACTAAGCAGAGCCATTTTGTTCAAGAAATTTAAATTATATCTCTTTAGACTCGAAGCAATTTTATTAAAAGTACTAAGTTACTTTATGGGCTATCAGTAAAGCAATCCCGATCCTCAGAAATGTTCACTTGAATGAGATCTATAATAATTGGCATATGCTTCTGACCTCCCAAAGGATGTGATTTTGCTGCACGTGACTAGAAGGAATGGAACAAAGAATAATCTTCTTCTTCGTAGCACTACAGCTCCTCTCGGGCCTTTGCTTCATGCAACAAGCGTCTCCAATTGCCTCAGCCCACTGACCACGTCTTTCAATTTTGAAATCCGAGCAGCGATCAACAGTCTTCGTCGACCGAGTCAGACTAGCGTTACATCAGTTTCCTCCCTGGTCTCCGGCCTGCAGTTCTCCGAACGAATACCTTTTGGGGTATTTGCTTTTCGTCAATATGATTTGCATGGCCAGCCTATTGCAGCTTCCGTAGTCTTAAAATCTTTGCGACCTCCGGCTCGTCAAAAATTTTATACAGCTCATGGTTGTATCGAAATCGCCAGTGGTCCCTGTCTAGTTTCGCTCCAATTATGCGCCTCAGGAACCGTCTTTCGAAGGCACTCAATATGTTTGCGGGGGCTTGAGTTAGGGTCCATGTTTCACACCCATAGCATAACACAGGTCTTATCACAGATTTGTATACATGGAGCTTTGTTTTCCTGGGTTTGCAACTGGTCTTCAAAATCGTCAAAACCGAATAAAATATTTTATTTGCGAGCTATATTCTTCGGCATGTTTCGTCTCTTTCTTTATCGGTTCTTATTACTTTTGTACCTTAATATGTAAATTTGCGCAATTTTTGATATTGTATTCGCCAAGTGTGATATTTTGAATATTAAAAGTATTTTTCCTCGTCTGCGTGATGAGTTTTGTTTTATTCTCATTGATTTGTAGCCTTACTAGTTTTGCTTCACTGTCGAGTTTCAGGAAGAGTTCTTTGGCTGTTGTTAATGACCGTGACAAAATGTTGCTGTCGTCCACATAGGCCACCACTTGGCTTGACTTGTATAATAACGTACCTCTTGTATTGACAGCTAGCTTTTCAATAAAGTGTTTTGGAGCCAAATTGAATAGTAATGGGGCCAGCCCATCTCACTGCTTTAGTCCGATATTTATGTGAAAGGCATCGGTGAGTTGGTTACTTATGCGGACTTAGGAGGCTGTTGACGTTATTTTTATTTTAGTAAGACGCACTAATTTGGCTGGGACACCAAACCAACGCATTATTTGTACAGTATGTTACAATCGATACTGTTGTATGCTTGTATAAAGTCAACCAATATTTAGTATACACCTATGTTGAAATCCCAGCATTTCTCAGGTAGACTGTATAAAATAGGTCTATTGTCAATCTACCTGCTCTTACACCACCTTGACACTCCCCGAGAATACTACTGTCGTATGATCACATTTTATTTTCTAAGATCTTTGAAAATATTTTGTAATCTATGGAACCTCAATTGTGCTAACCTTGTACTGACGAAGATAGTCTTCTGGAGTAGCCAATATAATAGAATGTAAACAAAGGAAATGATACAGTTTTGGTTTGATACCATCAAAATACTGTACACTGCGGAAGATATTACAGTCAATCGGCAATCATTTATTGCAAATTTAACTGGCAGGGAAGATGCCGGCCGACAGGAATACTCTTGGAAGCTGGAATTTTTTAGAGAGTACTGCTCCCACAAACTCTGGGATCACAGGTTCCGACCATAATAGAATCTAGATTACGCTTTGGACAATGAACAGGAACTTATGCTTTGGGCTGGTGGACATGATGATTTGGACCTAGTTGCTTTGCACGTTAGCTGCAAAGATAACCATGGGACCAAAAATGTGGCTACATACATGAACGTTTGTAGTGCTTCCGAAGAAAAACTTGATCAAAGTGGAGAGTTTTCTAGTAAAAAACATTAAAAGAATCCAAAAAATATAACAACAAGTTGGGTAGACAGAACTACGCTCATGTCAGAAGGATTTTGTACTTAACCTACAATATACGGATATATAGAATGATTTAATTCAAGAGTGTTTTTATGGAATGCACAACAAATATATTCTTGCTATAAAAAACCTCCATTTTTAACCACATTTTGTTCTTATATTGCTTAAATCATTGACTGACCTGAATTTCAAATGTATTTTTATTATTCTCTTTTCTGAAAATTTGAAGAAATCTAACAAAAGTGTAGTACCTGGTTCGATGAAAAGCCCATGCAGTAGAAAAATCGTATATAATTGCTGAAATTGGAGGAAATTCAAATGGCTATAACTTCTGCAAATTCTATTAAAAAGTAAAGAATATAAGGATATTTGAAAGAACTACTTAAATGGCTGATTTTATCCGATTTAATCATACAAATACAGTTTTACTGACAAAAATGTCAAACCCTACTTTTATCACCAAAGTAATTCTATGTTTAAAGGGCTTTGGGAATAAAATTTCACGAAAATCTACTAGTTTCCCGTCCTGTTTGTCTTTCTGTTTATCTGTCCGCCTCTCCATCTATCCGTCAATCTTCAGAAACCACAGAACCTACAGAAACCACAGAAACTACAAAGCTCACACTTTGTGAAAAGGTCAGAATTAGTGATCTTTTAAAAGTTTAGTTTTTATTAAATATTCCAAAAGTTTTCAAGTGGAGTGGCTCTTAAACATTTTTTTTTCTTCAAATGAGAAGAATATCAAATGTAAGGTCTTAGCACATTCAGAATCTGAAAAAAGTCATTTTTTGCATTAAGGTTCCAGGGGGGGGCAAAGTGTACAAACAATATTTGTATCCCCTCCCCTCGCGAGTGGAGTACAAGGCAACAAATATAGATTATACGTCTTGCACTCGTTGCGTGTAGACGTGTTGTTAATTCGTTCCTGCCGAGAATTTTTATAAATTAAAATAATTTTTTAAAAACGTCAATTAGAAAGTAATTTTAGAAAAAAACTTATTACACCGTCGAACTATTCGAACAATTTATCGAGTATCTGAATTTTACCTGCAAGAAAGTTTCAAAAAAGAAAAAATTTTTTTTTCACCGGGGGGATGAAGAAGCCCGTCAGCTTCCCATCGCTGGAGGACAGAGGGCCAGACATTTCTAATACGACAGATGATAAAATCACAAAGCGGAAAAACGATCAAGATAGCTGTGAGCATGGCAAGCATATTACGCTTTCAAGTGAAAAGTACGAAAGGGTAACCAGAGAAATCGAAAAGGTTAATAAACCAAACGATGAGATGAAACTCCGAATACAAAGTTTGGAGGGATGCTCCGGACATTAACAAATGCAAACAAAATAAAAGTGTCGAAGCCACAGAATACGTCCGGCAAAAAAGAAGGGATAACAAATAAGAAGAATGAGAAAAAGGAAGCGAGAACAAAAAGACCAATGAAAAAACAGTTGCAACGCAAAAGGCTCAAATATATAAAGCAAAATTACAACATACGAGCAAGATATCTATCCATGATGCTGAAAACATACTAGGCGCAGGAGGAGCAAACGACAGCGCCAATCACTATTCGGTGCTGTCTGCGATGAATGACGAAATGGACATCGAGACGGAGTGCCAAGATAGCACAGGTAATATTAATGATTGTAGTAATAGTTTCATTGAATATTTAAAATCAAAAAATAAGGAGAAGGAGAAGAAGCCAATTGGTGTGTCTGCTGGTTCTCCTATAAAAAATAGTAAGATAAATGAGAAAGTTCCTCCAATTAACGTTTTTGGTTCGGTTATTGGCAGCTGAACATAAAATCGATAAATTTGAAGTTAAAAGAGTGACCGCTGATAAACTCACAATCAAAACAAAAGCATTGGCTGATTTCAAACTGGCGAAAGATGCTCTTAATAGTGTAAAAGCTCCCCGCTTCACATATACGCCAAAAGCGGAAAAAAATCAGACCTTCCTGTTGAAGGGCTTAGACTGGGGGGAGAATACAGTTGATCTCCTTAAAATGTTACAGGTAGTAGCACCAGCTGTTAAGTTCATCAGTGTGAAAAATTTTGCTACAAGGAGATCAACTGTTGAAGGCAAAATATTACCATTTTATTTGATCCAAATTTCTGACGATAGCGGTCCGAGTGTCCTCCAACAGGTAAGGTACTTGAACTTTCAATTCGTGAGGTGGGAACGCCTCCAAAAAATAGAGGTCAACCAGTGTTACGGGTGCCAAAGATTCGGTCATTCGGCTGCCAATTGTGCCATGCACTATCGCTGTGTTAAATGCAAATATATTCACGCCCCCGGTGAATGCATATTGGCTCAGATGGAGCCAAAAGAAAAATTATACTGTGTTAGTTGCGGTATATTGGTCATCCAGCATTATATCAAGGATGCCCCCGGTTTCAAGATGCAAGAGTTAAATTTTCCCCGAAACAAACTCAAGTACGTCAGAACTTGTTACCAGCCAACTTCGTCAAACCCGGAGTATCATTTGCACTTGCTGCTAGAGGACCAGCAGACAACAATGTAAATAAAAAATAAATAATGGCAATAATTAGCTGCTTCTCATAATTAACCAACAGCTTGAATCTCTTTCAGATTGAATCAATAAACAAGACCAAAAAATCAATTTCGTTTTTCAACGTTCAGGTCAACATGCTTCAAAATAATTTGTCACATTCTCATGGATAGGATTCATCTGATCTCGATCAACGTCAACTCTATTGTTACTATACATTGGCGTGATTATCTCCTTGAATTCATTGTTAAGCAAAAGCCTGACGTCATGCTTCTCACTGAAATCCACCTCAGTTCATGGCAATCCATGACATTCAAGGAGTTTGAATTCGTACGAAACGATAGGTTAATAGATGATGGGGGAGGTGGCACCGGGATATTGGTTCGAAGACTCTATTGTTTCCAAACTATTGAAAAAGTCGAATTGAAAAGCTTTGAATATCTTGAAGTGTCCGTTATCAAAATCTCACTGCCAGGTGGGGATAACCTCTTCGTTATCTCTGCCTATGCATCTGGTTGAAATGCTTTCAGGTTCAAGAAGGAGCTCAATTCCTTGTTTGAAATACTCGAACTGAACAGGCTGCATAATTATTATATTTTTGCCGGTGACCTGAATGCCAAACATACATTATGGCTAAACTCCACCAATGTACCAAGCGGTGTATTCCTGAAATTATGGATAACAGGGAACCAAATTGAATACAGGTGCAGTCCATATGGGCTGGAGTTCCCAACATACACTAGAGCAAATTCATATTTGGACCTCTGCACTCCTGACGCAAGACTTGGATTCAGCTTTAATAGTCCTCAGAATACCGACCATAACGCAATCGTAATGGAAATCAATCATCAAATGGATGATTTCTTCCTCATTCCAGTTCAACACGAAAATCATCGGTTGAATTTAAAAAAAAAACAGACTGGGGAAAGTTTCAGTAAAAGTTTAATCAGGAGTACCGGAAGCAATGCCCCTTTCTGATGATGGCAACTCTTGCTCAATGGTTCCTAATGACAGGAATTTAACTAACGATGAAATAGATACCTATTTGTCAAAGTTAGAGAAGCTGACGTTGGAAACGATGGATAAAGTAGTTCCCGAGATTAAACATTGAAACAATATGGAAGGATAGGAAACACCAACCATTATAAGGTTGAAAAGATTGAAAAGCCTCCATCTTACGCGCGTCAACAATATTTATCGACGATTTTTGGACTACAACCATCCCTTGTTAGCTTTGTTGAAATTACACCTGAAGAATGTCCAGAACGTAATCCGTTCATACTTCAGGAGTGAGGTCAGCAATCAATGGGCGGAAAAAATGAAGGGTATTAGCCCACAGGACCCAGATGGCGTCTTTGCAAAAGTGAATAGTATCTTCTGCAAGAAGTTTCGAGTGTAGGTAGCGAATCTTGAAGTCACTAGTGATGAGATAAATCTTCTCGATAGGACTGGTATCGAAATTGATAGTACGACTCCGGATAAAAATGGAAACAGGATTATTTGTGATAAATTACATAAACTTGCCCTGATTAGAACAAATTTTGAATTGTTTCATCTATCAAACCCTGAAAGAGGGAATGAAATATTTTCAGAGGTCGTTGAAGCAAAAGTTTCCGTTTTCAAATCAAGTCTGGACGTCGAATCAATTCTTCATTTCAATGAAGCATTAACACCTGACCTCATACTGAGCTTGAATTTTATTGATTATTTTGTCAGCTATGAAGACTTGTGTTCCATATTTGGTAGGACTAACAACAAGAAATCATGTAGTACTGACGGTATTCCAAATGAAGTTCTCCGACATTTATCTGAGGTTGCTTTTCATTATTGCATATTGTTCAACAACATGTTGAGCAATTCATATTTCCCAGATGAGCGAAAAATGGCTAAGGTACCTCAAAAACGATCGCCCAATCAGTTTTCTACCTAACATAAGGAAGGTGTTTGAAGTGATACTCAACAAAGCATTAAACGCACACATTCAGAAATATGGTTTGATGCCGAATCGCCAATTTGGTTTTCGTACCAGGCATTCTACCGTACATTTGTTAGCGAAAGTAACCTCAGACATCTGCTGGAAACTAAACAAAAGAGAATGTGTTGGAGCGTGTCTCATTGATATCGAGAAAGTCTTCGAAATTGTGTGGTTAGATGGACTAATTTGAATGGTATACCGCAGGGAACAGTTGCTGCGCCTCTGCTTTTCTCAATATTCAATCGCAAGCTATAGAACGGCTTTAATTTTAACGTCTCGTTAGCGGGATCATTGGTAGCATTTGCTGATGATCTTAAAATCTATAAGGCAGACCGAAAAGCTACAATAGTTCAGATAAATCTTCGAAAAATGTTCAATAATGTACAATTGTGCACTGACAATCGGCGAATGAAATTCAACGCGGAGAAATGCGAAACAATTTTGTTTTGGACAACGCTGCAGGGGTCATAAAGCTTTGCGCCACCACTATCCAATCACACGATACATCAAAATTTCTTCCTTATCAATATTTGGAAATATTTGGGGTATCTCTATATTTTGGACAGTCTCCTCCGTGAATTCCCGAAATAGACGTTTGAGACTTATGCATTATGGCATTACGTGGACTTCTAGTTAGGACAGTATGATACGTTTGAATAAATGAAGGCAATTATGGCAGAAAATATATCAATCAATTCTATAGAAGCTAGTTCAAATGTATTAATTAGATTTCATAAACTTTATTTTCCATACACATTGACCGCACCAGAAATTTGAATAGAAGTTAATCCTTTTAGTATAACCCTTGAATGTATTTAATTCCATAATTTGCACAATCCCAGAGATTTTTTTGCCCGTTTCGATCTAGCTGGTGCAAACGCGTCCCTTGCACATTGTACAGAATTCTAAAACTCGAATCAAATTAAAAACCCCAAAATCGTTTGCCTCAAAGAATTGCATATATCGTTGGTGGCTTCCGCGACATGCCGGAAATTAAGTGGCTGTCTCAAATACTCCACTTGGTTGGCACACATCACGAATGCTTTGGCGTTGAGCGGGCTCTTGATGTTTAGCTCGGCCAGTAATCAAGAAATTGTCAGCAAGATCATCCGCACATCATACAGGGCGTACCATTTTTCCTTAGAAATATCTAAGTGAATCGCCCCATTCGATCCACGTTCGGACTCACACATGGCGTGAGGATACGAGTGGAGGAACTCGTGCACATGACTATATTTAATGATCATGGTTTGTTCACTCTGTTTTATTATGTTCAATGATTGAGGATGCTCCTTAGATTACAGAAAAGGAATGAAACTATAATACTAAATATATTTTTTTCGATTTCGCAATAGTAACTGAATAAACTTTTACTAATTTTTCAAGGTTTTTGCACACTATTGAAAGTATAACTTAGTAATGGAGTTCCTAATATTGTATTATAAGGAAATTTTCGCCACTATAGTATCTTCTAAGTGCACAACTAACAATTTTGATGCAGTGACAACTCGATTAAGTATGACTTTTTTTCTCGAGCACTTTCGACCCGAATTGGTCGATATTCAATTAGGAACTATCGCGCCGCCGCCGCTTTCATTCCTTTTCACGTCCGGGCTACGCGCTTGAGATTTTTCAATTCAGCCCAGGATTGCATCGTCCCTTGCGTCGTCCGCGAAGCTTCGCCAGCCCACAGGGGTGCATCCCCCATATGGTGTAAGGCCCGTATAAGAGAATTGTTCTTTATTTTGAATGTAGGTGGGAACGGTTATTGATAATTTTAAGCTAAAGATAAGATATATTATGATGCCATAGAAATAATTATTTATAAAAGGATATGATAATGTGATGATTAATTAGAAGCTAGAGATAAAATAAATGTAACAAAATAAAGGAAATTAGCAGAGAAATGTTAAAGGCAAGTATTAATGCAATGTGATTCGCGAATTATAGCAATAACGATACGTTAATGCGATACAATAATTATGTACGATAATGATATGGTAATGCGATACGTAATTATGTACGATAACGATAAGATAATGTGATACGATAATTATATACGATAACGATTCAGTAATGTGATACGATGATTATATACGATAATGATACGATAATTAGATATGACAGTTAGATACAATAGCGATACTTCAAGATGGTAAGACTATTATGGATTTAGCGAAAAAGGTAACATAACGCGATAAGGTAAAACAAAGGATACATTACATTAAAAACTATCTATGATCATTAATCGTAGACTTAATAATAGTTAATCGATCAATACACCTAATATTACTAAATACACAAAAATGGAACTATACAGCTTAGATAACGTAACACAACATTGAGAGAATTTTGAGTTTAAATATATTTGTTGTTGTTTTGCTCATAGAAGACTGTCTCCGCAATTTTTTTTCAGATTTTTCAGATCACATGGTCGCGAACACAGTGGGGGTGATACTTATTTTTCATATTTTTTGCCTACCTTTGCACCGTTTGATGGTGATAACAAATCGCTTGTCAAGACTTTACATTTGATGCACCACATTACCATTTTTGGTAAAAAATGTTAAGGTTCTTCTCTTGTTATTATAGGCGTGAAAAGACCCCCATAAGAACCTTTAAAAATTCTTTTGATACACAAACTTTGCTTCTGACTGTACAATATTAGAGAAACAGCTGTGACACACGGACAAACCGCTGGACAACCGGATAGATAGGTCGAGATTTGAATAGGGGTTTTCACATAGTACAGGAGACCCAAAAATAATTTTTAAAATTTTCACTTCAATCCATCTTCACCCCAAATTTCTTCGTCAAATTAATTTCTTTGCTTTGCTAGACAAGCCTTAAAGCCAATTTAGTCTTTACATTAATTGGACGAGTTTATTGCATAGTACCATAGATAATTATAATTTAAATGAAATCAAATAATTCAAAAACATTCGACAGAAAATCGTATAATGGACTTAATTTCTTTCATTACAGGGGCCACTAATTCCAGCAGCGTTTACAAATGGATATCATTAAATAAATCAGAAAATGCTCGTTTTTAATTATCTTTCACAACAAACTTCACCATTGCGATCAGCAGCAGTAGCTCTGCCAAAAAGAAAGTTCATCTGATCGAGTCAACTTATTTGGTGTACTTTAAATAAAACACAAAAAAAAACTAAGCAAAAAAAATTTGTAAAACTCATTTCGAATGGAAATAAAAGCTGAATCGTAATAAATAAGAAATTCACTTGAAACAAACCATAAACAAATGATATGAGATAATGCATGGAAATAGTTATTAAAAATTTTAACTTGGACAAAGTGGAAATCGTTGGAAGAAAATAGGAAGAAATGTGCAAATTTTAATGAGATAAAAAATAATAGAATGTTTGTCTTCTGTTAAAAAGATACATATTCAAATTTATTTGTCTCGTGTTTTAGTAGACAAAAAATTTCGTCGCATGAAAATATTGTGAATGGGAAACAAACATTTCAAGCGCAACATATTTCAAATTAATTGTGAGTCCGAAGGATAGATGACGATTATTTCGGTAAAATTAAAACATGACCAGGAAAAGTAATTATTTGGCACTTTTGTTTTTATTATTTGTATGATTCGGTTCTCTTGAATTTTTTTTTCAAAACGAAGAGAAATTCCTTTCGTGCGATGAGTCCACATCTTCACATATTGCGTTGATGATAAATGTTTAAATGTTTAGTTCCGCTCTATTTTTCTACACGAGGAAATTTTCGAAAGTCTTTTATGAAAAAAAATCGGAGAAAAGCAGAAAATTATGAAAAGTGACACAAAAGAGAAAACCAAAATGTTTTATTAGATAGAAAAATACTTAAATGAATAAATATTTAAAAAAGTAATACAAAAAATTATTGTAAAATTCTTTATGTAAGAAGAATGTAAGAGACATGAGCAATTATATATATACATTAATAGTTATATGAACAAGTAAAGAATTCTATATATATTGATGTTTTCTACTTTTACTACCACATATTATTCTATATTCTCCTTGTTTTGTCTATTCGAAAAGCTTTTTTTGATTTGATCATTCGTTCTGTTGATATAGTCTAACGCAATTCTAAATTGATTAAGAAACAAATGCAAGTTACTGTATTGTTTGTAATACGTACAAGGTAAGATGCAAACGAAAGACGAAAGAAACCAAAAACAATACACCCCTCTTGAAATGTACTCAGTATATATATGTTTAAATAATCTCTGTAATGAGAGCAGCAAGATACATACACAAAATTAATAAAATAAATTGAACGGATTAAAGTAATATTAATGTAATTATAAAATAAATATTATTATGAATGTATTTATCATTATAACGAATTAACAAAATGATGAAAGACACATATGTTTATGGTAATGAAAAACAAGAATACTTAATACGGCTTTGTAAATTTATAAATAACACTGAAATAAGATATATATTCGTACAGCAACAACAACAAACTTACAATTTCAACCGTAAAGAAGTGTAAAGTCCGGGCTTATAAACCAAATACTAGAATAAGACAAATCTTGATCGCAAAACCTCACTGCTGTTTTAACCCCGCAAGGAGCAAACAATTAGTAGCGTATTTGGACACCAGTGAAAACCCAGGAAAACTTATTCTCGTTTGTATTTAAAGATAATTTTTGAGTTTGTATAATAAACGATCACGTGACAAATACACCAAATTTGCATACATTTTCACCCCGCATGTAATAAAAAACTAAGTAAATCTCATCTGAAGTAGAAAATCAAACCAATCGTCTGGTCTAACTCATCAATTTCGTGTGTACAATAGCAAAATAAAAGAAAATTGAAAAAAAATTTTGTCAAATTCAAAATCCATGCAAAAAGGAAAATATCTAAGCAGTAAGCAAATTTCAATTAGATGAAATTGATTGCTTTTAAAGCTGTTGTACATAAATAAAAACTAATGTTCTAAATGAATGTAAAATCATCGTAAAAAACTGAAGCAACATTTTTTAAAAAGATAGTTCAATAAAAGTAAAATGAAGCCAGCACATAATATACAGTTTAAATGTTGATACCGACGTGAAAGCTTAATGACCCTTTATCTTTGATATTCACGATAAAGGAAAGGTCCTTAAAGGACCGATTATTTATTAATTTGTTATGTTTTTGAATTATTGCACTTGGCAACCCCAAAGACAAAAACTTTCTCTGTTTATTTCGTTACCAGTTAATAATCCGTAGATATGTACATTTACATAGATAGTATATAATAAGAAATAAAATTGGCATTGAAGATACTCAAGCAGTTATCCCACAAGCATTATCCATACTATGTTAAGAAAAGTCCGAACGTAATTATTATTGTTTGATGGAATCTATGATGTTCGACCCCTCTTTCCCCCGGCAATTCTCTACTGAATACTCCTTTCGAAATTAAAGTAAAATTTCGCTGCAATTTCTTCTTTCAACATAATATTCCTTCTTAATTTCTACTGCTGTGCTTACACCTTAAGTAATCAGTCAATTTATAACGTGGAAAAATTCTCATAATTTTGATAAATGAATTTAAGAAGCATTCAATACAGTTAAAAATCACACGACTCATAAAAGCATACAAGAAAATGCAAAGAGGAGGTATTAAACGAAAATGAATAATACAGTGAAAGCAAAGCAAAAAAACTTTATACATTACTATATATGAAAATATTTTACATTATAATAAAATAATGGAAATCCAAAAGCAATAATTGACGCTGTATAAGGCATTAAAGTGAAAAAACTTAATAAAAAATAATAAGTTATATATGTAATGATGAACATGAAAATTGAATGAACATTGTGTTTAACTCTTTCTTTTATTGACAAATTAAAAACAAATAAGAAATAAAAATCAATTTGAAAATGAAAATCAACTCAATCAGTTTCTTTTGCGGGATATTTCTTAGACCACGTGAAGTTTACATTGATCAGTAGCGTTAACATTTTTCGATGGGAGACAACGACTTGGCATGCTGGTTCCAGTTTTGATAGAATTGGTCACAGGTAGTGAATAAGTTTTTCCTTTTCTATTTAGTTTCTCAAAAAGGTTTATTTTTAGAATTACTTTATTCATTAAAAAATCTTATTTTGAAGCTCAATAAATTGAGAAACAACTATGAAAATTCAAGGAAAAAGAAGATGATGGACGAACTCATTTTGTGACTAAATACGTTATTTACTCGAACAAAGATTCCAGTGTATGGGTGTCAAGTGGCTTTAATCGGTTCCGTCACTAGTAAAAAACCAATACGAAGTGTTGGTCTCCCCTTTTCAGTGTTTAATATTTGGTGGTAAGATATATTTAAAGCCTTATTTTCTGTAGACTTACATAATTCTTAGAGACTTCAATTTAGCACGAAGACCTACGAGGGTGGTTCCAAAAGTACCCCACCCGACAGAAAAAAACAGCAAAAAATTGCGAAAATGTTTTTTTATTTTGTAATGGTTTTCTTCTACGTCCACTCGAACGAAATCTGAACCGATCTCTCATAGGTTCTAGACGTGAAGTCTGAATCGTGCGAACAAACGGTATCAACCAGTCAGCCAGTCTGTGCACCCGTAATGCGTTTCGCGGTGGCTGCTTGTCGGTCAGCTAGGAGGATTTCGGTCGCAGGTCTTTAAAATGCATTACGCTCAATTACGTCTTTCAGCCACCACAAAATGCCCGTTATAAATGCGTCAAACATTCAAACATACGGAAAAGAAACCTACTTTACTTGATTCCGTATCTCTTCATTCTTCCAGTCAATCACAAATAAAATTAAATTCCATTTCGCGCTCCCGAATTCGACTGACGCGGTACCGAAAAATATACTACGTTAATTCAACCCCGAAGTACTCTAGTCTAAGGAAAATGCAAAGCAAACGAAGGTACAGCGTACCGCGTGCGGCGTGAAACCGGCCTTTCGCGGATTTCTTAAAACCCTACCCTTGTAACAGCATACCTACCGTGCTCTCTCACTCCTGCTGAAAAAAAACGGGCGGGTTGGAAAGGAAAGTCTGATTGTTAATTAGCAATTCATGATTTTTATTTGCCCTGATAAAGCTGAATTCATTCCAAACTTAAATTTACTTTATTCCCCGTACTTTTTTCTTTTTAAACTATAAGATATTAAATATATAATAAAAATATGAATAAGATCAAATCCTTTGTCAATTTAGACGAGATTACAAGGGAGACGAGGAAAGGAATTCTAGTAATTGGGAAGAAAGGCGGAGAAAGGGAGTTCTCATTCTACTTTAGCTTTTTAGTTTTACTGTCGTCAAACATTTAAACGGATTTTCATTACATCCATTTCCCCTGCCTTCGTTCAGTTTGGTACAATGATTTATTTATTTTGTTCCTCCTCATTATTTTTGATGTATTGGGCCGTCATTTCAGTAAGACATGATGACATAGACCCTTTCCTGATTTTATAAACGCAAATGAATATACTTAAAGATATCATTCTAGCGTTATTTTCTGTTCTTTAAATTATTGTTGAATTATTACTATTCGTAATATAGTTTCTTTTGCTTCCCTCTTTTTTCTTTCATTTCATGAAAATGTTGTTGGGCATTTCACCTTAACAATATACAAATTAAAAGCATTTAATGTACGTTAACAAACAAATGTTAATATAATTTAGCATCCATTAAAAATCAGTTGTCTAATCCCAGATCTTTCTCCACCATATTTGAATAAATTTTCATCATTTGGTTTTTAACACGATGGAAATTTTCAATAGCATAAACTTTTCTCTCTGGCCTAGTTTTAAGTTTGGCGCAGCTACTAAAGCTAAGCTTAGAAGTGATACCATCAGACAAGATGTGGGCTGGGCGGTCTTATTTGTACCCTTAGATAAAAGTGCCTGCCACTTTTTCATTTGCGTCTGCAGGATTTTTATTCGTTTCAACAATAGCTGATTATGCTCTGTGCATTGCCGAACTCTCTCCTCTAATTACCATCAACATATTCCTTTTTCCGCGAATAATGCACAGAAATCTTATTTCGGATTTTACTTCGAATGCACTTCACTTCACGCTCTTCATGTTTTGTAAGCGGATAATGTGTAGGTAATGTGATTTCTTCTTTACCTAGCAGACGTTTTTCTTCGGCTGTTAAAACACGTTTTGGATACGACGCCTCCGAATCACTGCATTTCCCTTCCAAATCATCACAGCCGTATCTTCCATCTGGATTGTCTTCCAGAATGAAACTGTCTACATCTAACGTATGATCTGATACGCATTCCTCAATCATTCTTTCCTTTTTTTTACAATGTTTATTTTGTTGTTTGGTTCTTTAACCTACTGCACAAGATTTCCTGATTTTTGTTATTTCGTTTTTGCAAGGACGATATGTTTATGATTTTGAATCCTTTTCAATCCTTGTTTTCTTGCATAGATGAGATTGGTATTATAACTGCGCGAGAGTTTGCTGCATTTTGTACTCGGATAAGTTTTTTTCACCTCTTTCAGATTTCCTTTATTAATAAAAACTGTGCCTGCATTGGTTTGAATTTTAGCTACCTTTTGTGAATTTTTTCATTGAATTGTTAATTTCTTGATATTCGATTGTATAAAAACATGCGGTGATAACTTAACAATTTTAATTTCTTTACCGTGACCTTGATTCTCTGATGTCGGCTGAATCACACTAGCATTCGAGATTGTTACATATTCTGGAACCTTTTGTGCAATAGCTTTTGGTTTCACTTCGATTTTCCTTTTGTTGCAGTTTGTGGAACCTTCTTATGCCTCTTCTTCTACAAAACGTGACTTACCCTTAGCTCTAATGAAACATCGAAATAGAAATATCGATTCATAATTTATTTTCTGTGTGGCATCATTGCACCTACCTCCCGAAACAGAAAATCACTCAATTAACTGCAGCACCACTAAAACACGCGAAAAGCCCTCAAATAGGCCTCAGGCAGATACTCCATGTGATATGTGGGCTTATCTTTTTCGTTATCTCCACCTGCTGCGTCGGACTGCTACTTTGACAACCCCGAACAAAACAGACGTGGAATGGGAAGTCGTCGCAACTGACGCGAGATGGAAAGCCACATGGCAGCAATGTATGTTTGTATTGGTCGCCAGTGGATAATTTTTCAACATATTCTCCTTTCAGCTTGATAAACTTTTCCCAACGATGTTCAACAGCTTCGATACCCGCTTTATAGTAGGAGCCGTCAAGCTCCTCAAAATAGCTATAACCGCAGGCTCTACCTCTTCATTGTTGGCAAATCTTTTGCCGCCGAGCCATTTTTTCAAATCCGGAAAAAGAAAATTATCCAAGGGAGCCAGATCTGGCGAATAGGGTGCGTGAGGAACCAATTCGAACTTCAATTCATTCATTTTAGCCATTTTAACGACACACGTGTGGACTGAGGGGTTGTCGTGATGAAATAACACTTTCTTTTTCGTCAGATGGAGTAGTTTTTTCTTGATTTCATCACTCAAACGCTGCAATAAGGTTGCATAATATGCGCCGTTGATAGTTTTTCCTTTTTTGAGATAATCAGCAAATATGATTCCACGCGCATCCTAGAAAACGGATGCCATGACTTTGCCAGCTAACTGAACTGTCTTTGCTTTCTTTGGAGCCGGTTTTCCCTTGTCAGTCCACGGCTCCTTGGTCTCAGGTGTAAAATGATGGACCCATGTTTTATCCGTGGTTATGAATTGACGTAGAAACTCGGCTTTATTGCTGCGACACAATGTCAGACACTCGGTGGAAACATACTCACGTTGCTGTTTGTGCTCCATTGTGGGCAAACGCGGCATCCGTCTTGCGCACAGCTTTCTCGCGTCCAAATTTTCGGTCAAAATGAGATACACAGCACTTTTTGAACTGCTTGCCGTGTCTGCTGTCTTGTGCACTTTTAGCCGATGGTCATCGAATACCATTTTGTGGATTTTCTTCACATTTTCTGACGTAGTGACCTCACTTGGTCGACCACTGCGGTATTCATCAAGGCAGCTCGTATGACCTCGCTTAAACTCAGCCACCTAATATTTGACCATTTAAAACGAAGAAGCAGACTTCCCCAGAGTAGAATCCAACTCGGCTTTGATATCGGTTGGACTCAGACCTTTCAATTGAAAGTAATGTATCACACAACGATGCCCAATTATTTCCATATTTACAAATTCACTGAGAGCGTTCACTTTGGGTGTCTGTAAAAAAAAGAATAATAAGCGTACCGTTATGAATTTTTCACATTAAGTTATTGAAAGGTGGTATTGTCAATTGCAGTAATTGTTTTTTTTTAAACTATCTGTATTCATAAGTCAGGTTGGGTACTCTTGGGGCTAACATAGTATTCAAGAAGTAGCTCTCATTCGGAACTTCACATATACATAGGGTTAAAGTGGGAGAGATGAAATACTTTTTATAGAAAGGTCTAATAAATATAAAAAACCATAGATATTTCAATTATTTTATTTTTATTTGAAAGATTCATTGATGTTACATGTTAGAATAATAAACTTTTTGTCTTTCGATAAGAAACAACTGGAAAAAAAAAAATCCCCGTTGGCAGCACCAGCCGGAAAGGTAAATTTCTCGTATGTAGCGTCAAGTTTCGAAAAAGAATTTGGCTTGCCTACTACTAAACTTCTTTCTGCAATTTTCGCAGTACCACATGAGTATTTATTAAGATAAAAAAAATCCGGCTACGTTCGTTTTTAGAGACCTTTTATCGGGGCGCAAATATTTTGCTAATTAAATTGAGTTGCACGCGTATGGATTACATACTGAACATCGGCGGATCATAAATTGTTGTAAACATATAAATTCCGGTTTTGCCCTTCTCGCATTTGCTGTTTACACAGTTCACAGTGGTAACCACACAAAGGCTTAAATAGCTCGAATAGTTAATTTCAAAAGATTTCCATAAAAGTTTAATCAGCACATGCATTGCCATTAATATATACATTTTCAATTTTTTTCTGAACTATGAGGGCCGTCATTTCGATTTTTATTGAAATCGGCTGCTAAAAATATTAAGCTGTAAATTTTCGACTGTTTTATTTGTCATTCGATTTGCATAATTAAGTTAAATTAACTTGCCTTAATAACTTATAATTTCAAGTATCAACGGAATCTGTTGAGAACCTTGGCTGCTAGAGGGCTACAGAAATAAAAAACATTGTATGCCACCTCCCTGTATGGGGAGACCCGCCTGTATGGGGAGACCCCCTTAAATACCTTAAATATTTTCTTGCACTGCACTTCAAGAGGCACCACTTTTGACCTACGTAGAAAATTTCCTCATTCTAGCTCATGTGGTTTGCGAGAAAACTTGATATGACGCACGAACAAACGGGCGGAGGGACGGACGGACAGACAGACAAGTCGCGATTTTATAATTTTTTAGGGTATTGTTAAAAATATTTTACAATATCTTAAAAATGATCTGGTTTATAAGTTCTTTCAAGTAAAGTCATTTAGAACGTTTCCATGAAAAATATTCATTTTTTCAGTTGGCACTAAAATAGCGAATAGCGCTTGCCTTCAGACCTTTGGGGGCCGCCATTTTGAATGCATGCATTTGATTTTGGATTATTTCAAATCTTTGTATGCTAGGACCTCATCAATCAATGTACTATCTCGTTCAAATCGGAGTTTCACTCTAGACAGGGCAAAATAGTTCAATTTTTAAAGCAAATGGCAGCTAAAAATATTAGGCTTTAAATTTTCGACTTTTTTATTTTTCATTCAATTTTAATAATTTCCTGTAAAATACAAGAACATAGTACAGAGATTCATAATCTCAAGTTTCATCAAAATCCGTTGGAAAATGTGACCGCTAGAGGGCCGCGAAAACATGAAAAACACGCATATTTGAACAGCCGCCATTTTGAAATTTGCACATGCATGATCACCAAAATATCAAAGACTGTAGGTGTAAGTAATGTCTATCTTGAAACCAAGTTTCATATATGTCGAATCAAAATTGCGACTTTTAAAAGCCTTTGAAATTTTGATCTTCAACTGGCCGCCATTTTGTTTTTTGCAACCTGACCTCCAGTTTTTTTACGCAGTTCTCTAGATACTTATAATTTCTATCAAACTACCGAATTTTATGAAAATCTGTTGAAAGCTTTGACCACTATTACAACAACAAAATTTTGCACATTTTCCGACCTTTGAGCGGCCGCCATTTTGTTTCTGCCATACCGACTTTGGATTTTTTATTGTGAGATTCATCACATACATCAATGAACCTTTGTACCAAATTTCATCCAAATCGGAGCTATACTTTGGTCAGCACAGAAATCACGATTTTTCGTCTAAAATGGCCGCCATTTTGTTTTTGCCCGGCCGATATAGCTGGTTCACGAACTTAACCGAGATAATTAGCCAATACACACTTCCTGAAAATTTGGTGAAAATCGAAGCAAAATTGCAACCTCTAGCGTGGTCACAAATTTCGTTATATCCCATATATATATATATATATATATATATATATATATATATATATATATATATATATATATATATATATATATATATATATATATATATATATATATATATGATGCTTTCCGCAATAGGTAAATGTCTCTCGAGAAATTTACCTAAAATGTAAGTCAGCAAGTGGTCATCTCTCCCACATAGTGTTGGGGAAATGCCATGTGGAGTGGGAGAAATGCCAATAACGTGACCAAGACTTGTTTTGATTTTTTGACGTATGCTTCCTCTTCCACAATTATTACACTCATTTGGCAAGTACATAGTGCAGGACTCATGAAACTGTTTAAAGCAAAATAAGCACTGGTTCCAATCCGTTTCCTTCTTCGTTTCATAATAATTTTCCAAGTACTCAGTACACACATTATTGTCATCTTCAATTGAGCTAAAAACAATTTGTTGAGCAGATGAAAATCCTGCTTTTGAAGTATCCAACTTATCTTCTAGTTCGATTTGATGTTTTGTTATTTATATTTTCCTAGGAAGTCCAAACACCGGCTCTCTGCTCTAGTCAAACCATACAGCTGGGAAGTTTTGGAATCGATTTTGACTCCTTGAGAAGTTTTGTAGGGTTATGATCTGCTTGTCTCGAAGTTGGTGGAGTCGATTGCGGTTGAGCTTCAGTTGAATGATCTGATGAAGTTAATTCTTCAATCAAGTCAGATATAGTGAAGAAAAGATCTGGGATGGCATTTGGGTTAAGTGGAAATATTCCACAAGCTTTAAAACCTGATGTGGCATTCCCTATAGTTGCGGCTTTCCCCCAAGACTGCCATAGTAAAGATCCAACTTGAAGTCTTGTGATAATTCTATTTTTGTGTCTGAACATCCACGCATTGGCTTCCTGATTGAAAAAGGTATTCAAAGGTTTAAAGAAACTGCGATCCAAGGGTTGAAGTACTGGCGTGGTGTGACTTAACAAACATAATAATTACATCATTTTCATTAGCTATGTCCAAAAAGTCTATTGTATTGTAATGGGAAGTATGGCCTTCTAAGATCAAAATTGTTTTCCAGTCTTTGGTTTTTGCGGCAGAAAATGTACCAGGAACCATATCATAAACAGGTTTGAATTGATAAAAGATGACTTTTTGTTCATGTAAACGTTGGATCCATTGCGCAAACCATCAGCAAATTCGGGTTTTTTATTGACTCCTTTTATTATTATTTCTAGCGGTAGGAAACGTCCTTCTGCACTACAACAAGCAACCAGAGAAATCGTTTCTCCCTCTTTTCGAGGCGTAATCACGTGAACGTCCTTAGCTCTTTTCATCGTTAAAACTTCTCCTGGTTTATTAAAAAGTTGGATCCCTTTCTCATAGACGTTAAAGATATTTTCAGGTTTGTTAAATTATTTTTCTTCATTTCTTCTTGGAAGAGTTTAAAAAATGCAACAACTTCTTCCCTATTCATATGCTTAGCTCTAGCAACCGATAGACTTTCTGCTTGACGCACCGAAATATTTCCGTTCCTTTTTAAAAAGGAGGTAAGCCAATGTTGCCTAGCCATTTCTTTTTCCTTTGAAAATTTATGCTTGATTCCAAGCTTCTCAGTGAATTGAAAGGCAAGTAAATGAATGGTGCCTCGATCAGGAGTGAAGCCAGAACTAGCTAGGCGTTTAATGTACGATGTTAATCGTTTCTCGTTTTCTTTTCCGAGACATTCTAGAACAATATGTAATTTGTATTAATTACCATACAACTTATATTTGTAAGAGCGAATCAATATAAGTTTCATATCATAGAATAGATACCTTGAAGGTCTAGCCCATATTTCTTAGTATTGCCGCCTGGATAGGATATAAATCATTATACCATAGCGCTTTTGGGCTTCATTTTTGAATTTTAACCTGTTTTAACTTTCTCTATGGCTAAGAATGAATTTTCCTCAGTCCATTGCCCTCTGACAGCTTTATTATTTCTAAAATATTTTCTCGGCACCCTTTCAACAATTGAAAATATTCCAAAGATTACACGAAGATTTCACTTTTGCAAAATTTGACTTATTTCCTCTTTTCGTGGGAGAGATGCCATACAGTTCAAAAATGCTTGATAGATATCGAATATGGCAAAACATAATTTCAATAAGTGAGAACAAGTCAAAAACATATTAAAAGCAATTCTTACCTAACTGTGCCTTTACTGGACTTATAACGCACACAAATATTATTGTTAGGCAAACTTTCCAGGAAAAAAGTCTCGACTAATAAAATGTTTCGCTTATTAATATGTGTCGCTAGGGCGCAATTTGGAGAGGAACTGATAATTTTCTTTAGAAGTATTCATAAAAAACTAAGCATGATGATTTATGCAAACATTTCTATCCCATTTAAGAAATTTGGGAGATATGACATCTCTCTTCATATGGCTTCTGCCCCACTTTTACCCTAACAATTTTAAAATGATATTAAAAATCGGAAACACATAAATATTGTTTGATCTATTTATAGAATAAATGATTATACACAAAGTTATTTTATATTCAGTTTATTCAAATAGTTAAATGACAATGTTGCTGTGAGACTATCTGAATCATATGATTGAATGTAAATGTATGCCAAATTAATTATTATTTTAGTCGACAGATGTCACTTCAGATTGCAATAAGAGATACAATGAAAAGATGAAATAATCTGAAACAATATTGCAAATTGAAAATTAAAGGAAAAAACTAAAGGCTACTACATTTTTGGCTGAAATATTCACAAGAACTGTTTTCTCAATATAGTGTAAAAGATCACAAAAAAAAGATAATGGGATTTTAACATATGCAACATCCAGCTTGATGTAGTTTCATATATATTTTTGTAATATTCTCTACTAAAGGAGTGTAATTAATCTCGACGTGTGTGAATTTGAACTCAAATCTGTGTGAAATTATACCAAACAATATATAAACTTTAACTTGACTTTTGTTAAGATTTCAAATATTATTTTGGAAAAACACCTCTTTCGAATTTTTAAACAATGATTGAAAGCACCTTTTGTTGCCTGCTTCAATGTGTGTGATTTCTAGGAATTTGGTTCAGAGTGTTGAATGAAGCATTTAACGTGCTTCATAAAGGGATCAATATGATGTGAAACATTCCTCATCTTCTGATATCCAGACACACTGTGAACATACTTTAATTCAACATTCACTTCGCACTTTTTGTTATGCCTAGCATTTAATGCAGTGTTTTCTTTGAAGTGCAAAAAATTTACGCTCTCTTGTTAATAAATCCACTACTTTAAGTGATCCATGCAATGACTTAGAGGATTTCCGAAGCGACAGTAACACGACGCTCCTTTTGCTCATCAGTCAGGTGTTTAGGTACCAGCTTCGCGCAGATCTTCTTAATGCCCAGATCGTTCTTAATAATGTTGTGAATGGTCATCTTATCAATTCCAACCTCATCTGCGATAGCCCGAATGCTCAGACGACAATCACTGTTCAACACATCACGCACTTTTTGCACATTTGTGTCCGTGTGACTCGTTGATGGAGGACCGACGCGCTGTTTGTCATGGACGTCATCTTGGCCCTCCCGGAAATTTCTGTGCCACTGAAACACTTGAGTTCTGGACAGAGCATCCTCACCGTAAGCCTCTTGAATCATTTGAAGAGTTTCCGTGGCCGTTTTCTTGAGTTTGACAATATTTGATGCTAACACGTTGCTCGATCGTACGCTCCATTTTCACTCCGACGACGTAACTGAACACACACTCCACGCTCTCTGCTATCTCTCCAAGTGCTTGGAGGCAACTGCTGCAGCCCGATTCCCTTTACCTAGACCCCCACCACCACTACAGCACCAGATACCGGTTAGCAGACGCTTTGACGGCGCGGGGCAGGCTCAGTCCGGTTACTTAAAATTCAGGCCCTGTATACCGGACCCTTACCAAAATGTTCCGAGAAACATTCACAAAAGATGACAACTTGGGCAACTCTAGGTTATGTCTTTCTTAACCCTTTTCTTGTCTTCTTAAAGAATTATCCAAATTATTGTTCAGGAGTGTATGCTGCTGGGAAAGGAAATATTTCATCCTTCCTCAGTTCACTGTTAAGCTCATGCCAAAAATAGTTGTTATGATTTTACACATTTTTAAACTAAATAGTTCACTATAAAAATGTCCGCTGATTCCCAGTTCAATACTTTTACACGTTGATTCTTGGCAAAAAAACTTGCACTCACGTGTTACTTCTCGATTTTTTATGGAAAACTTTCCTGCACTGGCAGTCGAGCCAAAAGAAGGAGACCAGCTAACAAACTTTCTTTCGTTGTCCAACTCCAGTTCTTTTTAAAATTTCAAATCTGAATTTAGTCTGGACCGCAACCGCAATGTTAGGAAATATCGAAAGTGAAACCAGATCCAGTCTTGATCATTTAGTTCGACCTGTCAACAGTGACGTACTTGACATTGTTTATAATTGATTGTTTTATTTATCGTGGTTTCGAATTCCAGTAAATTTATAAATCAAGAAGTATCAATTGCCCACTAAAATTTTAATACGGAAGGCACCCGCCCAGACGGAGTAGTATCATTGATTATTAGTTGTTTAATTTTTTTGCATAACACCGGAAAATTTATGTCGGGTGCTTGAACGCTGCAGCAAAGTAAGCATCATTCCACTAAGGTTGATAAATTTATATGGATGAGTCCAACACATGCTGCCAGATTCCTCTACAATGGTTCGACGATGACTTCTGCCTTCACGAGCTTAAGTAAGGTGTTCGCTCGTTTGTAGCCCGTATCGCGTTATGAAAATTATTGGAGTTCGGCATGCTTAAAGCTGTTGCTGTCAGGATCCAGTACAATTAATGATATCTCTCTACTTTAACGACGGGTTGTTTGAGATTATTCATTTATTTATTTGCCAAGCAAGACATATCCTTACAATAAAAAACAATAACAAAAATATAAAAATCGGAAAAAAGATATTTTTCTTAAATTTAGGTACAATAAATTAACGTACAATTATGATGAGGAATGAAGGTATTTCAGGATATTAGTTTTATACAAAGCTTCGGAAATGGATAGGAAGTAGTATTTACTAAACTTGTTGGATGCCTTAGAACATCCGTTTAATGACCCATTGTCTGCATAAGTAGTGTGATGGCGATCTACGATAAGTATTGGTGATTGTCTTGTGATTCTAAGGGATTCATTGAAGGTAATTTTTTGCTTTGTGCTGAACCTTAATATTGTCTCTCAGAATATCGAATGCTAGACATGCAGATATCATCATTCTCATAAAGGCTAGTGATGCCATATTGAGTACTTGAAACCGATAGCTATGTGATGGTAGGCTGTAGAAATTCCTAGGGTCATAAAGGGATTTTAGTGCAAAAATAATTAACTGTTTCTGGGCTGATTCTAACCTGTCAGCGTGGGTATCAAAACCAGGGTTCCAAATCAGGATGGCATATTCAAGAATAGGGCGCACTAATGAGATGTATAGTGATTTAGTAATCCAAATATTCTTGAGTTCCTTAGCTCTTCTTTTGATGAAACCTTGCATTTTATTAGCCTTGGATATAACTCCAAAAGTAAACTTCATTATTCAGATAAATTTCTACATGCTGATTTGAAGGAGAATAATACTTTTTACTACCGTGGTTCCATAAAACAATTTACGTCACTTATCTCATACTACCCGAAGTAGTAACCTAGATCTACGAAGTTTTTTTTAAGTTTCCTTAAGCGACAAGTCAGATAGCCAATCCATGGTAAGGAGGAAGATTCACACGCCACATCATTAAAGATGAAGGTATACATTTTAAAAGGTTATATATAAAACCCTACTAGTAGAGCATACTCTTGCCTACCCAACATCTTCTAATTTTGTTTTATTATTATTATACTTGATGATTTTTGAATCCCTGACTTATAAAATCCCAACATCAAAAAATAGTCTCCGTCATAGCGTAGAATGAATCTCGGATATCAATCTTATTTTAAAAACTGTTACAAAAGTTTCATCTTAAGGCTATTTCCAGATGTTAAGTACCATTTAAATCAAATGAGAAAACTAAAAGTGCAAAGGATGATTGGTTAAAAATTTATTAGTTCTTTCCGCTTTTTGCCATTTGGTACCACTCTGCACCGTTTTGAAATTCAATAACTGACCTTAAAAACATACTTGTTGAATAAATGTTTCCAATGTTTACCTTATAAAGGAATTTCATGGAAATTTACCATATTAACGCTTTGGTTGCTATTGAATTTAACTTTTGTATGTGAGTTGAACAATCATTTCAATCAACTATTGTACGGAATTTCATTCAAATTAGAGCTCTACTGTAATCGGACATAAACGATCGATTGTAATTTGAACAAACAACTCTAAATATTACGTTTTGAATATTCAATTTACCTCTTCATTCGAAAATTTTCACCACTTTTCTCAAGGAAAAAATACTCAAGTTAAAACATACAGCACTGAGAAAGCAGGCTACATTTGGAAACTTAGATTGGAGTATCACCAACACCTCAACACTTTAAGACCTCATTGATTTAATTTTTTGCTTTAGTGTACAGCCCCATTATCTTGATCATATGTCTTGGCACTCGAGAGGGTGATGTTATCAGTATCAGTTCAGTTATAACTGAGCCGGCTTATATTCCGTCTGAAGAATTACTCGGAACATATCACCAACTAGATTCAAATCAAGGATCTTCGGCTCACGCAGTGAGCTCTCTATCCACTGCACTAGCAATACACTACGTGGACTATAGACCTCATTGACATCTATATTAGTCAAAAGTTTGGTATAAATCAAATCGTGAGTGCAAATGTGAATATTGTAGAACTTTATTTGTATCGCAGAACATCAATTCTTCAAAATTTAACCGGTTGCCATCTTATTTTGAAATGTGAAAGCCATTCCTAAAATTTCCTTTTTCTTTCAGCTCTTAACAAGACTCGGGGGCTAAAAAAGAATCAAATAGAAGTAAATATTTATTGTTCTAGTTTCAAAAATGTTCGACTTGCAGGTACGCACGTCAACCTAATTCCATGAAATTACATGCTTCAATGGATACCGGAAGTTCAACACTTAATATTTACTGGAAGCGAAGTATTAACTTCGTTAGAGTCAAAAAATGACTCCAATACTAAATACGTAACTACAGGGTCAGAATAATAAGTAACTGGACTGACCTCAGGAAATTTTTTATTGGCAAAATATGTACAATTTTTCTTTAGAAATCTTCAAAGTAGTCCCCATTGGAGTCGATAACACGCTGATACCGGATTTTTCAATCCCCGAACGCTCCCTGGAAGTCGGCAACCTCGATGCTGTCTAGAGCCCTCGCCGTAGCACGTTAAACGTTTTCCAGAGTCCCGAACTACGTCCCCTTAAGGTGTCTCTTGATCTTGGGGAACAGAAAGAAGTCCGCTGGTGCCATATCCGGGCTGTAAGGAGGCTGTGGCAACGTTGCCCTCGACTGTTTAGCCAACTGCTCGGTGACGAGCAGGCAGGTGTGCGACGGAGCATTGTCGTGATGGAGGATCCACGAATCGGCAATCTCCGGACGGACTCGGCGAACCCGGGCGGTAAGTCGACGGAGCACCTCTCTGTAGTACTGGCCGTTTACAGTTTTGCCGGATGGCACAAACTCTTTGTGAACAATGCCTTTCACGTCAAAGAAAGCAATGAGCATCGACTTCACCTTCGATTTGCTCATGCCTGCTTTTTCGCTCGTGGTGACGCCGGTGTGTGCCACTCCGAACTCTGACGCTTCGTCTCGAAATCGTATTCGAAAACCCACATCTCGTCTCCTGTAATAACGTGGTAAAAAAACTCTGGTTCGGTTGCTCGATCGTACGTTCCATTTTCACTCCGACGACGTAACTGAACACGCACTCCACTCTCGCTCGATGCTATTCCTCCAAGCGCTTGGAGGCAACTGCAGCAGCCCGGTTCCCTTTACCTAGACCCCCACCACCACTACAGCACCAGATACCGGTTAGCAGACGCTTTGACGGCGCGGGCAGGCTCAGTCCGGTTACTAATTATGCCTTCCCTGTATGGTTCAGTGATGTTTACGATATTTTTTTAGTTCGAGCATAATTTTGTATACATATTTTTCCTTCAAATAAATTCTTCATTCGGTTACTAGTTTATATAATGAATACATATTTTGGAAGTGATTTTAGTATATGCTGCCTTTTTAGGGTTTCATAAACGAGTTTTATAGGTAACAGTGACTTTTTCAGAGATTATACAAGCTTCAGCTATGAAATTTTGTAAGTAGGTCCAACATGCTGGTCTAATAGAAGTTTTGATTAAAAAAATTTTTTTTTAAACGTTTTGAAGAGGGTCTCTCTCTCTATGTATCACGTGTGTCTTTGCTTAAGCCTGATATTTTTAGAGTTTGTATACTTTACAAAATCCTGTAAGCTTCACGACCAGTCCATCCGAGTGTCACAACGATTTTCCTCGGAAACATTAACAGCTAAAGTTATGAAGCTTTGTATGTAGATAAAAATGGCAGCCTCTCCAAAGTTTCGATATAAAAGAAATTTATAGGGTTTGTAAGAGGTGGCCTCCATATGTGGAGGTAAACCCTTAAAAAAAAGTTTTTACCAAAAGTAACTGAGATACATATCAAATGAAAGGTTGCGACAATACTTTTCAGGATCGATTATATAAAGACGATAATGTTGTTGAGAGGAGCAGCTGAAGTCAGAATATATGAAAAGTATGTATCCCTCTCTCTTAAATAGTATCTAACGAAGTTATGCTAGTTTGAATTTTCCCTTTCCGCTTTCTATCGAATCAGACACAGCAGGTTTGCTAACATTTGCATCAAAGTTTCAGGAAGGATGCATTTCACGAATATTTTGAAAATTCATCCAACTAATAACATCAGTAATTGTAAATGAGGATTTCGAGGTAATTTGTGTTATTTTTTCTACAACTTGAACATTCAAAGTGCATGTCATTATCTCTCGATGAAAGCATATATTTTATAGTTAACAAAGTCATGGTAATATGTTCAACAAGAAAAATACCTTAGAAGTAAAAATTCACTCAATTTTGTTACTAATAATGTTAGGATTTGTAAATATAACATTTTACCCAGTAAAGTCATACGGGCACCCTTAAATTCACTAAAATTTTATATGTAAGTAGTCCTAGAAGAGCATCTTTCATTTAATCAAACCATATTTAAGAAAGTTATACCGGCTGGAATTTTCTCCGATTACAACAAAAACAATCTACGATTTTCCAACCATTCGGGCTTTATATCGAAATAAACACTACAATGTTGATTCGATCTTCTCCGAATCCTGAGATTGGGTGAATAACGAAAGCATCATTAAGATTTCATTCGTTTAATGGATGTTAGTAATATTGCAACAAAATGGCGGCAGAGTTAAAATGGAGTGCCAATGGCTCTCATTAAAAATGAGACGGAACTTGTTATATTGTTTAGTTTATTGATTATTAGTGTCTTTATATCGTCATTTGAGTACAAACTCCTCTAACATGAGCGTTTTTCTGTCTACTAAGCTTGTTTAAATCTTAAAATTATAACGCTATTTACAATTATTCTCTTACATATCCAGTACTACGGAAGTCATGTAGCTGATAGTTGATAATTTTCTTTCAATCTTTTACCCATTGCTTTTCTGCAAACTTTGGCTGGTAACAACAAATCAATCATACAATTGCTGAGTTTTCTGGAGTTTTTGATTTTTGATTCCAATAGTCTTCCTTTATAAAAAGATCTGCACCTTCTAAACAACTGTTTTGTGTGAATTTGCAAATTAAAAGCACTCTCTATAAACATATTAATCCTATTGGATACGTATGAGTCATCGTCTATGACGCGACAGCTCAAGCCAGGCCTTGGTCTCCTGGATACATTTCCAACAAACATTTCGGTTTCGCAACTTTGTCCGCCTGATATTCACTCCCAAAAAGAATATGCTGTCGGCTTCTATCGTGTCTTTCCATCAAATCCTCGGTTTTCCCGCTGAACGTCCACTTTCTGCACTAAATGTTCTTGTGGGCAGCCGATTTTCTTCCATTCTTTCTACATGGCAAGCGCATTGCAATTTACGTAACTAAGAGAAAACATCCACCTGTTTTCATATACCGGACATTTTTTTAAAAATTACCCAAAAAGTTGTAAAAAACCATCGGTATGAGAAAACCTCTAATAGATATTCTTCTACGCAATACCCTCAGTGTAATATAACAATCTTAAGGGACTCACAGCAGCCAAGAACGTCAGATCTAGGGGATCGCTTGTCTCCCCTCTCCCCTTCCACTAGGAGAGGGATCCCCTAGCTTGAAGGCGCCTCATGGCTTAACAAAACCAGAACTGGCTCAAACCGATGAGTTAAACGGTTCTAGGCTGGGTTTTCGAGTTGACATGCGAGGTGTATAGTGGGTAGTCCAGCCGCTTGCGAGAATAGGAGTTCAGCACTCAAGCCGTAAATGACATTCACCTCCCAACTACAAAAAAAAACGTTATATATAACAAGCTTAAATCTTATTTAATACTGGTTAAGCATTCTCTAAAAACCAATTCCAATATTTATTTAGTCTAATTCATTCAATCAAGGACTTAAATCAAACCCATATATCACCGAACAGAAGGCTAAAACCCTTCCATGACGGTATGCAAGACATAATTAAATCATAAACTAAATTGTCTACTCGACGAACTTTTAAAATTGTGAGTTTCGTGGGAGTTGTTTAGCGTGAAGCTGATTGCCTTACTTTCAGGGCATAATTCACACAATATTTTTGGATATTTTACCTAAATTAATATAATTAAAACAATTTATTTACCTAGGCCCCGTATGATTCCCAGTGTGTTAACGAAAAACTAATTTGGACCAGCTTTTGTGATTTTTCTCCAGTATATTTCCTTTTTGGTATACTAATGAAAAATATGTAAGCAGCTTCTTTGATAAACTTTCCTTTAATTTTAAAAAGAAGTTAGAGTTTACAGCAATCAAAGCGCAAACGGAGCTATTAGAGTTTCTAATATGTTACAAAATTCAATTGAAATCCCGCCTTATCTGGCTGTCTGGTATAACAGTTTCTTTCAAAACTACCGTAGCTACAGACACCAAGCTTGGCAAGTGAGTTGTAAGTAGTAGGGAACGGAATTTTTCATATATGGACCCTTGAAAAACCATTTTTTCTACAAAGGTGGGCATGTGAAATATGTGTCCTGATGAGAGCACCAAAAGAAGTATAAAAAAAACGTGATGAGCATTAAAGCAAGCAGTAGGAGGAGTAATTTGTGCTCTTTACCTTACCGCAGGAAATCTATGATTGGAAAAATTTGAATTTATGATAAAAAACAGCAAAAACTTTACAAATTAAGGCTTGCTCAACTGAGTAAGCTGTGACCATTTGATTTTATTTTTTAATTAAAAAAACAGGAATCAACAGATTTATAGTATATTGTCTTTCCATTGAATAATTTCCGCGTAGTACAGTGATGAGAGCACTTGCTGGGCAAGCCAAAGGCCCCTGGCTCGAATACCACTGGTGACAACAAGATTTATTTCGAGTTATTCTCCGGACGTACTATAAACCCATTCAATTATGATATGCACTGGTTTAAAATCAGAAAGTATTTAATTTAAACTTTAAGTTCCTTAAATTGAGTTCGAAAAAATAAAATCTAGTTATTATGTATTTAAATTCGCCGCCAGTTTTTTCTTCAGTACGTTGAACTCACTGTATATGTAGTCATGATAATATGTCAATATTACAAACAATTCCTAAAATGTGCATCAAAAACTTGGCTATTTGTAGTGTCTAGGTCCTTTGCAAAAGCGTATCTCCACAGTATCACGTACTGTTGTTTTTGTAGTTGAAATATTTAGTCGGCTGTAACATCGCTGTTTATGGCTTGATTCTTAAAATACTTTGAGGACACGTAAACCTGCTATTGAAAACCTAGGTTCAAGTTTTGAAGAGTTCTTTCTAAATTTTATCGTGAAAAACGTGAAATTTATGGAATGTACTAGTTTTAAAAAATTTGATCGAATTTTAACTTCTGAAGTATTCGTTAGTCTTGTACTCATAAAGACCTACTTTCATGAATATTTTTTAATTTTTTTGGTTCAAAGATGTAAATACGCGAGAGGGAGATATATAAATTTTTATGGCTCAACCATCCCAAACCAACCCCCCCTCCCCAATGTGGGGAGACCCCCTTACAAAATAGTTTGCTTTAGAGAGTTTACCACTTTTGATCTACTTACAAAATTTTTCGTTTCTATTTTATGTTGTTGGCGAGAAAATTTGCTATGATACACGGGCGTACAGACACATTGCCATTTAAGTAGTGGTTTGAAAATTATTTTCCAATATCCTCAGAAACCTATGCATGGCTGACTTACTTATAACCCTTTTGCCACAAGTATGAATATACATATTTCATTATCATTAGGGAACTATATGAGATACCTAGTCCTTGAGAAAATATTTTATAATCATTAAGTGGTGCTTACCTATAAAGGGGTATATTTATTTATGAGACATGAAAATTAAAGACCAAAATGGATTTGAATGCTATCTATTTCGCTTTTAATAGCTATAATTTTTAAAGAAAGTCCTAAGCAACTATTAACATAGCAAAAATAATTTTAAGACGTTGAAATAATAAAAAGCAAGATAAAAAACGCCTTTTAGTCTCTGACAAAGAAATGTATGAAGTTCCTAAAAGTAGCAAACACTTTCAGCCGACACCGACCTTAAATATTGAACCTCCCATTCCTTATTAGGCACGATTTATCAACGCAGTCACCAGAGCCAAGCAAATTTTTTTCTTCTCCTTTGCAGCACTAAAACCCCTCTCGGGCCTTCACTCCCTGCAAATACCATGTCCAACTGTCTCGGTCCATTGATCGCGTCACCAATTTAGAGATTCGAGTAGCACTGAACTATCTTCATCGACGAAATAAGACCAGCATTTTCTCAGACTCCCCACTGGACTCCGCCCTTCAGTTCTCCCAGCAAATATCTTTTTGGGTATTCGTTGTTCGTCTTCACGATTCATGTGTCCAACCCATTGCAGCTTCTCTTGTCTTACAATCATTGAGACCTTCGTCTCGTTAAAAATTTCATATAGCTCATGGTTGTATCGAATCCACCAATAGTCCCCGTCTAACTTTGCTCCTATCATTCGCCTAAGGACTCGATGCACAAAGAGGTTCAATATATTTGCGGATGCTTGGGTTAGGGTGCATGTTTCACATCCATAGCATAACACATGTTTTATCACAGATTTGTATACTTAGAACTTTGTTTTCCTGTGTATGCAGCTGGTCTTCAAGATCGTCAATAAAATATTTTATTTGCGAACTGTATTCTTCGGCGTATTTCATCTCTTTCATTACCGGTTCTCATTATTTTGGCGCCTAAATAGACAAATTATCCCACATTTTTGACATTATATTCGCCAAGTGTGATATTTGTGTTTGAGATATTTTTCCTTGACTGCGTCATGAGCTTTGTTTTATTCTCATTGATTCGTAACCCTACTAGTTTTACTTCACTGTCGAGTTTCAGGAAAAGATCTTTGGCAGTTGTTAATGACCGTGACATAATGTTGATGTCGTCCGCATAGGCTACTATTTCGCTCGACTTGTATAGTAATGTACCCCGCGTATCGACAGGTAGCTTTCTCATGACGTATTCCAGAGCCAAATTGAATAGCAACGGGGCCAGCTAACCTCCTTGCTTTAGTCTGATATTTGTATCAAAGGCATCGGTAAGTTGGTTTTTGAAACAAAATTAGGACGTCATTGATGTCATTTCAGTTAGACAGACTTATTTAGCTATAATACAAAAGCAAACCATTATTTGGTAGAGTACGGTACAATCAATACTGTCGTATGCTTACTTAAAATCAATGAAAATTTGGCATACGTCTATGTAGAACCCCCATCATTTTTCGTCGATCGTTGATCTACCTACTCTGAAACCACCTTGATACTCCCTAACAATAATGTTTGACGTATGATCTGATTTTATTTTCTAAGATCTTTGAAAATAGTTTTTGCGCCGCACAAAACAGTGATATGCCTCTATAATTTTTGCGCTGGGGCTTGTCATCTTTTTTATGAACAGGGAGTATGATTGACTGGCTCCACTCTTTCGGTATATTTTCTTCTTGCCACATACGTTCGACGACTTTTTGAATAGCTTTATGAACACTGATGCTACTATATTTGATGACCTCCAATTTTCAATTATGTTGACTAGCCTGTTCTAAAAGACCCTTAACAGTGCCAGGGTTATTGAGTGATCTGACATTTCAGAATCCATTACCATAGTCCTTTTACCTTTTTCGAGGTCGTTGCCGTAAGTCCAATCCATTCCAAGGCCTTTCTGCAGGTTTCGAAACATTGTAGGACTTTCTAGGGAAGGGGAGTTCGCCCGTGGCCCAACCTTCATTCCAGTGGCATGGTTATTACTTCGGTTGCATTATCAAGTGCGGAAGACTCGCCTTCATCCTCTTGCATCCCCACAAAGGAGGTGTAAGTAGGATTTAATAGCAGGACTGTGAATGTATTTATAGTTATTGGCATTTCTTGACATTTAATGTCTCATCATTGGGGAACTAGTAAACCCAATAAACGACCCCGAGAATTGTTGGGCTTACGGTGAGGAATCATGGAAGCAGGGGGTCCTCCTTTCTCAAACGGGCTTGGGACCATCTACAGCGGAGTTGTTTGTTTCGCTTCAATGCAGAGGACTTCACTCGGAGTGTGGTGTAAACTAGCACATGATACACAATAAATGCGAAATGTTTGGGGACTGAACTGAATGATCTTATATCCTTATACTTCAAATGAATGACAGGGTAACAGTGAGCTGTTGACTTATACTCCAATACGTTCGTCTTTTTTTTCAACACAAAGATGAAATATCCTACGTTTCATTTTGATTTAGATAATTTCGTGAGTAAAAAATTACACCTACAGTAAATCAATAGGCATAATTTTTTTTTGTTTCAAAAGTTTGCTAAAAAACCCGGAAAATCGGTTCATCCAAAAACTTTTTTGGCTGTAAAAAGCCGCCCAAATAAACCAAAGTTGAAAAAATCTGGAAACCGAAAAACCGGCTATTTGACCAAAATCCTCATCCCTAGCTAAAAAGTATCCATCACAATTAGTTCGGTATTCATTGCGCTAATGTATGCAAAGAAAAAACTTTATCAATTTAAATCAATATGCATGAGTGCATTTTATTGGCGAATTTGTAAATACCCTTACGTTATAATGAATTTTGTTCCTTTGTCATTACAACTATTACTTTAATTCAAATTGTGGCACAGTTGTCATAGCAATGGGATAAAAATTCACTGCAATGTAATGGCAGTTACTAATTTAGTTTTGTAATGTATACCAGATTGGACGTAAATCCTCAACGGAGGTTAAAATTGACGTCTTATTTTGTACCTAAGCGTGGATTTAAGGCAAACTATTACTTTGACACTTTTTACTACTCAACTCTAGTATTGCGAAGAAAAACGTCCAAGTAAAGTTCAATATTTCGCCTCGGGATGACTGTAAAACTTACAAAAAGAACCTCAGTCATTTCGAAATGACGTAATTGAGGAAGAGAGAGAACTTTTTTGTTAACATAAACTGGCTCATTTATGACACGCTAGAGTTTGTCTGATTGCTTATATGAGAGATGGTAATGCATACATGACTTCTAAATAATTTGTTAACAGTTATTTTAAAGATTTTGAAAATATTGGGATTTATTATACAAACAAACGATTGAGATCTAGGTACTCAATGGTGCTAACCTTAATTGCACTTCCTCTCGTGGTAAGACATCGGTCATCTATATTGATATTGAGTCAACTATTCCTATAGATAAAATTTTAAAAATGACTGTCAACTTAAAATAGACTCTTCGGGTTCCCAATTGAAATCTTATTTTTGACATCCTTCACTATTTCCATTGATGAACAGTTTTAAGTTTTGCATCCAAATAAAGAGAAACTAGTTTAAAATAAGTTGAAGTGGGAAGAAAGTGGTCCTGCCAGAAACGATAACTAAACAAAGTAGCAAATTATGCAATGTCCATCAGGCTTCAACAATTTTACAATAAAACGGGGACGTCATCAATTGAAATTTGCATTCTTATTGTTTTTGCTGTGTTGACTCATTATTTCAGGAGTAATGATGAAATATTGTTACGCCTCATTCATTTCTTTAAAATCCAAATATTTGTAGTGGTGTTTGGATGAGTTTATCCCCTTAACATCACATGTAATTTTCCATTGATTGTAACTTGGCTGCTTAAGGCTTAACTTCTACAAAATTTTCAAAGCACTTAAAATAATAAAGTTCACAAACATCATTGATTTAAGCTACGCTGATCGATTGTTAGCTTCTGAATTAAGTATTTAAGAAGCATGATCGTAACAAACACTCACTGTGCTAAATGGCATGGTCGAAATTTTGCATTTGTTTTAAAAAGAAATTGTTAAATATAAAAGACATTTACATCAAACATATTTCTTGGCTAGTATAAATATAAAAGCATTGAATACTTTGTCAATTAATTTGTCAACTATTAATCTTATTGAAGTGAATAGGAAAAACATTATAATTAATGAGTTTGGCTTTTAACATAAACACAAATGCTATTTAAACTATGGACTTGGAGAAAACACTTGATCTAAGTACAATTTCCTTTTGAAAAATCAAAAATATTTAAAGAAAATGCTCTTCGTTATTGAAGCTTGAATTTTGATTTGGTTATTTTTGGTTATATATAATTTGTAGGTTGTGTTGTACTGTCTATGATAATACTGTTTTGTGTGAGGGAACATAATCTTCGCGCTCATAGGAAATATGTTTCAACGATTAAATCAACAATTTTCGTGATCGACACTATTTTATACGAGAAAATAATTCCTTTGAATAGAGTTTTTGTAAAATTCTCAAGTTTTTTCTTTCAGTGTAGTCAGAAAATTTTTTAAAATTATATTTCCGATTATGAGGGTATGTTGGACATCAATTGTCAGCATTTTTTTGGGGAGTGTAATAATTTTATGAGTCTAAGACCGGACGAGGAACTGACCTCTCATCGGTTCTAGACGCTAAGTCTGAGTAGTGCCAACGGATGGTACCCACCGGTCAACCAATCCGTGCACCGTAATCCATTTTTGCGATGGCTGCTTGTCGGCCAGCTAGATCGGAGAGGATTTCGGTCGCGGGTCTCCAAATGGATTACGCTCATCTACAATTTTCAGCCACCAATAAATGCCCGTTTTCAAACGCGTCACCAAAACAAGACAATACGGAGAAGAAACCTACTCTACGTTACTCCGTATTTCTTCATTCGTCCAGTCAAAGGACAAAAATCTAATCTTTACTTCGCGTTCCAGAATTTCCGACGTGGTACCGAAAAATATACTACGTTAACGTAAATCCGAAAAAAACTACGCTAAAGAAAAACCAAAATCAACTAAGGTACCGCGCGCGACGCGAAACCGACCTCAGCGGATTTTCTCAAACCCTACCCTCGCGACGGCATACTTACCATGCACTCTATTTCCCACTGAAAGAAAGGAACCACTGGAAAGGAAAATCGTGTTTTGAATTAGCAGCTCATATTATTGTAATTATTCTTTGCAATCATTAATACAATATTCATCAATTATAATAAGAATAAAAAAATTGTTAATACAAAACTTAGTCCATATTATACTTATTTTCTTTTCTTATTTATATAATTCCTATTTCTTCTTACTTCGGATGCAAGGTATTGTTTGTCATGTAAATATATAAAATGTGTATTGTATGTATTACATTTAATTCATTCTCCCTTCCATCAATACATCCAAATTTTAAAATGTTTTTGTTTTTTGCTTTAGTAGTATTATTTTGAATTTTAGCATATATATATGGTATTTAATTGGGTTGCAATGGTATATGTTTTTTTTTTATTTATAATGTGTTTATTTTTTCGATAAGTGAAATATTTATATTTAGAGTGTCATACATAGGTAATAACTTTTCAACTTTTAACCCTTACTTCTTGCTTTACCAATTTTTTCTGCTTTATTTCCGTCATTTTTCAAGACTAACTTATTAATGTTAATCAACATATACTACTGCAAGCTTCTTAATCATTACTTCAAAGCTGTAACGTTTCCTTTTTTTTTCATCGATCCAATTACATTCTGACGCATTACATATTGTGTGCTCATATATTTACTTAATTACCATGAAACACGTGGTATTGTGGTTTAGATTTTAAGTCAATACTGTTTTTCCCAAAACTTATCAATAATAAAGTACATATATTTAATGCATACGTATGTATAACGCGCGCTTGTGGAGTATTATTTGGTATGAAGTAGTTAATTTAGCTAGTTGCATTATTAATATTAATTCTCCAATCTTTCTTATAATATATAAATTGAAAAAATATAAACAATGTTTCATTTTTTTGTTTGTTCACTTCATCTTTTCTGTTATGCACTAGGGACAACAATACTTAATGGAGGGCTATTGGATGATGGTTTCAAGTTTTCGATAAAGTGTATCCAATAAACCAGAGAGTATTAGACAAAAACCACGACTAGCAGGCACAAGTGGAAAATTTATCGTTTCTTGTGGGTATTCGATGATACATTGCTTTGCCCAGGGTAGACAGGTGTAATTATTATTTCTTTTGACGAAATTTATATCGAGAGATTTAGAGCAATCATCATTTGAGATGTCCTTCTCCTCATCTATCATTGCAAATTGATTCGTGTCATCAAGCCTCAGGGCCACACCGCTGAAGCCCCGGCCGCTATTGAATAGGTTGCTGGTAAAGCAGCAATTATCCGAAATCCCCCTTCTGAGCCGCCTGGTATATCTCTATAAGACATTCTTTACCATATAAGGAAAATCAATGTTCTGAATAAATTTTTCTTTCAAATTTAACAATTTTTCGAATAAGAATTGTCAACTATTTACGTATGCATTCTACTTTTACTTGTCCGTTTCGTCGAAACAGCAGCTAGCAGGTCATTCCGTTCATTGATTCACTCATTCATTCATTGGCTTTTGATGTATTGCAAAAGTTTATTACAATGACCAAGTTTCAAGTAAACTTATTAAATTATAATCATAGTGTTGAGAATAATACTATTTAATGAATATTTGCTTAAAAGAATTCGGAAATGAATTTTGTAGCTATAGCTAAGGTGGGAGCGTGTTTCAATACAAACCACCAAATTTTTATGATTTTATGATTTTTACATCTCGATCCCAAGGCACGGAATACGGAGCAATCATTGTTTACTACCACAACTCCGGTGATCGGTCAATCTGGACATAGTGGGATGACACAGCCCGCTGTGATTTGCAGCAATATTCGTTCAATTCAAAATTTCCATTACTACAAAGTTCAGCTGCTTTCTATGAGAAATTTACAATTACAAGTTAAAATCTGTCTTGAGACAATTTAGCTTTGATTGGTCCATGTAACCATTTGACGACAAAGATCAGGGAAAACGACAACCCTTTGTCAGTTGGGTTACGATTACTCTATTTTATGCTGAGATTTAAAACTGTACAGATCTGTGTGATTAATAGACAGTTATCAACATAATCAAACATCTTCTAAAACAAAAATTTCCTACTTTTCTTGTTAACACCTTATCTGAAAGGTATCCTTATATTTTCCATTTGAAAATAAGTCGCATTTTTTTCAACGTTATTTCTATCAGCGTGAAATTCTTAAGACCAATTACAGTACCTTATAGTTATTCCTTGTTGTCAGCCTTTTCACCGTTGCCGTTGATTGACGTTTCGACTTTTCTGATGATCGCAATAACTTCATCTGTGCCTTCGCGATGAACACCACACCAAAATTCACGAACTATTGGATCAGCCTGTCGTAGTACTGGTAAAACTACAGTAATTGATGTTGGTGTGATACAGCTCTAAATTTCTTCCACATTAGTTGCTCGTCCAAGCGAATTTCCCAATTGGCCAAAACCAAAGCTTTTGTCGCTTGTCGGTTAGTTGAATCTGTACGAATGACATTCATCACATATTCATCACGTTTAGTATTTTACCACTGACCTGCTAGCCTTCGTCGTTTGATGATCGTTGATGAACCAACTGCCAATCGATCCTCTAATGGCACTTTGAATCAAACTGAATCGCTAACCCCATGATGCATTTCAGATGGTGAATTTTCACGGGCTGTTCTTTCATTCAGCAAATGGTCCTTTTCGGTTGGTTCGTAAACTGTGTCTTCATGGGTGGCGGCCACTACGTGCACACTTCACTGCCATGTGGCTGTCAAATCCTCTTGACATCCCACGACAAAATTGACGTGGGATGTGCGCTCGTCGCAACCAACGTGAAATGACAAGCCACCTAGCAGCAAGGCGTATTAGTAGTGGTCGCCAGCGGCGTCGCATGATTCATTACAGAAGGTTTAATCAAATTCTTTTACACACCTCTAAGTTTCCAAGCCTAGAAAAGCTTAAATTGTCAGTATTTGTGTAAAGCTCAGTGAATGCGATTTCTATCATTTATGGAAATAGTTTCAAGCAATCTGGATTGTTAAAAACTTTATTTATATGATAAGGAACACTATCAACTTACGTTGACTATCTCATCTTACCTTAAATTTTCCAAAATTTTGAAAATCAAACTGTTCAAAACCTTAAGTAATTTCTGATTCTACAATAATTTAGGAATTTCTTCTTCACTGGTTATAATTTTCAGATAATAGATCAGCAATAAATCTGTCCGAAATTTAATTGGGCTTAGTTTGCTATTCGGTCAAGATAATGAGATAGTCTATCTCTTAGCGAAGGCCCGAAACAGACTGTAGTGTTATAGCATAAAAACAAGATTTTCTCCTATTAGGGTGCACTTAATTTTAAGTGGCTTCTAAGGTTAACGTTTTTATAGAAGTAAAAGTATCGAAGCTGGGCGGCGCTGGACGGACGCATGCCCAAAGCGTGGTACAGATCATATTACCTTCTTGAGTGCCGACTTAATTTGGTCAAAGCAAACTGCATATCTAAACGAATCAGGCAAAGTAGCAAAACTCAATTAATAATAAGATTATTATTTATCGTTTCAGTAACAACCAAATAAAAAAAAACATTACAAAGAAGAATACTGCTGTATATTTCAAAATAGAAAACATTTGCTCATTCGCATATGAAACGTTTATCGACGACGGCTGTGACGAAGTTATTGCTGTCGCTGAAAAAATAAGTTTATGTTAGGCTGCATCCTGGTATTCCTTATTTCAGCATATAGCTCCTTTTAAGGAACAATTGCCTCATTGGTGAGATCCATAAATTTTTCATTTCTTTTTTTAACTGGGTCCAAATTAAAAATTAATTTAACTTTCTTCAAAAATTCCAAACGTTTTTGTATGCCGCATCAAAATTGGAACTCTTTTCAAGCCTCCTTGATATTTTCAACCGCTTTCAGAGCGTTAAAATTAAGTGAAAAGCTCAGAATAGCTAATTTTTCAGTACCTTGGTCCTCTTGACCAATTTTAGCAATAAGTTGCTTGAATGTTCTATATAAGTAGCAAGCCTTAGAAGAAGCCAATACCTCCGATCTATAGATTGGAGTAAGGATCTGGGGTTCGGGGGCAAAAATATTATTGTGATGGTGCGTTGTCAACAATAAGTAACAATTAGGCTTGTGAAGCAATTTATTTTTAAGGCAATAATCTTTTATCGCCGGGCAACTTTAAGTTTGGAACGCGTCTTAAAAAATAATGGAAGCCATCCACAACTTCTTGCTTGAGGGCCAAATTACTGGTAATCTTTCATAGCAAATGTTGTTCATGGCTTTCAGATTTCCCGAAAAATAAATAAGCAAAGGTTTCAATTTAAAGTCTTCAGAATCATTCACTCTAAGATTCAATTGCTAGTCTATCCTTCGAAACCAGATACGGTATTTGCTCTAAAGATATAAATGTCCCAAAGGGCGTTCTTTTCCAAAAAAAACACTCGTTTCATCCAGCCATAGAATGTTTTTGACTAGCCACACATCCGTACTTAACTGAAAACGCTTACATATTGAGGAATATATCCTTCCTCTGAAATGACACTCGCAAATGTAAATAAAAATTTAGTGGGCACAACTGCATCTGCTTTGGTTCTTAAGTCCGTGGAACCAACCATAACTTGCTTCAAACAATTCTGTCCCACCATCGTTTTGTCCCTGCATGGATGCAAACAACGCTCTCACTTTTCATGAGAGTACTGAAGCGTACATTTTTTCTTGATTAGAACCTTCGATCCAAGCATTTAATAACTTTTTTGCTTCCTGCATGCTAATATTTCGTGATTTCGTAATTACAGAGCATGATTTTAATGAAACAGCTTGCACACTTGCTCGAATTTTTTTGTAATTTTTTATGATACTATGGACGTAACATTTTGAACTGTCTTTGTCGACCAAGTCAGACCAGCGTTCCTCGATTCACATGACCAGCAGATTCTGCAGTCTTACAATTTTTAAAACGTGGTTTGTCAAAAATTTCATAGAGCTCATGTCGGTATCGAATTCGCCATTGATTCCTGTCCAGTTTGTTCTGATTATTTGCCTTAGTTACTACCTGTATCTCGTAAGCGTTTAATACACATATATTTGCGGATACTTGAGTTTAGCTCCATGTTTCACACCCATAGCATAGCACAGGTCTTACCACAGATTTGTGCACTTGGAGCTTTGTTTTCCATTGTATGCAACTGGTCTTCAAGATTGTCAATACATAGTAGAATATTTTATTTGCGAGCTGTATTCTTTGGAGTATTTCGTCTCTTTCATTACTAGTTCTCGTTATTTTGGCGCCTGAATACACAAAGTCGCCCACATGAATGAAATCTTAGAGAAATATTTTTATTGTAATTATTTATCTTTTCTGAAAATCTGGAGAAGTTTAATCATAAGTATGGAACGCATCTTGTTCGATGAAAAGCCTAATTAACAGAAACATTCTACGTCGTTGTTCCAATAAGAAAAAAATGAAATACCGATCACTTTCACGAAAACGTTTCTATTTTATTGAAATTTGCAGGGCATAAAGGGCATTTACATGATTACTTTAGGATGCCAATACAAGTTTACTGGAAAAAATGGTAAATTTGCAAATTCTACGATTACAATGAATTTCAAGTTATAAGGTATTTATTATTGCCAATTATTTCGTTTTTTCCACAGGCCGATTGAATTTGATTTTTTGTTCCCGTTAGCCCTTGTTTTATTTTGATTGAAAACGCATTTCGACTCATTAAAATCAGCTTCAATATCAGTATTTGTTATTGTTGTACTCATAAAGACCAATGATTATTTTCACTTATTATTTGAAAGTATTCATTTTAAGCCAACCACATAAATTCAATCAAGTGTTGATAGCTTGTACCTTAAATGTTCAAGTTTGGGAAAAATTACACAAATTTATTCAATATTATCATTTAAAATAGCCAACACATTGTTTTACGACTACCGATGGATCTCGTTGAAGAAATTTTCCAAGGTATTCATAATATATATTTTTCATGAAATTTTCATGCATATCCTTACAAATCTGTAGTATCTGAGTTGATTGGAAGCGAATATTGATCCACAGCAATGTATTCTTGTCGTTATAGAGTAAAATCCAAACCACATCAACTTTCTTTAACGCCTTCTGAAATATATGTATGATCAAACTTATATGTATTCATCTGTGAATCAAATTGCGATAAATTTAAAGGTACCTTCTCGTTTTTATTCAAGAAAATCTAAAATTGATTAATCATACCATGGCTAACAAAGTTTTATTAATTTTGATTTTCGGCATATTTGTTGATGTTATACTCATAAGAGACTGCTTTTATGATTTTTGTTAGATCGAAGGTGTTCAATCGGATATGAAAGGAGGAATTGGCGCATAAATTTTGAACATATATCCCCTCTTCCGCCTAATGGTATTAGTTAGGTAGCTTTAAGACCTGTTTTGAAATGATCTTATTAAGTTCGTTCATATGACACTACACTCGATAGCTCACGATGATAAATAAAATTTTTACGGACATCCCCCCGTGTCCTCTCTGAAAACTTTTTCACCCCAAAGCTTTACAAGAGGTCATCACGTTTGACCTTTCCACAAAGTTTAATAGCTTTAGCTTCTAATTTTATAGCTTCAGAAAAAAGCTGCTGCAAAAGACTGGCAGATGGATAGATAGACTGACACAGGTCGTGGGGTTTCCCAATCTTTAGTACTGCTATTTCAGCGAAAACACACTAAAAGTTTACCCAGTACTACACTTTTTCCTTCGGTTTACTTAATCTGGATATTTTATCAATGATAATGATGAAAGCGAATTGTAGTTACATATCGAAACAATTGATCAATTAAATTCATGGCTACTATGAATTTGTGCGTGAATTATTTTTAACATATTGATGAAAACACTCAAAGCGGAGATGAACAAGATTCATAATAATTATAAACATATTTGTGAAATTTCTGAAGCTTACAATAAACGTTAAAACTTTGTTCTATATATTGATGAAAGAATTTGCAATATTATGAACAGACCAATCTAGCTTAATTCTGAAATCCAGAAAATATATATCAATAATCCAGTTGGGACGAAGACAGTTCATCGCTGCCCTGATTTCGAAATTGGAGGACGCGGTCAATAGACCGAAATAGTTGCAGGCGCTATTTGCAGGAAGCGAAGGCCCGAGAGAGGCCTTAGTGCTACAAAAAAGAAGAATTTGAACATTTAATAAAATAATTTAAGGGTTAATTTTGATCTTCTCTTTAGTTTGTCTACGACCTTTGTCCATATCTTCGCGCTACTGTAATTTTTTAAGCATCCAGCCCATGGCATTCCTCAAAGTAGCTCCTACTTGATTACGCAACAACGTTGCATCTGTATACTCACATTTTGAAGCAATCTTAAAACTCAGATTTTGGAATGCTTCAAGCATCGAGACAGTGAATAATATCAAATCCAGATTAGTTTCGTAACAAAAGTTTTCCCACTTTGTCATAGGCAAATACAAAGAACGCAAAAATACTCTGCAAATAAATACAAGCTGCATGTGAACCAAGGCATCTCGTCTTAAACTAGGATATCCAAGGAGTTTGTGCGAGAAAGCTGGTTACGATCATGCACCGGTGGGTTTGCTTGAATATTTTGATGCAAACATATGAGCATAGGTCGTATTTCTTTTTTTGTTGGACCCCGTACAAACTGGAAATTTTGTTCCCCTGGGTAGCTGCATCTTGAAGCTCCCCTAATATCGTTCATCATTACTTTCGTGTGATCTTAAAAATCGTAGAAAATGTGCAATTAACGAACATTAATGAACAATTTCTTTTTCCATAGGACTGAATTCTAATCTGGCGCTTAAAACGTCTTTGAAATATGTTTTTAATTTCTGAATGCATCTTTCATGAATCGAAAAAATTTCGCTGGCACCACAATCCGGAAAGGCAAATTTCTCGTATGGTACACTTATTTTCAAAATTTTATTGGCAGTTATTTTAAAATACAAACACTGCTTAAGGAAAACGTTTTGTTACATAAATACTTCCAATTTAAGCCACTTCAAACGTTTCCATCAAAAATACTCAACATTTCAGTTGCTTCTAAAATAGCGAGTCCAGTTTACTTTCTGACCTTTGGAGGCCTCGAACTTGAATTTATGTATTTAATTTTGGATTGTTTGTAAATATATCTGTTTTAGAGTATCATCAATTATTGTGTCAAATCTTGGTAGAGTCGGAATTTTAATCTAGACAGGGCAAAAATATTCAATTTCGATTGAAAATAGCAGCTGGAAATATTAAGTTTTAAATTTTTCACTTATTTATTTTTCATACGATTTCAATAATTTTGGTAGAATTCAATAAGTTAGTTAAGTTATCCATAATCTTAAGCTTGCTCGAAATCGTGAAAAAGATGGCCGCTAAACGGCTCGAAATATCTAAAAAAATGCATATTTGAAAATCCCCAATTTTGAAACTTGTTCTTACATGATCACTTAAGGGATTCGATCTTTAGACTCAATCATCCATACAAATCAAATCAAAATTTTGACTTTTAGTAGCTTTTAATATCCCAAAACTCAACTGGCCACCATTTAATTCTTTCATATCCTAAAATTAAACTAGCTGCCATTTCGTTCTTTCAGACTTGATCTTTAATTTTCTTTCACTTTTCTTCAGGCAGTTCAAGTTTATACTAACCCACCAAATTTCATTAATATCGTTTGAAAGGCTTACATATAACTACAATAACAAATTTTTTGACGTTTTTCGACCTTTATTCGACTTCAAATTTTTTATTTTGAACTTCAAATCGTAGTTTAATGAACGTCTGTGACGAATTTCCTCCAAATCGGAGCGATACTTTGGTCAAAAAAAAAATCACGTTTTTTCGTGTCAAGTGGCCTCCATTTTGCTTTCGCTTAGCAGATTTTGCTAGTTAAGGAAGGCACTTAAGATATTTATTCACTTTATCTTTCCTGAAGATTTGGTGAACATTAAGGCCAAATTGCGACCTTCAGCGTTGTTACTAATTTCATTTTATTACATATATATATATATATATATATATATATATATATATATATATATATATATATATATATATATATATATAAATATATGCATATATATATATATATATATATATATATATATATATATATATATATATATATATATATATATATATACATATATACATATATATATACATATATATATATATATATATATATATATATATATATATATATATATATTTTTTTTTTTTTCTTTAAAAGCCGTTGGGCCTTGCTTAGTTGCGGATATCAAATAAACAAAGTTATTGACTACATATATATATATATATATATATATATATATATATATATATATATATATATATATATATATATACATATATATATATATATATATATATACATATATATATATATATATATATATATATATATATATATATATATATATATATATATATTTATAATCTACAGCTTGTTCAACCATACAAACTTATGTGTATTTTCGTGTAGCTTCCCTTACATATCGATTCCCCATTGCTTTCCACTCTTTCCTATCTTGCGGTATCCTTGTCCAGGTGAAGCCTGCTAGTTGTCTGATATCATAAGCCCACCGTAGTTTTGGGCATTTTCGTGGTCTTTTCACCCCTCTGGGTATCATTGTGTGATCTTAGCAGTCCATCTGTTATCAGTTAGCCTTGCTATATGACCTGCCATTTTAAGGATCTAGTTCTATGGATTAAATTTGCGACTTGGGTTCTTTCTCTTATCCAAGTCAGTTTTTTACGATCTCTTCTAGTGATGCCTAGCATACACTTCTCATTGCTCTTCGTGCCACTTGTAGTTTTTGTGTGGCTCCTGTGATTACCGTCCATGTCTCACAGCCGTATGTCATGACAGGTAGGATGCTGTGGTTCTTTTTCAAGTGAAGCATCATTCTGCATTTGAATATGATAGAGTTTCTCCTGAATGTGCTCCATGCCAGTTTGATTCGCTTATCAATTTCAGGTATGATACCTCCTGAGCTCTGTACAAGCTAGGCAAGGTAGACATATTTCTCTGCTGTTTCTAGCCTGGCGCTATTCAGTGTAACTTCGACCTGACCTCCTAGGTGGTCATTGGGCATAATCTTAGTTTTAATCAGGTTCATTCTAAGCCCCATTTTTTCGCTGGCTTCACTAAGGTCGTTCAATAGTAGTTACAACTCTTCTTCGCTCTGTGGAATTATGACTGTGTCGTCGGCAAATCTCAAGTGATTGATGTGATCCCCGTCAATTTGTCGACATTTTCTTTCCCATCGTAGTTCTCCAAAGATGTTTTTCAGGGTGGCCTTGAATAGCTTTGGAGAAATTGTGTGCCCTTGTCTAACTCATTTTTGTGTGGGCAATTCTGGCCTATCTTTGAATACTTTGATCTTTGTTTTTGCGCTCTTGGAGAAGTTTGATTGGATAGTGCTTTTATAATTGCCTCAGAATAGATTCAGTCGAAGGCTTTTTCAAAGTCTATCAATGTCAGTGCAAGGTGCAGTTTTATTTTTATAGCCCTATTTATGATCTCTCTAAAGGTGCGGATCTGATTTATTTTACTGAATCCACGTCTAAAGCTAGCCTGCTCCCATGGCTGTTCAACATCAAGAGCTGATTGTATTTGGTTGCTGTTTATTTTAGTGAATACCTTATAGAAGGCAGGTAGAAGACTTATTTGCTTATAGTTTTTTATGTCTTCCCTATCGCCCTTTTTGTGGATCAGTACTATGCTTACGCTATCCCAACTTTCCGGTATGTGTCTGGTTTTGAGGCAATCGTTGCATATCTCGGCTTTTTTCCATATTTCTCTGCTAGCATACTTCAATAGTTCAGTGATGATGCTATCTTTGCCTGCCGTTTTGCCTGTTTTCATTGATCGCAAATTCCACTTCATCTACATGTATTCGCTTCAGGGGTGGGTACGTCTACTGTCATAGTTGTTGTTGCTGCTATATTGCTGAAAGCCACTTGTGAGGACTTCCTTGGCGCATTTCAAGATGACACTTATGAGGTGTGAAGCATTCCTATTTCTCATTTGATCCTCTAGCATTGACTGGTATCGACCAAAAATACGAAATATTAAAATGACGGATGAATGCTGATTCCTGTACTGGTTAATAGGTGCCGCTTTCAAAAATTTTCAGCCAACCTGTATGTTTTGGTGAACGGTCCCTGATATTGACGAACAATACATCATTATCTGAAATATTTTGATGAAATCGATCATTTAATGTACAAAAAATTCATTGGCTCTATGAATTTATACCTGATTGTTATTTATCAATGTTATGAACAGAATCTTTTCAGTGTTACTTTGCTTAACATGTTTACTTTTTGATCCACTTAATCCTAATTAGAGGAAGAGTTTCTCTCTTTTTAGAAAAATATGGCAATTCAGTAGACAAAAATCTAACATAGCACAAGATGCGGACATTTTTGGTTTTTTTTCCAACGCTTATTTAAGCGATAGGTTTGAATAACTTTAATTCGTGTCCCTATCAGAATGGGGGAAGCCCTATTTGAATGTTGTTGTATATTGCTTCACATGCATGGTGCAAAAGATAGGCAATCTTTAAGCTAACCTATTTTTTTAAGCCTTATAAAGCCTCAAATTGTGAGTTGTTCATGAATTTATATTGTATGAGAAGCATTCTAATAAAGGGCGGTCCAACCAAAATGCAAGATGTTAATTGTAAATAAAACAAAAAGTTTTCAGAGAATTGTGTTAACATTATTTGTTATATTAGAAAAATTTATGACAATCATGTGTGGAAAAAAATGTTGCCCAAATGCTTGCTACGGTTACGGTGGCATACTTTTATCTGATGGTCCATATTTTCAATGACTCTGAGACACAATTGAGGTTCAATGTTGAATTGTTCTTGGCTTATTGACGTATACTTTTTATTTTAAATATCTCCAGCGAAAGAAGTCCAACGGTGTCAAATCACATGATCGTGGCGGCCAATTAGCGTTGCCACAACGTGGGATAACACGGCCATTGAATTTCTCGCGCAAAAGAGCCATTGTTTCGTTGGCTGTGTGGCAAGTGGCATCATCCAGTTGGAACCACATACCATCCAGGTCCATAACCTCAATTTCTGCCACAAGAAGTCCGTTATTATCTCGCAATAGCGAACACCATTCACAGTAACTGCTTGGCCGTTCTGATTTTCGGATAAATACGGCCCGATGAGGCCGCCAGCCCATAAACCGTACCAAACAATCTCTCTTTGTGGATACATCGGATTTTCAACAATCACTCGTGGATTCTTATTTGCTCAAATGCGGCAAATCTGCTTGTTAACGAATCCACTGAGGTGAAAGTGTGCCACGTCGCTGAAGATGATTTTCTTTGTGTAGTCACCATTCCCTTCTGTCTGTTCAACAAACCATTCGGCGTGTTGCCGATGGTTGAAATGGCCAGTAACCTTCAGTTCTTGAGTCAATTGAACCTTATAAGTGTGTAAATTCAAATCTTTATTCAAAATTCGCATTAGTGATATCCGTGAGATGTTCAATTGTTGGACACAACGACCAGTCGAAGTTGACTGGTCTTCTGCCACACTATCGCGAACAACAGCAATAATTTCAGCAGAACGAACTGGGCGAGCATGCACAGGTGATTTCACATTTCCTACAGACCCGGTTAGCTGAAATTTGAGCACAATTCTCCCGATTGTGGTCAAATTGCTGGTCTATGCCGACCAAAAAAATTATGAAGTGCACGAAATGCATTTTGATTTGAATGCCCATTTTTGTAAACGGCTTCAAAAACCTTAATGTGCTGCTCAATATGTAAATCTCCATCGTTGCATTTGTCAAACAACGAAACAAAGAAATGTCAAATTAAGTTGGGCGGAAAACTTGACGTTAAGGTGTGACTCACAATTAACATCGTGCATTATGGTTGGATCACCCTATATTAACCAGCGTTATGCGAAAATTTATTCTTATGTATTTAAGAAGAAACAAACTTGACAGTTATTTTTCTACATAGTTACCCAAGCCACCCCCTTTAGTAATGCATTTTTCCCATCAAACAGGTAGTTGATTCATGCCGTTTTTGAAGAATGGCTTCGACAATCAATCGCGCAGGAACTGTTCAACCTGTTGATCGTTCGCAAAACAATCTCCTCCAAGTGCTTCCTTGAGAAGCCCAACAATACGGAAATCGCAAGTTGAATGGTCAGGGCTTTGGAGGGGATAATCAAGTGTAGTCCATCACATTTCATTAAATTTTTGGGTTATTAGAGCTGTAGTATAGAGTTTTGGAGGAGCCGGACATTTCTGATGGGTTGACGGCACATTTTTAAGTCAAGAAATTAGCAGTATAGCATACTCACATAGTATACACACTCTCTCCAGGTTCCAGAAAAAACGAACAACATTCGCCATGTGCTTAACAGCAGATGGCAGTAATTTTCTACACATTTGATCTTAGCGAGCACGTAGACAGTCACTAGACATTCCCGTGACAATCAATTTACATCGCGAATGCAAGGGAACACAGAACTGCTGTCTATACATACCTTAATGCAAACAATAGATTCGAGCATGTCGTGACCCGGCAAAGCTGACACCTGGAATATTCAGAAAGTGTGCAACATAGGGTAAGTGGATGCTGTGGATACTACGTGAATGTACTATGGTTCATAGTAGTAGGCGGCGTTTATTGTGTGACAATCGTGGAGAAAAACAAAGACTAAAAGTGTCCCAAGATTTCGTTGATATCACCTCACTAGCTGTCCTGTGTGCTTTGGCATTTGATGGTGTTTGTTCCCCATTTTTTCGCCACTCCATTGAGGCCTTTTTTGACTCGGGAGTGTAGTTCTTTCGCCCGTGGCTACAAAAGTACATTTTCTCTGAATAGTGCACGCGTTCGAACGTGAATTACGACTGGTTTAACGCCTTTGTTCGTTAAAACGTTATTGTGATGCGTTGCGCAACTGACAAATGAACGTCTCTTTTGTATATTATGAGGGCAACGAAACAAACCGGTTGGACGGTTGGGGTAACTTTAAATCATCTAGACGGATTCCCTTCTACTGCTCCCGATGCTCAGCCTATTTACAACACGCTTCAATTCATAATTCATCCTAATGGATATAGGATAAAATCTAGTTACCGTCGCATCCGCTACAATTTTTGCTCTCTGGCTAATGTTTATTGCCCCTGTATTTAGTATCAAATTTGACTACAGGTCAGAATCTTACCGGGTAGTTTTACGCTCCTTATGTATGGCTTCCACATTTACGATAATTAAACTACGTTGCACAGGGTGCGGCAGCATAATTTCCTTATTTCAAAACTTAATAAACGTCGGCTCCAAAAGTAGGCCTCAATGTCAAAAGCTCGTTCCTCACTATATCAACACATGATGGAAGCTGAACTTTGTTGTGGCAAAATTTTATAGTCCCGCCTCTCACACGAGACCACTAGCGCTCTGCTATGACATCAACCGACTGAATGGCGCGCATTTTAAAAAAGAAGTTATGCTACCGCACTCTGTATTGAGTTTCAAAATAAGGAAGCTATGCTGCCGCATCCTGTTTGTCCCAAACTTTGATGTTTTTGAATATATATAGTACAGTAAATATAGCACGAAAAAAAAGGTTTGGTCTAAGAAATGACCTACTGGGATTTGACTTGATAAATCGACAGGGGGGCATAAAAAAAACTTAACTTCAGATTTCCGAAGTGATCCCCCCCCCTGCTTTTGAGAAAATCCAAAAACATTTTGAAACGCGTTTTTCTCGGAATCTATGGGTTTTAGAGAAAAGTGTATCTAACAAAAAATGTTCAGGACACTGTTATCTACATTTTATCTCATTGGAGTAAAGTCGTCCGACTTAAAATACAAAAAGTAGGTGGCGCTAAAGTATCGAAAAAGTGGTTTTTTGGCATTTTCAATAAAAAAAAATTATTTTTTTATAATAATGTAAATGGGAAAAGTGTTTGTCATAAAATTATCTACAATTTTCGTTTAAACAATTTGTGTATTCCATTCATTTTATCGAAACATTATTTGTCGATTAATAGACCGTAATGTTTACTTAATATTCTAATTTTTAACAATGATTTTGATAAACAATTATAATAGTAACATTTTAGTACTGCTTGTTGTAAACGGTCAACATTGAATTAAAACAAATGTAACTGAAAGTAGTAGTAAAAGATTCACACAAAATGTGAAGACTAATTTTTTTTAATTTAAAATTCGTAACTATTTATTTATTAATTTCAAGCATTAAACTTTACATTGTGTGATTTTATTATGACAGAAATTTAACTTTCGTCGATTTGGCATTCAGTTCAATTTGTATTTTGCATATTTTACGATAAAACAATTTTACCTTTGTTGATTTTGCGTCCAATGCAATGTTCATTTTGAGTCAAATTTATGTAAATCTTTGAAGAAAATGCAAAATTGGATTATTGCAAACTTAATGTAACTTCTTGGTGAACAGTTTTGTAATTGTAATTGGTTCTTTCTGTGACTCAAAGTAATGATTTGAATTAATTACATATAATACAATTGAATTTTCTTTGAAGTTATGTAAATGTTTCAAGTCAATGCAAAATTATATTATTGCAAACTTAATTTAACTATTTCTTTTAGTTGTAGTAAACATTTTTGCAACATTCTTGCATCTTTTTATGACTCAAAGGAACGAGTTTAATTAATTACATGTGATAAAATTAAATTTCTTTTTAAAGTAAGAAAATTCTGGGTTATGTAAAGAAAAAAGTTGCTATACATTTCATTTCTATATGTTTTATTAAACAATTATATTTTATTGTCAATTATAATTAAGGTTCTAAATTATTTTGAACTGCGCCGGGCCCTCTTTACCCTTGGTTCGGCTGGAGAATTGCTTTCTTCTTCTGTACATGTTATATTCAGCGATTCTGCGTCTCTTTTTTCTCCGTTGCCATCAATGATGCTGCTTGTCATCGGTCGCCAGTGAACGACTTGAGAGGGAAAATCCAAGTCATCTTCTTCAAAGGGAATTGCATCTTCTTCAATGGGTGGTGTCGAATCGCCGTCTGCATACCGCCCGTTATGCATGCTAGACACGGCTGGGAAAGTGCTAGAGAAACTCATCAAGGGAAGACTCACTGACGCGATTCGTGCTGCTGGGGACCTATCTCCTCGGCAGTACGGCTTTAGAGCAGGACGTTCTAACATTGATGCGATTGCAGAGGTGGTGAACGCGGTCCAAAAGGCAGAGGCATATAGTCGCACCAAGCGACGGATCGTCCTGTTGGTGACACTCGACGTCAGGAATGCCTTCAACTCCGCTAGATGGGTGGATATTCTGGATACGCTGGAAAACTCTTTTCAAGTTCCAGAATATCTAATGCGGCTTTTGAGGAACTACCTTAAGGACCAAAGCCTGCTCTACGACACGACACAGGGCCAACGAAGGATGGAAATTACCTCGGGTGTTGCCCAGGGATCTATCCTTGGTCCGGACCTGTGGAACGTGTCTTAGGACGGGCTACTGAGACTTGAGATGCCAGATGAGTCGCGATTGGTCGGCTATGCGGATGATGTTGCGGCTATGATCACTTCACTGGACGCACCGTTGAACAAGCGCAACTTAGGCTAGGTATGCTAATGCGCCGAGTGAGGGACTGGATGACAGCTCGCGGGCTCAGTTTAGCACTGGAGAAAACCGAAGTGGTCATCTTGACAAAAAAGAGAATCCCTAGAGTAAGGATGATCAGTATTGGAGATATACAGATCGAATCGAAGCCAGCATTGAAGTACCTGGGGCTACTGATCGACTCGAAGATGAGTTTCTCTGAGCAAATCAGGGCAACGGCTGAGAAGGCTGCTTCGGGAATATCGGCCCTGAGTCGACTTATGGCCAACGTAGGGGGACCCAGCCCATCAAGAAGACGCCTCTTGATGAGTGCTGTAGGGTCAGTGCTAATGTACGGAGCAGAGGTATGGGGCGACGCTCTCAGCAAGGAGGTATACCGAAAACGATTGGCACAGGTACAGAGAAGAGGAGCACTGAGAATTGTATCTTCGTATCCAACAGTCTCCGACTCGGTGGTGAGAGTGATTGCAGGCGTGATACCTGTCGCTCTCCTTGCTAAAGAGCGCCACGCTATTTACCTGCACCGAAACGAGGATGCGAGGGAGATGGTTGTCCGCGAGGAGAGACAACGCTCGCTCAACGATTGGCAGCAGTCTTGGAGGAATTGCACGAAGGGAAGGTGGACTGCGCGCCTCATCCCGGATGTGAGACCGTGGCTAAATCGAAGGCATGGTGAGACTGACTTCTATCTGACCCAGCTTTTGAGCGGGCACGGGTGTTTTCAGTCTTACCTGCACAAGATCGGCAAGTCACGGTCTCCCGATTGTCGATTTTGCCCAGGAGAGGAGGACAATGCCTGTCACACATTTTTTGCGTGTACCAAATGGGCCAGGCTGCGAAGGGAACTCTACAGGGAGATGGGAGAGCTCACCCCGGATAATATAGTTGCGGTGATGCTCGAATCGGTTGACAAATGGAACCAGGTGGCACATTATGCTCGGGCAGTCCTAAAATATAAAAGGGACTCGCAGCAGCCGGAGGCACTGGGGCTGGGGGATCGCTCTTCTGGCAATTCCTCTTCCCCCCTCCCCTCCCGCTAGGAAAGGGACTCCCCAGCTTGAAGGCGCCCCACGGCGTAACAAAACGAGACCTGGCGCGAAGTAATGTGTCAAACGGTTCCAGGCTAGGTTCTCAGATTGACAGGGGAGGTGTTTAGTGGGTAGTCCAAGGGTATCCTCCATGGGAGTCCCACACTGCCAGACTCGGCGGGCATAAATGCCTTCACCTCCCTACCACAAAAAAAAAAAAAATGGGTGGTGTGTTGCTACAACTTTCTCCGCTGCAATGTTTGCAAGTAATCGAGCAGTGGAGACCTGCCTTTCTACACCCACAAGCTGATCCACAGTTGCTGGTATCACAACCACAGGAGATGAGCTTCATGAGTTCTTCTGGTGCTGGCTCTTGTAACATCCTTATTGGATCCAATCCTCGAGAAGTTTCTTTCCACCCCCAGATCGTTGGTTCATAATAATTGTCTGTCCGTCTGTCTGTTCGTCTGTCTGTCCGTCTCATTCATTTTACAAATTAAGTTATCGTTATCGTTATCGTATTGGTAAATATTTATACTGTTTTTTTTATTAAGTTTTGGTAAGAATTTATATTGCATATAAATACCTTCTCCACTCTTGTCGAGCAGCAGCAGCTGCAGCACAACGTGAATCTGAGTAACGCTTATGGCAATGGATGTGGACCACGACCGCGTTGCTTTCATTTTCAAGAAATTTTTGGATGTCAGAATCACCTCTGATTTTGCTTGCTCTTATCAGCGTCTTTCGAGCTTTTGGCCCCACGGTGCTCTTATCATTCACATCAACACTTTTCTCACAAACGAAACACACTTCCATTTTGAGAGAGCAAAGTTTAGATGCCTTTACTCTTCAAAACGCACATGGCAACTGAAAAATGTACGCCAGTGAGGGTTTAGGCAGATGCTAGAAACCGGTCCTTTGTCCAAACTATGCCGACCGGCCCAGCGAAAGTGAAAGGAACCGTTAACTATGCTGCACTGCATCTTTTCGCCTAGAGCTCGTTAACGGTAAGTTTTACAAAAAAATTGTTTAAACAAAAATTGTAGATAATTTTATGACAAACAACTTTACATTATTATAAAAAAATAATTTTTTTTTATTGAAAATGCCAAAAAACCACTTTTTTGATACTTTAGCGCCACCTACTTTTTGTATTTTTAGTCGGACGACTTTGCTCCAATGAGATAAAATGTAGATAACAGTGTCCTGAACATTTTTTGTTAGATACACTTTTCTCTAAAACCCATAGATTCCGAGAAAAACGCGTTTCAAAATGTTTTTGGATTTTCTCAAAAGCAGGGGGGATCACTTCGGAAATCTGAAGTTAAGTTTTTTTTATGCCCCCCTGTCGATTTATCAAGTCAAATCCCAGTAGGTCATTTCTTAGACCGTAAATGCTATATTTACTGTACTAATACGAGTATGACATGTTTGGTACATCAACAGGATGAAATTAGTCTATAATAATCTAAATTCATCAACTTAAGCATACAACATTGCACTTCACTGAAATTTTAAGCAGTTTTATATGGTGTATAAGAAGATTTAATCCAAATTTTTAGTCAAAACTTAAACCAGCTTGTCACCAACATAAAATCGAAGGGAATTAAATCATAATTTTCAGTCAATTACAGGTGTAAGTCCGAAAAATTTTCAAATTTAACAAAGTCAAAACCTGAATTCAGCAAGATCAGATTCAATAAAAATTAAATTTTTGGATTTACTATATATAGTTTTTGCTCATATTTTTGAAAAAAAAACACATTGTTTCTTATTTTAAAATAAATAACCGCTATCCGGATAACAAAGGATTAAATCAAAATAGAATTAACGATCACCCCTATAGAGAGTCAATTGTTTATTATGAAGAAAATATAGTACACAGCTTAACAATATGTTGCACTAAAAAACCTTATAAATAATCAGTAAATAAAATAAACAAAACGCTAGAATAGTGATTACGACTACATGCAGAAATTTTATAAAACTACACAATTATCTTCATAGAAAAAATAGCCTTGTTAATTTTCTAACATATCATATCAACACTTTGCATTTTATTTTTGTAAATTCAAAAATAAATACTGCATAATTTTTCGTCAGGTGATAACAGACGCTGAAAAAGGAATCAATTATAAATTTTAATTTGAACAAGCAGTTAGAATATGAAATGAAAGTTGGTGTTTTTCAAATTTGCCTAGTCAATAAGTTTGGTTTAAAAATTTTCATGCATGTGTAATATGTAATTGAGCCGCTTTATGTACATTGTAATAAATTATCAGCTAGTATCAATGGCATCAAATTATACTCAAAATACTTATATAAGATTCTTGAACCAAAAATCATAAATTTTAAGAAACCTGCAAAACGGAAAACTTGAAACATCAATTTTACAACTAAGCACTTTAAAAGAATAAATGAAAAGATTTAATTCTTTGTAACTTTTAAATAAAATTGCAATCTATGCAAATAGTAAACACAATTGAATTTTCAAACGTGAAATAATTATGAAATTTTGTATTTGTTTTCACTGAAATGCGCCAGTGCAAAGCGACGTATCCAAAGATAATACGAAGCCAAATTGCAAACAAACTCAAAATTCGATAACATTTCAGCACTTATTGACAATATGATATTTACTTATATTTAAATGATTACATGTGTAAGAAGTGTGACACGAGGCAGTGAAGAGAAGGAAACGATATGTTACTTCTTGACCCATTCATATTGAAATGTATTTGTGACGACTTTATTCTGTGGTTTTACGAAGCTGTGTAAGATAAAATAATTAAAGAGAAAATACAAATAAAGTATCTTTGTATCATGGGCCTTACTATTATACCAAAAACTAATGCTAAATATAAAAAGGAATAAATTCTCTTTCAGTTAAAAGTTAGTTTTCTCCCGCTTTTTCACAGTTTTGTTTCTCTGGATTCAAGTTTCATGCAATTTCAAAACCTACCTCCACTTTGTTTTGTAGTTTATACATAAATCCTTGTTTAATGTACTCTAAACATAAATTTTTATCAATTTCCGTTCATATTTCAATTTGTCAATATATTCGCAACTATATTAACATCACTTTTCTTCTTTACCCAACTAAACATTGAAATATTATGAAATTATGAAAATTTGAAGAAACAAATATAGATTAATTGTAATAAAACATAAATGACAAGCAATAACCACAACATTTTTACTAAAATATAAACTAATATGATTATAGGTAATTTAAAAATAAATCACATGCATATTAATAATTTGTAATTTATTACATACGAGTATGTGTATAAATATAACTGGTGGGAGTTTTCATTAGGGTTGAAATTGAGAATACAAAAAGATATTATGAAATTAAACGAAACAAAAAACAAAAACATAAATGCATCAATTACCTTTTATATGATAGCATAGAGAACACCGCGTGGGCGTTCTACCATTTGGCATAACATTCATCAAAAACATTCAAAATGGTGTTAAAAATTTGTTTTGTGCTTGTAAGATTTTCATTTAATATTTTTCACACTTCTCATGGAATTTAAAATTATTAAAAATTTATATATGTGAATGTATGTGTGTTCATGTCCAAGGAAGTATTCACATGGAAAGTAGCCAGAAGGAATATGCAATTTAAAAGAAGAAAAATCACAGGCATGATTGTTTTAACTTGTAAATATGCGAGAACCATAAAATTTTCAAAAAAGTGATGCTAGAAAAGTTATTGTAACGAAAATGCACTCGTACGTACTTATATCTATGTTTATCTCCTCGAGTGACCCAGTGTAAGCTTTAACATGAAGTTCGTAATTTCGGGATGCATCCTTGAATGTTGCAATACCATTCAGAAAATCAATACAACTTAAAAGTACTATTGTATGTAGCTAAGAAAAACAAACAGAAACAAAAGAAACATTTTTAAAACAAAACAGATTAAAACCACTTTGAACACGAGATATGTAATTTCCATAGAAAAAATTGCCAATATGAGATAGTTCATTCGAACAAATGAAAAACAAAATTTGTAAAGAAACAAAGAAAAGTTATTGTAACAAAATATTTACTTATAATAGATATAAGAATATTGACATTGAATACAAAGATGCAAAAAGAAAAGAGAATCAACGTTTGATAAAAATGTATTTCGCAGTTAAAAATGAACACTCCAAAAAAAATCCATGTAAGAAAATGCGTAATTGCAATGAAGTAAATGAAACATTGAAAAGGTTCACAACGTGCCGTGTATGTGAGAATTCAAATAAAATCTATATTATATGATATGGACATTGTTCAGAAAAAGTGTGTGAGTATTTTATTTCCCAACTTATGAATTGGAGGGCTGTGGAAAAATTAATTCCTAAATTAGTGAGCTAATCATACAAGGTAAGGGCTGTAGAAAATTGATTTGGAAATTTTTAAATTAGGATAAATAAACCAAGGTACATAGTGTCGTATTTTATTTATATTTCTGATTTTTTCTACATCTGATTAACATGATAGTTGACAAACGAGTGACAAATAAATGAATGGATCAGCTGTATATAAGATGATGTATAAATGTGTCCGTGGGTCAGGGGCGGATCCAGGATTTTTTTCCGGAGGGGGTCACAGGGAAGAACAATATAAAAAATAACAAAATATTATATATAACAAAAAATAACAAATTTATTAGCTTCAATACATTACACTTAAACCAACTCCATACAAAATACTAGAAAAAAATAAGCAACAAAAAACTTAAATAAACTTGTGGAAAATTTTTAGAAACCTATTTTTTTCTACTATTTCAATCATATGTTTGTTGACAAATCCAAGGAAATCTTTTTTTCATACAAACTTCCTAAACGCACATGTTCTTCGTAGGTAATCAACCATTAAATTTCGTAATTCTCATGCACTCCTTGCAAAGAATAGAAACAAAGCAATTCGAAAACAAAAATCAACCAGCTGATCATTCCAACGTAAACTCATAATTACGAAATTCACGTTCGCGCCTACGCCTTTATGCTCTCGCAATTGTGCATCTATTTTAAGAAAATGGTTCACCGAAGTTAACTTTTTACGACATCTATTTTCAGTGTCTTGAAAATTTTTTACCGTCATTTCGTCTCGTCTCTGTGATTATCATTGGGCGAGCTTCTAATGAAAATTGTAAAAGGTGGCAATGATTTTGTTTTTCTTATAGATCAGTTTTCCCGGAAATTCGTGAAAATTGATGCTACAACGAGTACTTCTGCGTGAACGTTACAGTTTTCTGCTAATGTCGTGGAATTTCAGTAAGTTATCCGCGAAATACGTGAAATAAATAAACAGTAGTCTGTGTGGTCTAGTGGATAGAGCATGAACGCATAAGCCGAAGGTCCCAGGTTCAAATCTCGTTGAGAGCAACGTGATTTAGTTCAGGAGATTTTTCGGAGAGACCACGAGTGTTCACTCAGTAGTGATATGTACTGATTTAATCAGATCATATCATAGCTGAGCAGGCACACGGGAGCACAGTACTGACCAAACCAACTTCCGAAAAAAATCAATACAGTCATGAAAATGAGATACTCTGACTATCTCTAAATGAAGGCCGAGAGGGGATGTAGTGCTACAAAGAAGAAGAAGTAAAATAAACGCAATTGTGGCAACGCATTGAATCACCTTCTTTTCTTTTTGCCGTGTACTATATGCATGTATATATCTATTGTTTTGTTAAGGATGGCATGGATAGTTTAATACGAGGATACTTGGTGATATCGCAGTGAAATTTTAATTAGTAGTGCGGATAAATGACATTGATTTGTCCGGAAAAGTATTATAGTGAAATCAAAAAGCTTCTATTTTAAGTGGGATCCAGGCAAAAGCTTAAAATGCAAAAATAACAATACAAACCGAGTTTCCCGAATTCGTTTTTAGAAATTCTTGTAAATATTTATCACTTTTATTTGTTCACGGTTTTTATTGATTCCTTCCAGTCGGCTTCTTTTATAGCTAGAGATTCTAGTTCTTAATCCAGTATCGAAGAAAATTAAAAATTTCAATTCGGCGAATGCATCATGCTAAATATTAATAGTATTGTATATGAAAAAACAAATTGAGATTGAGATATTGTTTCTCAAAAAGGTGACAAAACGACCAGCTTACACAAGAACGATTGTCACTGTCTTTTCTAAAAGTCAGAAACCGGAGTCTCAATCTAGTTCTGATGCATCATCGTCGGCGAAAGAGTCCATACCATCAGCTAGTATTTCGAACATCACTGATAGGCTTGAAAATATTCCGTCCTCTTCCTATTCAGCGAATATTACGCATACAAACGAACCATGCTGCAAGCCCCATTTCGCGTCCGATATAGGGTCTTACGTAAACCAACGCAACATCGATGATTTTACTAAGGCGGATTTACTGAAACATCATTGGAAACCTCCTCCCGATTATATTTTATCTCGTAATGTCGTGATGAAGAATGGGAAGGGAAGGAAAAAGTACGCTCAAAAATCCCATCTAGAGAAATTTCCTTGGCTGGTTTGCCTCATAAAGATCAAGGTCTTTATTGTAAGTACTGCGTACTATTCGCGTTGAGCTCAGGAGGATGTTCCCAAACAAAAACTTGTCTGTAGCGACTAGTTCGAGAGCCGCTGAAAAAGTTTCATGACTTACTTGGTGAAAATGGAGCGCTTTCTGTTCACCAACGAAACCAATATCATCAGAAGGCGGTAGAAGCTGGCAAATATTTTCTTCAGACTTTTCACAATTCAGCATCAGAAGTGGTCAACCAGGTCTATGTACAACGATATGCGCAGGTTAAAGAAAATCGAGAGCGGTTGATGCCTATTATCGAAACGATCATTTTTTGCGGTCTGCAAAATATTTATTTACGTGGATATTGGGATGATGGATCGCGTTTGGATAGGACCAACGGAGGAGACAGTCTGATGGCAAATGATGAGAACTTTAGAGCTCTCTTTCGCTTTAGAATTGATTCTGGTAACTCTTTTCTTCAGCAACATTTAGAAACCGCAGGTGCAAACGCAACGAACATTAGCAAAACCACCCAAAATCAACTGATAGGAGCCTGAAAAGAGAAAATTCAGTTTGTGCTGCGTGTGATGAAGAAATTTATCCATCCATTTGGAAACTGCTTGATATTTTGCATACGCTTTCTGTGACCACGGCCACAGCAGAAAAGAGTTTTTCAACTCTCCATCGCCTCAAAACTTGGCTGAGATCAACTATGGCAGAAGACAGACTCACTGAGCTTGCATTCTTACACATTCATCGGGACATCGAATTGGACACCGGTGCGATAATCAACAGATTTGTGAAACAAAATAGAAAATTAGACTTTGTGTTATAAATGATCTTCCCAGTTGGAACTATACAAATGTAAGCAAATCAAAGTGTTGCTACAAACCAAATACAGAAAAAAAATCAGTATTCTTTAAAAAGTTTAGTCGTAGTAGTATATTTTGTTTCCAATGTTTTTAGTTAACAATATGGTAAGTTGACTTTGGTCGTTTGGTGTGTTTCTGGTTTTTGATTTCACAAAAGCTGGGTTCATTTTGACCGCTTCATTTTTTTTCTTGCTTTTGGTTTTGCGAATAATTCATTCAGCTCTGTTTTTTAAAATGCATTCTGATTCTGGGGGGGGGGGGTCATGACCCCTGTGATCCCCCCATTAGATTCGCGCCTGCCATGGGTGTATTACTATCCAACACTTCCACTTGATACGAACATGCACAAGAAAATACTGAAATTGCCCAGTCAGTTTTGAACAGGCCAAGAGATTTCTTGGCATGTGATCTACTTGGCAAGGACTTTGTCATGATTTCGGCTAGGATTTTGCCTGATGTAATATTCAATATGCCAATCGCATTGTTATTTATGGTCTCGCGAACGTGTTTTGTCCGAATTTTGTTGCTGTCACTAGCTGTACTGAGCCTAAATTATCAAAGTCTAGTAATCGATCTGACAGTTAAGGGATGTCCAACTCATCTAAGATACCTCGTAGGTACATCGACTCTTACATTGCCTCGGTGAGTGCCTCGTTTGTATTTGGCCACGGTTGTTGACAACACAACAGTCTTTCAGTTTTGCGATTTCCAGCTTATGTCAGTTCCTGCACTACTAAACGCATATCTGGTATATGATCTAGAGCCTACAGGGCAGTTTTGAGCAATCTTTGCATATAGACGTCTTTTAAATCGCTCCTGCCAAAAGTTTTCAAAAATTAAATTAATTTTTTGAAAAACCTCAGTCCAAACTTAATTTTTACCAGAAAAAGCTTACATTGTCGAAGTAATCGACACAGGAAATTTTTATCGAATATTTTTTTACTTCGATTAGTACAGAAAAGCGTAGAACCCAAGAACATTTCAGGACCGCTGGTATGGAGGAGTCCGACGGCTTCGCATCGTTGGGGCAACCTGAGGAAACGACGAATACGAAACTGGCGATAATCACCAAGAGAAAATATCACGAAAAAAACTCCATAGATGGCAGATGCAAGCTGCAAATAATAGCGAACAATCAACAAATAATCAAATTACAAAAAGAAAATGATGAGCTAAGGCTAGAAATACAATCCTCAAAGATAGATTCGAGAAAAGGATGAAGCCTCAAAAGATGCAGTCACAAAATCAAGCGCAACAAGAAACAAAAGCGAAGAAAAGGGCAAAGCAAGCAAATCTAGAAGAAATTCTAAGTGCTGGTGGCGCCAACAAGAGTCAAAACTATTTTGCAGCGCTGGAGGGATTAACCAAACAAATGGACATTGAAGAAAACATTGAAGGCAATTCTAGTTAAGATAATGAATTAAATTTTATTCAGTATTTAAAAATCAAAATAAGGAGTAATAACCAGCTTGCAGTTCTGCTGGTTTCACCGAAAAAGCCACCCAAAAGGCATAAAAAAATCCGCCAATAAACATGTTTGGACAAAGCGGAAAGGATATGGTTCGGCTATTGGCAGCCAAAAATAACCTATTCATTTTCGAGACCAAAAGAGTTAGTGCTGAAAAATTAACTATCAGAAGTCAGACAAATTTACGCTAAACCTTGCGGACTTATACCCCAAAAAATTAAAAGAATCAGATCTTTTTATTGAAGGAGTTTGGACAGCGCAGAGGGTACGGTCGATCTTTTTCAGGTGTTTGAAGAAGCTGCACCATAAATTGAATTTATTTCAGTCAACGTCTTTGCGACAAGAAGGTCGACCGTAGAAAGGAAGAACTTACCACCTCACATCGTAAAAATTACTAATAAGAACAGTCCAAGTGCCTTTTAACAAATAAGGTACTTGAATTTCAGAGTGGTGAGGTGGGAACACCTCCAGGAAAGAGAAGTCAACTAGTGATATCGGTGTCAAAGATTGAGTCATTCAGCTGCCAATTGCGCCAAGCGCCCCCCAGTGAGTGCAAATTGGCTCAGACGCAGCCAAAAGAAAAATTATACTGCGTTAAATGTGGTACTCTTGGTCATCCAGTATCATATTGAGGATACTCCCGATATCAAGATACAAAAATCAAATTTTCTCCAAAGCAGACAGAAGTACACCATAGTGTGTTATCTTCCAACTTCGTCAAGCCCAGGGTATAATTTGCATTCGCCACCAGAGGAACAGCAGAAAACGCTACAAATAATGTGAATAATGTGAGTGGCAATAATGAGCTGCTTCTCAAAGTTTACCAGTAACTTAATTCTTTATTAGAGAACATATACAAGATTCAAAAATTAGCTTTGTTTTTCAACGTCTAGACCTTCCAAATGCTTCAAACTACCTTGTCAGCCAGTCACATTCCCATGGATAGGCTTCACCTCATCTCGATCAACGTCAACTCTGATGCTGCTATACATCGACGTGACTATCTCATTGAATGTATTGCTAAGCAACAGCCTGACATCATGCTTCTCACTGAAACCCAACTGAATTCATGAAACTCCTTGGCATTCAAAGATTTCGCATTCATAAGAAATGATAGGGTAATAGGTGATAGGGGAGGGTACCGTGATATTGGTTAGAAGACCCTATTGTTTCCAAAATATTAAAAAAGTCAAATTCAAAAACTTTGAATTTCTTGAACATTTCACTGCCAGGTGGGGATAGCCTCTTTAGTATCTCTGTCGATGCAGCTGGTCGAAATGTTTTCACGTTCAAAGAGGAGCTCAATTCCTTGTTTGAAATAGTCGGACTGAACAAGCTGCTAAGCTTTTATATTTTTGCTGGTGACCTGAATGCCAAGCATACATCATGGCTGAACGCCACCAATAATCTAAGAGGGGTATTCCTGAAATCGTGGATAACGGAGAACCAAATTGAATACAGGTGCAATCTATATGGGTCAGCGTTCCCAATATGCCCTAGAAAAAATTTATATTTGGACCACTGCATTGCTGATGCAAGACTTGAATTCAGCTTTAACAGTCCTCAGCGGAAACTGCAGGTGCTTCCTTTCCCTAGTGACCAAAGCGCAATCGTATTGGAAACCAATCATCAAAAGGATGATGTTTTTCTAATTCCAGTTAAACACGAAAATCTTCGGTCGAATTTCAAAAAAAAGGATTTGAAAAGTTTGAAACGAAATTCAGTCAAGTTCCAGAAGCAATGTCCTCTTAGTGAGGATGGCAACGCTTGCTCAATGGTTCCTAATAACGGAAATCCAACTAACGATGAAATAGATCTCTATTTGTTGAAGTTAGAGAAGCTAACATTGAAAACAATTGAGAAAGTAGTTCCCATGATCAAACATTGAAACAATATGGAAGAATATGAAACACCAACCATCGATAGGTTAAAAAGATTGAAAAGCTTTCCTCTCACATGCATCAACAATATTTATCGGCGATTTTTGGACTACAACCATCCCTAGTTGACTTTGCTGAAATTGCACCTGAAGAATGTCCAGAACTTAATTCGTTCATATTTCAGGAGTGAGGTCCGCAATTAACGGGTGGAAAAACTGAGGGCTATTAGCTCACAGGATCCAGATGGTGTTTTCGCAAAATTGAATAGGTTATTCCGTAAGAAGTCTGGAGTGATGGTATCGATTATTGGATTCGCTAGTGATGAGATCAATCTTCTCGATAGGGCTGGTATAAAAATTGATAATACAACCCCCGATAGAAATGGAAACAAGATAATACGGGATGGGTTGCATAAACTTGCCTTGATTGGATCTCATTTTAAACTGGTACTTACTGGTACTTACTTCCACAGGTCGTTGAATTAAAAGTTTCCGACTTCGAATCAAGCCTGAATGGCGAATCACTTTAATGAAACATTTACATCTGACCTCACACCGAGCTTGAATCTTATTGATTATTTTGTCAGCTTTGAAGACTTGCGTTTCATACTTGGCAGGATAAACAACAAAAAATCATGTGGTATCAACGGTGTTCCAAACATAGTTCCGGACATTTGCCTGAGGTTGCTATTAGGAATTATCGCATATTGTTCAACAACATGTTGAGCAATTCATATTTCCCAAATAAGTGAAAAGAGGCTACGGTATTTCCAATCTTAAAGAAAGGAAAAGAACTTTCGAGTTCTAAAAGCTATCGCTCAATCAGCTTGCTGCCTAATATCAGCATGGTATTTGAAACGATAATGAACGAAGCATAAAACCCCCACATTGAGAAATATGAGTTGGTTTTGAATCGACAATTTGGTTTTTGTACCAGGCATTCCACCATTCATGTGATAACGGAAGTAACCTCAGACATCTGTTGAAAACCAGGCTAGAGAGAATGTGTTTGAGCATGTCTCATTGATATGGAGAAAGCCTTCGATACGGTGTGGTTAGATGGACTAATTTTTAAACTCCTTGAGGATAGGTTCCCCATACTCCTTGTCGCCATGATGTGCAATAGGTTATGTGGGAATGTGCGAATTCAAGGTGTTGAATGGTCTACAGTAGGAAACAGATCCCACGTCTATGCTTTTCTAAACATTCATTCGCGAGCTATTGAACGGCTTTGATTTTAATGTCTCGCCAACGCAATCATTGATAGCGTCAGCTGATGATCTTATCATATATCAGACCGAAAAGCTATAATAGTTCAGAGCAATCTTCAAAAAACGTTTAATGATTTGCAGCTCTGCACCGACAGCTGGCGAATGAAAATCAATGCGCAGAAGTGCGAAACAATTTTATTTTGGACAACACTGCCGGAGGTCAGTCAAGTCCTGAAGCGTAGTTGCAAGTATTTTCACATTATGGCTAGTGAGGTTAGCTCAGAACGGGTTTCACATAAATTCTGTATTCAATACGTCGGTGTTCATTTCGATTAGTATCTGTACTATACTGAACATGTCAAAATCATGCTCAGTGAGGCACAAAAAGTAGTCATGGTCCTTTGACGACTCTTTCATTCCAGAGAAATTGATCGAAAGGTGGAAGTTATTTGCTGCAAGAGCCTTGACACACCAGTTTTGACATATGGATCTCAGATCTGTTCCAATCGGAGTGCTAGTACAATGGAAAGATTAAAAGTTTTCGAAAGGAAATGTCTTCGTGCATGTGCTAGTTTATACAGAAAGCTTGAGACGGATTGGAAGCACTATATACCAAATAGAAAAATTTATCGAACTTCTAAAGTAACAAGAGTCCATATTTTCATACTGAAACTTCTTTGGAATCATATTGTAAGATATGTAACTATGAATAAAAACCCTTGGATTTTACAGCCGTTCCACCAAGATAGCTCCACCATTAAACATACAATAAAGGATGGCCTCTAACCCAACCAAAGCAGATCTGGGATAAAAGAACAAAGGCAGAGGCATTTGATGGGCGTAGTATGCTGGATCAGAGGCTTTAGGCTTTGCTGACAAAACAAACAACGAAAGCCGTAGAGAAACTCATTAAAAACGGAAGGCAAAATTTGCATGGATGCTCAGCAAGAAAAAAGACCTGATGCAAAACAGGAGACAAAAAAGCCACGACAAAAACCCCGCTGGCAGGCAATGCTCATAAAACCCCAAGATGTCCAATCCTACGCAAAAATGCTGCTAGGTATCAGGGGAAATCTAAGACCCTAAGACGCCAAAATTGCTATTAAAGCAGTAGCAGCAGCCTGGGAAGGCCACATACTAATTGATTCGCAGCAGTGGCTAACAATAAGGAAGGATTTCACAACGCAGTTAAGAAAGTCCTCAAAGTTCTACAGTAGTTACACTTGAGCCGATGTCAACGATCAAAATAAGGGGAAGGGACTGCGTCACAAATCTGATCGAGGTAGCAGAGGCCATCAAAAAGAAGCTCCCTTGCATTGGCAGGATCGAAAGTAGGCTGACAACAGAAAACCATAGGGGGCAATGCGTGGCCATCATTGAATTGAACGGAAGGGATGCCGAACAATTTCTGAATAAAGGCAGGTAAGAATAGGGTGCGTTGTCTGTAGGATACAGCAAAGGGCAGTGCTTCTTCAAGTTTTCAAATGCCCTGGCTATGATCATACTGTACAAGTATGCAAAGGAACCGATAGAATTTCCCTATGTTACAAATGTGGTGACATGGGACATAAAAAAATAGAGTGTACAAAGGAGGCACACTGTGTCCTTTGCAAGCATGATGATCCAACACCAGATCTTGGGCACGTCTTGGAATCACGGAAATGTCGGGTTTTCCAGGAAGTCTTAGCCAAGGCAAAATCAGAACTTTGACGACCCGAATCCTGCAGGTAAGCTTGCTTGAGTATTTTTTGAGGAACATGAAAGTGAGCAACACCAGGATAAAATTGCTGCATCATGCTATCCTGATGAAACTGCTACTGCCACCGATTGGGTTTGAAGCAGTTATTTGCAGGTGGAGAGCCGTGGACGGGGGGATGGTTTGTGTGGGTTCGGTGATCAGTCAACACATTCTTTAGTGATTACCTAACTTATTTTTCCAAGCCAAGTTTAATGCTTTAGAGTGCGTTTTCTTGAACGTTAACGGCTGCTTGCCCATTTGGGGAGACTTCAACGCTAAAACAATCGAATGGGATACGCCACAAACAGATCCACGGGGAAAATGATTCCTAGAAATCGCAGTCAAGACGGCATTTATCGTACCAAATACCGGAAATATGCTGATTTTCCGCCATATTGTCTGCAACGGAACCATACCGGATGTGATATTTGCCTCGGAGTCGCAAGTACGGAGGACGCACAATTGGAGAGTATTCGATGACTTCTCAGCCAAGGATGATCAGTGCATTTTGCTGGTGATCAGTGATGTTGTCTCCCGTGTTCGTGCTATCGACTTTTTACAGGTGACTGGGATATTGGAAAGATAGACGTAAAGGTTTGTCGAAATCCTCATGGTAGGTGCAACTGCAGGGTGATTTTCAGGAACAGGAGAATTGGCAGCTCAAGACGTGATAAAATCAACAACGAGCATTATAACGGCTGCTTACAGCACTTCTTTGCCCTATCGAAAACCCCGGCACAGAAAACCCCTAGTGTACTTGTGGCTGACTAAAATCGCTAAAAAGTAAAGTATCACAAGCTCCATCATGAGGCTCAACGGGCACGAAACCATGACGAGGCATGTAACCAGGTGGCAGCATACAAGTCGGCCAAGAAATGTCTTCAGAAATTGATAAGCAGCAGCAAGACCCGCAGCTGGCAAGATCGAGTGGCTAGTGTAAACAAGAATCTGTTGGGTCTTGGCTACAATCTGCAATAGTTATGCGAACTTTTGGTACACTACGCACGCCTTGCATACATGAAGCGGAAAAGATAGACGAGACTTGGGCACTTTTCTCCGCCCTTTCTATCTATGTTCACGCTGCCCATGGTTTGAGAGCAATTGAGTGCATACCCTCCATACAGCCAAAACTAGAAGAGGCAGTCCTATCATTGAAAGGGAGGAAAGCTTTAGGCCCACATGGTGTTCCAGCTGAGGGGTTGCAACTTGTCTTTCACCGTTGTCGAGATTTGTTGGTCAGCACATTCATTACGTTTGTGGATGGGACGAGGATTCCCCGGTGCAATGGAAGGTAGTGAGACACATGCTGATCAGCAAGGAGAAGCAAAATCCTGACTTACCACCTGCAAACCGCCTGCTATGCATGCTAGACATGGATAGGAAATTACTAGAGAAACTCATCAAGGGAAAACTGACTGACTCGATTCGTGCTGCAGAGGATCTACCTCCTCGGCAATATGGCTTTAAAGCTAAATACCCCACCATTCTTTTTAAATGTAGACGTGATGAGCATGACTCAAAAGGTAGAGGCGCATAGCCCCACCAAGTGACATATCATTCTGTTGGTAACTCGACGTTAGAAACCACTTCAGCTCCACTAGATCAGTCGATATTCTGGATACATTGGAAGCCCGTTTGCAAGTTCCAGAAAAGCTAATGCGACTTCTGAGGGGGGCTACATGAAGGATCGAAGCCTGATTTGTGACAAGACACAGGGCCAACGAAGGATGGAACTTACATCGGGTAACTTCCAGAGATCTACCCTTGGTCTCGGCCTGTGGAGTACGTCTTATGGCGAGCTACCGGGATTGGAAATGACTGATGAGTCGTAATTGATCGATTATATGGATGAAGTTTTGGCTCTAGTCACAGTACGCACTGTTGAACAAGTGCAGTGAGAGACTGGATAACTGCTTGTAGGTTCAATCTAGCGCTGGAGGAAACCGGAATGGGTATCTCGACAAAAGAGAGAATCCCTAGAGTAAGGGTTATCAGCATTGAAGACCAATTAAGCGAATTGAAGCGAGCGGTGAAGTACCTGGGGCTAGTGATCGACTTGAAGATGAGTTTCTCTGAGCAAATCAGGGCAACAACTGAGAAAGGTGCTTCGGACGTATCGGCTCTAAGTTCACTTATGGCCAACATAATGGGACCTAGCCTATCAAGAAGATGCCTCTTGATGGGTACTGTAAGGTCAGTGCTACTATACGGAGCAAAAATTTGGGGGCAATGCCCTCAGTAAAGGAGCGTACCGAGAATGCTAGGGGAAGAACACTGAGAATTGCATCTTCGCATGTAACAGTCTCTTATTTGTAGCTGAGAGTTATTGCAGACGAGATCCCTGTTGTTCTTCTTGCTATAAAGTGCCATTCTATTTACCTGCGTCGACGCGAGAATGCGGGGGAAACGGTTACGCGTGAGGGAAGACAGTGCTAACTCAATGATTGGCAGTAGTCATGGATGAATTTCACGAAGGACTGCGTTGCTCATTCCGGATCTGAGAACGTGATTAAATCGAAGGGATATTGAAATTGACTTTTATCTGAACCAGCTTTTGAGCGGACATGGATGTTTTCAGTCTTATCTGCACAACATTGGTAAGTCACGACCTCAGGTTGTCGGTTTTGCCCAGGAGAGGAAGACAATGCCTACCACACATTTATTGCAGGCCAAAACAGGGACAAGCTGCGACAAGACCTCTCTAGAGAGACAAAAGAACTCATCTCGGATAGTGTTGTGATGATGCTCAGATCGGTTGACAAATAGAAGCATGTGGCACATTATATCCTGAGAGATATAATTTAACTCTCAGCAGCCTGGGCTCGTGAATCGCTTGTCTGGTAATTCCTCTTCCTTTCTCCCCTCCTGCTAAAGGAAGGATACTCCACCTTGTAGCGCCTCACGGTTTCAGGCTGGGTTCTCGGGCTGACAAGAGATGTTTTTAAGTCGGCAGTCCCATTACTCGAGAACATGGAAGCCCTACGTTTCGTGCAAAAATTACATTTAACCTCCCAACCACAAAGAAAAAAAATCAGATCCAGGTCCCTCAATAAAGACCCTGGTTACTATTCGTACTTTTTTGGATACTCTTTCCCTGTCTACGTTTATTTTATTCTTAAAGAATATCTTAGGATCAATTACACTCTCTCACTCAGGACTTTTAGTGAGTTCTCGTGTTTCATACTCCAAATGCGAACACAATTTCTATGCAATTGTATGCTTCCATTCCTACGAACTCGGTCCATAGATCATTTTCAACTTTTTGACGAAATTGCTTTCAACGTACCCATTTTTGTCTAGAACTTCAAGGTCTTCTAGTGATAGCCCATTTTTAACCTTTGCCTATCCAGCAATTATATGCATCTCGATTAGTGTGGGCTTATTTTCCATTGGCATTAGTGAAATCTCGAGAAATTTCTTTCTTTACGCTTTGGCAACAGTTTGTCCAAATACATCAACCCGTGTCTTGTCTGTGCGTTCTTCGAATACTTTTACAGGTTCTGGCGTTGAATCATCACAACTTGTTGCACGACTGAATGCACTCGCGTATGGATACTTCTTTCTAGGCTGTCCACCTTTCCTAGTTCTAACTGTTCTTGGGCCTCCTCGTCAACGATCAAATGATAGATCTTGATTGTATTTCTTATAAATGTTCTTGTCAGTTATAAACATAATTAACTCTTAGCAATGTTCGTTCATGCAGTCCATATTAAGAGACACATCACACTAAGCCTTCATAGTCGACGGACTTATATGGCTGGGAACCAAATCAAAGCATTAATTGGTATAGTACGTTACTATCAATATTTTCGTATATCTGCTTAAGGTCAACGAAAATTTTTTGCTGCGGTCTCTGTTGACATTTGGAGCTGAACGCGCGATTGAGCTGTGTTACTTGTGGAAATTAATACTACCAAAAATTGGTATTTTTCTGATAATTTCGAGCCAAAAGTTTTATGCAAGGTGCGTACATTGTGAGTGGTATAGAGTTAAGAAGCGTGTGTGTACTTTTAGTGTTTGAAATTGGTCAAACAGTTTCAAGCCATAATTTAGTGAATTGCTAGCAAACAAGTCAGTTTTGTTACTAGGTGCATCTCTACCTAAATATACGGAGAGGTGCACCAAGTAAATGTCAAGTTGATCACATAAGCCAATTCAATACTATCTACTATTGCAGAATATTCCCAGGGTGTATAAAATGAAGGCAAATATTCCACCAAGAGGGTCCTGGACCAAAGAGACGCTAAAAAAGCCATCTCAAAGCTAAATAACAAAGAACGTGGCTTAAGTGCAGCGTCCAGGGCTGTTGGTATTCCAAAAATGACATTGCTTAGGTGACAGCATTTGGATGACTTTACAAAACGTGGATTAGCACCTCCACCAATTTTTGGTATAGGATGCGAAACGAAATTAGGGATTTGAGAGGGTCTCCCCACATACCCTTTAAAAAAACTTTGTTAGTAATAGTATGATTTATCGATTTTACGTTTTCTTGAATAAAATCTTAACAGTACCGTTAAATTCAATAAAATTCAGTACAAGGATGCCTATCTATAAGATTGATTTGTCCTGAAAGTTTCACAAAGATCGAATGGTATTTAACGTTATAGCGATTTGAATTTTCCTGTGGTACTTTGGAACAATATGCGCCGTATTACTATGAAAACATATGGCTATGGAACAACATACACTTTTATGTTTCATGAATATCTTTGAAAACTGGTTCAGCTAGTGGAATCAGTAATCGTTAACAAAATAGTGGCTGTTTTAAATGCAAAGATTGAATAATTTTGAGTTATCGATCCCCAACTTCAACGTTTAAGGTGCATGCTTTTAACACTTGGTTCAATTTAATGAATGAATGAAGATGAGTACCTACAATTTATACTCATAGATGAAACAAGTTGAGGAAACAGGAGAGAGCTCCTAGCAAAAGGGCCTTGTAACCATTCTAGGATTCGAAAAATTGGCCACGTGTCAATGATTTCAGTACAGGGGGTGGCCCCTGAAACAAAATTTCGTCTGAGCCAGTTGATATGAGTATCAAAAGAAAGTTTTCTACGAGTACTTTTCAAAACAGTTCTTAAACTGACAGTTTTTGCTTCAGTGGGGGCACAGGAGGGAAAATACACAAAAATGTGTTTCCTCCTTCGCGAATGGACACCTATGGTCTAAAAAATCTGGAAACATTATCAAAGGAAATATTTATGAGTATAACAATAACTAATACCGTAGAAGTCAAAATTCGTTCAACTTTGTTAATAATAGTATGATGTTCGAATTTCATATTTTCTTCAATAAAATCGTCTTTGACATGTTTCTTGATTTTTTTTTTGCCACTGGCTGTATTTTGTAAATTGAGTACAAAACCCTTCTGACATGAGCGTAGGTCTGTCTACCCAACTTGTTTGTCTTTGATATAGTTTGAAATTGGATCATAAAGAAAGGACTTATATTTTGACCATGTACTTTATTTAACGCATTTAATTTTTTTTGTACAATCCTCACATTTGAGGCAATTTACGTATGCATCAACACACTTACGAATAGGCTTACGTTGGTTGTACTCCTCCAAATGAACTAAAATTTTCTTAGAAACTTGATCAATAATAATTAACCCTAAAGCATTTTTATCAGATTGCCTATATCATTTTGATTCTCATACGTTTGATATTTAATTAGGATTTTAGTTTTTCATCGAGACATCGTATTTTACTGCACTGTTTTATTCGTTTAAATAATATAAAGTATGTTATTGTCCATTAATTTTTTTTCACCATCACTTGATAATAATCAGTTTTGGTCTTTTTATTTGGTTTTTTTAACCTGAATGGGAAGGGGACCCACCACGTTGGTTGGCTCCTCCACTATAATGAACTAGCCATCGAGTGAGCTTACCCCTTTTTAAGTCGTTTTCAGGTGCTCTCGCAGGGTAGAGTGGCCTTCCGCTCGCTTGCCTATTTATGGTATAGTATTACAAGATTCCATCATATAAGACTATAGAAAAAATTTGTCACGTTGATGTTTTCCATTTGAGGTAAAAGTTCATGTGAACTAGTTTTGCATGAGTTTTTCATTCAAATGGAAAACATCTCCCCATATTTACATTGGATCTTGATCCGGATGGGGGGTGCGAGGTGGCACCACTTCCACCTGGATACCCCACTCTTATTTTTGGGCCGTAATTTTCGTCGGTAACGATAAAGTCCTCCCAAGACCAGCCTGTTTTCGCCAGGCTCAGTTCGCCATTCGCTTTAGCAATTTTAACCCTTAGTAGGTTATCTCAGCCTCGACTCTGGTCGATACGTATTTGTATCTGAAAATTTGTGGATCTGAGATTTGTTTGTAGTGGGTGCTTGTGCTGGAGAAAATAACCCGCCCCACGACACCGCAATGCTAGCCTCCCAGCACATTCACACGTGCTCAGACGAGGCCCTCTCTTGGCGAACACCACCATCCTCTCTCGCCGAGGCAGCAGACCATCGCTGCAGTGCTTCACGGACATTTTATTGAACCATTTTCACTACAATTATTTGTTTTAAGTAGCGTAAGAAACTTCTATTTTAAATAAACAGAACTACTACGAAACTTATTACGTGCTAGACTTCAATTCTTTTGTGGTAACACTGACATTACTTCTAAAATTCTCTCTACCAACACTTCAAACCCAACCGTTTTAAATTAAAACGCCTATGTGTTTTAATTAAAACACTTTAAGTGTTTTAATTCAATAAAACACTTCAGGTGTTTAATTTTAAAATACTCACCGTTTTATTTAAATCACTAAGCGTTTTAATTAAAAACGCCTTAAACACTTTATTAAAAAAAGCACTTAAAGCGTTTTAATTAAATCACCTAAGTGTTTTAATTATAATGCTTATGGTGTTTTTTTTTAGTGTTTTAAATAAAACGGTAAGCGTTCTAAATTAAAGCGCCTCAAAAGTTTTATCGAGAAAAACACTTCAAGTGTTTTAATTGACATAAGATCAAGGAAAAGCGTTTTAATTAAAACACCCGGCGTTTTAATTAAAACATCAGGGTTTCTAATTAAAACGCCTAAGCGTCTTATTCAAAATACTTTCAAGCTAACGTCAAAATACAGGTACGTCTGTCAAATATGTGTTCTTTAGTAATTTTTGTGAAAATTGTGCACAAAATAATGAAGTTTCGTTTAAAGTAAAAGAAGTTGTGGTTAAACTTTAACACTTTTTGTTTATAGCAATATAGTACGAGAAAAGGTATTGTGAGTATATAACAGTGATAGAAAGTGTGGTTTCACGTCCAAATACTTATTTCTGTCTGTCAATTTGTGTTCTACAGTAATTCTTTGTGCAAATAGTGCAACAAATAATGAAGTTCTATTTAAAGTAAAAGACGTGGTATTTAAATCTTCACAGTTCCTGTTTAAAGCAGTGAAGTACGAGCAAAGGTATCATGAATATATAAAAGTGATAAATTTCGTAAATTTTTCATGAAAGGCACAATGTCTGCAACGTTTCAAATTAAAACGCTTAGACGTTTGAATTTAAAACATCAGGCGTTTTAATTTAAAACGGCTGGTGTTTTAATTAAAACGCCTAATGTTTTAATTAAAAAAGTAGGCGTTTTAATTTAAATCGTTTCAGGTGTTTCAGTTATTCAAACGCCTGAAAAGTGTTTTAAAATTGCGACGGGGATTAAAACACCAAAAGCGTTTCAATTTAATACGTTTGGATTTGTAGTGAAACTTGATCCCTTCTAACATTTATGCTTTTGTTGGGATATATAACTTCCTGAAAATATTTTGTTTTTGTCAAGGAAAGTAAAATTGAGAAATTATACTTTTATTAGTGACCTTCAATTTTCCAAGTATATGTAGCGACAGTCTAGTTAAAGAGCTAATATTCGCATTTTATTACTGTTAAATTGGTTCAGAGGTGCTAAATTTCCAGAAAACCAGATCATACTTTTCAAGTCAATTTCCCTTTTCTACTCATTTTACTATTGATACTAATATTTTGATGATTTATATTTAAAGATCGCACTTGGTAATATCCTCCTGAATTATTTTTGGCGGAAAGTTTTTTTAAGGCATTAAGTTATTATGTAGTAGACCCCTTGACATTTTTGTTTGGCCTCAAACCTTTCACCGTGTTAGAGTCCTAGTTTACTCTCATTTACGATATCCACAAAACAACTGGTTTGTGCTCAAAACTACTATTTAGTCCTTTTTCAAACCATCAACAATATGTTCCTGACGTCAAGCACCTCATCATGTAGGGGGCGCTTGTAAATTGGCACGGGATCTCCCTACATTATGTACAGATCAATATGTAGTAATCGAGCAGTTAGTTAAATTTACTATTTTATTACTTTAAATTATTTGATAATTTCATGTAGAATTTAAATATTATTTATGTCAATTTATAGATTTTATATTTTTTGTATATTCAGCATAACTAAAACTGCTCGATTAGAATTCGGTGCCGGCAAAGGGTTAAAAGAAATTCATGCATAATATATCCCAGATCAACCTATACACTACCCAACCAGAAATCATTTCCAAATAGAAAATCCGGTTATGACTAGAAAGCATGGAAATTAGATATTCTCGTTTCCGCTCATGGGAACGGGAATTGTGTGGAGCTCGTGAACGGGAGTCTGCTCGAGATTGCGCACCAGCGTGGACGCCGCGGTGGTTTGGGGTGATGGTTAGTACATATAACCTCGGAATACAGTTTTGCGGTTCTAATACTAGTTAGCGAGGAAATTAGAGATTCGGCGTTAAGCCCGATATTAGTGTGAAGTGCAGTACAGATATCTTTTCTCCCAATTTTTCCGTTGTTCTGCGGATTCTAAATAGATACTTGACTGTAAATTGTATCGTGATCGACTTGATATTAGTGTGAAGTGCAGTACAGATATCTTTTCTCCCGATTTTTCCGTTGCTCTGCAGTTTGTTTTAGCGGGAATTCTAAATAGATACTTGATTGTAAATTGTATCGTGATCGACTTGTTATTAGTTGGCCTAAAAAATGGTCAAATTCCGTCTCTTGCTCGTGCGTGGGTCCGGAGTGTGATCAATAGGATTATGATTGTGCACCCGTGATGACTAAATCGTGCGCATCTTCCAACGGTAAAGTGCCGATAACTAATTTTGGAACGTATAACTTCCCTATTGGCTTGGACAGCTGTACAATTTAGCTAGAAATGGTATGTTTAGAATAGGGGGATGTTGTGAATGGCATGGGGCTGGGCAGAGGAAGGTCAGAGCAGCGGGATATTACAAAGAAAACGGGACGCATTCAAAGTGGCCGTGTAATAGAATTGAAAAAATCAATCTCCAGTTGCCACTCGCTTAATGAGCGCAACATATTGGTTATTAACTTAGTAATCAAGGATGTGAAGCTATATTGGGATTTAGTAGACGATTGTGTGTGAGCGGATTGTTTAAGCATCGAGGGAAGGCACGGAAATTTACTAGCGGATTATTTATGATCAAAGGAGCATTCGGAAAGTAAAAGCATAGAAGCAGTACAAACGGAAAAGAAAGAAATTATTCGTGTTCCGTTCGTAATGAATTTGTATCGAGAAATCAATCATACTCGAGTAGACGTTTTATTGATTGAGTTACCAAAGCAAATTTAAATTGTTCTTTCAATAAGACTTTAACAAAAGGCTAAACTGAGATCAGAATTGTGTAAAAAAAAAATTATATTGGTCCAAGTGAGAGTTACAGTAATTAATGAAGCAAATGGAGAAATGACTTGAAACAACATTGTTCGCTTACAAAAACCTCTACCAGCTGAATTAGAGACTCATTTGCTGTGTCATATTTGTCCAGAAATTTTCGGTGCTGGGTGGTACCAATTCTTAATTACTTGCTTTTAGTTCATTGCATAGAGCAGTTAACAATTTTTGTAGAGGATTTTTTTTTGTGGTTGTCTATTAATTCAGCAGATTTTATGAACCGTAATAACGATGATGTTTTGTTACACTCGAAACTATTTGCTGACTTACATTAATCGCTGTAATTCAGAAAGAATCAGTCATCAAATGTGACTGCAGGCCTGTTAATTCACACTCCCAATTTTCTGGGAAATTTTATTACCTATATCGAATTTTCAAATCAGAAGTAAATAGGGAACCCTTTTTGAAAAAAAAGAAAAAGGATTTTGTAAATTTTATTGCTGAAAATTGGTCGCAACCACTAGAATAGAGAAAAGTGAAATTAAAACTGTAGTAGTAGGTTGTGAGCTTTTCCGCAAATATCTTAATCATCATCAGAATTAAATGATAGTAAATAAAGAAACCATGTTGCATTAAAACTAACCCTTCGGTCCATTTGATTTGCCAGACTGGGTATAGGACCCGGCACGGTGGCAGGCTCACACCATCAAACATGAGCCAGCCGCCGGGTACATATTAAATAACTTCTTTGTTTCAGGTGATTTCGCGGGTTGAGTGGCCCAAGCAAAGTGCCTCTTTATGACATAGAGTTATGTAATCGACTTGCATAATTCTATGGCATAAATTGGTCACCGGGGTACTTCTCTTCTCATGGGAAGGCTCATGCAAGTTAAGTTGTATGAGTTTTCCACTCAGAAGAGGAATACCTGGCCACTGCAACAATTATGGATTTTGATCCGGTTGGGTGGGTGCGCAGGGGCTCCATCATCACCCGGTTGCCCCTCTCTCATTTGTGGGTCATGAGCTTCGTCGGGTAACGACGAAGTTACCCTAAGTCCGCCCTTTTTTACATGTTTCACTTGTTCTCGGAACAAGTCCTTTTTCTCTCGGTATAGTTGCCTACACTTTTTGCGACTTCGGTCGCCTTGCTTTTGTTCGACCCCAGAAATTCGTGAATGCGAAATTCTTCGTAGTGGGTGCTTGTGCTGGGGGAATGAACCCGCCCCACGACACCGCAATTCTAGCCTGCCAGCGCATTCACGCGTCCCCAGACAAGGGCATTCTCGGCGGATAATGGCACCTTCTTCTGCCGAGGCAGCAGGCCATCGCTGCAGTCCTTTACGGACTTTTGAACTTACCTTCTTCACTACAAGTACAATACTTTTCCTGTTTGTTCATACCTCATGTGGGTGGGGATGGTTTTCCTCTTCTGTGAGCGTTTCGTTTGAAAGGACAGACGGATACAAAACACTTAATATAGCTAAATTTTCAGTGAACACAATAACATTTTCAGTAGGTGGTGCTCGTTGGTTTCTAAAGGAAATGACAATTCGACATTTAGAAAAAGAGAACGGAGTATTTCACCAAGGAAATAGTTCAGCATATGAGATTCAACGAAAGATTACCACACACAGCACATTCACTTTATGCAAAATCAGTTAATAAACAATAATCCTTCTGTCTTTCTTTTTAGAAGCAAATTAAACTAAAACCTAAAATTCAACGCAATCTAATTTAGTTATATTAAATTTATTGATTTTGAATAACAAGTTAATTTTAGAAATAATAGTCATTAAATTCAGCAGCTCAATACCACCCCTACGGGCATTTCCAACACTGCTCTAATCTACAATGATATCATTGCAAATGCAATTTGTTTAAATATTGAAATCACTTTATCGAATGCATTGTAATGAGCAATGCTAGGTATGACTGGTGGAAATACATTGGGTCTAATGTTGCTCAGCGCAAAATACAATTTATCAAACACGATTTAATTATGCTCATGCATTGATATTAAAATAGCAGGATCTCGCATAGAATATCTCGTTCAACATCCGGCAAGTTAAATGACATTTAATTTCCAATTATTATTAATTTCACATAAAAGAGTCGAGGAATGAAACGCAGTACACTAAAGGAACTCGGAGAGCTTCATTCTACCCCGAAAGCGTAATTCATTAAATCAGAGGAAGGCAATCACTTAATACATGTATAATTTAAATTAGTCTGTCTGCAGGACAGAAGTAGGTTGACTACATATTTGTCAGCTTCCAGTCTAGCCAGCGTGCTGTTGAATCCAACTGTGACTCGACTGCGATTTTTTCCTCTCTTATTGAATTGGAGTTCGTTAGGACTAATGACATGTATGCCTTGTATATCGAGCAGGACATCATTCAGCTTTTGAGTCCGTAGTCCTTGACCAGTTGAACGAGTGTAGAAAAAGTGGTCCGATGGGACAATTGAGCAAATTGAGAAAATTATGTGTATTCTAGCACTTTAAAATCGACGAATATCAAACAGCAGAGGATTTTGCTCGTGTCCTTTCATTCGACCTGCTTGCCACTTCCTACGTTGCTTTCAAATCTGCCTCTGTGATATATTTACCAGTTCATTATCTGATTTTTAAGCTGTCTGACCTTTTGTATACTTTGAGCATGTTTGCGTTTTCTCTGATTTCCGATGGGTGAGTTTTTTTTTGTTTTTGACTCATGTGTCTCATATGGTAATTCATTTTTAGGGTTTTATATAAAATTGGTTCGCATCACCCTGAAAGCGGTACCGGTGTGTACAACTGTCTGTCTGGTCGTGTGTTACAGCTTTTTTTCTGAAGATGCGACCAGTATGTTAGAAATGTTTGTCTGATGAGAGTTCTGTTGTTGAAAAAAATTCAAAAGTCTTGATGGCGGTCACCCTACAAGGATGTGACCCTTTATTTTTTTTCACCAATCAAAGCCGAGTAAAGGTATCAATTGGCAGACTTTTTCATAAGTGAGATATTTTAGTATCCAGTAATGACATAGCATCATTAATTAATATCGAGTGATGCAATTGCATCATCTAAGGTGTGCAGAGGAAGTGAAAGTTCTAGATACACTTGTACCCCCGTATTATTGTGCACTTGTTGACCATACAAATCTGATATGTATGTTCATGCGTACTAGGACAAACATACCTTAGAGCTCAACATTCACTGTGGGTATTTCAAAGTTAAACAAAATTTTAAGTATGTTCAAAAACTCAAATATCAAGTTTTTATCCCCGTGTGGAGCAATGAGTTAGGGCACACTCCGCTTGCTCAGCAGCTCCCAAGCTCAAACATAGGTGGCGTTATTTATTTTAAGCTTTTGATGTTGCTGTTGTACTATCAGCCCACCCAGCTGTAATAAGTTCTCATTAAAAAATTAAGCATTAATCCCATGGTTGAGCGTGACATTGACAATTTACCTTGGATCCCGCTACGGTCATGGAATGAGATACCCTAACAATAAATCTCAGCGCCAAGGCTCGGATTTCGACTGTTGTGCGATGGATTGTTATTATTATTAATTTAGAAAATAATCGATTTCAATTTGATTATTTAATAGCATCTTAATTATGTAAGTATGTTCTGATTTACGCTTCCCATTGAACCAGTTGCTCTGACTTTGTTGGGATTAACACAAAATTTAAAAAAAGGCTGTACCTCAGGAATTTGAATAACATGTTGATTTCCCAATAGCGTCAGTTAGACAAAATTGAAAAGGTAGGCGCTTAGAATGGAATATGCATAATTGTTGGTCTTTTTCCTTTATATTTGAATTTAGTCTACACGCTTTCAAACTTTTTATTGTGTTCACTAATGAATGAAAAATGCCTGCTCGTATGGTGTGTACAAAACCCTTCCAATAAGAGCATTTTCTTGTCTACCCAACTTGATTACCTTCATTTTAAATGGTTAATTGCTTTTAGAGGATTAATTATCACTGGGGATTAACTGTAAAGCCTCATTTCGATGTTGAAGAATTTAGTTAAGAATGACAATCACAAATGTACTTGACAAATTGCAAATTGAAAGTAAACTCGTTGAACTCACAATATATTAAACATGGCATCTCTGTACTTTGGCACCTCCCATCAGCACAGTTGGTTGGACGAGCAATCTCATTCTCTCTGACTACAATTAAAATCCATCAAAAGTCTGTTTGATATTTGAATAGGATCGAGGAGAATTTTTGTTTCGACAATTGAAACTGAAGCAGGGATCTCACACCTGAGTGTTATATAGGATAAGCTACTTGTAAAATGGAGTTGAAATTGGGAGCATAATGAACGTAATTATTATTTTTATTACAGTAATCTATATATATATAAAAGAAAGTCGTGTTAGTTACACTATTCATAACTCAAGAACGGCTTTACCGATATGGCTGAAAATTGGTGAGGAGGTAGCTTAGAGCCAGGAGATGGACATAGAATACTATTTATTCCGTTTGGCAGTGTTCCCGTGTGACTTGACATAAAACATCAGTCACTATAAAACGTGGTATAACAAAAAAGAATCAGACTTGGAATAACAAAACAATATTAAAACTATTTCTTTTAAATAAATAACAATTATAATGTAATAATAGAGCCATTGCCTATCTCAAAAAGCTAAATAATTTTGTCTATGAATGAATGGTTGAAAATTTGAGTTTTTAATTAAATATTTAGGTGAATTGAAGTGAAGTGAAGTTTAATTACTAATGCCGCGACCAAGACGATTGAATCTTTCCCGACAAAGCCGTAATGCAAGAAGGATACGAAACACTGCGAATGAAAGGACTGTAGAAGAACAAGAAATTGCACGTGAACAGCACCGCGCTAGTATGGCTCAACTTCGTGCTTCTCAATCACAAGAGCAAAGTGAGGCAGCCCGTGGAACGGCTCGGTCGACAATGCAAAATCGTCGAGCGAACAACAGAGGTCAACAAATAGATAATTTGCGACGCAGAACAAGAGATTTAACAAAAGCTGATTTGAAACCAGCAGTGTTTCGATACGATTGCAGCAATGATTACAGCTTGCATCCTAGCGTTTGCATTGGGCAAATGGACGTTGCTTGCAAGTATTGTGGTGCATTAAAGTTTTCCGGAGAAACGCCAGGATTATGCTGCCTTAGTGGTAAAGTGAAATTGCCATCGTTGACTCCGCCACCTGAGCCATTGTATTCATTGCTTTGTGGCGAAACACCAGAATCACGCCACTTTCTTGCAAACACTCAAAAATATAATGGTTGTTTCCAAATGACGTCATTTGGAGCAGATATCATCGAAGAGCGAGGATTTAATCCGACATTTAAGGTATTTATTAATACTCTTTTATAAGCCTGGGTTGTATGTATGTAATGGAATTTTTGAGCATGATTTTCACCAACCTACATAAATAATATATTTGCTAATTCTGAACTCTACTCTCACACCGAAAAAAGTGTATATAACTCAGTTAATACTGACTGGTTTTTATTTTGTGGATACAAGGACAGATTCATCATTGAATTGGATCATTACTACCACTCGAAGATGCACAACATAAATTTAAAAAAAATATATTTCATGGGCAACATGGAAGAACAACTTGATCGACGTGGAGAGATCAATGCAGGAATGAAGCGAGCAATTCTTCAAGACTTGCAGCAACTGCTTCATGAACATCATGCGTTTGTCAGATTGTTTAAGAGTGCTTTAGAGCGCATGCCAAATGATGACTATAAAGTTGTCATCAAAGCAGATAAACAACCATCTGGAACACATGAACTCACATATAACGCTCCAACAATAGATGAAGTTGCCATCCTGATTGTTGGTGAACAATTGGAAACACGCGATATTGTGCTTACACGTCGCGATACTGGGAAACTGCAAAAAATATCTGAAACACATCGATCATATGACGCATTGCAATACCCGCTGATGTTTTGACAAGGAGAAGATGGATATTATTTAAATATCAAAATGATAAATCCATTGAATGGTGATTAACAATATCATAATTTATTTCATTCATTAGACAAATGACTGGCAACCGGTAATTAATTATGCAAAAATTTAATTTCAGGTGAAGAAACTACAAAGAAAGTTAGCTCAATGAATTATTACGCATATCGGTTGATGATTCGTCAAAATACTGACAACTATTTGCTGTGGTTTCGTCGATTGTTTCAGCAGTATTGCGTCGACATGTATGTCAAAGTAGAAACGGAACGTTTAACTTTCATTAGGTTGAACCAAGCCAAACTGTGTTCTGAGAAGTACATCCATTTACGTGATGCAGTTAGTACTGAAGAAAATGCAGCTAATATTGGTCGATTAACTATTCTGCTGGCGACGTAAATCGGTAGTCCACGTCATATGCATGAATATGAGCAAGATGCAATGACATATGTTCGTCATTACGGTCGGCCAGATCTATTTATTACTTTTACCTGTAATCCAAAATGGATAGAAATTATTCATCAAGTGATAGACACGACATCACAGCATGTATATTCAGGCGAAAAATTTGGTCCCTGATGAACTTCATTGTTAAACAACGCGTCTTTGCAGATACTCGATGCTGGATGTATTCAATCAAATGGCAAAAGTGAGGCCTGCCGCACGCACATATTCTTATTTTGTTAGCGGAAAGAATTCAACCTGACCAAATAGATGATATTATATGTGCCGAGATTCCTGATCATGAAGCCGATCCAGTCCTACATGATGTTGTTATTACAAATATGATTCATGGGCCGTGTGGCGCCATCAATCCCCAATCACCTTGCATGGTCGATGGAAAGTGCTCTAAACGATATCCACAGAAATTTACGGCGGTGATCGTTACTGGTAACGATGGTTATCCGCTGTATCGGCGTCGATCATCAGATGACAACGGTGGAATTGTCACAACAAAAGTGAAAAGAATGGATTTCATTGTTGGATTGTTCCATATTCGCCACTTATTTCTAAAACGTTCAAGACACATTGTAACGTTGAATATTGCAATTCAGTAAAGTCCATAAAATATATTTGCAAAAATGTCACGAAAGGCAGCGATCCTCAAATAGCAACGATGAAATTTCACGCTATCAAGTTGGTCGTTATGTAAACTGTAATGAAGCGATTCGGCGAATATTCGCATTCCCTATTCACGAACGTCATCCTACAGTTGTGCATTTGGCGGTGCATCTGGAAAATGGTCAACGAGTATATTTCACGGCTTCGAATGCTATGCAACGTGCTGAAACACCTCCAGCAACTACATTGACCAGTTTCTTTGCGATCTGCCAAAGCGATCCGTTTGCACGAACTACTCGGAGATTTTAATGATTTTATGTCTAAGACCGAACGAGGAACGGACCTCTCATCGGTTCTAGACGTTAAGTCTGAGTAGTGCCAACGGATGGTACCCACCGGTCAACCAATCCGTGCATTCACGCAGTGGCTTCTTGTCGGCCAGCTAGATCGGAGAGGATTTCGGTCGCGGGTCTCCGAATGGATTACGCTCATCTACAATCTTCAGCCAACAATACATGCCCGTTTCCAAACGCGTCACAAAACAAAACCATACGGAGAGGAAACCTACATTACGTTACTCCGTATTTCTTCGTTAAATCATTCAAGGACAACAATCTAATTTTTACTTCGCGTTCCCGAATTTCCGACGCGGTGCCGAAAAATATGCTACGCTAACTCAACCCGACGAAAGCTACACTAATAAAAAGGCAAAACAACAAAGGTACCGCGTACCGCGCGCAACGCGAAACCGACCTCAGCGGATTTTCTCAAACCCTACCCTCGCGACGGCGTACCTACCATCGCGACGGCATACCTACCCTGCACTCTATTTCCCGCTGAAAGGAAGAACCACTGGAAAGGAAAGTCGTGTTTTCAATTAGCAATTCATATTATTCTTTTTATTTCTTGCATCTCAATACTGAATTCGTGACCTGTTCAATTTATAGTTAATCGAACAAATTCCTTGCTGGTTTCTAACAAAAATTATTTACAACCTTATGTAAACAATAATAGGGTATAATTATCAATGTTTTAGGGATATAATATAAAACTTTTTGTTAATTCTTAAAAGGGTTGTACTATTTAGCAACTACGTTCATTGAACCGCCTTGTTCACTGCAAGTAATGAAGGAAATCATTTCATGTAGTTTCATATACCTCCGATATAAACCTTCAATTTCTCTTTTAAAAATTACTTTGAAGGTAATTTTCGCGTAAGGACACTTTCCTTTTGAAATTTATACAAAGGTGACCGAATTTGGAAATTTTAATGGGCCATTGACTGGAAGTTTTCAATTAGAAAAAGCTGGAAGAATCAAAATTAACAAGTGTTAACTTTCCTGCACCTAAGTGGCGGCCCAATAATTATTTTCAATAGTTTTGTTTAATTTCTCAATTTTAAAGGTTACAAATTTTCCTCGGTAGTTTGTTTACACACTATTGTACTTTATTTTGTAGTATGAAGAGAAGAAAAAAAACTCGCAAAAAATACTGAATTTGACTTTCATCAATATCTCAATTATTATTATTTGTATCATTGGTTGCTATTTATTATTACGATATCTTTTATGCCTTATTATTGTTTGTATTATTTGGTATTCATTAACACGCTTAGTATTAGGTCTTATTGTTATTGGTTATTTATTATGATTGTTCGTATTATTTCTCAGTATTATTTGTTAGATATTATAGTGTTCAAATTATTTTGTATTATTATTTGTATTATGAGTTATTTATTATTAAGCTTCAACATTACAAATATGACAGTCATAAATTCTTAATTTCATTAAAATTTCTAAAAGTTCACCAGTTATTAATTCACATATCAATGGATGATTATATATTAATGCCCGTATTTCCATAGTGTAAATCTAATACAGCTTTATATAATTATGTTATTGGTGTGTTTTGCCTTTCTCTTCATTCCTTTTTTTTCCTTGATATATTAATAAAAAACTAATATTAATTTAGGCGCATCATTTTCAATCTCGAAAAGCTTCCAAATTGATTCAAATTTAATTGATTTCCCTAGCAATATCTTAAAATTTAATTAAATTCCTAATTGGAAAAATTTACAAATACAAAGGTATTTCCTTTCTTTCATCGTAAGTATAAATAATATTGCATTTGGGTAAAATTATCGTGCTAATTCAGATCTTAAAAGTAAGTAGGCAAGATCATCTAATATTTCATACATATAAAATAAAAAAAATTGAATAGTCCTGACTGAATATCGTTAGACCGGGAATTTAAGTAAATCACTACTTCTCTTAATACATGATACCTTGTTTTTTTTCTTTGGTCATCACCCGCACCACCATTTTTCTCATTATTGTAATTTGCTTGTGTTTTATTGAATAGTAATTGCATGATATTAAATATAATTTGACGGTTATAAAAGTTTTATTTAAAAATTGCAGTACTAATAATATAAACCGGATGTCCTTGATTACTAAATTGAAACTGTTCTCATTGTTACTTTACCCCGTTTGTACGTTCCACGGAATATATCACTTCTACACACACTATGGATATCATCGTAAACATTTTTCTTTCGGTCAAGATGTTTCACTTGCACCGCCTATGTTGATCATATTTTCATACATGACATGTATATACCTGGGATTACGGAAACGCTCGAATTTCGTTGAAAACGCAACAATAAATTCATGTTTTTCCCGATATCAACTAAAGAAACTCTTCCGCGGGACTTCCGACATATTATCGTTCTTTACATTAGTGGCAAGTTTACTTCAAAGTCCTTCAGATTGGATCGGATTTAACTTATATGCAACATACTCACTGTAATATGGCTTTGTAGATACGGGGGTTTACAAGCAAGCATAATGTTTCCAGCTTTTTGAGGTGCATGAGTGGTTCCAAATCACCCAACTCTTGAATATTGTTCCCAGTAAGAACTAGTGACTCCAAATTGGGGATAGATTCATGCAAGTAATCGTCCATTCGTATTATCCAGTTGTTGTTTAATAGCAGGCACTTTAATCTAGGCAAATACGGACATCCATCACGTTTGCGTAGATCATTATCAGAGAAGTCTATAGTATCGAATTGGTCCAGTGTAGCTCTCAAATTTTCTATTTGCGGTGTTTTGTATCCTCGTAGATCTAGTTCACGTTCTCTGCATGGATTTATATACTGCATAGATTGATTGCAGATATCCGCGGTTAGTTTAACTATTACAAAAACGTTATTTTAATTCGAAGCGGAAAAACAAACTTTGCATTCGCCGACTTACCAATTCCAATTTCTGATAAATTTACTACTACTTTTGAATAGTCGATGGATATCTGTGATGACTATTTTGTAGGAAAGTTCTTCTTCCTGTTATTTTTAAACCTTTTGATGTTTGTTGGCACCGTTTTGGCTGCATATACCGTATTAGAAGCGGCGCTCGGTGTTCTGTCTGGATTAGCCTGCCCACGAATATTCTCACCCACATTCAAGTTGTACACTGGGTTCGGGCAATAAATAGGAGTGTATTATAATGTATGACGTCGGTATACTCATTCGAATTGCCAATATTCAACATCATTTGGTTGAGTTGAATTTGACCGATTTGACCTTTGTGGAACTGTCGGCACACTCCGGGACTTCTACATGGGTGGCGGCCACTACGTGCACACTTTACTCCCATGTGGCTGTCGAATCCTCTTGACATCCCACGACAAAATTGACGTGGGATGTGCGCTCGTCGCAACCAACGTGAAATGACAAGCCACCTAGCAGCAAAGTGTGTTAGTAGTGGTCGCCAGCGGCGTCGCATGATTCATTACAAGATGCCACGTTATTATACTTGGAATGGTTCATCGTAGAATTTTCAAAGACGATGCGGTTCCTGGGTATCCGGATGTGCGTTCTACTGATGCTCTTGGTCGTATGTATACAGTTCATCCAAAGAATGATGAATGTTTCTATTTGCGGTTGTTAATGGTAAATATGCGTGGTCCAACGTCATTTGAGACACTACGGACTGTTAATGGTGTAATATTCCCAACATATCGTGCTGCATGTGAAGAACTGAACTTATTAGAAAACGAAACCCATTGGGATACGACAATCGCTGAAGCCATTATCTCTGCATCTCCAAGTCAGATACGCACATTATCCACTATCATAATTTCGACATGCTTTCCATCAAACCCATGTAACCTGTTGCACAAAAATAAGGATATGTCAGAAGATATTTTACATGAAATTCGTATCACTTCCAGAAATCACGATGTTGAGATGAATGAGGAGATACATAATCGTGCTTTACTCTTGATCGAAGATATGTGTTACCTCATGTGCGATAGTTTATTAATCAAGATAGGAATGCCAGCGCCCAATCGTGAAATGAATGACGCATTTAATCGAGAATTGGAACGGGAACGTGAATATGATCACCAGGAATTAGATTTAGTAGTTCAAACGAATGTACCCCTGTTGAATTCCCAACAGAAGGAAGTTTCTGATACTTTTATGAAGGCAATCGATGATGGAAATGGTGGTTTATATTTCCTAGATGCCCCTGGTGGAACAGGTAAGACATTCCTTATGTCACTAGTTTTAGCCGCTGTTCGTGTGAGATCCAACATAGCGGTTGCAGTTGCTTCTTCTGGAGTAGCAGCCACATTGTAAGAAGGATGCGGTATGGCTCATTCAGCATTAAAATTACCGTTAAATCTTCAAACTATTGAAGAAGCAACGTGTAATATTACGAAAAATTCAGCAATGGGCAAAGTTTTATCGGCATCGAAAATCATCATCTGGGACGAATGCACAATGGTGCATAAACGTGCATTAGAAGCACTTAACCAAACATTGAAAGATTTATGGAATGACTCGAGATGGTTTGGAGGAGCAATGATTTTACTGTCTTGTGATTTCCGCCAAACACTGCCAGTAATTCCAAGATCTACGGCTGCCGACGAAATAAACGCTTGCCTCAAATCGTCGAATATATGGCGCTATGTGAAGAAACTGCAGCTGACAACAAACATAAGAGTTGCATTGCTTAATGATACATCTGCTGAAGATTTCTCTGAGCAATTGCTGACTATCGGTAATGGTCAAGTACCTGTCGATGAATCGAGCGGATTGATATCATTTCCAAATAATTTCTGTAATTTTGTCTCATCAGAAGACGAACTTATCAACAATGTATTTCCAGACATTATTTCTAACTACAAAAATAATGAATGGTTGAGTGAGCGGGCAATTTTAGCGGCTAAGAATAAAGATGTAGACGACCTGAACTATATAATTCAAAATAAGATCATTGGAACAATGCATTCATTCAAATCTATTGACTGCGTCACAGATGAAGATGAAGCCACCAACTATCCAATTTAATTTTTAAACTCCTTGGATGTGCCTGGCTTACCACCGCACAATTTACGCCTAAAGGTTGGCTCCGTAGTAATCATGCTTCGAAACATAAACCAACCAAAATTGTGCAACGGTACGCGTTTGGTGGTTAGAAAATTGATGAACAATGTAATATACGCGACGATACTGAAAGGAAAATTCAAAGGTGAGGAAGTTCTCATTCCGAGGATCTCGATGATCCCAACCGATTTGCCGTTTGAATTTTAACGACTTCGATTTCCGATCCATCTTGCATTTGGCATGACCATCAATAAATCACAAGGCCAATCTTTAAAAGTTTGTGGTTTGAATCTAGAACATCCATGTTTTTCCCATGGTCAATTATATGTGGCATGTTCACGGGAGTTATAAAACCTTAACTTATTTTTAGGTTTTTAAAAAACAATTTGAATTCTATTTAACTAGAACTTTTATTTAAAATACACGAGTACAATTTGAATCTCACTTAACTGAGTTCACTAAAGACTGACTTAATCCTAAACATATCAAAGACTTAAGTACTATTCTCAAACAAAGAATCCGGAGAACTGCTGAAATTGCAGAATGCAATTTCTATAACTTAATCTTCTGGATTTGAATCTAAACATTGGTTTCTACTGAAATGATCTTAAACAAAGAGTTTGAAGATATGCTGAATTTGCAGAATGCAACTTCTTAATCTTTTGACTGAAATGATTTTGTAAACATTATATCGAAATGGAAATGAGTAATCATAAATATTGGAATCCAATGAATCGTTAAAAGAATCTCAAGTGGTTATATGAATGACTTGGTTCTGGATCCAATATTCGGATATGCTTAGGTTTATTACTGATAACTCCTCCCTCCTTAGATTCTTTGTTGTCCTCAACAATGTCAGTTACAGGTAATTCTATTTCTTTTTGTTTTTCCGTTTTTACATTAATTTCAATTGACCTTTTACAATATTTAGAATAGCAATACAGAGCGGAAAAAATAAGTAATATTAAAGTGAGTAAGATAATTAATGTCGTACTTAAGATTGTATTTTGTTTGTGGCTATAATTAATTTCTTTTATTTGTTCAATATTTCTAATTGTTTGTATTTGTAAATTTTCTGTATTTAATTCATAACTATAGTTGGCTATATTTAAACTTGGTTCCAAAATAAGTATTTGTTGGAACTCTTTCATTTGGTTAGTATATGTTTTCTTCCTAATATTTATTTTACAATTACTAAAACGGATTACATATATTCCACTTAAAAAGTATATTTTTTCATTGCAATTTTGGTTTATTTGCTCATTTATGTTTACAATAAGTAACAATCCCTTTTCAATTTCTTCAATATCAGTTTTATTATTTAAACGAATTTTACAATTGGTAGTTTTACATGCTAATGGATTATTTAATAATTTGGTTCGTTTTTCGGTTTCAAAATATGTTTCATTGTAAAAAACAACTTCTTTTATTTTAATGTTTAGGGATTCTGAATTTTTATTTGGTATTTGTTTTATATAATACGATAATAATGGTGGAGTCAAAATAGGTATACTGATGACAAATACGATAGTTTCATTTTTAATTAAGACCTTCAAAGTAATTTCTTTCAATTCGTCAATTGTTAAATTATGCGAATCAATTTCTTCATGTGTAAGTATAGACCTTGTCATTATTCCTGTTTTTGCAGAATTAACATTGTCGATTATTTTCTCTAATTCATCTTTTATAAGTTCGAGGTTATGGGTTAGTTGTATATTCGCTATCATCATTGTTGTATTATTTATATCATACTTTAATTTATTATACATTTTATTTGTTTGATTTATATTTAAAATGATTTTGTTTAGGTTGTTTTGAAATACATTATTTATTTTTATTTGTTCATTAATGGTTTCAATTGCTTTGTGATTGTTTGAATCAATTATTTTAAGGTGTTCAGTTATCTGTTCATAGTCATCGTTGTCCATTGTACCAAAAAGCCACTTATAGACATTACCTACTGCGTTTATTAAACCACGTTTATTTCTGTTTTGAGATTCGGCTTCGAGATTCTTACACAATTCTTTATATCCTTGAAGTTTCCTTAATTCTGATTTACAAATTTCGGCTAATGTATCGGGTTTATATGTTTGGGTAGTAGTTGTAGTATTTTGGGTTTTAGGTCTGTTTATTAACATTGAAATTTGTTTAGCATTAATATGATCAAAATGTAATAGTTTTAATTCTCCTTTAATACTCTTAATAGTTTCTTCAATATAAGGGTTAGGATTTATTTTCTTGGTTATTTCTTCGAGTGCTTTTTCATACTGTTTCAAATCTACTTTGTGATATATTCGCCTATAGTCTTCAATCAATCTAATTGGATCCTTTTTTATCAGTATAATTCCGGATTTTGTTTGTAGTTTTTCGATGCTAATTTCCGATGAGGCAAATTGTATTATTATCAAGGTAGTTAATAGGTGAGGCCACATTTTCGTTATTTGTATGGTTCTGAAAAAATAAATACATTTACGTAGAAATTTTGCCTTGTAATATTTCGAGAATCATTTTTTGTCTAAAGAGAGGAATATCTAATTGTGAGAAGTTTAATTCTTGATTTTGGGATATATACTTTGCGGTTATACAGCTAAATACTCCGCAATCGTTCGAATTATCCTGACGTGGACTGTCCTTTACATTTTCTTTAATAAATGTTGTTGTATCAAGTGTTTGGTTCTTTTTATTTAAGGATTCTTTTTGTAAATATTGCTCTAATGTATTTAAGACTTCGTTGTTGTCTTGTCCTAATGAATCATAATATTTTATTGTTCTATCTCTAAAGTCAATGACGGCCAGACTCCAATGTACTTGCCTAACATGGATTGGTATGAGTATAACATCGAATGAAAAGATATCAATTTTACGAGTCCATCTGCTAACTGAATCATATCCAGATTGGAGAAGTTTGATTGCAAAAAATGTATTTGTTATATATACTTTTGGTTTTCCTATTTTATTTTGTTCATTATTTTCCATGATAAGGTTTAGGTAAAAATTTATTATTTGGTCATTTAGCCAATTGCTATCTTTCAATGTAGCGATGTCGTCTCTGGTTATATTTATTCCAAATTTTGATATTAAAGTTTCATTTGGTTGTCCTTCCTTCAATGCATTTTCGATCAGGGATTTCTGTTTTATGATGTTTTCATTATCTGCGGGAAGTTCATTTGTTTCAGTATATTTTTTAATTCGTTTAATTCTAACAGGATGTATTTTATTTTTGAGTTTTTAATTTTTTATTAGAATTATTTCACCTTTCTGATTTGTTGTTACTTCTTCTCTTCTGTATTTGGGTTGCTCTTTATGTCTTTCGTTGGCGGGATTTTTTATGAATATCTTATTGGGTAATATTTCGGGTGTCCTTTCTCTATTTTTGTTATGATATGCTAGCCATTTTAATTTTTTGTTTATAAGGTATGAATGGATTTTATTTTTATTTATGACCCCATGTTGGACTTCCAAAGGTCTATGATGAATTACTGAATGTATTGTATTGTTATAGTATTCTGCTGCTTTGTACATTTTTTCATCAATGCTTAATTCATTATGGGTTACGGATAATATTCTTATTTGTTCTAATAATGTATTGTGACAGCGGTTCATGTCGCTATTACCAGTATGGGATTTTGGAGATGTGAAATGTATTTCTATGTTTTCCTGTCTTAGATAATCTTTTACATTTACCATATTGAATTCATTGTCTGCTATGATCTTTTTTGGTTTTCCCATAATCGCGTTGTGTTCTCGAAGGAGTCTAATAAATGTTATTGCATTTTTATCTATGGTTTCTTTAGTATAGAGATGTTTTGAAAATTTATCGATTGTTGTGAAAAACTGTTTTTTTCCAATCATGAATATATCGATGTGTACTAATTCATTTATATCCTTAGGTGTTTCTGTAAATTTAAATTCCGGTTTTAATGGCTTCCTATCGTATTTCGCAAGATTGCATACATCGCAATTATTAATATATTTGGTCAGTAATTTCATGATTTTTGGAAAGTAATATCTATTTTTGATTTCTTCGTGATTTTCCATAATACCTCTATGATTGGTATTTTTGTGTACAGACTTTATTTTTTCGTAACAGTCGTCTTCATTTTTTAAATCGGTTGCATGATTGGAGCATTTTCGAAATTTAAGACCTGTGTTGTTTGAATACAAGCTAACAATTACTGATTGTACTTTACTCCATTGACTGTCGCTTAATTCGCAATAGATGCCAACTGTACCTTTTTCAGGAATATAACGCCGAAGTATGTTACTTATTCTATTTTCATCATGCATGTCCTTTCCATGAATGTATACTTTCCGATTTTTATTTACTAGTTCATACTCCTTGTGTTTCCTCTTTTGTATTATTAGCTGCGTCTTATATATATTTACAATCCCTTCCTTGATTGGTATAAGATCATGTTGGTCTTCCTCTCCAGAATGAATTGTTGCATTATCACTAATGTTATCGAGGTCAATTTCCATTTTTTCGGTGAATACATTTATTTCGTCTTTATCTGCATTTATTCTGCTCAGAAAGTCCGCAACTTTGTTTTCTTTTCCTTTTACATATTCTATTGTAAAATTGTATTCATTGAGCTTAATTTTCCAACGCTGGAGCTTGCTATTGGGCTCTTTTAAATTTGCTAGCCAGACTAATGGTCTATGGTCTGTACGGATGGTGAATTTTACACCGAAAAGGTAAGGTCGGTAATATTGTGTTGCCCACACGATGGCTAATAATTCCTTTTCTATTGTCGCATAATTTCTCTCTGCTTCATTTAATGTTCTGCTGGCAAAGGATATGGGATGTCCGTTTTGGGATAATACAGCCCCCATTGCGTGATCAGAAGCATCTGTGGTAAGGGTGAATTTTTGTTTAAAGTCAGGATAGTGTAAAATTGGATAGTTTGTTATGAGTTCTTTTAATTTTTCGAAAGCTGCAATAAATTTTGGATCTTCGGTGTCAATAACCTTATTTTTCTTTAGAGCGTCGGTAATGGGTAAAGCTATTTTAGCATAATTATTGATGAATTTCCTATAGTAACCGGTGATTCCAAGGAACGATTTGATTCTTTTTTTTTGTATCTGGGATTTTAAGATTTTTGATTACATTTATTTTGTCCGGGTTTGGTTTTATACCATCTGTTGATAACACATGACCCAAATAGTCAGTTTCTTTAGAGAAAAACTTGCACTTATCAATCTGTACTTTTAATTTATATTTGCCTAGTTCTTTGAAAATTTTTTTTATATTATCCTCCATTTCTTGTAGGGACGTAGCGAATATTAGAATATCGTCCAAGTATACGATGCAGATTTTATTGATATAGTCTCGAAGGACCTCATTCATCATTCTCTGGAATGTAGATGGAGCGTTTTTTAAACCAAAAGGCATTCGAATAAATTCGTAATGACCTTGTGGCGTAGAGAATGCTGTTTTAGGACGATCACTTTCTTTCACTTCTATTTGGTGAAAGCCCTTGGCAAGATCCAAGGTGGTGAAATATTGAGATTTCCCCAATTTATCAAATATACCTTCAATATTTGGTATATGATATTTATCCTCAATAGTTTCGTCATTGAGTTTTCTATAATCTATAACGATTCTCCATTTTGTTTTCCCTGAATTGTCCATTTTCTTAGGGACAACCCATATGGGAGCATTGTAAGGAGACGTTGAATGCTGTATTATGCCCTGTTTCAGCATATCGTTTATTTGTTTTTTAACTTCCTCTTCATGGACATGAGGAAATCGGTATATTTTTGAGTACAAAGGTTTGTCTGACCCCGTAATGATCTCATGTTTGGTTTGAGTCGTGCAAGTCAGAACATCCCCTTCCTTATAGAATATATTGTCATATTCCTTGAGTAGTTTTCTTAACGAAATCGACTCTTCATTGTTCAATCCATTAAACAATTTTTGTATTTGAGAATTCTCGCATTCCAACTCACTTTGTACATTCACTTCTAGTGGAATGGCATAATTAAAATATAATTTTTGGCCATTTAACTCGAGACTTCCTTCTCCGATATTAATTTTCGTATTTAAAGGATATAATAAGTTTTGTCCGATTAGTGCTTTGAAGTTTTGATTTTGAAATTTAACTGAATTCCAAAGGATTTTATGTGATTCGGGTAATTTAAATTCGCTCGGCATATTTGTTTTAATTTTTTCTGTTACATGATATTGACCAGTTAGACTATTAATAGGAATTGGTTTAGGCAAAATAAATTTGTTTGATTTTGGTAAACAATCAGGATCTATGCTAGAAGTAGAAGCACCAGTGTCAACGAGCACAGGAATAGTATGGTTTTCAATTGTTAAATTGATTATTGGTAGAGGGTTTCCGAGGCAGCTGTTTGAAAATTTATATCCATTTGTTCTGGATATTGTTGTCTGTTATTTTGTTGTCTGTGTCTGTCTGAGTTGTCGATTTGCATCCTTTCGGGTGGATTTTGGTTTCGATTATAATTATTGTTATGTCTATAGTATTGGTGGTTATTATTAGGTGGGTATCGATTATTATGGAAACGGTTATTTCTATTAAACTGATTATTGTAATAATTATTGTAATTATTGTGGTTATTATATGCATTATTATTATATTTTTGAGGATTATTTTTATGGTGGGGGTTATTTTTATTAGATTTATAAGTATTATTATTCTGATTTCGTTGATCTTGTGTGTTTTCTCTAATTTCAGAGAGTACTTTATACGCTTCGTTAAGGGTACTACGATTCCTCATTTCTAATAAATATGATTTGTATTCGGGTATTAACGATTTAAATTTGTTAAGGACAAGGTTTTCATTTCTAATTGGAGAAAATTCTATATGTAATTGTTGTCGCGGATCTTGAATGTATTTTGTATTTAACTTATTCAAGAGATTATTTAATGCACTATAAATGTCATCAATATTCCCATTATTGATATTAACTTTATGAATATTATTTACAATACTGTTATAACTTTCATTAATTCCGAATGTAAAAATTAACAAGGATTTAACATTTGACCAATCAGGATTTGTCAATTTTTGTACTGCTTCTCTAGCTGGGCCTTGAAGTTTATGTAATATTAACCTGAATATATATAGTTGCTGATTATCTCGGGTTAAGGATAATAGTAAGTCCGCTTCGTCTATCCACGTATTAAGTGCGATTTCACCGTTATTCCCTGTGTAGGTAGGTAATCTGCGTGCTTCCTTTATTATTTCCTCGAAGGATAATTCCAAGGGTAATGGTGGGAGTTGGTCTTCGTTTGCCATTCTAGCGTTTATTTAAAAGTAACAGTTGAGATGACTTACTTGATCTTGATACCGGAACAAAAGCTGGAGCGATTACTAGGTGACTTGATTGATGCGCTTAAATGATGATGTTCAATCTGGAACAAAATGCTGTTCAATAAACTGAACTGCAATGCTTTCAATTCTCAATTTTCTTGAGTAATTGTAATTAGAAGGTGTTCGATTGACCGAACGCCAGTACTTTGATAATTCTCAATTTTCTTGAGAAATTATATTGAAAGGGTATTCAATTAACTGAATGCCAATGCTTCGTTAACTCTCAATTTTCTTGAGATTAAGATGTTCACTTGTATTTAAATGAATATTCAATTAACTGAATACTTAAAGTTTCTTTTTCACTAGACACTTGTTCAGTTTTTATAAAGTGTATTTCACTATTAGGTATAAGCCCGTTTTACTCCGTATTCGTCGGAATATACACCTTGTACAATGTACTTAGCGGTGATTCGAACTTTACACTTTGCACTTTTACACTTTTCACTGTAGGTTCAAATTCCAAGGGGATCCTCCCTCCTTAGAACGACGACTGCGCCAGTTATAAAACCTTAACTTATTTTTAGGTTTTTAAAAAACAATTTGAATTCTATTTAACTAGAACTTTTATTTAAAATACACGAGTACAATTTGAATCTCACTTAACTGAGTTCACTAAAGACTGACTTAATCCTAAACATATCAAAGACTTAAGTACTATTCTCAAACAAAGAATCCGGAGAACTGCTGAAATTGCAGAATGCAATTTCTGTAACTTAATCTTCTGGATTTGAATCTAAACATTGGTTTCTACTGAAATGATCTTAAACAAAGAGTTTGAAGATATGCTGAATTTGCAGAATGCAACTTCTTAATCTTTTGACTGAAATGATTTTGTAAACATTATATCGAAATGGAAATGAGTAATCATAAATATTGGAATCCAATGAATCGTTAAAAGAATCTCAAGTGGTTATATGAATGACTTGGTTCTGGATCCAATATTCGGATATGCTTAGGTTTATTACTGATAACTCGGGTCGGAAGACCATCTGCGTTGTTTGTTTTTGCGCCTGATAAGAAAACAAAATATTTCGTGCATCACAAGGTACTTAAGTGAAGAGCAACCTATGTACTGAAATGCAGAAACAATAATAAATGATTAATGTACCTCTTTTTTTTCTAAGAAAAAAATTAACTTACTAAATTCGAACATCGGCTTATTTATTGCCTTTAAAGCGGAACAGAATGCGCCGGGTCAGCTAGTTTAAGATAAATATGAGTTTATGAAAGCAGATGATTGGACTTATGACAGTCTGTTATTATTATATAGTTATATTTTGCATAGGCAAATTAACTAATTAAAAATAAGCGAAATATATTTACAACATCCAACTCTTCTCATTGTTTTACTATGTTAGCTTTTTTGAAGATTAACATATTTCTCTCGGGAAGAAATCATTCTAAACGATAAGAGAAGTGCACTCGAATGAACCGCAATCTGCAGGTGAACTTATTCCGCAGTGTCAATGCCAAAAATCTACTCAACCCATTAAAACGTGCACAGTGATCCACTTGTTGCTTTTTATTTATTTTTGGAAAAGCTGACCCGTATACTAGTCTGAAAACAAATTTAATAAAAAATAATTAATTTTTTATATATATATATATATATATATATATATATATATATATATATATATATATATATATATATATATATATATATATATATATATATATATCTTTTTCTTTAAAAGCCGTCGGGCCTTGCTTTGTTGTGTGAGCAGACGCGTTTTGACTACACGAGTCATCTTTAGTGTCTAAATGGGTTAAGCGGACGGGTAATTAGCGGATGGGTAATTAGGTCAGGAAGTAAATTACGTCAAGTCCTAAATTATGCCAGGTAGAGGGATATTAAGTTTTTTTTTTTGCTTGTTAGATGTCCGTTTGTTCTGTTTCATCTCGTTTCTGTTTTCGTCTGAGTGTGGTCTAGTACTGAGAAAACTGCGTCGGAATTGGTAACAAGTTGTTCGTGGATAATGTTACCGTCTGTTTTTTTATGTTTATAAATTTCAAGCCTTTCTACGATGTCAAGTCTCGTTCCTTTGCTTTGTTTGTGTAGCGATTTCATAGAGTTTTCCATAGCTTCAGGCTCATGTGCGTGGTTTTGTAGGTGCGTCGCATAATTTGAGTCTGCCTTGTTGTGTAAGAAAGATCGTAAGTATTACTTATGGAATTGTTTGCGGCTACATGACTGATTTGCATATATATTTTTTACTAATAATTTTTCTGAAAAATTATTAGAGAAGGAAAATGTTAGAAGACGGTGGCTTCGACGTGTGTACTAATTCTCCTCAGGCCATCACTCTTAGATACACACTGGTGATAGCGACCACCATGCTTTGAGGTGAGAGAGTTAATTTTAATTTTTCCTACTTATGTGAACTCAATATGTTTTGTATCTGCGAGTTATGTTCAAGTTAAATTTCTCTTGTAGGTACTTGTATTGTCGTAAATCGTACGTATCTTATCTTGTGTTAGTTTTCGTGTTGTCCTTCCTATATATACCATGTCGCAGTCCTTGCATATCAGTTTGTATATGCCGCTGTTTTCGTCTATTGATGTGTCATTCAGTTTTGGTTTCAGTTTGTTTTCAATGTTGTTGCTCATTTTGAATGCATTTTGCAATTTTTATTTTCTAAGGAAGTTTGATAGTTTGTATGTCTCTTTACCTACGTTTGTTAACGAAACCCACTGTTGGTCGTTCTTATGAGTTTCGGTCGATTGGCGTTCCTGTTTTTGTTTATACTGTGTGACAAGTTTGTCAATGTTACATTGTTTGTATCGGTTATTATTAGCTATTTTGTAAATGTTGTTTAGTTTGTCGGAGTAGTTAGTGGGAGTCATGGGGCTGGAGTGAAGCCTCTACACCATTAATCTGTACGCTGCTAGCTTATGTTGTGCGGGGTGATTAGATGTTTCATGTATGGTATGATCAGTTGTGGTTGGTTTTCTGTATATTTTGCCGTCCAATCATGTTTGTTCACGTCTCACAGTTAGGTCCATATAGTTGAGTCATCCGTTTGCTTCTTTTTCCATAGTGAAATTTATATTCGGTTGAATTTCATTCATATAGGTGTGTAGTTCATCTTGTTTATTTTCTTGTGAGTAAACCACATATCGTCTGCAAAATATTATCCACATATCGTCTGTAAAATATTACATTGAATCTTTTGACAAGTTTGGGTATAAAGACTTCTTCCAAAGACTGTAAGAATATTTCTAACATTATAGAGGACATTGGATGTTCCATATCCAGACCGTCCTTGGCAACGTTTGTGTTGCTATTGAACTTAAAATAGTTCTGCTTGGTTGTGGTCTTTATGAGATTGAGTAGATGATTTGTGAATCATCGGCTGTTGTTGAATGAAAGTTTTTCTTTTAGTATGGCCAGTGTTACATCGACAGGTATAGACGTATAGAGGCGGCTGTTCCATTATCGTTGCCAAGTAACGTGCTAATTGCCAACATCTATACGTCTATACCCATCGATGAAACACTTACTCTCAAAACAGAACAAAGAATCAGTTCAGTTGCTTAGAACATATCAACATGTGTACATTAAATATTATATCAATGAAATAGGAGTAAATATAATTCATAGAGAGGAAATCTTTTTTATCATTTCATTACTGAAAACTCCGAATAAGTTATGGGCCCAGATCCGCGCGAGTGATAAGCAAAGAGCAGATAAAATAGTGAAGAAGTGATTCAAAAGTTCATTAGAAAAATTTGTTTCCCCCTAAGTGTTTATAACCTAAAATGGAGTTAGCAAAAACTATGAATTTCGAAAAATTCGACTGTACGAATTTCAAGCAATAGAAATTCCAACTAAAATGTGAACTGCGAGCCAAAGGCTTAAATATTTATTCCCCAAAAGCAAAAACTAATGCAACTAATGGAACAAAGATGATGGCATGGCAATGTTCATACTAACTTCGGCGATGGATCTTAAACAAATAGTAATCATCGAAAATTGTAAGTCTGCACATTGAGGTGATGACTAAACTCGAGATTATTTATGAACAAAAATCAAAAATGACTAAAATGATGCTTTGTGAACGATTTTACCAGTGTAAAATGTCATCCGCCGACAGTATTGCTAATGATATTGCAAACGTTGAAAGTCTTGCAAAGCAATTGAAAGAAAAGAGGAGAGGTTATACGTGAAAATCAAATTATGACTAAGATTTTAAGTACACTGCCTCCGTAGTACAGATCTCTCCATAAAGCTTGGATTTCACTCGATCCCAGCAAGCAAACAATAATCAACTTAACAGCTTGAATGTAGAAGAAGAAAACGAAACAGCATTATTAGTGGAAAAAAAACGTCAAAGAAGAAAAAAGCTCAATATACAAAAACAAAAAACGAATGAAAACAAAAATCACAGCGTTATATTTGCTATAACTGTGGAAAACGCAATCACTTTGCAAAAGATTGCCATACTCCCAAACAGAAAAATGAAGAGAAAAATTTAATAACATTTAATGTAACAAAAAGTGACAGGGAAGACAGTGATGAGGGAAACAGATCGGCTTTAGACAGCAGTGTTTCAGCTCACATATCATACAAACGGGGAAATTTTGCTGATCTATATGAATATACAGGGTCTCCTCTGAAACTTGGCAATCCAGAAGCCATAGAAGTGGCTGGGCAAAGGAATATTTTGATGAGTAAATGTGTTAGTGGACAGTGGGAAGCAAGAATGCTAAAAAAGTGTGCTATTTATACCAAAAATGAAAGAAAATTTGATTTCCGTAGGAGTAATTGTAAGACAAGGTTATAATATTTTTAAGAAACAAACCTTTGCACCGATTTATAAAAATAATAAAATAGTGATATGTGCCTGTTTGCAAAAAAAAAACAATTGATATGAATTAAAAGTGAAAGTGATCGAAAATCAAGCATGTAATTTAGTACAAAAAGCGGAGCTTAGAACATGGCATGAACGTTCGGGACATTTTGATGTGAAGGAGATTGAAAAAATGTGTAAAAACAATGTTATTACTGATGTAAGCTTATCAAACAGTGAAAAATTTGTGTGTGAGGCCTGTGCATATGGTAACCATTCGAAAAAGCAAATAGGCGATCAATGTAACCTGGTGACGCTGTTTATAGTAATGTTTCTGGACCATTCAAAGTGCCATCTGTACAAGGAATGAGAAATTTTGTTATTTCAAAGACGCTGCTACAAGTTTTAGAAACGTTTATTTTCTGCAGAATAAATGTGACGTATGGTCCAAGGTATTGTATTTAAAAAACCGAACCAGTTTTCTTAACTTAGTTCAACTTTATTTCGGAAGAATAACTTAGGCTATCGTAACAACAACTGATGATCGATCGGTCAATTGCTTTTTTATTTAATCGTTATTATCTTTAGTGTCATCAGTTTTAACTGACCCAATTGACTTGCAATTATGGCGAAAGAGCAATTGACTGCTAACAGCATTTTTAATATATGGCGTAATGATTGGTTCTGACCTAATTATACTGTCGGTTGGATGCGCATTATTGATGTTGGGTGAATTAACATTCCCATATGCTACTCCTCCTCGGTTTAACTGAAGATTGTCCTGAATCTTTACATTAAAATGATTATACAATATTTTTTCCCAAGGCAAAGAGTGAAAGTAATAATTAATACTTTAAACGTTGTGCTAGTAATATTAATGCCATATGATATCATTTTATATTTTTTTAACTCTTTTATTTCCAGATTGTTTTCGAAATTACTTGTAACTAAATTGCCAAATGTAATTGATTTTGAAAAATTAAAGCTCTATAACTTCTTTATTGGAGAATGTTTCTTCCATTATAGTTACTTGACAATTAAAGAAATTAACAAGATTATTTCTATTCAAAACAATTTTTTTCTCGTTGCAATTATGCGTTATTTCTAATTCTTTAGCATTTTTTACAATAAATAAATTTCTACTTGTGTTTTATTATTGCGTAATAACTTACAGTTTTTCTCAAATGTGTAGTGTGTACTGAATTTTAAGTGTTTAGCTATTACATTAGGTTTATATGTATATGTAAACTTATTTATTTCCACAATATACTCATCCTCGCTTTCTATTTCAAAATTTTCCATATTTGGTACCGGGGTGATGAGTTTCAAATCAGTTACAATATAACTTCTTGGAACTTTGATAGCTATAACAATGTATTTGTTCTTATATTCTAATATCTCCATTTGTGACAGTTTAAGTTTATAAAAATCGATATCATATTCCTCAATTTCTTCCATAATTAATATACTTGGATGTAACAAATTATGTTTTGCCGTTACAGTATTATCCTGGATTTGGTTGACTTTATTTTCCAAAAATCTTAACTTTGTTATTTGTTTCAAAAATAATTGTTGGCGTACGATTTGCTTAGTTGTACCTTCCAATCGTTGAAAAGCTTCCAAAATTTTTGTTCTATCGTCATTTATTATTACTTGCAAAGGTTTTATGGATTCATTAAAGTGATTGTTAATTTTGATTTGCCCATTGAGGTTGTTAATAGCATTATGATTATTTTCTTCTATAATTTCCAAATGGTTGAAAATTTGTTCTCTATCATTACTATCCATCGTCCCAAAAAGCCATTTTTGTGCATTGCCTACAATGTTCAACAAGCCTCTTTTCTGTCTTTTTACTGGACTAGTAATAATGGACTTTATCTTCGCTATAACTGTATTTATTTGTCTAAACATCATTTCCTTATTCTCAACATCCAAGTGTTTTATATTAACTCTTATATTTGAAACAGTATCTAACATATCTCCTGGATTAACTAAATGTAAAAAAATAATGCTGATCTGATTAACAATTTCAATTGTTCTCAATTTAATTTTTGTATAACCCGACTCATCATCAATTCGTATTGCTCCCTGTGTCACTGATATCGTTAGGATTATTATGACAAGAATTGCCTGTAAATTTATATGGTCTTTTAATATTTGTTAAATGCACATTTTCAAGTTTTTTGATTTTATATCTAGTTTCATCTTTATGCCTAACATGTTTATAATTTTCAATTGGTCCTTGTTGCCTATTTTCTACATAATCTTCCCGTTTTTCATTTAGCTTGCTAATTTTTTAGGGTTTTGTAAAAAAATTTTACAAAACCCTACTAGTTTCGCGACCAGTTTGTCCGTCTGCCCGTCTGTCCGTCCGTCCGTCCGTCCGTCTGTGTATCACAGCAGTTTTTCTCGGAAACTACTTAAGCTAGAAACATCAAATTTTGTGTGTAGGTGTAAAGTGGTGATCTCTTTAAAGTTCAGCTACAAAAAAATTTTGTAAGGTATTTAAGGGGGGTCTCCCCATATAGGAGAGTGACCCCCCGAAAAAAATTTCATTGAATGAATTGAATTTGCTTCGAGGGGCGCACAGGGAGGGGAAATACACGAAAAATTTGTGTCCCCCCCCCTCGCGATTGGACACCTGTGATCCAAAAAATCTGAAAAAAATCAGGGATGTAGGCCTTGGTGTGTACAACAACAACAAATACGTGAGAAGTCGCAATTCACTCAACTTTGTTAGTAATAGTATGATTATTCGATTTTATGTTTTCTTGAATAAAATCTTAACGGTGCACTTAAATTCTATGAAATTCAGTACGTTGATGTCTATTTATAAGATTGATCGATCCTGAAAGTTTCATAAAGATTGAATCATATTTAGCGAAGTTATAGTGGTTTGAATTTTCCTGTATTACTATGGAACAATATGCGCTGCATGTATTACTATGGCAACATATGGCTATAGAACAACATGCGCTTTTTACCGACTCAGACACTACAGTTTTGCTAGGATTTGCATGAAAATTTCAGGAATGATAGGTGTCATGTATATCTTTGAGAATCGGTTCAGCTAGTAGTATCAGTAATCGTAAAACAAGATAGTGGCTGTTTTAAATGCGAAGATTGAATAATTTGGAGTTATTTTTTCCCAACTTCAACGTTTAAGGTGCATGCTTTGAACACTTGATTCAATTGAATGAATGACTGAAGATGAGTACCTACAATTAATGCTCATAAGTGAAACAAGTCAAGGAGGTGGGAGGGAGCTCCTAGCAACAGGGTTTTGTAACCATTCTGACAGTAAAGGAGAGTGGCCCCTGAAAAAAAATTCATTAAACGTAGTCGATATGAGTATGAAATGAAAGTTTTCATGGGAGGTTTTCAAAACTGTTGTTAGACTGTCAGTTTTTGCTTCAGTGGGGGCACCGGGGGGAAACACATGAAAAATGTGTTTCCTCCGTTGCGGATGGACATTTGAAATAATTATCAAGGGAGATATTTATGAGTATAACAATACCAAAAACCTCAGAAGTCAAAATTCGTTCAACTTTGTTAATAATAGTATGATCTTCGTATGTCATATTTTCTCCAATAAAATCGACTTTGACATGTTTCTTGATTTGATTCGACCTGGTGACTGCATTTTGTAAAGTGAATACAAAACCCTTCTGACATGAGCGTATGTCTGGTTACCTAACTTGTTTTTTATTGATTATTGTTTAAATTTAGAGTCCCATGTGGGCCAGAAGGTTTTTGAATGTTTTAATGTTTTAAAACTTGCTTTATGTTTTTGTAAAATTTATAACGATTTAATTTGAGGTAGAGTCTGGTTTTAACCGCTCCGGAAACAAACGAATTTCCATGTTAATTTGTTATGATATGCCCGAAAGAGGTTTTAATAAGCAGTATATATACACATGACAAAAACGGCTGGATAAACATTTTTAAGCCTTGTGGAATGTTTACAAGATGCTTCTGGTAGGACTGAATACCTGACTACTTTATTTGTGGAATCTCAAGATTTACTAAAATATACAAGATGAAATCAAAATGCTTCATACAGGTATACTCTGTTGAAGTAAATTTGTTCGACAATATTGAGCCGTGACAATGGGGAGGAATCATTTCTTTACTTTAAATAAAACTACATGTGTCTTTTACTTGTATAAGGTGCAAATTTCTTGCATGCCTGCATTTGTGGTTCCGAAATTGTAATGAAACTCTAATATAATTTTAATTTATTATAAATACATACATACCTATGTAATTCCAGTTTCTATATATTTAAAACCCTGCTAAAGCTCTTATTATAACAAACTATCAAAATAGGGTAGATCGCGTGTTCTTGCATATCATGCCATCACATTCGCATCATGTACGAAGCACGACAACATGTGACTTGCAAAACCCGACAAATAAATTACAAATTTACAGCGATAAGTTCATGTGAAACTGCACACCACGATCTAGAATCCTTTATCTAAAGAGACATTTAACCTGTTCAAAATTTCATTTCGCTGTTGCCTCCTATCGTATACCAGCTTGCAAAGTTCACGTAATAGAACACTTCATCATGATTCACCTGACAACAATTTTAATTCGACGACAGAATTTACAATGAACGTTGGCCCACTTTCGCAAGTTTTACGGAAAGTGGATTTAATCAGTGTCAAAGGAATTACGAATGATTGAAGGGTTTCACGATGCGCACAAATGGCAAATCGAGAATTTAGAAAGCATTTTGCCACCCCCCTCCCGCCTGGGAGCCAATAATTAATATATCCAACATAAATGGGAAGATAATGACGAAAGTCAGAAAATTGAGTCATTTTTCCACAAATGCTTCACACTTGGGACTAGTTCTTCCTGGAACGTTTCCAGTCCTTTTTAATTGCACGCTCACACATGTTTTCGACTCTACAACTATGTCTGAACTTAGAGCAGAAAGCAATCTTTTCTGCACTTCCCACAATGTCTTCTTCCTTTCTCCTTGTTATTTTGCAGTAAGGATATTTTTTACGCACAAACATGCATCTTCTAAAGCACGAACCCAATTATAAGTCTTCTCTTGACTTGGTTTTCTGCAACATTTCGACTCTCCATCCGTAATTGCAGTGTGCACAAGAAGTAGATCTTGAAAACTGAAGCGTTCGTCCTTTCATCTCTTGCCCAAGCAAATGAAAGATTTAAAGGGAAGATATTCCAGCGAAAGCTGGTCAAGTTGCATGGAGAATATTTTTGTTGTATTCTTTCGAACGGACGAGAAAATTCCCAAGAACCACTATCAAAATCAAAGGGAACACTATTTCAGAATTGTTTTTGCACAGCGTCCATTCTACACGCCAACAATCTTCCACTCCATTGTCCGCACCGTCGCTCGCATCCAAAAGAGGAACTTTGATTGTGGTAGAACTTAATTAATTGATATAAAATGTTATTTGTTCTCGAGAAGTTCACAAAGTAATTAGTTTATAACTGAGAGCAATTCTTTTATATTTAGTTGGTGAATTTGGATTGGTACCCAGCCTCGAAAGCAGGAGAGGGAGGGATGTAGAATAAAAGTATGGGAGAGAGCAAGGGCCAGACTGACAGTCAAGCCTTACATAAAGAAAATCTTGTCGAGCACCCAAGCCTTAACCAACCTCGCATCTATTTTGCAATGCAGTCCGGAAAGTTGTTTGAACACTGGCGTTGCCAAAGAGTTGTTTTTGCTGAGTTGTTGTTCCCAGAGGAACTGCGGAGCAAGGTACTTTATTTTATTCGTCTGACAAATTGACTTATTGAATTCGTCCACTCGCATTTACATCTCAATTGACAGTCATAACTAATTGCCCTCCTTCATTCTGCTATCCAGATTTCATAATCCTGTCATTGCTGCATTTAGACACGTTCTTAATTAGGATTTTCGTTTTGATTCAAAGTAACCTCTTTGATTTAATTGCGCGTTGCGGACTTAAAAATTAGATTCCTTCCATTGCAAAGGATTTTTAATTGATTTTATACAACCTTCAAAGTAATATTAGCTGACACATTTCACAAAAGACATAAAATACGATAAAAAAGTAACATCTAATGAAATATTTAAGAGAAAGAGGTTTTGACTTTGATGATTAAATCAACTCAAGATTGAGTTTGTATATAATGATTGAATGGACGAAAATATCAATGAAGGTAGTTTGCTTGATTTGTTGCAAATCAAGTAATAAATAACTAAACATTATAAACACATTTCGATTTAATTTAATCCCCCTGCGGACTAAAAAGTGTAGTGAATAAGGAGTTTCCATAATGTCCGTAAAGGACTGCAGCGATGTTCTGCTGCCTCGGCAGAGGAAGGTGTTGGTTCCTGCCGAGAATGCTCTCGTCCGGAGACGCGTGAATGCGCTGGCAGGCTAGCATTGCGGTGTCGTGGGGCGGGTTCGTTTCCCCGGCACGAGGACTCACTACAAAACATTTCGCATTCACGAATTGCTTGCAGAGATCACAAGAGGACGACCGAAGTCGCAAATTTGTAGATAACCTCCTCGAAGGAATTATGACTTGTACGAGAACAAGTGCAACCTGACCAGAAAGGCTAATTTGGGGTGACCTCGTCTTTACCCAAATACATTCAGGGCCCACAAATGAAAGAGGGGCAACCGGGTGGTGGTGGAGCCCCTTCATGCCCACCCAACCGGAATAAATCCAATGTTACATTGTTGAAGTGGCCAGGTATTCCTCTTCTGAGTGGAAAACTCATACAACTTGAATTATATGAACTTTCCCATCAGAAGGGGAGTACCCCGGTGACCAATTTATGTCATAGAATTATACAATTGAATTGCATAACTCTATGCCATAAAAAGGCACTTGGCTTGGGCCACTCAACCCAGAAAGTCACCTGAAACAAAAGAAGGAATTAAGCTGTACCCGGCGGCTGGCTCATATTTTAGGGTGGAAGCCTGCCACCGTACCGCGTCCTATACCCGATTGGAAAAGACCGGAAGGGAAAGACCGATTTATACCGTTTAATTCATCATTTTGTTTTTATTCGAACAACGTTAATGCAACAAAATTGATATATTTCTATAGTATGATTGTTCTATGGCAATCAGCACAGCAATTTATGACACTATATTGAAAAGCATTTAACCATCGAAAGAGGGAAATTGATATTAAAAGAAGATTAAAATTAGAAGAAAATTCATTTTACTCCAATTTCCTGTATTATTATAATTATTGTGGTTAGCTCTTGTAGATGCTATTCTTTCACTTTCCATACAGTATGTTTCAAAAAAATTTTTACGTGGATTTATACGAAATTAATCATTATTTTCTTTTTTAAAAAAAACGATTTTTTTTTTTTATTTTCGGAATTATCTGTTTGGATTGGAGATTTGTTTTATACTATTTCATATTAACAACTTATATGGCTATATTTTCGTGCTTGACTTTATATTATTACTAGAGAATTTAAATAATACACAAATAGATTGGGAATGAACCAACATAATCTTTTTTTTTTAATGATTCGTTTCATTTGACTGGCAACGATATGAAGAAGTCGATAAAGCTCTATTTGAAATAAGTGGATATGTTAAAGCGAAGACAATAAGGCAGAAGAAATATCTTACTAAATTTCAACCGAATTGTTGAACATTTACAGGAATAGTTGTCTATGAATTTAAGCACAAATATCACATCAAGTGATAGTGTAATATCATGAATGATAAACAAGGTAACAAATGACAGTACGCTTACGAAAAAGGAAATCATTAACTTTAAGATTCGTTCATATTAAAGGAAACAATTATTATAGCTCCGAAAATGGAACTTAGTGCCTATGATTTCGGAGGACTTCATCTTAACGCATACTGAATTCTTCGTTTACATAGATTGTTTAATCTTCTCAACAAAGTTTCCAATATTGCATTACTTTACCGTTACGTGGAAGATACATTGAATGCGATCGTTCAATAAATTAAATTTTTATATATATTTAATATAATTTTCTATATGGAATAAATATTAATTTTCATATATATTTGATATTTTGAAAAAATTTAATAAATATATAATTATTAAAATGTTAAGAGGGTACTTACAGTACCTTTCCCTCGACGACGAGCGCTCGTTGACGATTTGGAGGTAAGCAAGTCCTGGAATTTTCGGTAGTGAAGATTCGCGTTCGTATATCAAATATTAGTACACGAGTATTAAGACATAAAATAGATCCTAAGGGTGTATAAAATCATATAAAAATTCAGCTATCAAAGTGTAAATACATATAGACTTCCTTGAATATCACAACCGTATGGTCTTCGAACGTGGTAATGCTCGTTGCTACTTATTCTACTGCTTTTAATGTTTAATATTTCGTTTTCAGTGGCGTCTTGAGTCTCAATTTTATTCACAAGTTTATCGACTTCCTCAGCGTTGAAACTTTTGATTGTTTCAATCCACGAATTGTTAGTCTCTCTAGATAAGTTATCAGCTCCTTTATATGCATTCCGTTGGTCACTATATGGATTGATTGATTTGACTAATTCTTCTGGATCTAACTTTTCAGTGGATTTATCACTCTTTGTTGAACTATGTTTGAATACACAATGCGCCTTTTTGCATCCAAACGGTGTTTTTTCCCAGAAACAGGGAGTATGGTCCCGCCGTTTCCCAATCAACATGTGCCGCTCCTTCCAATGAAAATCTTCACATCGGCCTTCCAACCACCTGTTGCACATCACTTGGTGACCTAATGCTGATGGCTCATGGCGATATTGGCAGCTGCTATCGTTTTTTTTTACAGGCACTGTCGTAGGAAAAGTAGCAGTCTGTGAAGTTTTTTCGCTGTGTATCAACAGGATGGTAGGAGTTATCTATCTGCCAACAACCATCCACCACGATTTTGTTGTGGTTTTAAAACATTTCCTTCGCTGATGTACCTATTTCCACTATAACTACACACTTTGAAATTAAGGGAATTCACGACACTACAATGGCCACCAAGCGTACTTTTCGGCGTTCACTCGCCTTCCTCTCACGAGGATCTTCTGCAACTACGAACTAACATGGCGGGGCCGAGCCATCGAGCAACGAAACAGCAAAAGTTTCGTTGAATAATGCCATCTATGGGTGAACATGCGGTGGTGATAATGCACACTCGTTTCGGTTGTTTTTAAAATTTTAAGTCGTCTCTTGTAGATTCGCTTCAATTATCAATTGAAAGCAATTTATGTTTATAATTATTAGGCGTAATTAAGAGGGAAATAAATCGAAAGAATAAGACAGGCACGCGTTAATTACCGACAAACAAAACAATTTTGAATTAATATTATGGTTGGAATGGGTAAAATTTGAAAAATTTTGTGGGGTTTAAATGATACAATGATTTTATCGTTCATATAATTTAAGGGGTTAACCGTTTCGTTCTAAGCATTTGCATACCGCGTTACACCGCAATTAGTTAAATTATATTCAAAAGATATTGAAATAAAATCACTACACATTAAAATATTAAACAGTTTTAGAATTTTGTTTCCCGGGTGTTAAGTACAAAAGAAATTTTTTCACTTATTTTTCATGCGGAAAAAAAAAGAGCGAGTGTTGCGATGGGGAAGGTGACTAAATCGACCGAATCCTTGTTAAATTGCGTTCGTGCTGTGTGCCTGTGTCAGCGCTGCTTTTAGAGCCATAGCTCCTAGATTACTACAAAAGATATAACTTTGGTAGTTGCTAATAAGTCATTGATTAACTATCAGAAGCAAAAACTTATATTACAAGAGTAGAGTCATGTCGTAGATTGTTTGTGCACATACTCGTTTATTTTAAGCATAGTATCACGAGTTTTAGATGCGCAGCTCTACTTTCTGGTTCTTGTGAAAGGAAATACAGTCTTTTAATTGAAAGCAAAATTTTTATTTATCACAATTTCAATTTGGTTCACTTCACTAGCACTTATTGGCTTGTCACAAAAAGTTACACTTTTACTGTATCGAACTCTCTAATTTTAAGACCCTAACATGCATCGACAATTGCTAATATTGCAAGTCTACTACTCACCCAGCATGTGGGTAGCCACACTTTATATAAATTAATCACCGCGCTTCGAACGTTTGCCAATAATGTCAGATGTTTTAAGTTAGCAGCCACGTATTTGTTGTTGTAATCATGCAAGTGCCCATAACGTCAATCGAGTTTTGTTATGATGCAAACATATCACCCCCTCAGTGTGACTAATTATCAGCCCCATAGTTGTAGTTGTTTCTAATGACGACATCATCCTTCTTTTTCGTAGTACTACAGCCCCTCTCGCACCTTCGCTTCTTGCAAATAGCACTATCTTGGTCGGCCGAGTCAGACCTACATTTCCTCCTTCCTTCAGTTCTCTCAACCAATATTTTTTTGGGTATCCGTTGGTTGTTCATACTGTCGGGTGTTATGGTTCGCGGCCAATTATTTTAATGTTCTGGGAAAGTGAAAACGCACTGTCTTTTAAATTAAGTTAAAAGAGTTTATTTACTAAAAATGCACAATAATTAATTCAACACTTTCACTAATTTTATTTTTCACTTAGTCTATAATTTCGTAATTCAACTGTCCACTAAAATCACTTCACACTCACTCAATCAATATCGCCTTCACCTCACGCTCCATTCTATCGCAGTCTTTACTATGGCGGTTGTAATAAATCCCCCCATTCATTCAGCTCGGCTTTATATAGGGTCTCTAGTCATTCAATTCATTTCTCGTACATTGGCGAATCAACTGGAATATTCGAGCAGCTTAATGAATGGGGCAGTGACTAACTTTCAGATGTTGATCATGCTTGGTGGGGTTTCGAGTACATTCAGTTGTTGATCATTATGTTCTCAATGGTTATGAAAAACAGACAGTAGCTTGCAAAATTATTCGTGCATGTAGCAATACGATTCATGTCGCCAGCCCATTGCAGCTTCCGCAGTCTTACAATCGTTGAGACTTCCGGCTCGTCACAAATTCCATACAGCTCATGGTTGTATCGAATTCGCCATTGGTCCCTGTCTAGCTTCGCTCCGATTATTTGCCCCAGGACCCGTCTCGCGAAGGCATAGTACATTCACCTAGTACCAACACCTTCTATTTACTCTGTGTTGCACACTTTCTGAAATTTCCCAGGAGCCGGTCAGCTAATCCGGTTCACGTCAGCGGAGCTCAGGCCTGTCGCGTTCAAGAAACAAAGCAAAAAGCAAATGAAATTTTTTGCATTTCAGAACATAGGAGTGCGCCAGATCGTAGTAAAAAACTAAAAGATTGCATGGAACGAATTTGTTTTTCTGCAAAGTTATTGATTTTTTGAGATATGGTAATCCTGAAATCTTTCATCGAAGAACATGTTTATATTCGCGTCAATCTTCTTGTCAGCATTTACCTTCCTACCTGCTACCGAAGATTTATGGCTCGCTGTACGGCTTGTGCTCGGATTTTTCTGGAGGGTTGATTGAGTGCTGATACTATATGAGTATACTATGCTCGAAGGCGTTCAATATGTTTGCGGATACTTGAGTTAGGGTATATTATTCGCACCCATAGCATTACACAGATCTTATTATAGATCTGTATACTTGGAGCTTTGTATGCAACTGGTCTTTGAGATCGACAAAACTCAATAAAATATTTTAGTTGCGAGCTGTATTATTCTGCATATTTCGCCACTTTTACTACCGGCTCTGGTTACTTTGGCGCCTGAATACACAATACTATATTTGCCAAGTTAGATATTTTGTGTATTTAAGATATTTTTAGGGTTTTGTAAAATAATTTTACAAAACCCTTCGAAAATCGCGTCCTGTCTGTCCGTCTGTCCGTCTGTCTGTCCGTCCGTCCGTCCGTCCGTCCGTCCGTCCGTGTGTCACAGCAGTTTTTCTCGGAAACTACTGAAGCTAGAAGCATCAAATTTTGTACATAGGTGTAAAGTGGTGATCTCTTCAAAGTTCAACTACTAAAAAATTTTATAAGGTATTTAAGGGGGGTCTCCCCATGTAGGGGAGTGACCCCCCGAAAAAAAAATTTCATTGAAGGTAGCCGATATGGGTATCAAATGAAAGGTTTTGATGAGAACTTTTCAAAACAGGTCTTAGTTTGGCAAAGTTTGCTTCGAGGGGTGCACAGGGAGGGGAAATACACGAAAAATTGGTGTCCCCCCCCCTCGCGATTGGACACCTGTGATCCGAAAAATCTGAAAAAAATCACGAATATAGGCCTTGATGAGTACAACAACAACAAATACGTGAGAAGTCGCAATTCACTACAGTTTTGCTAGGATTTGCATGAAAATTTCAGGAATGATAGGTGTCATGAATAACTTTGAGAATCAGTTCAGCTAGTGGTATCAGTAATCGTAAAACAAAATAGTGGCTGTTTTAAATGCGAAGATTGAATAATTTTGAGTTATTTTTTCCCAACTTCAACGTTTAAGGCGCATGCTTTGAACACTTGATTCAATTTAATGAATGACTGAAGCTGAGTACCTACAATTAATACTCATAAGTGAAACAAGTCAAGGAGGCGGGAGGGAGCTTCTAACAAAAGGGCTTTGTAACAACTCTAGGATTCGAAAAAATTGGCTATTAATCGATGATAACAGTACAGGAGAGTGGCCCCTGAAAAAAAATTCATCAAACGTAGCCGATATGAGTATGAAATGATAGCTTTCTTGGGAGCTTTTCAAAACAGTTCTTAAACTGTCAGTTTTTGCTTCAGTGGGTGCACAGGGGGGAAATACATGAAAAATGTGTTTCCTCCGTCGCGAATGGACATCTGAAATAATTATCAAGGGAGATATTTATGAGTAGAACAATAACAAAAACCTTAGAAGTCGAAATTCTTTCAACTTTGTTAATAATAGTATAGTCTTCGAATTTCATAGTTTCTCCAATAAAATTGTCATTGATATGCTTCTTGACTTTATACAATCTGGTGACTGCATTTTGAAAATTGAATACAAAACCCTTCTGACATGAGCGTAGGTCTGTTTACCCAACTTGTTTTTGACTGCGTCATGAGCTTCGTTTGGCTCGAATTGATTTGAAACCATACCAGTTTTGCTTCTCTGTCGGGTTTCAAGAAGAGTTCTTTGGCATTTGTTAATGACCGTGACAAAATTGTGATGTCGTCCGCGTAGGTTACTAGTTGGTAATTTAACTCTTGTATCAACAGATAACTTTATAATGACGTATTCCAAAGCCAAATGAAACAGCGATGGGGCTAGCCCATCTCCCTGTTTTAGTACAATATTTGGGTTAAAGGTGTCGGTGAGTTGGTTATCGATGCGGACTTAGGAGCTCATCAACGCCATTATCATTTTAGTAAGATTGACTCATTTGGCTGGAATGCCAAAGCAAAGCATTATTTGGTACAATACGTTACAATCAATGCTGCCGTGTGCTTGCTTAAAGTCAACAAAAATTTAGAGTACATCTATGTTGGACTCCCAGCATTTCTCAAGTACCTGCATGGCTGTTAACAATTGGTTTCTTGTTAATCTACATACTCTGAAATAACCTTGATACTCACCAATAATACTGTTGGATTTTATTTTTTAAGATCTTGAAAAATATGATGTACATCATACAAAGCAGTGATATGCCTCCATCGTTTTTGCACTATAGCTTGTCACCTTTTTTGTGGATAGGAAATATAATTGATTGGCTCCACTCTTTCGGCATATGTTTTTGTTGCCAAATGTGCTGGATGACTTTGTAAATAGCTTCCTGAACACTGCTGCCGCAATATTTAATGAGCTCCACTGGAAGCTCATCGATGCCCGGCGCTATATTATTTTTGTGGGCTTTGATGGTGACACATACTTCGTCCAGAGTTGGTGGGGCCAATGGAAAATCTATAGACCCCAATGTTCTGGTGCTGTGCGGAGGATTAAGGAAGTTGTTTTGAATATGATGCTCATCTTTCCATAATTTTGGTTTCACCAGCGATGATATTGTCAATGTCATCACGACAGAGCGTGGATTTTTACTACTTTGTATGTTTGTTATGTATTGTTGCTTGCTAGACTTGCATCGATGCTTCTCAATTGGTCATCATAGTATGTGCTACTCGTCTGTAATTTACACAGTATTCTCTCTTCGTCCTGGGTTTCTAACCTTAGTATTGTTTGTATCCCTGGTTCTTTTGTCTAACGTATTCTGACACTCATCATCAAACCAATAATTTTTCTTGCACTGGGCTTGTTGTCTGATTCTCTGTTCAGCCTCGGTAGTCAGTAGGATGACATCTTTAGTGTTTTCAACTGTCAATCATTTACATATTTCCTTGACTTTTCCGATTATAATTCATAGTTTACCATTTAATTTGCTACTTTTTTGAAGGTGGAATGATAATGTTAACATGGCATGGCAACGGTAATTTGCGAGTTTATGCGTCAATGTAACACTGCCCTGCCTTAGCTCTTTTCGCCCCAAAAAGGTGTTCCACCTGTTCTATCAGCAAGATGGTGCACGAGCTCGATCTTCACTTTTTCTCTCAGTTTTCGGTATTCTAGTATCCGATACACAACAACGTTGATTGGCTTGAGGATTTAGTATGATTCCTTGAAATTAAGCTGCAACTTCGGGGTTTTGCCTTCTTAAATCCGTGGATGCTGCAGCTATACTAAGTCTTCCTGCTAGAATCGAGATGAATTCATCTCCAAATCACATTGAGTCTTCATGTAGTCAGTTGCCAATATAAGATGTTTCCACACTGCTCCGTGTATTGGGTTTACCTGATATCTTACGAGTAGGTCATTTGCGTACTTAGATCGTAGCTTAAGATTACTCAGGGATTGTTCTAAACTTACATCAGCTGGGAGACAATGCATGCTTTGTAGACTTGTACACTATCAAGAATAGTACGATGCGCTAGTTACAGTTTCTTTGATTTCCGTCAATTATCTCGGTCAAGTATTTATCAAGCGTGTCGTTAAATCGTGAAGCAGTTTTGTCTTTATTTTTTCATATTCCTAGCAGTTTGCACATTTCGCAAAAACTGACTAGGATCTCTTCGGCTAAAATAGTTGCTTTTTGGTCTCAAATGGAGTAGACTTTGTACTATTTGTCGAAGTAATCGGCTACAATCAATGGATAATGATTCCCCCATTTGGACGCAGGGAGTCGTCTTAAAATGTGTCACGAAAACCCTTTGCACTCTTTTCATGCGGTCGTTAAAATACCGCCCGAGCCATGGTTAAAATTGAAGTAAAAATGATTACATTAAAAAAAATCGTGGAATTAAATAGAATAGTTAGTTTGATACAATAGGTTCTTCGAGAAGTCGGAGATTGGTTGAAGAATAAAATGAATACATCTCCAAATATCCAATTTAACGCCTCATCACTCTCCAACAACAGTTGGGAGTCACAGATAAAAGGGAAGTTTCTTAAAGCAACTCAGGTGAAAATGGATTTCAGAACTGCCGCAGGAACAACAGACACATGCAAGACATACTGCAGTAGACATACTACAAAAAATACGCACTAGCATAAACAAAACGGATTTCCACGAAGACCATAAGATATTAAGACACATTCAGACAAAGCTAACGGATAACCTACTAACAGTGACGAAGGCTGACAAAGGACATACAACGGTGATCCTAAAAACAACGGACTATGTACAAAAAACAATAGACTTCATTAACGCCAACGGCTACAAACTGGTAAACAAAGACCCCACCAATAGGTTCCAAGCGGACTTACGTACCGCCATTATACAATCCCCACTAATTATTCCTCCTAATACTAAGCAACGCTACATAAACCCAAATCCATGCACACCACCCCTTAAAGCACAACCTAAGCTCCACAAACCCAATATTCCTATCCGTCCTGTCGTCAACTACCGCCCAGCTCCTGCATACCAATTAGCACGGTACTTGGCAACGATAATGGCTGATGTCGTGCACCTTGACGACAAATACGCATTAAAGAACAGCCGCGAGCTAGCAAATTCTACCACTTCTTTAAAATTGACTGAAAATTGTCAACTTTTATCATTAGACATCACCAACCTCTATACGTCTATCCCTGTCGATGAAACACTGGCCATACTAAAAGAAAAACTTTCATTCAACAACAGCCGACAATTCACAGATCAAATACTCAATCTCATAAAGACCACAATCAAACAGAACTATTTTAAGTTCAATAGCAACACATACATTGCCAAAGACGGTCTGGGGATGGGACATCCAATGTCCTCAATAATGTCAGAAATATTCTTACAATCTTTGGAAGAAGTCTTTATACCCAAAGTTGTCAAAAGATTCAATGTAATATTTTACAGACGATATGTGGATGACTGTTTCATTGTTATTGACTCACAAGAAAATAAACAAGACGAACTACTTGCCTATATGAATGAAATTCACCCGAATATAAAGTTCACTATGGAAAAAGAAACAAACGGACAACTCAACTATATGGACCTAACTGTGACACGTGAACAAACACGATTGGACTACAAAATATACAGAAAACCAACCACAACTGATCATACCATACATGAAACATCTAACCACCCCGCACAACATAAGCTAGCAGCGTACAGATCAATGGTGCAGAGGCTTCACTCCATCCCCATGACTCCTACTAACTACTCCAACGAACTGTACAACATTTACAGAATAGCTAATAATAACGGATACAAACAATGCGACATTGACAAACTAGTCACACAGTACAAACAAAAACAGGAACGCCAACCGACGGAAACTCATAAGAACGACCAACAGTGGGTATCGTTAACATACGTAGGCAAAGAGACATACAAACTATCAAACTTCCTTAGGAAATACAAATTGCAAACTGCATTCAAAACGAACAACAACATTGGAAACAAACTGAAGCCAAAACTGAATGACACATCGATATACGAAGGCAGCGGCATATACAAACTGACATGCAAGGACTGCGACATGGTATATATAGGAAGGACAACACGAAAACTAACGACAAGATACAAAGAGCACCTACGATCTTTCTTATACAACAAGGCAGACTCCAATTATGCGACGCACCTACAAAACCACGCACATGAGCCTGATGCTATGACAAACTCTATGAAATTGCTACACAAACAAAACAAAGGACCAAGACTTGACATCCTAGAAAGGCTTGAAATTTATAAACATAGAAAGACAGACGGTGACATTATCAACGAACAACTTGTTACCAATTCCGACGCAATTTTCTCAGTCCTAGACCACACTCTTAGACGAAAACGGAAACGAGATGAAACAGAACAAACGGACAGCCAACAAGCAAAAAAACAAAAACATAATATCCCCCTACGTGGCATAATTGAGTAATTTACTTCCTGACCTCATTACCCATCCACTAATTACCCATCCGCTAATTACCCATCCGCTAATTACCCATCCGCTAATTACCTATTCGCTAATTACCCATCCTACGACTATATAAAGTCGCTCCCTTCAACACATCCTTTAGACACTGAAGATGACTCAAAGTAGTCGAAACGCGTCTGCTCACACAACTAAGCAAGGCCCGACGGCTTTTAAAGAAAAAAAAAAAAGATTTCATAATACTTAATTGGATTTCCTTGCATATTAGTGTTCTCATACGGACTAAAGGATACGATTGCCAATTGATAGTTCGTCCATACAACATTATATTGACATTCATCGTGAACATATTTCCTTGTCTTTTCTCGCAGATGAAGTTTTATATCAAAAATTCTCAATTCGTGTTTCACTCGGCCGGAAGAAATAATAGTAAACCTGTGAATATACGATGTCGCCAGCCGCTGCAGTACCACCACGGTTCTCATGGGCCCAGCAATCCTATTTGCTGTGCGTGACGATAAATGTTGAATGCAAGAAGTCGTTTATAAATTCCCGGAAAATAGTATGCAGTTCAAGGGGACATTTGTAGTTGAAAATAAACCTTATGAAGTCACCTTAAACTTCCTTCGCAACATCAATCCAGATGAAGTGCAAAATAATAAGCGGTCACTGGAATTCAAGGTTTACCTAGCCGAAGCAAGACCTCTTTCGCCAATGGTGATAAACGTATAAAAAGTCCACTTTTACTTCCGCCAACAAACGTTGATGGTGATGAGAGGAAAAATAATTCAATATCTGCCCGGACTACGGTACCTTGCAATCTCCTAAATAAGAAGAAAACTTCGTCTTTAGGAATCACAATTCCACCATGTGAAATAAATTTCGAAGACCTGGTTAGGTATACAAATATCGAATCCCAGATAAGAAATGATATTATTTCAAAATTTCCAACTAACTCCAAAATTTATCTTTCACGTATTGGGAAATATATTGAAATGCATTATTACAAAATTATTATCTATAAGAAAAAGATGCCATCGAACGTAAAATTCAAGAACGAACGGCTCAAACTTTGAAAGGAGGAAGGAAGGAAGTTTAATTTGCACCCCAAGGTATTTGAGATCAGTGATAAAGATAAGCAGAAGGACATGAACGTTTTTACAACAAATAAGCGTGATCTACCTAAGGTACCTCCAAATACTCCAAGATCGAAAAGAATAATAGAAAGCAGTGTCGATGATTCAAATATGCTTTTAAATAAGCCAGTCACAATTTTGCCATCACAAATTAGTTTTGAAGATTATCGTAATTTCACCAACATCGAATCATGTGTACATGAAGAGCTTCTACGCAAAGATCCAAAGCACGCGGAATTGCACTTTTTCTTATATGAAAGTTATATCAAAAAATATTATGACAATTATACTCAGTAAAAATTGGCCATCAAGAATTAAATTTCTTGATAAAACTATTGGATCGTTAGGTGATCTCGAAGGGAAAAATCGAATGCGTTACGGAGGTCCTATGCAGTTTAACGTAACGATAGTTGAATGTAAGATGAGAAAAATCAGTTATCGCATATATCCTTAGTTGTTCCGAATACAAGCGATCAGACAAATAGTCCATCGGATCAGATAAATAAACAAAATAGAAGCTTTCATTCTTCATATACTTGATTATATTTTACTGGAAACCAACGACGAAAGAAGTGCGGGCCAGTTGGTTGAGGTCCATCCTAAGCGCTTGCTTTTCTTCCATCTTTTCTGCGCTGATTGGATTGTAGCAAATATTTTGCAGCACCGGCGGAATAACCAGTTTGCATCTTATTTAATTCACTCTGTGAAGATTATTCAATCAAAATTCGCAATGCCAAAGGAAACAGAAATCTTAAATGTCAGAGTACGATCATTATGATTGGGAGGGAGTAAATTAATGTTTTAAATACTCCCCAGATGGTTTGGCAGCCAAAACCGAATCTAAATCGCGACAAGAATCAAAACAAAAAGACAATACTGACAGAGTGTCAGTCCCTTTGCAATTTACACCTGATGGGCGAATGTACTAGATGAAGGGAAACTTGGATTTCAATTGCCCAATGAACACCAGTTGGGGGATCGCAATTGAACGTTGAATTGCCCAGAAGTAAAATTAACGGCTCGCCGATTGAAACTGAGCTGATGAAAATCCTGGAAACAAAGTACGGGTCTCTTCTCTTTTCTGGCGCACAAGTATCGACAACGGAGGATCAAGTATGACGAGCAACAAGAAATTTTTCCTGGAATTCTTCGAGGGCAGAAATTCACAACAGTGACAATGGCATAATTAGCGACCGAGATAAAGGGGGTTACTTCGGGTCCCCCAAAATAGGTAAAAGTAAGTTAAGTTTTTCATTTTGCTTAACTTAAGTTCATTTTTTTAAATTATTGCACATCATCATTAAATAAATAATTGAATGGTTAATCATATTTTTCGTCATTAAAAAATATTGTTACGGAGATAAATTGTACACTTGGCTCGGGTGTGTTCGGGAATATAGTTCGATTGTGATTTGTAATTTTTAGCGCGTATGTGTTCAGGTTTTTGCTCGGTGCAAGTTACGTTGGGTAATCTGAACCCGGCAAACTTGTGCAATGTGGTCGGCTCGGTTGAGACTAATCCTCCCCTGTTAGAGGAAAATAGGGTGTGATATTTCTAGCTGTGTGAGGGGTGTCCGGCGGCGGCGTTTCTCGCTTGGCGGCTATTTAGCGCCAGGGAATAAGCGAGTGGTGCCTCGTACAACATTCTCCGACAGCTAGTCGGGTCCGAGGTCCTTAGCCGGAAGAACACTCACGCAGAGGGTAACAAATGTTTAAAACATTTGATTCCAATTCATCAAAAGCTTGCATTTACCTATGATGGAAGAACAAATCGTACATCTATGATACCAGCCCTCTATGTCTTCTAAGCCGTGAAGATTTATGCGTACTCAGCCATCAAGCCAATAAAATTGTTCTTGTAACTTTACTGAGGCTTTGTTTGTGCCAGTATAGCTTCCCGATATTCGCTCATTAATTTCCTTAGTTAAAATTTGAGCTCGGCCTTTGGAAGGAATAACTTACATTCCATAGAAGCTACAATCTTCTGTTTCCTATTTTCGTTTGAGCACGCTACTCTTCATCTGAAGGAAGTTTATTTGAGCCCAATAGCTTTTCAAGAGAACTTCGTTTGGCAATAGGTCCTTCCAGTCAGGACATCCAGTTATCTCCTTTGATACCAATAATGGACCAATAACCCAGTCAGCTAGCTTAGTGCCCCGAACTATCCCGGGGATCAACCGTCATCAAATTCAGCCATTAAAACCTACACCTCCTCGTTTCATCCCATCTCTTCGACGCACTGGCATTCTTGTAATTAGCAGAGCATGGAATTTGCATGTACTCTCCCTTTTTGATGGATTATTTCATATGCGTGTGGCTCCACCTTTTTGATTCACCTGAATCTGTCTTTTGGGGGTTTCAAAACAAAGCAGCCAACTCAGCGATGCATGGTCAATTCAAAGAACAAAGTATTGGTTGCTTTTTTATGGCCAACGATTCTTTTCTGGTCAAGCAGTAGGTACTTAAAAGAACTTGATTGTAGTTTTTCCTTGCTATTATTCTTTTGCAAGAGTAGAGCCCCTATTCTACTTTTGCACGCATCAATTTAAACTAAGCATGTTTTTTGAGTTTGGGATACACCAGCACGGGTAACTTGCATAGCTTTTCTTTCAACTTTTCAGGGGCTGCCTGACACTGTTCGTTACATATGTATGGACGATTCTTCTCAGTTGGCTGACGGAGTCATTTGGCAATTTCGAAAAAATCGTTTACGAATCTTCAATATAAGGTCCCCAAACGTAGAAACCTAATTACCCAAATACCGTTTATCACTTGATGTTTGCCCACTTTTTAAATCATAAATTTTCACTGGATCCATTTCATTGGTACCAGATATTTTACTTTAGCCATAAAAAGGGTGCACTTATCGAGAATAAGTTTCAGATTTACCAATCGAATCCTTCAGAAAACCTTATCCTAAGTCCTCATTTGCTTTCTAAATGCTAAATGATGTCATCCAACTATACCAAGCAAGCCAGATTAAACCTTGTAGCATGTATTCCATCAGACATTTAAATGTCCCTGGAGCTTTTAAAAGACTAAATGTTATATCCACAAATTAATCTGTGTAAGAGCCTCCAATATTTCGGGGCAATATTTGACAGAGATCTGTCATCCTCATACAATTTGCAAATTAGCGGATATGTGTCAAATGACAGATCCCTGTTGAACTGCCACGTGACGTTAGCTGTGACGCTCATATATCGAGTGGTCGGAGACTTCTATATGTTGAATAGTAGAACAATTTGGCGTACGAAGATTCAGTGACCATTGCAAGTGGTATGTCAATTAGTGCCCGTGGTTTCTATTTCACTTACTGTATGTGCTCGGGAAACTGCGAGTGTGCAGTTAGTTAGCGGTCAACGGGGACGGGAACTCGTCTTGTGAATGTTTGCCGTGTACAATTTTTTCCTGGTTAAAATTTTGAGACTTTTCCGATTTTCGTTAGAAATATCGTTCGATGGCCAATGTTTGGTGCAGTAAGGAGAGTCCAAGTTAAAGACATGAAAAACTCGTCCAAAAAGGGTTATTGTACTGATCGGAGAAAGAACGAAACTGACATGGCTTGGGAAGCAGTGGGCCGAAAGTCGAGGAGCGCAAAAACCAATGGCAATACACCATCGATATTGTCCAGTTTAGCATCGTCATTTGGTTCCGGCTCAAACACATCACCACTCCATATGTTTCCCATTCAGGTAAGGAGCAGCAGCAATTAATTTCCTTACACCGTACATTGAGTGTTGTAAAAAATTCTTTGACTCTGATTTATGCTAGTGGAAAGTATCCTAGTCCACAAGAAATGACCGATGGCGCCATATGTGTTGGAAATCATTCAAGGCTCGTAGTACAGAGTGCGAAAAGTTAATGAAACAATTGTCATCAATTAAGTGAGTTTCTTTTTCTTCGTAGTACTACGTGCCTTCACTTCCCGCAAATAGCGCCTCCAACTGTCTCGGTCTATTGATCGAGTTAAGTGAGTTTAGTTGGATTTAAATTTATTTGTAGTCCTAAGTGCTTCTGTACATTATTTTCCTGTTTCGGTAAATTTGTGTTCAAATAAAAATTTAGTTACCTAATTTATTAGCATACTAGTATAAACAAATTAGGTACGTACAAATACATTGTGACAAAAAAGTACCCGGAAATTGCAAATAACACGCAAAATATTTAATTATTCATCAATATTTATTTTGTCACCTTCAAACTAATCCCTATCAGTGGCACTACACGTACGGCAACGATTTTTCCAGTCTTCGAAACATTCAGCTCCTTCAGCGAGGTTTGTTTCATATTGTGATACAGCAGTTTTATGGCTCCTTGAAAGCGCCTGCAAGCTCTCAATGTACCGGTGGTCAACTGAAATTGCTGAAAAATAAACGGAGTATTAGACGCCTTATCGTGAGGCTCAAAGGATACAGAACCATGAAGAGGCATGCGAACGGGTACTAGCATATAAATCGGCCCGGAAATGTCTTTGTAAATAGATTAAAAACAGGAAGGCTGGCTACTGGCAAGATCTAATGTAATGGACAATGTGAACAAAGATTCGTGGGGTCTTGACCACAAGCCGGTAATACGGAAGCATGGTACCCTTCGGACGCCTTGCATACATGAGGTGGATAGTGCGGGCACTTTTCTCCTCCAATCCTGTCTATCTTGATACTATCCACGGTGAAACTGCAATCAAGTGCCCACTCTTCACAAAGTGGGGATTGGAAGAGGTCGTCCTATCATTAAAACAAAGAAAGGCTCCACGTACAGATATTATTCCATTTATATTGTTGCAACTTGTCTATCATCATTACCCTGGCTTGTTGCTTAGCACGTTGCAGGCTTGCTTACGGGGTACAGTGTTCCGAGCACGATGAAGGTGGTGCGGCTCATGTTGATCAGCAAAGGGAAGGATAATCCCAGATTGCAATCTGCATACCGCCCGTTATGCATGCTAGACACGACTGGAAAATTGCTGGAAAAACTCATCAAGGAAAAACTGACTGACGCAATTCGTGCTACTTGGGACTTATTTCCTCTGCAACAATATCATATGTGGCTTTTAAGGGACTACCTGAAAGACAGAAGTCTATTTTATTACACGGCATAAAGCCGACGAAAGATGGAAGTTTCATGGGGTACTGTCCAGGAATGTATCCTTGGTCCAGACCTTTTGAAAATGTCTTATGATGAGTTACTGTATCTGGAGATGCTAGATAAGTCACGCTTGATCAACTATGCAGATTATGTTGTACCTCTAGTCACTCGACGCACCATTGCACAAGTTGCAATTTGAGCTAGGTATGCTATTGCACCCATTGAGAGACAGGATGACTGCTCGTGGCCACGGAAGAAAACTGAAGTGGTCATCTTGAACATAAAGACAGTCCCTAGAATAGGGATGATCAATACTGGAGACATAATAATCGAATTAAAACCAGCGTTGAATTACCTGGGGCTACTAATTGACTCAACGTGAGTTTCTCTGATTAAACCAGGGCAGTGCCTGAAAAGGCTGCTTCCGCCGTATTGGCTCTGTGCTGACTTATGGTAACCGTAGGGAAACTTAACATATCAACAACACACCAGTTCATTAGTGCTGAAGGGTCAATAACTGTACGGAACAGAAGTATGGGGCGATGCTCTCAGTAAGGAGGCATACCGAAAACGCTTGGCACAGGTACAGAGAAGAGGAGCACTGAGGATTGTATCTTCATATCCGACAGTGTCTGATTCGATGATGAGAGCTATTGATATACCTGTCACTCTCCTTGATAAGAGTGTCGTGCTTTTTACCTGCATCGAAACGAGGACGCAAGGAGACGGTTGCTCACGAGGACAGACAGCGCTCACTCAACGGTTGGCAGCAGACTTGGGTGAACCGTAATAAGAAGGTGAACTGTGTGGTTCATCGTGGATCTGAGATCGTAGCTAAACCGAAAACGTGGTGAGACTGATTTCTATCCGACCCAGTTTATGAGCGGGCATGGGTGTTTTCAGTTTTACCTCCACAGGATTGGTAAGTAACGGTTCTCTGACTGTATATTTTACCTAGGATCAGAAGACAATGCCTATCACACATTTTCTGGGTGTAAAAAATAGGACAGGCTATGACGAGACCTCTAGAAGAAGACTTTTTGGTTCATCGCGGATCTGAGATCGTGGCTTAACCGAAGGTGTGGTGGGACTGACTACTATCTGACTCAGCTTTTGAGCGGGCATGGGTGTTTTCAGTCTTACTTGCACAATATTGGTAAGTAACGGTTCTCCAATTGCATATTTTACCGAGGAGCAGAAGGCAATGCCTGCCACACAATTTCTGGGTGCATAAAATGGGACGGTCTGTAACGAGACATCTACAAGGAGACGGAAGAGCTCACCTCAGATAGTAGAGTCGTGTTATTGTTTGGATTGGTTGAAAAATCTAACCACGTGGTACATTATTTCCGGGACTATTTGGCACATTATGTTCGGACATTCCGAAAAGATGAAAGTAATCACAGCAGCCAGGAATGCTGGAGCTGGGTGGATCAATTGTCTAGCAATTTGTCTCCTCCTCCCTTTTCGCTTGAGGATTGGTCCCTCACCCTAAAAACAAGGCCTTGCCTGAAGTAATGTGTCAAACGGTTTCGAGCTACGTTCTTATGTTGGCAGAGGAGGTATTTAGTGGGTAGTTCAGTTACTCGTGAGAATAGAAGCTCCACACAGTATGTGAATGGCATTCATGGCCCAACCACCAAAAAATAGGTCGTGACTATATCTTAAAATATTGTTGCGTTGATTATCATCAATGGTGCTATTTTTTCAAATTTGTTTCGCCCCTTTTGGCCATATTTTAGGATGAAATGTGTGAAATGTGAATTGTTGTAATTTGTTCTTACGTTTTGCAAGAAACGATGAAAATTGGATGGTAAACAAAAAAGTCAGAAATTTGAAACATGATTTTAGCTGACATTTTTTATAAAAATCGATTTTTTTTTTCTACTATCAGAGTTAAACTCTAATTCGGGCGAGAATTGTCACAGTGATTGATTGGACTCTAAGACAGATATTTGTTAAAATAATCCAACATTAAACTCTTAAATTCAAAACTGTGGCCCAGAATGCTCAAAAAGTAAGGAAAATTCCTTATTTTATTAAAAACTGAAGTGTTGAATATATTTTCATGGAAACATTTGTGAGGGCTTACATTGAAAGTATTTATATAACAGAACATTTTCCCTAAAAACGTTTGACTTCCTAAGTGTTGGTCAATTAAATTAGTATATGCTTTTGAAAATAAGGGTGCCTACGAGCAGTTTGCCATTTGTGACACCACGGCTAGTTTTTTTTTTTTTTTTAAAGGAGATTGGTTACAGTCGCCTCGTTAAAATTTCGATAACTATTCAATATGTTAAAGTTATTACAGCAGAAGCTTTCCTCAAATTTGGTGGTCTCCACATGATGAGTCTTAGGGATTTTCAAAAAATTCTAGCCGTTTTTTATCAGAGTTACGGGCAGCCCTACGAGTTTTGTGACAGAGTAAGCAATTAACGGTCAAAGTAGAAAAATTTTACCTCGGTGGTTGCTAAATTCAGCACAAATTTTTTTCTAGAAACATAATAAGTTGACGTTAAATTTGGTATGCTGACGTGGTCAGCCGTTTGTATTCTGGGACAATATCGGTCAGCCAGCGTGGAATGTGTGAAACACCAAGAACTTTGTACTTTGGTATCTTTTTTTTTGTAGATCGTTTAACATTTTTTTACATTTAAGCTAATAATTTTCGTGCAGTCTTATAAAGGACGTAAATTCATAAGTTTTAAATGTAATGTCCTCACAGTTTTCTTTTAAGGTCAACTTCTTTTCAGTTTCCCCCTGTTATATAAATAGAAGTAATGAGTAAGGGATCATACGTTGACACGAAAAACCCTTCTTAAAATATTCACAAGATTTGACAATTTTGGTTTTCAGTTTTTAATAGAAATGCCAACAATACTCACAGGGAGTGACGAACGGACGGACAATTATCGTTTGCAATAGGGTATCGTAAACTAAGAGCCCATCAACAATTTCTTAGCAAACATTCTGTATGCAATAATTGCATTTACTTAATAGAAAATGGTTTACGAGGGTCATTCAACAAGTACTTAGCCTACAGAAGAAAAACGAAAATTTTGGAAAGGTGGCCATTTATTTTGCCACTAAATCTCCTTCAAGCTCGATACACTAGGCCCAACAGTGCTCTAACTTTTTCAACCCGTCCAAAAAATACATCTTCTCGAGGGCTGCAGAATATGCCCCCGTGGCGGCGATGACCTCCTCATTCGACCCAAATCTATTCCCGGCGAGTGTTTTTTTCAGGTTTAGAAACAAAAAGTAGTCACAGGGGGCGACACCTGGAGAGTACGGTGGATGGGGCAGCAATTCTTAGCACGATTCGACCAATTTGACCATGGCGACAGCGGAGGTGTGAGCCGGCGTGTAGTCGCGGTGGAACAGCACTATTTTCTTCGCCAAGCGGGGCCACTTTTTCTTCAATTCGACGTCAAATCGGCCCAATAAGTCTGCATAGTAGCGCCCCGTGATTGTTTCACCCTTCTCGAGGTAATCGATGTGGATCACACCTTTTGAATCCCAGAAAACGGTGGCCATCACCTTTCCGGCCGATCGAACAGTCTTCGCCTTCTTCGGAGCACGTTCGCCGGGTGAAGTCCACTGTTTTGACTGTTCCTTGGTCCCTGGTGTGTACCAGTGAATTCAAGTTTCGTCGACGGTCACGAAACGACGCAGGAGCCTCGCCAGATTGCGTTGGAACAGCGCCAAACATGTCGCCGATGTGGTCTCACGGTTGCGCTTGTTTTCCGGTGTGGGCAAACGCGGCACCCAGCGCGCTTTCTCATGCCCAGTTCTTCGTATAGAATATGATGCACCGTTTCTTCTGCAATGCCTATAGTCTCAGCTATCTCGCGAACCTTCAATCGATGGTCTGCCAAGGAGATCGTGGATTTTTTTAACGTTTTCCTCCGCAACAACCATTTTCGGGGCACGTGGGCGTGGCTCATCAAAAACCGACGTGCGGCCACGAACAAACTCGTTGAACCAATTCTTGACGGTCACCATCGAAGGAGAAGAGTACACAGCATCCAAGCGATCTTTGATTTCACTGCACGTTTTCCCTACCAAAAACAAGAATCTAATCACTGAACGATATTGTTCTTTTTCCATTTTTGTACAACCGACCGACACGCTCGCTTCCAAAGGCTTTCAAAACAAAACTAATGATTGACTCAAACTTTGACACTAGGCTACTAAAAGAATGTACTGCACTATGGTAAAGCTCTTTTGTAATAGCAGCGCCATCGCGCGGTGAGGCTAAGTACTTGTTGAGTGATTCTCGTACAATACACGCATTATCATAATAAAATCTAGTACTTGCGTAATCATAAGAATATCTTAAGAGCGTAAGAATTACTAGCACATACATATATCGTAATGAGATTAGTTTTCTGTCCGTAACAGGCTGAATAAGGTTGCATCTACATAAACTCTGAAATCAAATGTGAGTTATTTATTTGACTGTGAATATGAAGGGTAAATTTCATAAAGAACATACTCGTAGTTGCTGAAAATATATGCCAAATATGAGCAATAACCCATGGAATTTTCCCACTATATTTCACTTTCTGCTTCACTCCTGACACACGTTTCCTTCGAACAAGCGAGCTCGCAAAATAAATTGTGTATGACTCACATTCACAAATCATCCTCTTTATCTATTTTCCGCACGGCGGTGAACATCCAAATAAAAAGATTGCAGCTGTGATAACTCAGAGGGTGAATGAAGACGGCAAGGAGAAGAGTGACCATATATCAGACGTGAACATGTAGCCAATGTTCTAACCTTAGCAAATGACGCTCTCCCAAGGATGCCTTTCCATTTTGGCGAGTGTCCTTTGACGTTTGGTTAAATGACCACAGCTTAACTTAAAGTTTCATTTAAAAAATGTCTTTGGCATCATTAGCGCAAGGGCGGGTCTGTAACGTCACTGAGGCTTGGGTGCACTTGACGTTACACATTACTCTATGTGCCGTCCTTAATACGACACAAACACGATGAAGAATGGTCAAGTGGCTGTAATTGAAACATTCACAGTCATTTGTTGACTTGAGGAAATGTTAGGGTAGCAAATTGAAAAGAAATTGCATCCCAAATGCAGTGATTTCAAGACTAGAGTTTTTTCGACTGAAGTTGTTCACCAAGTCGTTTAAAAGACAAAAAGCGTGGTGTTTTTACAAACATTGGCGATTTACTACTGTTTTTGAATTTTAAAATATCTGAAAATGATAACTTTGTTGCTAGAAGATTCTTTTTCCTGAAATTGATGGTCAAGGAAAATCGTTGAAGCTGCATACTGTATAGCTTCAAACAAGCTGGGAAGACAGAAATATGCTCATATCATAGTGTTTTGTACTTAACAGTAACGATATGCAGACACATAGATTGATTTAACTCAAGAAAAACTATAATGGCTTGAACAGCGAATATATTCTTGCTTTAAGAGAAAAACCCGTGTTACCCTATTTTAAGTGGTAGACAAACTGGAATCTTAAATATATTTTTATTATTCATCTCATCTTAAAATTTGAAGAAATTCAATCAAAAATGTAGTGTCTGGTTTTATAGAACGCCCAAGTATTAGAAGAACTGCGTATGATTATTATTGTCGAAGAAAATTCAAACGGCCATAGCTTCTGCAAATATGATTCAATTTGATTGGAACTTATGTAACATAAGGATTTTTTGCGGAAATATTTCATTAAATTTAATGATACAACTACAGTTTTACAAGCAACAAATTTTAAATTTACAAATCCTATTATTATTAGCAAAGCTTAATCAATTTCAGGCTTGAAGTTATCCGTTAGTGGATTTACTTCCTTGTTTTTTTCATTTGCAAGTGGTAGGTGTTCATCTTCAGCTATTTAATATAAAATCACTCTAATTTTAATAGCATGTATCTTAGATCTTGAAGTGAAGGAAATATGACACAAGTTTGTTCAACATCCTCATTCGAAATTGCCCCATTTTGTTTTACGATCATCAATGTCACTTATTGAACAAATTTTCAAAGATATTTACAATACATATTATTTCTGAAACCTTCATGCAAATCCTAGCATACGCATAGTGTCTGAGTCGATTGGAAGCGTATTTTAAAATTTAAACCGCTACAACCTCGTGAAATGCTATCTGATCCTTCTGAAATCTATAGGATTTAACCTTATAAGTTACATCGAGTGTTGCCCAAGGATCTATCCTTGATCCAGACCTGTTGGAACGGACAACTGAGACTGAAGATGCCAGATAAGTCGCACTTGATTGGCTATGTAGACCGCATCGTTGAACAAGCGCAACTTAGGCTAGGTATGCTAATGCGTCGAGTGAGGTTAGATAACTGCTTACAGGTTCAGTCTAGCAGTGGAGAAAACAGAAGTGGTCACCTTGACAAAAAAGAGAATTCCTAGAGTAAGCAGATCAGTATTGGAGACTTATTAACAGAATCAAAGCCAGCGGTGAAGTACCTGTCTCTACCGATTGATTCAAAGATAAGTTTCTCTGAGCAAATCAGGGCAATTGTTGAGAAAGCTGCTTCAGACGTATCAGCTCGAAATTGACTTTTGATCAACGTAGGGGATGAATGACGAAGGGTTAGTGCTACTGCACGGAGCAGCAATATGGGTCAGCCCTCTCAGTAAAGAGTGACTACCGAAAATGTTTGGCACATGTATAGAGAAGAGGAGTACTGGGGATTGCGTCTCCATATCTGACAGTCTCTGATTTGGTGGTGAGAGTTATTGCAAGCATCATTCTTGTCACCCTCCTCGCAAGGGAGTCTCATGTTTTTTACCTACGTTAAAACGAGGACACGAGAGAGTCAATTGCCTACGAGGAAGACAATGCTCATTCAACGAGTGGTAGCCCCCTTGGGTAAATTATATGAAGGGAAGGTGGACTGCTTGGTTCATTCCAGATATGAGGCCGTAACTAAATCAAAGGCATGGTGAAATTTAGTTGTATGTATTGGTGTTTTCAGTCTAATTTGCACAAGACTTGTAAGTTGCGGTCCCTCGACTGTCGGTGTTGCCCAAAAGAGGAAGATGATGTCCACCACCCATTTTTTTGTATGTAAATAATGGAATAGCCCACAACAAGACCTCTCAAAAAGAAACAGAAGAACTTACCGCAGGTAGTGTAGTCACAATGATGCTTGGATCTGTTGACAAATAGAACCATGTGGCACAATCTGCTTGGGCAATTCTAGAAGACAAAAAAAACTCACAGCTACCGGATGCTTCTGGGCTTGGTGATCACTGCTCTGGCAATTTCTCTTCTTCTCTCCCCTTCCATTAAGAAAAGAGATCCACCAGCTTGAAGGTCCCTCACGGAGTAGTTAAGCGCCGTCTGGCCTGAAATAATGTGTCAAATGGTTCTAGGCCAGCTTCTCAAGTAGATGTGGGAGGTTTTTAGTGCGTAATTCAGTAGATGATGAACATGGGAGCTCCACACTCAGTGCATAGATGGCATCCACTTCCCAACTCCCAAAAAACCTTAAAGTGGCCATCATAATCATCTATGACGTGACAGTCTAACCTGGGCCTTGGCTTCTATATCCTATCTTCACATCAACTCCTCGGTTTTTTCACTAGAAGTCTAAAGTGGGCTCTACAATTAAATGTTCTTTTGAGCAGCCACTTTTCTTCTATTCTTGCTACATGGCCCATCCATTGCACTTTGCATAACTTTAGACAAGAAGATAAAGGCGGCTCCTCAAATAATTCATACAACTTATCATTGTTCCCTCTTGTTCTTTGTTTCATATGATCTCCAGTCTTCTGTCACACTTCACCTTTTTCAGCAGATCCAGAGAGTGCCATTTCTACTCCCTTAAGAAATCTGGTAATTTCGAGACCTGCTTTAAAAATATCTCATTTAAACCTTTCACATGACACCCCGCTCGGCTACCTTTGATGAAGATATTTATAAAGCTTTGTAATGAATCATGTGACGCCGCTGGCGACCCCTACTAACACACCTCGCTGCTAGGTGGCTTGTCATTTCACGTTGGTTGTGACGAGTGCACATCCCATGACAATTTTGTCGTGGGATGTGCAAAGGAAATGACAGCCACATGGCAGTGGAGTTTGGAAGTGTGTCGCTGGTTCTCCGTCGCGGTTGTCGCAGTCATCGTGGAAAAGTTTCTTGCGAGAAATTGCCATAATTATTTCGGGAACGAGAAAGTTTGAGGCGGCGAAGGCTTTTACAAGTACGCTATTCAACTCGTATTCACAACATCATTCAAGCCAAATAAAAAGAGATGTCCCATGACAATACATCATAAACCGTAAGGTGATCCCAGAATGCAATTAGTAATTTAATAAATAACTCGACGTGTTTTAGGAACGCGAAAAAAAACAAAGCAGTTGGGCTGGAAGTCTCGCTGGAGTTTGCAGTCTGAAGAGCTTGAACATCGTCTTGCTGCTGTCGATCGTCACATTCAACTCAGCGTACTTATCCTAGCCTCTAAGATCCAGCAATTAATTCAACAGTGACAGACAGGAAACACTCTCGTCGAGAACGCATAGTGCAATACATCATCAATATCAATATTAACATCACATCAGCATCTCTTAATCGTCTTCATTCGACGAACGACGCGTCGCGCAATATCAAGCAAGGAGAGGCTCATGCGGGAAGCGTTTTAATTCAAGCGATCATCAGGTTTGCATGAATACTTTTGTAATGATTTTACGTCTACGTGCGAACGCGGAACCGACCTCTCATCGGTTCTAGACGTTAAGTCTGAGTAGTGCCAACGGATGGTACCAACCGGTCAACCAATCCGTGCACCGTAACCCATTCACGCGGTGGCTGCTTGTCGGCCAGCTAGATCGGAGAGGATTTCGGTCGCGGGTCTCCGAATGGGTTACGCTCATTTACAATATTCAGCCACCAATACATGCCCGTTTTCAAACGCGTCACAAAACAAAACCATACGGAGAGGAAACCTATTTTACGTTACTCCGTATTTCTTCATCAATCAGTCAAAGAACAAAATCTAATTTTTACTTCGCGTTCCCGAATTTCTGACGCAGTACCGAAAAGTATACTACGTTAACTCAACCCGACGAAAGCTACTCTAATAAAAAGGCAAAACGACAAAGGTACCGCGTACCGCGCGCGACGCGAAACCGACCTCAGCGGATTTTCTCAAACCCTACCCTCGCGACGGCATACCTACCCTGCACCTTATTTCCCGCTGAAAAGAAAAACCACTGGAAAGGAAAGTCGTTATTTTGGTTTAACAATTCATTTTGTTATTTTTATTTCTTGCATCTCAATACTTAATTCGTGACCTGTTCAATTTATAGTTAATCAAACAAATTCCTTACTGGTTTCCAACAAAAATTATTTACAACCTTATGTAAACAATAATAGGATATAATTATCAATGTTTTAGGGATATAATATAAAACTTTTTGTTAATTCTTAAAAAGATTGTACTATTTAGCAACTACGTTCATTGAACCGCCTCGTTCACTGCAAGTAATGTAGGAAATCAATTCATGTACGTTCATATACCTCCTATATAAAACTTCAATTTCTCTTTTAAAAATTACTTTGAAGGTAATTTTCGCGTAAAGACACTTTCCTTTTGAAATTTATACAAAGGTGACCGAATTTGGAAATTTTAATGGGTAATTGCCTTGAAGTTTTCAATTAGAAAAAAAACCGGAAGAATCAAAGTTAACAAGTGTTAACTTTGCTTGCACCTAAGTGGCGGCCCAAAAATGATTTTCAATAGTTTTGTTCAATTTCTCAATTTTAAAGGTTACAAATTTTCCTCGGTAGTTTGTTTACACACTATTGTACTTTATTTTGTATTATGAAGAGAAGAAAAAAGACTCGAAAAAAATACTGAATTTGACTTTCATCAATATCTCAATTATTGTTATTCGTATCCTTGGTTGCTATTTATTATTATGATATCTATTATGCCTTATCATTGTGTGTATTATTTGGGTATTCATTAACATGCTTAGTATTAGGTCTTATTATTATTGGTTATTTATTATGATTGTTCGTATTATTTGTCAGTATTATTTGTTAGATATTATAGTGTTCAAATTATTTTGCATTATTATTTGTATTATGAGTTATTTATTATTAAGCTTCAACATTACAAATATGACAGTCATAAATTCTTAATTTCATTAAAATTTCAAAAAAGTTACCAGTTATTAATTCACATATCAATGGATGATTATATATTAATGCCAGTATTTCCATAGTGTAAATCTAATACAGCTTTATATAATTATGTTATTAGGGCGTTTTGTCTTTCTCTTCAATCCTTTTTTTTCTTTGATATATTAATAAAAAACTAATATTAATTTAGGCGCATCATTTTCAATCTCGAAAAGCTTCTAAATTGATTCAAATTTAATTGACTTCCTTAGCAATATCTTAGAATTTAATTAAATTCAATTTTGCCTCTTAATTGGAAAAATTTACAAATACAAAGATATTTTCTTTCTTTCACCGTAAGTATAAATAATATTGCATTTGGGTAAACTTATCGTGCTAATTCAGATCTTAAAAGTAAGTAGGCAAGATCATCCAATATTTCATACATATAAAATAAAAAAAATGGAATAGTCCTGACTGAATATCGTTGGACCGGGAATTTAAGTAAATCACTACTCCTCTTAATACATGATACCTTGTTTTTTTTCCTTTGGTCATCACTCGCACCACCATTTTTCTCATTATTGTAATTTGCTTATGTTTTATTGAATAGTAATTGCATGATATTAAATATAATTTGACGGTTATAAAAGTTTTATTTAAACATTGCGGTACTAATAATATAAACCGGGTGTCCTTGATTACTAAATTGAAACTGTTCTCATTGTTACTTTACCCCGTTTGTACGTTCCACGGAATATATCCCTTCTACACACACTATGGATATCATCGTAAACATTTTTCTTTCGATCAAGATGTTTCACTTGCACCGTCTATGTTGATCATATTTTCATACATGACATGTGTATACCTAGGATTATGGAAACGCTCGAATTTCGTTGAAAACGCAACAATAAATTCATGTTTTTTCCCGATATCAACTAAAGAACTCTTCGACGGGACTTCCGACATGTTATCGTTCTTTACATTAGTGGCAAGTTTACTTCATAAGTCCTTCAGATTGGATCGGATTTAACTTATATGCAACATACTTACTGTAATATGGCTTTGTAGATACGGGGTTTACAAGCAAGCACGATGTTTCCAGCTTTTTGAGGTGCGTGAGTGGTTCCAAATCGCCCAACTCTTGAATATTGTTCCCAGTAAGAACTACTGACTCCAAATTGGGGATACATTCCGACAGGCAATTGCCCATTCGTATTGTCCGGTTGTTGTTTAATGCGGCACTTTAATCTAGGCAAATACGGACATCCATCGCATTTGCGTATCTCTGCATGGGTTGATTGCTGATGTCCGCGGTTAACCTAATCATCACAGAACGTTATTTCACTCGCAGCGAAAAAACAAACTTTGCATTCACCGACTTACCAATTCCAATTTCTGATATCTTTACTACTTTTGGAATAATCGATGGATATCAGTGATGAACTATGTATTTGTGGGAGAGTTCTTCTTCCTGTGTGAGGGCCACTACTTCCACACTTTCCTCCCATGTGGCTGTCAAATCTTCGTGACATCCCACGACAAAATTGACGTGGCATGTGTGCTCGTCGCAACCAACTTGAAATGACAAGCCACCTGGCAGCAAAGTGTGTTAGTAGTGGTAGCCAGCGGCGTCGCATGATTCATTACACTTTAAACTATTCTGTATTTTGTTATAAGAGTGATAGCGGTCGACTGGCGCCTGTACGGTTGTAGTCGAAAACAATATTAGGCTAATGAGGCATCCTGAAGGAGCATTTTGCGCTGTACTTGATGTATTCAAAATAGAGACGCATAATTCCACACGAGGTATAGTTTGGGATACGAACGTCATTGATGGATTGCTATGACTTGAATCTAATCGCCACACAAGAAAAGTTGAAACAATAGCCTCCATAAAAATAACTTTACGGTGTCCTTTATGGTGCTGAGGTGATGTCACTGTGCGATGAAAAGTTGTCATTCAATATTAATAAAAAGGCAGCACGTTATTTATCCGTATTCCTATTTTTACATTTGTACTAACTGCACCCTACCTTAGACTTTTCATATCAGAATAGAGGACATTGGCCTTTTAGCTAACGGAAGCACGCAATGCTTCATGATGTATGCAAAATCAAAACTTGACACTAATACTTCAGTTCCATCGATCTCTTGTAAGCCTTTCGTCAATTTCCGAGCGTAATAATTCAAGTTAATCGATCCTTTTCGCTCGCACGATCTCGATCTGTTTATAATTTCATCGGAATAGACCATGTAAAATTGATGTGAATCGAACCAATATACATAATATGTCACCACATTGATTGGAGATTGTAAAATATACGTATAATATCGATTTTGAAATTTCCGCGCTAGCCCAATTGCAAACAACCAATAAAATTTGGATTGGTAGAAAAAATGTTAACGTCACCTGTTTATGAGAGGATAAAGCGTGAAAACAACAAACCATTCATTTAACATCAAGTTGAGTGAGTTTTTAACTTTTAACAATACTCGAACCCATCTTTTTATACTTTCAATTTTTTTTAACGCTCTGTGGCTCCGTGGACCCCAGCTCACAGCCCGATGTTACATAAAATTTCGTTTATTTTGGGGCCCCCAAAACGGATGTTGTCTCTTTTGTCTTTTTTTTGCTTTATAACATGTATTTTTATAATCACTTGTATGGTTCGGTTAAAGCTGCAAATACCTTCAGTGGAGTGATTTTTATTTGAAATGCTTAATGCATAAGTTAGTTTGTTTTATGTTAGGTCAAGATGAAATTCCAACGCTATCAATTCGTTATATTATACAATTGTCCGAAACCCTGTTTTCGTTTTGTTTAGTATAGTATTACAATTCACTGCACAAGAACTAGCAGTATAGGCCGCAATGAAGACTTAAACCACGATGTTTCGCATCCTCCGTCTGAATTTAGGTGGTCGCTAGCTCTTCTCGGCTTCCTTGACTTCTGTGAAGTTTCGCGAAAATTTATATAATGTGCTTAGTATCTAGTTTCTTACCCATCTTAATAATACGTATTTGGAAGTCGCTGTCTCTCAGCCAAATATCTGAAGAATCGGTTCGAAGAATATCATTATGTTGCTAGATGTCCACTTCAATCAAACTTTGAAGAAGGGTACTGTATTGCTCATAAAAGTTCTCACCTATACTAGTCTTTTTAATTCCTGTGTCGCGAACTTTAAAAATGTTTTTACTGTGGTTAGACTAAATTTTCATTTTCAGCTTTGTTATTTGAATTTTTAATCTCTTCCATTGTTGCGAACAAATAGAAAATAGCATCAAGAACTAGGACATTAGTATTGGGATCCCTTATTCTTTTAACTTGATACGCAAAAAAAATTGAAAGTATGCTTTTAAAAAACATAAAATTCTGAATTTACAATAAAAAAAAACGGTGAACAAAATAATAAAAAAACTGTATATATAATTATGCGACAAACATGCAAATAAAGATGGAAAAAGTAAAGCTAAAAAAATACTTCATATGTGTATTGTGAATTATAAATATTGCACGACAAACAGAAAATAAGAAAACAACTGAAAAGAAACAAAAAAACTAAAATAAATTGTAGACTAAAATCTAAGCGAAAGAATTATTTAAAGTAAATGTAGATCAAATTCTGTTGAACAATGCTAATTTTCTTTTATTCGCGAATTTCACTTAAATAGTTCGCTAATATGTATAGTTGTTAAGGGACATATCTTCAATTTAAGAAGAAAGTGAAATGATAGTCAATACTTAATCTTTGATGCTAAATTTGAGGTTATTAATTCGCTTGGAATTGCACCCGTGAATCATTGCCAATTTATATAATATCAATCACAAAAAGTTGTAATTATTTTTCTTTGGAAGCTGCTGGGCAGATTCTTTAGCATAACCTCGGTTTGATGTATTGCATGCGAATAGCAGTTCATTTGATATAATATTTACATGGGCTCTTAAATTTATAAAGTTATACGAAGCACGTACTTATGAAAATTGTAGCCAAGTAGGGTAATGTACTTTGATTAATTTATATATTTTTCGAGTAAAATAATATAAACAAAAGAACCAAAATAATTAAAATCGCTTTTATTATTCAGAAGCGTTTAGAATCAAAAAAAAAAAAAACTTTATATGGCGACCAAATCGTTGTTATGGATAAGGCATACCAAAGTCTTTTTTGAAACCAAATTTAAATATTTTATGATGACAATCCTTAATGAATGGAAAATAAAGACACGAAATTCTACTTCTATTCAATCCAATTTTCTACTTTGTTGAAATGCAATCGTCATTCCCAAAAAAAAAATTACATGTTTAAAATTAGTTTTGGGCACAAGCTAAAGTTTGAACTTTACGGCGCACGCTTTAAGTAACCAAAAGGATCTTATGAAAATGTAGTTATAAATACACATGTCCAACTCTCTGGAAATTCCAACGAAAAATAATAAAATAAGTCTAAATAGTTCAGTGATTCCAAATCCCCTACAAATCATAGATTAGTAATTGCATAATTGATAAGCATATGAAATAGAGCTAACACGATAAATTGTTAAAACTTTTCAGATTAACATTTAACGGAAACAAAATTTGCTTAAATGAATTAAAAATTAAATTGCAATTTTAAGATACAATTTCGATTGATGCTTTCGATTTGCGAAAATATTAAAAGTTTGCTTAATATTCTTGTAGCAGTGTAGAAACTTTGGTATTTGTGAAGCTACTTTAGGCTTAAGCGTTTTTTTTTTGTCATTTGGTGAAAGACAATAAATACTATGAATTTTTAATTTAACCCTAGACTTTCCTTTCCAGTGGTTCCTTTCTTTCAGCGGAAGGTGGAGTGCATGGTAGGTATGCCATCGCGAAGGTAAGGTTTGAGAAAATCCGCTGAGGTCGGCTTCGCGTCGCGCGCGGTACGCGGTACCTTTGTTGATTTCGGTTTTTCCTTAGCGTAGTTTTTTTCGGATTTAAGTTAGTGTAGTATATTTTTTGGTACCGCCTCGATAAAATTCGGGAACGCGAAATAGAAATTAGATTTGTTTGATACTTTGACTGGACGAATGATGAAATACGGAGTAACGTAAAGTAGGTTTCTTCTCCGTATGATTGTGTTTTTGACGCGTTTGAAACGGGCGTTTAATGGTGGCTGAAAAATTGTAAATGAGCGTAATCCATTTGGAGACCCGCGACCAAAATCCTCTCCGATCTAGCTGGCCGACAAGCAGCCACCGCGAAAATGGATTACGGTGCACGGATTGGTTGACCGGTTGGTACCATCCGTTGGCATTACTCAGACTTAACGTCTAGAACCGATGAGAGGTCGGTTCTTCGTTCGGACTTAGACTTAGAATCATGACAGCTTACCTTCCTATGTGGGCAGACCCCTCAATACTCTTTGAACATTTTATTCAATTCTAAATTTCAAAAAGTCATCAATTTCAACTTTTTTCAGTTAGGTGGCTGTAGCTTTTGTTGCAGTGGAGAGAACCTGCAGTGAAATTCAAACGGATGCACGGAAGATGGATGAAGGTCGTGATTTCAATAAAGTTTTGTGTTTTAAGTAGAGAAACCTTTAAAATGTGGTTTATGAGCAGCAATTCAAACTAGCGGTTAAAAGTGCAACATTTATGTCCATCGGTTTTTTTTGGGCTAGGAGGAGGAAACTATTTAAGCACTGTATGTTGAGCTCCCAACAAATGTGGGACAACTGAATTATCCATCAAGCACCCCGCTTGTCAACCAGAGTACCTAGCCTAGAGCCGTTTGTTATATTACTTTGAGCTAAGCCTCCTTTCGAAATCCCATGGGGTTAGGGAATTCCTCCTCTAGCGGGAGGGAGCGAAGAAAGGAGATTGCTAGAAAAACAATTCCCCAGTCCTGGCGTCCCTGGCTGCTCTAAGTTCTTTATGTATTTTAGGACTGCCCGAAGATAATGTGCCACAAAGTTCCAATAGTCAACAAATCCAAGCATATTCTTTGTAGAGATTCCAGCACAGCTTGCCCTATCCTATTCATACAAAAAATACTCGGAAGGCATCGTATTCCTCTCCTGCGCAAAACCTTCAGTCGTGGAACCGCAATTTATCAATCTTCTGCAAGTCAGACAGAAAACACACGTTCCCTCTCAAATGCTAGATACTCAGTAATTGAGCTATGGTCCCAGATCAGGAATGAAGTGCACATTCTATCGTCTCTCCATGCTGTGCTCCCATAAATCCTGTTAATTATTGGAGGAGCATTGCCTCTTACTCGTGTCTTTATTTTGAGGCAGATAAATAGTACGGCGCTTTCTTGTAAGGAGAGCGATAGACATCACGCTTTCAATGACTACCACTCCCAAATTAGAAATGTTCAGACATGCGGATGCAATCCTCAGTGCTCTTATTCTCTGAACCTGTGAAAGCATTTTGGATACAACTACTTACTTCATCAATGGTGGAACCTCTGGCTTTTAAGCCGTACTGCATAAGAGATACGTTTCTAGCAGCATAAATTGCATCAACAAGTCCTCTCCCCAGCAATTCTCTAGTACTTTCCAAGTATGTCTAGCATACGTAACAAGTAGTATGCAGACTACGACCAAAGATTTTCATTCAGTGCACACATCGCTACCTCCCAACGTTTTGGGAGAGCCCCTGCAGCAATCAAGCGTTGAATATACTGAGCACCAAGTGAAGTAAATGGTGATAGATGAGCTGCAATGCCTCAGGTGGAGCACTGTCTGCACGTGGAGCCTTCTTTGGCTTTAATGTTCTAGCCACGTAAAAAGTGGCCATTTAGCCGCAGTTTCACAACTGATCGCATTAAAATGGACAAGATGCGTGGGAAAAGGTGCCTGCACTACTTCATCTATTTTTTTCTGGCTCATGCTTGCAGGGCTTTTAAGGGCACTAAGATTCTGCTTAATTAGCTTTAAGCCAAGTCTCCACGTACTCTTATTAACATTGCCCAGTAGATCTTGCCAGGAGTGAGCCTTGCTACTGTTAACATGTGAAAAGGTTAGAAAGCTTACTACAGTTAAGTGAAAACATTACAGTTGAAGAAACCTCGAACACTTGGTGCCAAAAATATGCTCTCAAGTAGTCAAACTACCCCAACGTAGCCGCAAAGGCAGTTCCCTAAGAAAATTACTGGCTGTTTATCTGAAACTGCTGGCTTTTTGAATGACACTATTCCAGTACTGGAGCCAGCTACTATGCATTGAGACAATTTTATTGCTAGGCAATCAAAATCCTGGGTAAAGAACTAGATTTTTCTCTTGCCCTCGTCAAAAGAATAAAGAAAGCAAAAGTGGTTTAAATTTTGAAGAAAGATAAAAATGCTTCAAAGTCTGCATCAAATATTCTAGAAACGGCCACTTAGTGGAATTGAAAGTATACCAAGAGCAACTAGCAGGGTAACGCGTCTCGATCACTGCTTTCCAGAATACGTCGATGGTGGAGTGACCTGCTCTGAATCCATACTGTCAAAGAGATCAGCAGGGACTGCATCAGTGAGCTTTCCCCACTAAGGTGCTTGAGCATTTTTCGAGCCGTGTTAGCATACATAACGACAAGCACTATCTCGTTCATATTTTCTGCAAAGTATAAGCAGGCCAACCTTTGGGGGCCTAGGCCACATGGACTCTTGTTCAAGTCATCCACCAGGTTTTGCTAGCAGTGAGTCTTGCCGTTGTTAATAAGTTTTTGGGGAGTTTTTCTGACCATCTTGTATATAAATAGCCTGGCCCAAACCAGTTTCATCTTTCACCGGAATTTGAGACAATCACCTTGTACTTGCACCTCCGTGACTGCCAGTGAAATTTTGGTAACATTCGGTTCAGTGGAAGCGAAGTTATTGTGTCTAAAGTGACAGTATGTTTGTGTCGTCGGTACAAAAATGAGTTTCGAACAAAGAGCTAATATCAAATTTTGATTTAAAGCCGGTAAAACGTTTACCGAAACATTTGAATTGATGAAAAAAGTTTATGGCGATGATTGTCTATCTCTTGCCAGAGTTGTCTCTGTTTTTGGTTTGACAAGTTGAATAAGTAAATATGTAACTTTGAAACTCTAGCCTTCTTTTGGGTTATCATTTCCCGAATTATTTATACAATTTCCGTAGCAGTTACGAAACGCAACTTTCAGTATATCATCCATCAAAATATCATGAAAGGTATGCAGGTGCTAGTCAACGCACGTGAGAAACGCGACATTCCCTGTTTTCATTGTTCTCACGGTATAAGTACCAATATCGGATACAGGAGTACGACGAGCGTATGAAAGGTGGAGTTAATTTCAAGTTAGTGATTCTGTCAGTTATTTTTTCTATGAGTTGGATCGAATAACGCGACACGACTATGTACCAACACATAAAGATACATTACTTTCTCGTAAAGAAACCAAGGTCACATATAAATAATCTATAAAAATAGAGAATATTCCTTTCGTATTCATTGATGATGGGGGACAAAGAACACAACAACAAAAAATGGACAAAGTTCTTTGATTGTTTGGTAACATCGATATTATTCTTAGTCTCGGCGTTGGAATTTGATCAACTTCTTGATGAAGAGAGGAAAACAAAACGATTGAGAAAAAAACATATTTTCGATACAATCCCAAATAATCTTACATTTTAAGCAATCTCAATAATATTATTGCTTAATAAAACTGATTTACTAGCACAAAGGGTACAAAGTCCTGAGGCTGATAGACGTACTATCTACAAAATTTTATTTTAGAAATGTTCATAAAAGTTCGTAAACATACTCACACTGCTAGTTATCATTGTACCAATGCTCAATTCAGTCAAAGATGCAAAAGATCGTAGAAATTTTCCCGAGCATTGTTTACAGTAGTGGTGGAATGAAAGTAAATAATAATATGAATTTACAAAAAGAATGATTAGTGTAAAATTCAAACGATGATACTAATATTAATAACAATCAACAAACGCTTTAAACTTTTGTACACTCATACACACGTAGACTACATTCAATACGAATAAAAGTCATTTATAACGGCCCAAACAGTCTTTTTTTGGTAGTCTAAAATAGATATGTAAAATAAATTAAGAAAGGAAAGGGTTAGACGTGTGGAGAAAAGAAATGTAATTGGTATTAAAGATGAAAGCAAAATGTGGCTATTTTTTAACATAAGAATTAATTTAGGTATACATATATAAAGAAGTATAAATATTTAAAATATGTTACAAAATTCAATAAACATAATTATGAATCGCAAATTTAATACAGTCTTTCCTTTTTAACAAACCCGTTGTTTTCCAGAGCCAAGTGACGGTGAAAATAAGTATGCTGCGAAGAGGGTAGGGTTCGGATAATCCGCGAATGGTCGATTTTGTGTAGCTGTCGACACACGTCAGTGAATATTCGGGAGCACGTGTTTTTGGTTAACTTTTTAGTGCTGTTCTTTTCCTCCAACCGAAAATAAAAGGAAGTAAAGTAAGTTAAAGTCGAGTTGGTGGAAGCTGTTTGGCACGTTGTTAGGGATACAACAGAAGGGCACCAGTATTACCGCATCCTGAATACTATCGTAGCGTTCGCGAGACTTGATATATTCAGGAAGCTAAGCCGCACTCGACTAGGGTTTGTTTGCCACTCCAAATTGTATTCATAATAGTAGTTTAAATACGATTATTTGTAGTTCTAAGCAAACATAATTGTCATCGAGCGAAGGGCAGGACCCACGCATGGTTGAAAATGGAATGTTATCGTTTAGTGCTGCGAGTTAATTTCAAGGTTGATTAGCGGCTGTTAAATGGCATTGAAAAGGTGCGAAAATGAATGCCCAAGTGGAAAGCATGGTTCCGAATGTAAACAAGTATGCAACTGCCAGAATGATGGTACATGTGATTCTATAAGTGGAAAGTGTTACTGCCAACCGGGTTGGATAGGCTCAGAATGTGCCAATCGCTGTCCTGCTAATACGTATGGTTTGGGCTGCAACTAAACTTATGACTGCTCAAATGGAAACTGTGATCATATAACTGGTGAATGTGAAGTTTTCCTTGGTTTCACTGGAATAACGTGCTCGATTCCTTGCCCGCCAAATATATTTGGCCAAAACTGTTCCCAAAAGGGTAAAGGTAAAAATAATTCGAAATGCAATCCTTCTACTGGCGAATGTTTATGCTCAGTGGGCTGGGAAGGACGACTATGCGAAAAGAGAAAATGTGATATCAACAAATACGGATTGAATTGTGGCAAAGTATGTGATTGTGACATACATAACACCGAACTTTGCGATCCTTGGACTGGTTTCTGTCATTGTAAACCTGGTTGGAGTGGCGAGCAGTGCAATCGACCGTGCACTTTCCTGGAATATGGAAAGAATTGTGATCTAGCTTGCGAATGTAAAAATAATACGAAATGCTCACCAGTTAGCGGTGAATGTTATTGCACTGCTGGGTTCCGCGGTAAATACTGCACGGAATCATGTCCGGAAGGAACGCATGGAGTCGAATGCAATCAAAAGTGTGATTGTAAAAATGGAGCTAAATGTTCGCCGGAAACCTGGTCAATGTTTCTGTACTCCTGGTTGGAAGAATGTAAAATGCGATCGACCGCGCGATGAACAACATTATGGAAAAGATTGTAAAGGAAGATGTCAATGTCTCCATGGAGCGTGTCACCCGGAAAATGGTTCATGTTCGTGCAAAGCCGGATGGATGGGTGAAAAATGTGATGAAGTTTGCCCAGATGGATTCTTTGGAAATCACTGTATGGAAGCATGTGCTTGTCCATCTCAAAATTTCGTATGTCATGCTGCCCTGGGATGCATATGTCGTCAAGGAAACACTGGAGATAACTGTGACATTCCATTAATTCTAGAGCATGTTGCTGTTATTAACAATTCAACGAATGAAGCTGGTCTGGCATCTGGTATTGTAACGGCTTTGGTACTGAGTGGAATATTTGCTGCCGTGCTTTTCTACTACCGGCGCGGCGTAGAGTATCGAATTTAAAAACCGAAATAGCTCATGTTGCTTATATGGCTAATCCGCAATCATATCCAGAACGTAATAATTTCGATAATCCTGGCTACGGAATGTAACCATCAGCGGACAACACACGACTGCTAAATAACTTACATCCAAAGATGAACAATCTAAATGGACAACCATCACTTTCAAACTATGATGATGATTTAAACGCTAACAATTGTACTGGTACGTATTCAATAAACGTTAACACAGCAACCATTATGAAAAATTATAATGCAGATCTAACTAATCTAAACGTGTATCACATTATAGACGAAATGACCAAAGAAGAGCACGTATACGACGAAATAAAGCAAAAGGAAGGTTTAAGAGAACCAGGCGAGTACGCCTACTTAAACTATTCGGGACCAGGCACATCGCTGAAGCAGTATCACCGAATGAATGACACGCAATTAAATATTAAGGCCGAAGTTCAAGATAAAACATTATTCAAACCGACGAATACAGATCCTAACGTTGATGATTCAAGAAATAATTCAAATGAATGCTGAATATTTTATCCAAATCTCAAAAGTAAACAAATACCACTGACAGGTCAGACTGTCAGTGAATTATGTTCAGCTAATTCAGCCGCACTTGGAGTGCTCACCACGAGAGGGGAGCGTAAACCAAGTGGCGGCAGAAAGAAATTACCACGCTGAAGAGGTGGATGACCGAAGAGCGTAACATTGGCTGTTAGGAGGAGGCTATAAAAGCGCGCGAAGAATGACGCGCCCCCTCTTTTTCCTTTCTTATAGTGTGCGGCAAACCAGAAGTTGAGAAGTAGCAACAAGTGCGGAGGAAATTCGAAGTGCGGAGGAAATTTGAAGTGCGGAGGAAATTTGAAGGGCGAAACGACGAGAAGCAGCAGTTGCGGAAGGTAGCAATATTAAAGTCGAAGCGACAAGCAAAGCCCAGACGTGGGAGAAATAATAATAAAGTGCATCAACGGATGCAACCATCGAAGGGGCCCCTTGTAGGTACTCAGTAGAAGTAAGTTCTTTTTAGTTTTACCGTGAATCAGATGTTTAATTATATAGAATTTGCGAATTGTATTACATGTTTTGGAAATTTTACCCAGTCGTATTTCATTGAAAAAAAATTTACGCTTTTAGAGGAAATTTACGATTTTAGAGCAAGAAAGTTAAAGACTTTTTTTCAGATTGCAGTTTGTGACTGGTGCGGCTTGAGTGGCAAGTCGATGTAAAAGTGCAACATAACAGAGTGAAATTAGTGATATCTAGAATCAAAGTGTTCGGGGTTGGTGTAGTGGTTCCGGCGAGGGTTAGTGATAAGAAGGAGTATAGGGGTACGGTTGTGCAGGTGTAGGGTTTAAGTGATGGTCCATGTGCGCTTGATAGTTAGAGTTCGGCCGAATCGCGACGGTGATTATTTCCGCAAGCCGCATTCTCGCTTGGCGGCTTAGTGGGGCCTTGAGGGACAAGCGAGTGGCGCCCCACGCCCGTCTCCGGACGAGCTAAACTGGGTCCATAAGCCCCGCCGGAGCACCCCAATTTCCCTGAGGGCCAAAGTGGCTCTCGTGGAATGAAAAGTGGGTGTAACAACGTTTTAAATAGTGCATATAAACCGGTGGCTGATTTTTGTACTTTGGACTTAGTCTACTCGCGGAAGACCAACGACTGAAATTCCTCTCCGCACCAGCTAGCCTGCCAGCAGCCACCTCGAAGTAGACAAAGAGTGTCCGGGGTTGTAGACCTGATGGGTACAGTCCATTGGCACGTCCCCAGACTTCACGTCTAAAAGCGAGAAAGAAAGATCAAAGAAAGAAAGAAAGATAGAAAGAAAGAAAGATCAAAAACATCCAAAAAATTAAACCAAAAATAATAACGATGACGCAACCAGCGGTTGCAGCCACGATGTCAACAGCACAACGAAGACTAACACGACGACAGTGACGGTAGACGAAAAACGGAGAACAGCAGACAGTCTGGTGCAGACTGAGATTCCTGCGGCGTTTGGGCGCAGCAAAAAAATTATGCGAACGCCCGAGCGTCCTATTAAGGAGAAGCGGGAGACTCGGCAGCACGCTTCAGGTGCTCGAGCAGTGGAAGATAACATAAAGAGCACCGAAAATTCGATTGTCACGGCTGCGATCGTTACTAAAGCGACCGATGCAAGGGTCACAAATCCCGACATTGCAACGAAAAATCCAGAAGTAAACGAGGAGATTACGGTACTAAAAGCAAAGAGTTACCACACACCGCGTGATTGTACCGCCACCGTTGAAAATGTGGGGGAAGTACTGCACTCGGAAACGGAATGCGAAAACCTCTCCCAAGGATGGTTGCAAGGTACAACTGCGGCCCAGCGATACGAAGAGGAAAAACTACTTCGAAAAGCGAGAGATGATCTGAAAAGAATACAAGCTGCATGCGACTCCCCAAAAATTAGCAAAGTAGCAAAGGAAGGGCTCCTTGAACTAGAGGAGCTCCTAGATCGCATAGGGCACTATCGGAGGAGCTGGTTAAGGGCTGAAGATGAACACAAGGCTAAAGAGGCGCTTGAGGCGAAATCTAAAGGCGACATGCAGATAGCTCCATCATTAAAAGTCAATAAAATAATGGCGTCTAGCCCAATCGAAGGAGATCGGGATAAAAGAAGGAAGGAAGAGGCACTTGACGGGCGTGGAGCACCAGATCAGGGGTTCCAGACAGTGCTTACAAAACGAGCGAAGAAAGCTGCAAAAAAACTCCTTCAAAAAAGCCAGAAAATAAAATTCGCACGGACGCCCAATTAGAAAAAGGACCTGATGCAAAACAGGAGAGGCAGAAGCCCCGACAAAGACCCCGGCAGCAGGCACTGCTTGTAAAGCCCCAAGATGGCCGATCCTACGCGGAGACACCAAAACTACCATTAAAGTAGTACGACCAACGCGGTCGGGCCACATACTGGTCGAATTCGGAGCAGAGGCTGGCAATAAAGAAGCATTTTGTGACGCAGTAAAGAAAGTCCTCGGCAAAAGCGCAACTATAGCCCCGTTTGAGCCGATGGCAACGATCCAAATACGGGACATTGACTGCGTGACGGATCTGGCCGAGGTAGAAGAGGCCATCAAAAGGGAGTTCCCTAGCGTGGGAAGGATCAAAGCGAGACTGACAATAGAAAACAACAGGGGACAACGCATGGCCATAGTTGACTTGACCAAAAAGGACGCCGAACAAGTCCTGAACAAGGGCAAAGTACGAATAGGGTGGGTTGTCTGTAGGATACGGCGAAGAACAACGCCTCTTCAATGTTTCAAATGCCTTGGCTATGGTCACACCACACAAGTATGCAAAGGACCCGATAAGAGTTCCCTATGTTACAAATGTGGTGAAATGGGACATCAAAGAAAAGAGTGTACGAAGGAGGCACACTGTATTCTTTGCAAGGATGCTGATCCAAGACCTGATTTTGGACACGTCTTGAGATCAGGAAAATGCTGGGTGTTCCAGGAAGCCCTAGCCAAGGCAAATCAGAGCTTCGATGACCCGCATCCTGCAGCTAAGCCTACACCGCAGTTCAACCACCCAAAATCTGCTTGAGCAGTTTGTGAGGGACAGGAAAGCCGACTTCTTGCTGCTGAGTGAGCAACACCATAATAAAAGTCCTACACTATGGTACTCTGATGAAACTGGTACTGCCGCTATCTGGGTTCGGAATAGTGACTTTCAAGCGGAGAGTTGTGGACGGGGGGATGGTTTCGTGTGGGTTCGGTGCTCAGGGATCACCTTCTTTAGTGTGTACCTAACGCCTAATGAGCCGATATCATCTTTCCAAGCCAAGCTTAATTTTCTGGAGGGCGCTGTCTCGAACGCAGAGGGCAAAATTCTCGTTGGGGGTGAATTCAATGCTAAAGCAATCGAATGGGGCATGCCTCGGATGGATCCGCGGGGAAAACGAATCCTGGAAATGGCGGCCAGGACGGCCCTCGTCGTACTTACCTCCGGAAATACGCCGACTTTCCACCGTATTGGCTGTGAGGGAACCATACCGGACGTGACATTCGCCTCGGAGTCCTTAGTACGGAGGAAACACAACTGGAAAGTATTAGAGGACTACTCAGCCAGTGATCACCAGTGCATTCTGCTTGAGATAAGTGATGCTCTCTCCCGACGTCCGTGCTCTCGGCCTTCTACAACTGGATGGAACATTGGAAGGATGGACGTCGAGAGGTTCGTCAAGGTTCTCACAGCAGGTGAGCCGCTGCAGGGAGCTCCGGAGGGGACGGAAAAACTGGCAGCTCAAGACTTGGTGAACTCTACTATGAGCATAATCACGACTGCTTGCTGCGCTTCTATGCCCCGCCGAAGACCCAGGCATGGCAAGCCCCCAGTGTACTGGTGGTCTACTGAAATTGCTGAAAAGCGGAGGGAGTGTCACAAGCTTCGGCGTGAGGCTCAACGGGCGCGGAACCGTGACGAGGCATGCAACCAGATGGCAGCATATAAGTCAGCCAGGAAATGCCTTCGCAAACTGATCAACAGTAGCAAGGCTCGCTGCTGGCAAGACCTAGTGGACAATGTGAACAAGGATCCGTGGGGCCTTGGCTACAAGCTGGTCATGGGGAAACTTGGTACCCTACGGAAGCCTTGTATAATGACGCGGAAAAGATGGACGCGATAGTGCGGGGACTCTTTCCCGCCCATCTCGTCCGTGTTGACGCTGTCCATGGTGAAACAGCAGTAGAGTGCCCACTCTTCACACAGCTGGAGCTGGAGGAGGCAGTCCTCTCCTTGAAAGCGAGGAAGGCTCCAGGTCCAGATGGTGTTCCAGCTGAGTTGTTGCGGCTCGTCTATCACCATTGTCCTGACTTGCTGCTCAGCACATTCAACGCTTGCCTACGGGACGGGGTTTTCCCGGTACGATGGAAGGTGGCGAGGCTCGTGCTGATCAGCAAGGGGAAGGGAAATCCCGAATCACCGTCTGCATACCGATCGTTATGCATGCTAGACACCGCTGGGAAAGTGCTAGAGAAACTCATCAAGGGAAGACTCACTGACGCGATTCGTGCTGCTGGGGACCTATCTCCTCGGCAGTACGGCTTTAGAGCAGGACGTTCTACCATTGATGCGATTGCAGAGGTGGTGAACACGGTCCGAAAGGCAGAGGCATATAGTCGCACCAAGTGACGGATCGTCCTGTTGGTGACACTCGACGTCAGGAATGCCTTCAAATCCGCTAGATGGGTGGATATTCTGGACACGCTGGAAAACTCTTTTCAAGTTCCATAATATCTAATGCGGCTTTTGAGGAACTACCTAAAGGACCGAAGCCTGCTCTACGACATGACACAGGGCCAGCGAAGGATGGAAATTACATCGGGTGTTGCCCAGGGATCTATCCTTGGTCCGGACCTGTGGAACGTGTCTTACGACGGGCTACTGAGACTTGAGATGCCAGATGAGTCGCGCTTGGTCGGCTTTGCGGGTGATGTTGCGGCTCTGGTCGCCGGGCGCACCGTTGAACAAGCGCAACTTAGGCTAGGTATGCTAATACGCCGAGTGAGGGAATGGATGACTGCTCGCGGGCTGAGTTTAGCACTGGAGAAAACCGAAGTGGTCATCTTAACAAAAAAAAGAATCCCTAGAGTAAGGATGATCAGTATTGGAGACATACAAATCCAATCAAAGCCAGCGGTGAAGTACCTGGGGCTACTGATCGACTCGAAGATGAGTTTCTCTGAGCAAATCAGGGCAACGGCTGAGAAGGCTGCTTCGGGAATATCGGCTCTGAGTCGACTTATGGCCAACGTAGGGGGACCCAGCCCATTAAGGAGACGCCTCTTGATGAGTGCTGTAGGGTCAGCGCTACTGTACGGAGCAGAGGTATAGGGCGACGCTCTCAGCAAGGAGGTATACCGAAAACGATTGGCACAGGTACAGAGAAGAGGAGCACTGAGAATTGCATCTTCGTATCCAACAGTCTCTGACTTGGCCGTGAGAGTGATCGCAGGCGTGATACCTGTCGCTCTCCTTGCTGGAGAGCGCCGGACTATTTACCTGCACCGAAACGAAGATGCAAGGGAGATGGTTGTCCGCGAAGAGAGACAACGCTCGCTCAACGATTGGCAGCAGTCTTGGGGGAATTGCACGAAGGGAAGGTGAACTGCGCGCCTCATCCCGGACATGAGACCATGGCTAAATCGAAGGCATGGTGAGACTGACTTCTATCTGACCCAGCTTTTGAGCGGGCACGGGTGTTTTCAGTCTTACCTGCACAAGATCGGTAAGTCACGGTCTCCCGATGGTCGGTTTTGCCCAGGAGAGTAGGACAATGCCTGTCACACATTTTTTGCGTGTACAAAATGGGTCAGGCTGCAAGGGGAACTCTACAGGGAGACGGGAGAGCTCACCCCGGATAATATAGTTGCGGTGATGCTCGAATCGGTTGACGAATGGAACCAGGTGGCACATTATGTTCGGGCAGTCTTAAAATATAAAAGGGACTCACAGCAGCCAGAGGCGCTGGGGCTAGGGGATTGCTCTTCTGCCTCCCCAGCTTGAAGGTGCCCCACGGCGTAACAAAACGAGACCTAGCCCGAAGTAATGTGTCAAACGGTCCTAGGCTAGGTTCTCAGATTGACAGGGGAGGTGTTTAGTGGGTAGTCCAAGGGTATCCTCCATGGGAGTCCCACACTGCCAGACTCGGCGGGCGTAAATGCCTTCACCTCCCTACCACAAAAAAAAAGCGATGAGAGGTCGGTTTAGATTTCCTTCGGGAACGAGAAGAATTGAAGTACATTACAAGCCCAACGTAGTTTTTATTTTGGGCTCTGTTAAATAATTGTGGAATGTACCCCTTTTTGTAGCCGTTTGGCAATAACTGCGATAGAGTCATAGGAAACTAGTCCAATGAGTCTATGAATTTTATATTGTCCACTTACATCATAATAATTTTTGTAACATGTGTTATTAAGTTTGGGTTTAAATTAGTTTCTTCAAATAAATATTTTAATATAAATTGGTGATTGAATGCTTGTCCGTTATGTGCGATTACTATTACCCTTTTAAATTTCTTCTAAACATGTATCAGATTCTCCATAAAATTATTTGTTTTCTAATAATATAGCCTGTACCCACATTTTCGTCAATGCAGCGTTTGGGAAAGACACATAAATTTGGTTCTGTTTTTTTTAATTTCTCCTTTCAATTTATTATCAACAATTTATTCCCCCAGCTTTTCTTCCTGTCGGGTTTCTAGATCAAAGAAGACAAAAATAGTATCTTTATCTGATATGGTGCAGGTATCCTTTTCAATAAAGCATAAATGTTCTAGCTACACGTGCTTATTACATACTTTACAGAATATTTCGTTACATGTATGGGATCTGCTTTCTCTGTATATTTCTAAACATTCCATGCATCATCTGATTTCTCTGGAAACACTATTTTTCCCCAGCAATGTGGAATTGATTTGGTTTTCGTAACAATTTTTTCCTCTAAAGCTGTCATTATAATTGTAGCAAAATGTTTTAGATCCTAGATTAGGGCACTTTGGAGTTTGTTGACAGCATGGGCAGCTTTCTCCACATCTGTGATCATTTTCAATACTATAAAGAAGATGGCAATCTGCAGGATGGTAAGCAAAGTCAAATGCCGCTGTGAGAGAAGTGATAAAGTGAAAGTGCCCATCATGGTGAAGCAAATTCAAATGTTTGCCTTCTGTAGCTCTTTCAAATACAACATCCCGTCACTTACTTCCGTATCGATATACTATAATTTTGTAGTTTTTCAAGTGTGTTTGAAACTGCTACAACTCTAAAATGCCGGATTCCTCAGCTAGTATAGTAATTTTCAATAGCTTTGAGAGCCCGGCAGTCCATTTTGTCTGCATTTTCCCAATATCTCGTCGAGCTTTTTTATAATCAGGATCTTTATCAGCAAAAAAATGGGCCCAACTAATACTCGTGGTAAACAAATAGTACCTTTCTTGTTTATAGTTACTATACTTCTTCACATAGCACACTCTTCAGAAAATGTGTTATACTTTTCAGCTCTATCACATCCTCTACAGGGAGAGATCTCACCCCGGACAATATAGTCGCGGTGATGCTCGAATCGTTTGACAAATGGAACCAGGTGGCACATAGTGTTCGGGCAGTCCTAAAAGATAAAAGGGAATTACAGCAGCTAGAGCATCGCTTGTCTGGCACTTCCTCTTCCCCTCCCGCTAGAAGAGGGATCCCCCAGCTTGAGGTGTTTAGTGGGTAGTCCAGTCGCATTTTTGCGATAATGGAAGTGCCATGGCATTCACATCCCAACCACAAAAAAAAATGATATCCTTTACCTTTCAGTAGATGAACAGAATGTATCCGTGTCAGAGTTATTTTTAAATATTTTTGAAATTAATTCCCATACATCTTCCGTATGCTCTAAATTTCATCCATACGTGCCCGCTTTCTTTGCAACTTTCTCCACAAAATGTTATTCCAATCATGTCAGCCGGATCAACTCTCTATTTGATTATCTCCTAAATGGCATTTTTAATCCAAGAAACTTCATTGGTGTTCTTTGGTAGCATAGCTACGTTGAAGTCTATTCGCCGACCCTTCAGGTTGAAGTGCTTCACACGCACTAATGAGTCATTGTTAATTATGAACTTTCCGTTAAAACTAGGTAAATCTACTAACCGCTCTGACTTTTGATTCAATAATGACTTGTCGCTATTATTTTGCTGTATTTATAATAAATTCCATGACGATAGCCATTTTCATTTACTCTTGATATGTTGTTATTGCGAATCTCCTCTGTACTAGACCACATTCTCCAACAAAAACGGAAACGAAATGAAACAGAAAAAACGGACATCTTAAAATCAAAAAAACAAAAGCCTAATATGCCTCTACCTGATCAAATTTAGTACGTGACCTAATTAAGTGCTTGACCTGATTTAATACTACCTGCATAACCCATCCTTAGACTATATAAAGTCATTCGCTTCAACATATTCTTTAGACACTCATAATAACTCAAAGGAATCGAAACGGCTCTGCTCACACAACAAAGTATGGCCCAACGTCTTTTCTAGAGAAAAGAAAATTGGCCTGCACATATCAAATAAACAAAATCAATGACTACTTTGGGAATCTCTTTAATGTCATGCAACGTACGGCGTGCACGCGAGTGTGTGTACATATGTGTGCGTGTGAGTATGTAAAATCCAAAAGCCATCAATCACGTAATTTTAAGGCCAAACAAACTGCCAACTTCATAGACCCTAAACGTTGGGGATTTCCTGTGGCGGGTGTCATAAGCAGTCAACATTGAGGATTTCCAGTAACGTCATGCATCTCCAAAAACCCATACACCAGAGAGATTTCCCGAATGCCCTCGCAAAGCCCATTCCTAACCATCTCAAAGGTCAGACCAAAGTCAACACTTTCCACCCCCCTCCGCTCCTCAAAACTTTTCCTGGCTCAAGGGTCGTTATACCTACTCATTGATTCTGGCGAGCATATCCAAAAAGGCAGTGGGCATTTTTGAACACAACGTGCTCCGGAAAATCTATCGCCCGCTAAGCGAGAGATGGATTCGAGATTCCGTTGCAACGATGAGTTGTATGAACTTTTTGATGAACCATCTATATCTGCTTGCGTGAAGTTGCGCAAACTCCAATGGGCGGGACATGTCAGTGAGAAGACAGAGAACTCGATGAGAAGACATAATAGAAGCTGGCAGCAGATCTTTGCCGGGAGTAATCAACTGACAAATGAGATGGTAGAATCATAATGATTGGAGAAGATTAATCCTGAAAGCCAAGTCCTAAATAGGTTTGTCGTGCCTTAGATGTTGTTTCTTATAACTCACTTGGATACAATGTTATACAAATGCTAAATCATCTTATATCTTCATTGTTAAACTTAATCTATAATCTATTTACCGCCACCTGCTCCATGGACCCCAAACTTTCACTTATTGAGTCAAGACTAATTGACATTTCACTTTTCAACTCTATGACCAAACAATCATTAGCAAGCATAGCTGGTATAGAAATAACTTGTTTCCCTCTGTATTACGCTTGTTAACAACTCAGCTCGTTGCCATACAAGCACTTAGCTGATTCAAACTTGTTGCGGCGACCAACATGCAGATGTTTGCATCATCCAATAGCAATACAGAACATCCCATTGAATGAAGCGAACAAGTATTTGTTGTCACCGCATATTGGAAATATTCAATTAATATGGGCTAAGTATTTACTCAGAAGCAACTTTTGACTATTTGAAATTTAATCCTTGGTTGTTGATGATAAATAAGTTCAGCTAGATGAGAAAAATGATCTTGAAGACTAACTGCATACACAAGAAAACAAAGCTCCAAGTATAGGAATCTGTAATAAGACTTGTGTTATGCTATGTGTGGGAAACATGGACCCTAATCCAGGCATCCACAAACATATTGTCGCGCATGTTATAGTTCGCGGCTGATAATTTTAACGCTCCGGGAAACTGAAAACGCACTGTCTTTTTAAATTAAGTTAAAAGAGTTTATTTACTAAGAATGTACAATCAGTAATTCAACTATTTTACAAACCGCATTTAAATTTAATTTTCACTGTCTATCAACTTGTATTCAAACTGTCTATATCACAAAAATCACTTTACTATCTATCAATATCGCCTACAACTTGCGCTATATACTATCGTAGTTTCTACTATGGCAGTTTTACTATTCCTCCCCATTCATTCAGCTCGGCTTTATGTTAGGTCTCTAGTCATTCAATCCATTTCTCGTACATTGGCGAATGTTCTGACGAAAACTACCTGGGCTATTCGAGCAATTCTGAATTCCCGCAGTGACGCCACTTTCAGCTTCTGGTCAAGGATTTTCTTGGTCATTTCTTGCGCGTTCGAGTACATTCGTTTATTGGTCATTATGTTATTAATAGTTTCGAGAACAATTGCGACAGTAGCTCGCAAAATTGTATAGACATGTAACACTGCCCCCACCTCAGTTCTTTTTGCCCCGAAAAGATGTATCGCTAGTGGTGGTTAAGTCTCCCTGGATGCAATATAGGGCAAGACGGTCCAGGTGCACGATTTTCATTTTGGCTCTTGGCTTGCGGTATTTCTGTATGAGATATACGATGTCGTTGATTCACTTTGTGACTTGGTATGATTCCTTCCGATTATGCTACAACTTTGGAGACCTACCCTTCCACCGTTGTGGGTTGTATAGCCACACCAAGTTATTTTGCTGGAAGCCAGTAGAATTTGCCTTTAGGTCAGACCTGGCCTTTATGCGGCCAGTAGCCGATTCGAGGTGATTTCGCACTGTCCGATGTATCTGGTTCAACCATTGCCTTAGCTCACTTGTGTACTCCGAGATCGATTGGGGTTTCTCAGGGGGTGTTCCGAGCTTCATATCAGCCGGCAGGCGAATGGTCTTTCCAAAAATGACTTTGGCTGGGGCTTCGCCCGTCGATGCATGTTCGGCAGTTCTTTATGCCATCAAGAAGAATGAAATGTGTCTCAGTCCCCTTGATTCTCGTCAACCTTCTTGACCAGGTGTTTACTGAGTGTGCCGTTGAAACCCTCGACCATTCCATCGGATTGGGGATGCAGCGGTGTTGTCCTCGTTTTCCATATTCGCAGCAGCTCACACATTTCGCCAAAAACTAGTGATTCAAAGTTTCGGCCTTGATCCGAATGAAGTTTGTAACTTACGCCGTACCTACTGACCCAATTTAACACTAACTGTTTGGCTGCAGTGGTTGCTTCGTGGTTGGGAATGGGGTATACCTCGGGCTACTTGCTGAAATAATCGGCCATAGCCAGCGTGTATCGATTTCCCCATCCAAATTCAGGGAAGGATCCTGCTATGTCACAGTAATCCTTTCAAATGGTGCGACCCCGTTATAGGTTTGCATTTGTCCTCTCAGTCGTGTACCTTTGATGGAAGCGCAAATTGTGCATCTACGGTACCAGTCCTCTACGTCTTCTCGAGCTTGGAGCCAGTAGAACTTTCTTCGCAATTTCTCTAAGGTCTTGTTAACACCAAGGTGGCCTCCCGAGGATCGTTCGTGAGCTGTCATCCACCATTTCCATATCCGCTTGAGTACGCCACCCTCCACCTGAAGGGAGTTCCATTGTGCCCAATAGCTTTTCAGGGTTGCGCCATGGATTGAAACGTCCTTCGACTCAGTTTGCCCAGTTATCTCCTTCCATTAAAGCAATAGTTCGATGTCTTTATCGGCTAGCTGGGTGCTTCAAGTTTATTGAATTCGGCAGTTATCAAACGCAGATCAACGGTTGGCTTTTTTTCCTCAATCCAGCGGCAACGCTTGCAGTTTGGTGGACATGGACGACGAGATAGGGCGTCAGCATTTTCAAAATCCGATGAACAATTTCGCTCTTCCGATGAACAATTTCGTAGTCGTATGAGTGCAATCTTTCGATCCATCTCGCAACTTGTCCCTCGGGGTTTTTGAAGTTAAGCAGCAATCTCAGCGATGCATGGTCCATTTGAAGAACAAATTTTTGGTCATATAGGTACTTGTAGAACTGCTTGGTGGCCTCTTTTACAGCCAATAGCTCCTTCCTGGTCACGCAATAGTTTCTCTCACTTTTGGAGAGAACTCGACTGTAATACGAAAGGACTCTTTCTTTGCCATCGATCTGCTGAGAGAGTACAGCTTCAATCCCGCCGTGTCAAGCATAAACATTTTTCCGGGTTTCAGATATGCCAGCACGGGTGATTTACACAGCTTCTCCTTCAATGTCTCAAAGGCTGCCTGGTATTGTTCATTCCAGACATACAAACAATTTTTCTTGGCTAGCTGATGGAGACACTTAGCTATTTTGGCAAAATCTTTGACGAATCTTCGATAGAAGGTCGCTACTTCGTAGTTGGCACTTGTTGTTTGGTGTTGGCTAGCTTTTCACGGCTTCAATTTTGTCAGGGTCTGTTTTCACCCCATCTGCTGATACAACGTAACCCAGGTATTTTACTTCAGCTGCAAAATGAGTATTTTTGTCGGGACTAAGTTTCAAATTTACCAGTTGCAATCGGGAGAACACCTCTTTTGAGCTCCGCACATGTTCTTCGAATGTTCTCCCGATAACAATGATGTCAACTAGGTACACCAAACAGGTCTCCCAGGTTAGGTCTCATAGCACGTATTCCATCAGGTGTTCAACGGAAGCTGGAGCATTGCAAAGCCCAAATGGCATCACCACAATTTGCCACAATCCGATCCCAATTGAAAATGCGGTCTTGTCTTGATCCTTCTGGTCGATTTCTACCTGCCAGTAGCCACTCTTGAGATCGAGTGTAGAAAACCATTTTGCGTCGGCTAAAGTGTCCATTATGTCGTCGATTGTGGAAGTGAGTTACTATCTTTCTTAGTGATGCCGTTAAGCTGCCTACAGGTGACATAAAAACGAGTGCGACCATCCTTTTTCTTTACTAGAACTACTGGCACGGCCCATGGACTGACAGAACACTCGATAACACCTTGTTGTACCATGTACGAGATCAGTGCGCTCACTTCTCCTTGTTTGGTTACAAGAAGACGTCTCGGTGCTTATCGAATCGGCTTGGCTCCCTGTGTATCTATGACGTGAGCTACCATACTCGTTTGGCCTTGGTCATCCGGGCTTGTTGAGAAGATGTCACTGTACTTGGTCACCAAATCAGAGGCTTGCTTGAATAGTAGCACTGGCAATTCGGTCAGCTTCAATATTGCAGACGTGAGTTCCCGGGCTTTGTCTGTGTCTAGCCTCCTTTTCCAGTGATGGTCGTCAATAGCTTCCAAAAAGATGATGGTGGAAGCAAGCTGGCAGCTGCCGATAACTTCCCCCTCTTTGATGCTCGTGGTTGAGTCTGCGGTGTTAAGGATTCTAACCGGCACGTATCCGTTCCTTATAGATCTTACAAGGCATTGTCCTACGATTAAAATTCGCAATGCCGACGTCTTCGTTGGATCTATCAGATCAGACCGGTAGTCTCAAGAACCACCATCAAGTTGGCCCATACAATGCTCTCGGAAGATTTTGGTACATCAGTGTTTGGCAAATACTACGACATTTACCTTGGGAGTTTGGAAGCTTGGATCCTCCATCAATGCTTCAACATATCATCATTTTAATACCCGTTTGTTGAAATCCAACGTTATTCCATGTGGTCGCAGAAAATCCATCCCGAGGATGCAATCATCCATTATGCTCGCGACCAGAAAATTATGTCAAAACGCAAGGCCTCCTAACTGTATCTGGAGATTGACCTCTCCATGGACAGGTGCAGTTTCCCCCGTGACTGTCCAAAATGAGAAAATCTTGCCCTTGTGAAGTAGTTTTTGCCTCACTAGGTCCAGCTGGATAATCGATCGGGTTGCACCAGTGTCGATTGTTATGGTGCAAGGCTCTCTGCCAACTTGACCCGGAAGGCATAAATCTGCTTCTCCTTGATGTAGTTTTGACACGGTGATGGTAGTGCTGGGGACGTCGATCCTCCTAGCCAACATCTGCTCCATAGTGTTGGCCTCTCCAGATTGAAGGGCTTCGATTCTGGGCTCCTAACTCGGTCTGGATCTCCTCCAGTCTGGACAAAAGCTTGGTTTTCTTCACTTCTTGCAGTCTCTTTGTGGATGCCCCTTCTCACCGCAATTCCAGCATCTAGGCGCACCATTTACCAGCGGCTCACGCTCAATGACCACGCGTTCACACTTGCACTTGTCTGTCACTATCGTGTAAACCCGGGCAGTGGTACGAGTCATACTTTTCACTGCCTCAAATCTCAAACTATAAGTCAATGCACTTTTAATCGTTTTCTTTTGAGCTAAACGCACGGTTTGTGGCGATTCCTGGTCATTTAAGATGCTGATGAATGCTTCTATTGCAGCGTTCTCTCGATGTTCTGCATCTTAATCTGGGTACGTGAAAAGCACCAGTCGCTCAATGTTTTGGGCTAGCTGCTTTAAGGTTTCGCCAGACTTCTGCATCCGATGCCGTAGCTGTGACCAATATAGCTGGTTCAGATGATTATCTCCATAACGCATGTCAAGCGCATTCGTTATAGCAGCCGAATTTGAGTGCAAATCAACGGGGATAGTTTGCAAAAGCTCGGCAGCTGGGCCTTTTAGAGCCAGAATCAATGTAGTTGCTCGTTTTTGCTCATTCCAGTGATTTGTCCTAGCGGCGGCTTCAAACTATGTTTTGTAAATACTCCAGGCCGTTTGCCCGTCGAATCTTGGTGCTTTAACATTTCTGGATGTGCTTTGCGCTGCGATTATAAGCGGGGCTGTTGAGGTGGTTACTACTGCCTTCGCTGCTTCCAAACCTTTTTTCACTTTTTCCATCTCATAGTTCATTCTTTCCTCGAACTGGCTGATCTCATGGTTGACTCTCACCTCAACCTGGCTGACCTTCTCCTTGACCTGGTAAACCTTTTCCTCGACGCATTTAATTTGTTTGTTCAGACTACCGAGCTCCGCTTTTATTTCGGTTGACTTTTTTGGCAAATTTGTCTTGATTTCGATCGCTTGTTGATCCAGCTTCGCTGATTGTTTATTTGGTTTCGCAGTTAAACTGGATGACTGTTCATTTAACTTCGCTGATTGTTCATCTAGCTTCGCAGTTAAACTGAATGACTGCTTATTTAGCTTAACAGTTAAACTGGATGACTGTTGTCGCTGCTCTTGCTGCTTCAGCATCAATATTTGCATCAGTGCATTTTCCTTTGATTTTAGGGTTTCTGCTTCTCCCTTAAGCTCCGACATGATAAATTCATTAATTTTTAGCTTTGTGGTATTTTCATTATTGCGGCTTTTATTATTATCCACCAGTTTGCACGTTACATTTCACTATTGTGCACTTTAAAAATGACTAAAAAATTGCACTTTAAAATTTCCATTCTCACTTCTGACACCACTGCCGCGCGTGTTATAGTTTGTGGCTGATAATTTTAACGCTCCGAGAAAGTGAAACGCACTTTCTTTTAAATTAAGTTAAAAGCGTTTATATACTAAGAATGCACAGTCATTAATTTAACTATTTCACAAATTGCATTTAAATTAAATTTTTACTGTCTATCAACTTGTATTCAAACTGTCTATATCACGAAAACCACTTCACTATCAATCAATATCGCCTACAACTTGCGCTATACACTATCACAGTTTCTACTATGGCGGTTTTACTATTCCTCCCCATTGAATCAGGTCGGCTTTATATAGGGTCTCTAGTCATTCAATCCATTTCTCGTACATTGGCGAATCTTCTGACGAGAACTACCTACCTACCTACACGGATAACTAAAAAGGGGAGATCTGAAGGGTGAAGACCAGTGGGGAAACCGAGAAAACGCTGGTCCGACTCGGTCGATGAAGATAAATCATCGCTGCCCAGATTTCGAAATTGGAGGGCATGGTCAATGGACCGAGAACGTTAGCGGCGCTTTTCGCAGGAAATGAAGGCCCGAGAGGGGCTGTAGTGCTACGAAGAAGATGAATAAAATCGTTAAATATACAACACTGCCGTTTAGAATAAAGCCAGTAGTACCAGAGTTGATTTTGTTCCATAGCCACGTTTAGTTGTTATTGCAATACCGGAAAACTCAAAACATCATAGTTTTGTTAAATATTATTCGATCCTTCTGAAATCATCAGTCTAGTAAAAAACTATCTAAAATTGAAAAATTATACTATGACGGAAACTGGTAAGCTGAGCAATATCTTGAATTGAAGCATAAGAATTTATATTTTTTTACTACATTTACCGTATCTTTATTGACAATTTCAGTATAATTTCAAGAAACTTGCATTTTAAGTACAAAATCAATCAAACCATGCTCGCAGATAAGCTTAAAATGGATTAAAACCTCATCAAAATCAATGCCCTAGTTATAAATAAATTATTCAAACTTTACATCCAAGCTATGCATATATTGTGCTCTCATGTGCGTTGAACTCCAACTTCAACGCAATCGATCTTTTCTGAAACAGCAAAGCAAAGCCAGCCCCTTGATTATCATTCATAATTCACAATCTTATGCGTCGCACCACTTAATATAACCCCTTATACGAACAAAGTCCTTAAGCTTTCCTGGTATTTTATTGTTATCGTATGCAAGCATATTACATTAATATGTCAGAGTGTTGAAAGCCAGCTGAAAAGCAAAGCTAATGAAAATTGTTTTAATTAGAATAATAATTAATTACCAAAATCGACCGCAAAGCATTTTGCTGCTTTCACTTCTTCCAACTCTTCAAAGGAACACCATTTATCTGCATGCCAGAGCAAATGCGTATACATATAAGCATACATCCTAGGTGAAAGGATAGTTATTTAGTAGTAGAGCATAAACATGCGAATATGTGGATCGTTCGCTCGATATGTTACAATAATAAACTACATGGCTCATCGTTAATAATCCGAGCACTAGCCTGCAAGAAATCTTCTGTGCTTGACGAAGCATCTTGAGGATGGACATTTAGGAATAAGCCTATTAGCATGAATCCTTTGAGTATGGAAGAGAGGAGGGTATTTTATTATATCTTTACAAACCTCTACTAAAATTGCGGCCATCTGTTCAACGGTACATGGGTCGCAGCAGGGAAAGCGGAATAACACAAAAAAATGGTGTCCTTCTCTCGCAATATCACACATGTAGACCGAAAAATCTAATAAAATCATAAATAGGTAAAACAAAAATAAATACGTCAGACGTTAAAATTCACTAAATTTTGTTAGTGATAGTACTCGTATAATTTGTCAATTTAACATTTTTTATTCAAACAAGTTAGGTAGACAGAACTACGCTCGTGTCAGAAGGGTTTTGTACTTAACATTTAATTCAAGAAAAACTTTACCGACATCCACAACAAATATATTTTTGCTTTAAAAGTAAAACCAGTGCTACTCCATTTTAACTGGACAACATTTTGTTGCAAAATTCTAAAATCATTCACCAAGCCGAATCAAATGTCTTTTTGTTCTATTATATATTTCGAGAAAATACAGTCGAAAGTGTAGTATCTGGTTTGATGGAAACCCCATGTAGTATAAAAACCGTGTTTGATTGTTGTAGTTGGAGATAATTCAAATGGCAGTAACTTCTGTACATTCTACGAAAACTCATAGTGTATAAGGACCTGTTAAAGGACACTTAAATATCTACTTTCATCCAATCGAATCAAAGTAATACAGTTTTACTGGCTAAAATATTTAATTTGCAGATCCTACTATTATTAGCAAATTTGAAAGAATTTCAACCATTAAGTTATCTGTTATCAGATCTACGAGTACCTTCATAATTTTCTCACCAATTATTTTGAGCTGCTCATCTTCAGCTATTCACTAATAGATTCAATCAAGTGTTAAAAGCATGTACCTTAAATGTTGAAGTCCGCGAAAAATTGCGGTGATCGAGCAGTCACACAAGCAAACTGCTCGAAAACCTTCCTATCTCCTATCCAAAATTTTAATGGCTGATTTAGAAAAAAAATATTTAATTACTTCCAATCATGCTCGTAATTTGTAAAATAGTTTTCTTCCTTATGATCATTATTAAATATAATTTTATATCAATTTTCCTTTAAAGTAAATTTAAACGTTCCCCTTTAATTATATTCTTCATGAGATTTAACTTTTATTACTATTTAGAATCTTTTTCTTTTGTCTTTATTAATCAATTTTCCTTAAAATTGTTTTTTTAAATCTGCCAATTAAGATTTAGGATATGGAAACACTGATTTTGTACAGCCCAACTGTGTATTACATCACGGAATGTAAGCGCACCCAGCTGAGCTAGCAGCTGATGCGATTTAGCGGTACACGGAATAAGAGAAGAACAGGAGGAGATTTGGACGGATCGAGGAGTCCACTTCAAATCGCTAAGCAGTGAGGTTCGGTTCAATCTTCGCAGTGCAGTTTCTCGTCGCGACCAAATTCCATTTGAGTGCGCGTAGTGAAATAAATAAATTCAAAGGTGGTCACCTATGCGTTGAGTTCTATCTTTAAGTAAGGATTCAGCGTGATTAATAGCAGTCACAAAAAGTTTAGCAAAAAGGGAAATCTTGCCAAAAGTTCGGTTCTTATCGGGTGTAGCGGAGATTTCTAAAATATCATTCATTTCGACCAAGGACAAGTTCTGCATTTGCTACTCAGCGGTTTAAAGCTTTTGACTAGTGCGCGGTGGGCGTTTTTGGGTGCACGTAAAAATAACGAATACTGAAGCAGGGCCGAAATAGAATTCACTGCACGTTGTTGGCATGTAAATCTACGATGCTGTTGCGGCGATTGTGTTATTCGTTGCAAGACAAGTAGCGAGGATTGAACAACCTATGATGCTTATTGTGCTCGGCGAAGGCTAGAATTCGCTTGGCGCCATAATCATTGTCTTGAACTATGAATTGTTGTGTCCCCATTTTGAAGTCTAATAGGTTTTCTTTCATGTTAGTATAAACTCGAGAAATACTGCGACCGCCCAGTTAAGCTGGTGGTGTAACTCTTACAAGTGGGGAATGAGTGATTGTCTTTAATAATCAATGATTCTTTCCTGCGACAACATGTCATTTTTGAACATTTGCCAAGTTTTGAACCTTGCTGGCAATGGTGCTCGCATTGCTTCCCACATTCACAAAACATGTAAAATGTTGAAGTCGTAACAAAATAATTAAAATTCAAATAAACTTCAAATGTTTTGTTGTAGCACTCCGATTGAGCAATTCAATTTACATGAAACAAACAAAAGTTGCGGTATCCATAGCAAAAGTTGCCCAAAATTGCGAGATCCCGCACCAAACAACGATGCATGGATATTTAACACATGCATCAGCTGTATCTACTCCAGAAGCTGAAAGACTCCTTTCCTGAATGAGCGGAACATCTTGTTTTCCACACTTCACAATCTTTGCTCATATTGTGCGTGATGTCATCCGAACGGACGGAAAAGTGAAGCACAATTAAAAATAGTACAAGAAATCAGTGAGCCGTCATCCTACGGACACTCATCCACCCAGTCGCCGTATGTAAGCATTCAGCAAGAACTGATGAGTGATCGCTTTTAAATCAATTTTGCTGTAGAATATCATTAGGAGAAGTCCTTAGCCGAAGGCGTTCATATTCGAAATCGTCAATCCGGAAGCGAACTGCATTTTATTAATATCGACATGATTGGATTGGCACGCTTGATTAAGGAAACAAATCGGTATCAACGTCCCGTGGGTTTTTCGCGTCCATATCCCAAACTCACTTCAGTTCCTTGCATTGCGATGAATGGTTCGTATTGCAGCTTTGGCTGAGGATAGGGACTTCTTAAGATCAAGCATGACACAGCGATGCAGTTAGTGAGAAGGAATTAGTCAATCATAATTGTATAGCCTTGCCAAGTGCATGTATTAGAGCGAAGCATTTGCTGGAGCTCATCATTATGACTAGCTTTCAACTTTATTATAAAACCATTGTGGTTTTGGTAATGCGTGGTCGTCATATGCTGGAAGCATGTATCTGCGTATATGTGATGGTGCCCGAATAGACTTATTTTCAAATGAAACGGAGTGACGTTCAGACCACGGATTGCAAACATTTATATTTCAAATTGGTAAAAATTAACTCTCAGCCAATGAATCGCTAATTATACATTCAAATTGTATTTGTGTTTTCTTTTGTATATCATGGCATGAGAGGATTGAAGGAGATTAATGATCAATTATTTGGGAATCAAAACGAAACCCGCAAAGGTATTACTTAAAAATCATCCTGCGCCGTGTGGAAATTCTTGCGCAAGCTACCATAGGGATTTAACTTCCTATTTTCCTTATGAAAATCATCATTGCTCGAACCTGCGCTACAGTCATTTCTTGACAACGACATTTCATTTGGCAGAACTAGAAGCAAAGCGAACAGGTTTTCAATGGTTTGTCCACTTCAAAAGGTGTTAGTGCAAAACTAATTGCCCTCTCGTCTTTCTTAAAAGTAACTTGGAAGATAGCTTATATTTTGTCCCTAAATATCTTCAAGTTGTACCAATATTTTCGTTGCTTTGCACTCCTTAAACAGTATCTCAAGCATAAAATCGGGTTTTGTTGAGTCTAACTTGGAACCCAGTTAAAATTTTCAGTAGACTGAAGTATTTGATTGATGAAATTCATTCCTTGAATTTAACGAGAATAAATTTACGAAAGTTTTTCTTTTTGGCCAAAAAGCATTAGCATTCTCTCATTTCTCACTGCAGCGAATTGAAGAACAACTTGATGCAAATCTTTTGAAACAAGAAAAAAAATGTAAATATCGTCCTCACTATTATGGACGATATTTACATTATTTATTTTACTTAAACATAATTTAATGTCAGATCAAATATCGAAAAACTTGTCAGACCTCTTTTGTTAATATTAGTTGCCTTTGAATTCCAATGAATAAAATGAATTGTTAAACCCTATACCTCTCGGTCTTACCATTTTGTTTTACCTGACCGGATAAAGGACCCGCAATGATGGAGGCTCCTCCTATAACATGGGCTAGCCATAGGGCGCGCTCCTCCGTTTTTTGTTATTAACAGGGGCTCTTGCCGGGTAGAGTGGCCTTCCGCTTACATGCCCTTTTATGGTATAGAGCTATGTGACTCCATCACATAATTCTGTAACATGAATTGCCCACGTCAATTTTTCTCATTTGATGGAAAAACTCATGCAAATTATGTTTGTATGAGTTTTCCAGTCAAATGGGAAATATATTGCCATGTCTACGTTTGGACCTTGTTCCGATTGGGAGGATGCGAGGGGGCGCCGCTTCCACCTAGATGCCCCACTCTTATTTGTGGGCCATAAGGATCGTCGGTAATGATGAAGTCTCCACTAGTCTGCCCGTTTTTGCTCTTAGTAGGTTACCTCGGCCTCGACATCATTCGATCGACATTCGAAATTTTTAATTTGTGAATGCGAAATATTTTTGTAGTGGGCCCTTGTGCTAGGGGGAAAGAACCTGCCCCACGACACCGCAATGCTAGCCTGCCAGCGTAGAAATGCGTCCCCAGACAAGGCCAATCTCGGCGGATCTTAACATCCTCTTCCGCTGAGGCAGCAGACTATTGCTGCAGTCCTTCACGGACATTTATATTCCTAGTTTCACTACAAAATAACACAATTTTATGCAATATTCTCATTTAATATGGCTGCCATTTTATTTTACGATTACTGATGTCACCCATTGAACAAATTCTCAAAGATATTCATCATAAATATAATTCCAGAAACTTTCATGCAAATCCTAGCAAACGCGTAGTGTCTAAGTTGATTGGAAGTGCATATTGTCCCATAACCATGTATAGTTGCTGTTGTAGTACAGGAAAATTAAAGCCCCCCATGACTCTGTTAAATGCGATTTGATCTTTCTGAAATTTCTAGTAATAATTAAACTTATAAAGTGACATTTACCTATTGAATTATATTGAATTTGAGTGTGCCCTTACGATTTTATTCAAAAAAGTGTAAAACTGATAAATCATACTATTACCAACAAAGTTAAGTGAACTTCGTCTTCTCACGTATTTGTTCTTGTAGTGCTCATAAAGGCCTATACTCATGATTTTTGTTCAGAGTTTTCGGATAAAAGGTTTCCAATCTGCTGCCTCTCTCGATACTGATAAAGTAATTTGAAGACCTTTTGGGAAAAGATCTCATTGAGACCTTTCATATGATACCCCACTTGGCTACCTTTCATGTAAAGAATTTTTTTGAGGGTCACTCCTCCATATGGCGGGACCCCCTTAAAACTCTTTGAAAATTTTTTTCACACTAAAATTTCATAACTTTCAACTTTTCCACCAAGTTTCATGACTGTAGCTTCTATAGTTTCTGAGAAAAACTGCTGTGACATACAGACGCACGGATGGACGGACAGACGGACACGTACCGATTTTAATAGGGTTTTGTATTGTTGTTAAAAGCATGAAATAGATTTTATGGAGGCGATGCCATATAAGTTTTTCTGTTGTTTTTTTTTTTTTTGAATAATGCACATGTAGGAAATTTGTATGTGACACGGTAGTATTGATTTGGCGCCGCTGCCATAAAATTTATTTTACCCTCTTAAGGGCATTTTGAAGTCGGTTTTCTTTTCTTTTTCGAAAGTCTTTTATTTCACCCTTTTTGGTGGCAAATTTTTTTCATTTAAAAAAAAATTTAGTTGATTGAATAAACTCAGTACTGCTGTAAATTGTAGCTTTAAGAAGCTTTCAAAATTCGAACTTTGCTTTGCCGTCATATTTTGACCTGATCCTGACGTTTTTTAATTGCTCACTAGTCATCTACGTTCTCTACTACATTGCCAAGTTTCATCAACATTGGTTCAATGGTTTATTCTACACTACAGTAATAAAATGTTGCACGATTTCCGACTTTTGAGCGACCGCCAGATGGTCAGATGGTTCGACTTTATTTTTTCTTTGACTTTTTTAGGGGTTTTGTACTAAAATACAAAACCCTATAGCAATCACGACCTGCGTCCGTCTGTTTGTCCGTCCGTCTGTATGTCAGAGGACTTTTTCTCCAAAACTATAAAGGCTACAGCCATGAAACTTTGTGGATAGGTCAGAAGTGGTGACTTCTTGAAGTCTTTGGGGTGGAAAAATTTTTCAAAGGGTTTTAAGGGGGATCTCCCCATATATGGAGGTGACCCTTAAAATTTTTTTTACCCCATTGGTAGCCGAGTAGGGTGTCATTGGAGAGCTGTCAATGAGAACTTTTCAAAACAAGTCTTAAAATTGCCTTATCAGTACCGTGGGGGGCAGGGTAAGGGAAATGTGCGAACTTTTCGCGTACTCTCCCCCCCCCCCCCCTTGATTGGACACCTTTTATCCGAAAAGTCTGAAAAAAGTCAAGAATGTAGACCTCTATGAGTACAATAACAACAAATACAAGGGAAGTCGAAATTCACTCAACTTTGTTAGTAATAGTATGATTTATCTATTTTACATTTTCCTGCGTAAAAAATTGACGGTATCTTTAAATTCACTACACAAATGCCTATTTATAAGATTGAAGTGCCCTGAAAGTTTCACAAAGATTGAATGGTAATAGCGGTATGAATTTTCCTGTATTACTATCGAACAATATGTATTATTATGGAAACATATGGCTATGGAACAACATGTGCTTTTTACCGACTCAGACACTACAGGTTTGTTACGATTTGCATGAACGTTTCTGAAATGAAAGATATCATGAATATCTTTGAGAATTGTTTCAGCTAGTGTTATCAGTATTCGTGAAGAAAAATAGTGGCTATTTTAAATGCGAACAAAAGTTTTGAGATATTTCTTCCCAACTTCAACGTTTAACGTGCATGACACTTGACACTTGATTCAATTTGATGAATGACTGAAGATGAGTACCTACAATTAATACTCATAGGTGAAACAAGGTGAGAAAGCAGGAGAGAGCTCCTAACAGAAGGGCTTTGGAACCATTCTAGGGTTCGAAACAATTTTCTGATGCCATGAATCGATGATTACAGTACGGGGGTGTGGCTCCTGAAAAAAACTCATCAAAGGTAGCCGATATGAGTATCAAATGAAAGGTTTTTATGAAAGCTTTTCAAAACAGTTCTTAAACTGACAGTTTTTGCTTCAGTGGGCCCACAGGAAGGGAAATACACGAAAGATGAGTTTCCCCCTCGCGATTGGACACCGGTGATCTAAAAAATCTGAAAAAAGTTATCGAGGGAGATATTTATGAGCACAAAAATAACAAATACCTCAGAAGTCAAAGTTCGTTCAACTTTGTTAATAATAGTATGATCTTCGAATTTTAAATTCTCTCCAATAAAAACGTGTGAGTGCCTTTAAACCCAACAAAATTCACCTTACGTAAGGTCCCAATACCCTGTAAGTTTAATGAAATTCGTATCACATTCGCGGAAGTTATATCCATTTGAAATTTCTCCAATTATAACAACACTAACACCCTATTATGGTATTTTATGGATTTTTCATCGAACCAGACACTGCAGTTTTGATTTGATCTTCTTAAAATTTTCAGATAAGATCGATGACAGACATAGCTGCTTTTGGGATTTCACGATTTGAGTGATTTTTGTTAGTTGAAAATGGAGAAACAACGGATTTTCTTTTAAACGAGCAAATCTCTTTGACATGTTTCTTGATTTTATTCGTTGCTGATGATTGCATTTTGTAAGTTGAGTACAAACTCTTCTGACATGAGCGTAGGCATGTCTACTTTACTTGTTTTTAGAGTTTTGTAAAATAATTTTACAAAACCTTACTAGTTTCGCGACCAGTCTGTCCGTCTATCCGTCCGTCCGTCCGTGTGTCACAGCAGTTTTTCTCGGAAACTAGTTAAGCTAGAAACATCAAATTTTGTGTGTAGGTGTAAAGTGATGATTTCTTTAAAGTTCAACTACAAAAAAATTTTATAAGGTATTTAAGGGGGGTCTCCCCATATAGGAGAGTGACCCCCGAAAAAAAAAATTTCATTGAAGGTAGCCGATATGGATATCAAATGAAAGGCCTTGATGAGAGCTTTTTAAAACAGGTCTTAGTTTGGCAAAATTTGCTTTGAGGGGTGCACAGGGAGGGGAAATACACGAAAAATTTGTGTCCCCCCCCTCGCGATTGGACACCTGTGATCCGAAAAATCTGAAAAAAAATCAGGAATGTAGGCCTTGGTGTGTACAACAACAACAAATACGTTAGAAGTCGCAATTCACTCAACTTTGTTAGTAATAGTATGATTTATCGATTTTATGATTTCTTGAATAAAATCTTAACGGTGCCCTTAAATTCAATGAAATCCAGTACCTATTTATAAGGTTGATCTATCCTGAAAGTTTCATAAAGATTGAATTATATTTAGCGAAGTTATAGCGGTTTGAATTTTCCTGTATTACTATGGAACAATATGCGCCGCATTTATTACTATGGCAACATATGGCTATGGAACAACATGCGCTTTTTACCGACTCAGACACTACAGTTTTGCTAGGATTTACATGAAAATTTCAGGAATGATAGGTGTCATGTATATCTTTGAGAATCGGTTCAGCTAGTGGTATCAGTAATCGTAAAACAAAACAGTGGCTGTTTTAAATGCGAAGATTGAATAATTTGGAGTTATTTTTTCCCAACTTCAACGTTTAAGGTGCATGCTTTGAACACTTGATTCAATTTAATGAACGACTGAAGATGAGTACCTACAATTAATGCTCATAAGTAAAACAAGTCAAGGAGGTGGGAGAGAGCTCTTAGCAAAAGGGTTTTGTAACCATTTTAGGATTCGAAAAATTGGCCATTAATCGATGATAACAGTACAGGAGAGTGGCCCTGAAAAAAAAAAATTAATCAAACTTAGCCGATATGAGTGTGAAATAAAAGTTTTCATGGGAGCTTTTCAAAACAGTTGTTAGACTGACAGTTTTTGCTTCAGTGGGGGCACAGGGGGGAAATACATGAAAAATGTGTTTCCTCCGTCGCGGATGGACATCTGTAATAATTTTCAAGGGAGATATTTATGAGTATAACAATACCAAAAACCTCAGAAGTCGAAATTCGTTCAACTTTGTTAATAATAGTATGATATTCGTATTTCATATTTTCTCCAATAAAATCGTCTTTGACATGTTTCTTGATTTGATTCGATCTGGTGACTGCATTTTGTAAATTGAATACAAAACCCTTCTGACATGAGCGTAGGTCTGTTTACCTAACTTGTTTATTGTGAACTATATCACACACTTGAATGAACAAACTATGCATATACTTTATATATTTTACAATTGCTATATTTACTTGCTTTTGAAATGAGCATTGTCAAGCTCAGAAGTAAGTAAATTAAGCCAAAAGTGTTTCGTTAAAAGGGAAATGGTAAGACGATAGGCATCAACAATCTACTCCTCGACTTAATGGCATGTCTTCTTTATTTGAATGCTTCCAATCGAAAACAGAGATAACCTTTATAACTTTGAGCGAACATATCGTATTCAATTTGCAAGGTTACTCTTCTGATAGCATTAGCCCCAATAACCACTCCACCACACAATCTCCGCAAACATTTTGTAGCGCAACAGAACTTCTGTGGGATTTATCGGCATCCACTTCTCCTTTATCATTTTACTAAGTAGCAATTCATATCTGTCCTAAGCTCGCCTCAATTGCGTATCGCCGAAAATCCTAAACTATGTGCTCCGAAACCTGAAACTTCCGTGTGATATCAAAATCGTAATGTGTATAACTCAAACCGAAATCACAAAGTGTGACGCCCATTTCCATTAACCTGTCATTCATGCTAGTAGCAAACCCGCTCCATCATACAGCACAAAAACTACCCCAAAATGTGGTTGTTCGGGAGAGCGCCGATACTGTAAAGGTAAATAAGAAGAACGAGAAGGATTCATGAGCCATGAGACTTTCCAGCCATCCCTTAAACTATGATAATGTTATATAAACGGAACTTACCTGTCTTCCGCTCCAAGTACACTATTGCCTCCTTTCTGGATCCTCCTAGGCACTGGTCTCTTCACACCCATTGCTACGCCATTAACTCACATCAAGACAATATATCTATCCAGCCTTAAGCATAGATAGTGCGGAGACAAAACGGGAAGTTGGCTAAGATACCCACATTATGCAAGTCTCCTAAATCCTTCAGGTGAGCGGCGTAAATGCGAGATGGTTAGTACTAACAAGACTAACTTCCTCTAGGTGTCATCATATCTATGTGTGTTTTCGCATTATAATGGTTTACATGAGCGAAGTTGAAATTAAAGGTTCAACAGGAACGAAGGTTCTGCACAGAAAGTTTGCCAAAGTTTCGCCCGACGAAATAACTTGGTAGCACCCATAATGAACGTCATTGCCATTGCCGTCATTAGCGTCAATGATGATGGCAACATTCAAATGAATAAACTCATTCAACATATGCACAATAGTTTAACGGGGATACTCATTTGAGTTTCCTTCACTGTATCCAGGACATTTGTGACTAAATTTAGCCGCTAGAGATATAAGGCACTCAGCTCTAATACGCCTAAGCCACAATTATGGCCTAAGTTGTTTGGGTCGTTCTAGCATACAGAAATTTTCGTTTTGTTTTTATAAATGTTAACGAAACTTGTCAACATAACTTTGACACGACTCCTTCTACAGCTTAGGTTATTTTGTAACTTAAAAATTTTGAGATTGCATTTGTATATGACATCGGCTCTGGCACTTCAACTATGTTCAATACAAGATAAACAAACATACAAAAAGGAGCAAATTAGAGTTTTAAGGATTGAAATCAATTCTGACTTCAATTTTTAATTTTTGGTGCCACCCAAGGCTGAGGATGACTGATTATGTAAGACAATTGAGCTGCCTTTGGCTCATGAAGTACTTTAAATCTAGTTTATCACTGCTACATGTGGAAGTAAGCATCGTTTTACAAATTTAAAGTTACATTGCACAGTTTTAGTCCCAGTTACCTCAAAATTATAATTTTTAAGTGAGTTGTTTCCCATATTTAGTGCTATGGAACTTTCTTTTATTAACCAAGGCAAAGAACGTTATCAATTCATCACGTATATTTTTTTTTTTTTGCTTTTTTTGTATGTATGTCGACGCATAACTTTTAAACCGAGATAGATAGAAGAGCCCTGATTTCGGCAAATGATACGTCTTACTTCCTGTTAGGTCCCATTTAAACGATAAGAAATTCGAGTAATGGCAAAGGACGTTTACCGTTAAAAATATAAAATTTACCACTTTCACCCCGATTTTTCAGCATAACTGATCGACGCGTGTAAGGATTTTGACTGTATTTGATATTGATCTAAATGTATCGAAACAGAATTGTAATCCTTCCAAGGACTCTTTAGATATTAAAAGTTCAATATGATACATTGATGTCGAGGAATTGAATTTAAATGATATTTCGTACGAAAAGTGCCAATTAGTTGGCACTCTTCAAGGATTTGATAGAGATACTGAATCCTTTGGGGACGGATGATAAAAATGATCAGTATCCCTAATTTTTTGCATAAACGGTACATTTTAGTCAATCATTTCTACCAAAAGTAACCAATAAATTAATTTTAAATGTTGGATAAATACAATTCCACAATAATTAGGGGGAACATTTCAGGATGCTTTTCTCTTTCGCCTTTATTCTTTGCTTACCGATGAGCTTAGTTAAGGATCCTTCTTACATTCTTAGACGTAAACGTCACAAATAGGATTTATAAAATTCCCCGAAGAAATAATAAGGATTGAGTGGTTGCAAATTATATAGAGTTGATTTGTTACTTTCCAGTTAATACAGGGTTATCCATTTTACGCTTGGGAAAGTAAAGGTATAGAAATCACATAAAATATTCAGGTAGAAACAAAATTTTTTATTCAATATAAAGACTGAACCTTGACATTATACGTGAAATACAACATCGTTCAAATGTCTTCCACGGGACTTCTTACAGGCCCCACTCTTTTTGAGGTAATTTTCAATGACTTTTCGGCACATTTCCGGCAATATCTCGGCCATAACTTCACGAATTTTGGTTTCCGATTGCTAAAGATTTTAAGGATTGTTCGCGTAAACACAATCTTTTGCATGGCCCCATAAAAAGAAATCCAAAGGTGTTAGGTCGCAGGATCTTGCGAGCCAATTGGCATCACTCAATCTCGAAATTATGCGTCCTGGAAACTTCTCTTGCAAAACTGCTCGATTAGCCTGTGTTGTGTGACTTGTGGCTCCATCTTGTTGGAACCACATGTTCTCCAGATCATCATCTTCAATTTCTCTCCAAAAATAATCGGTTAACATCCGTTCATAGCGGTCAGAATTGACTGTAATGGCTCTTCCTTGATCGTTTTCAAAAAACTACGGGCCAATAACACCACCAGACCATAATGCACACCAAACGGTCAGTTTTTCCGCATGCAAAGGCCTTTCTGCGATCACCTGAGGATTTTGAGAGCCCCATATGCGGCAACTCTGGTTTTTTTACGTTTCCACAGAGCGAAAAATGAGTCTCATCAATTGAAAAAATTTTGTTCGAAAAATCGTTATCAATGGCTTGTTGTTCAATCACCCAATTCGCATACATTCTGCGTTGTGTATGGTCTTGAGGCTTAAGTTCTTGAGTGAGTTGGATTTTATATGGATGGAGATGCAAATCCAAATGCAAAATCCACCACAATGAGCCGTAAGACAAGCAAAAATGTTGAGCACGTCGAAGAATCGACAAATTCGGGTCTTCCTCCACACTTTGAGCAACGACAGCGATATTTTCAGCAGAACGAATGTTGCGATGATGCACAGGCCTTGCAATATCAATAACCGATCCAGTCTCTTCAAATTTTCTCACTGTGTTCGAAATTGTTTGCTGTGTAGGTCGATTATGTTGACCGTAATCGGCTCGTGAGGCCCTAAATACTGATACAGCAGAATCACCATTTTTATAATAAAATTTAATTTTTTTAATTTTCGACTTTTAAACGATCCATATTTCTAAATGGCAAACCTTCAACTAAAATCACACTTACACTTTGGATGACATTTAATTCTGACATATGTCAAATGGCAGGGTTATACGTTCCTACCACGAAACGGATAACCCTATATTATACATTATAACATATGCCCAGAATTCAAAAATTACTTATTTTCATACTAAAGACCGGCGAGAATCGCAACATAAAAAGAGATACTTTTCCTTCTATAACTGATCATAACTTTACAGATGAAGATGAAAGTGCATAGCCGTGTTTTCATTGACCTATAGAGTATAATTTTCTTGAAACTTTTATGAAAATTGGGTACCATAGTTAACTGAAAATGAAGGCGATGGGTATCGAATAAACGTGAACGAGTGATACGGCCAAAAAGGATCTTTTTAAGTAAATTTCTTAAGATTGATTGCGCAGTGAACTTTATGTTTACATATATAAATACATATGTCTATACGCACACACACACACACACACACACACACACACATATATATATATATATATATATATATATATATATATATATATATATATATATATATATATATATATATATATATATATATATGTATATATATAAATATATATATATATATATATATATATATACATATACATATATATATATATATATATATATATATATATATATATATATATATATATGTATATGTATATATGTATATATATATATATATATATATATATATATATATATATGTATATATGTATGTATATATATATATATATATATATATATATATATATATATATATATATATATGTACATATATATATATATATATATATATATATATATATATATATATATATATATATATATATATATACTTAGTCGTGCCATAAGCTCTGTCACACGTATATGGGCAATTTTGGTGTAAATTGAAAAGAATTTTTGGCAAAGGAAAATATATTTTATTTGGGCATACTAATGGAAGTAAAATAAGCAACAAATTATTAGCCTTTACACAGCTCTTTAATCTGTTGGGCCAGTCATTGAAAGCAGTACGCACTGTTTCTAGCGAAAAATTAGCTACTGCTTCTGTCAAAGATCGCTTAAGGCTCTCGATATTTGGGTGTCGTCTCGTGCACACCATGGAATCTAACTCCGCCCACAGTTTGTAGTCCAGGGGATTCAAATCTGGGCTCCCAGAAGGCCGTTCCGTAGCCCTTATAAACTCTGGAATTTTGGTTTCCAACCACGCATGTGTGGTTCGAGCTTTGTGGGCTGGCGCAGAATCTTGCTGGAAAACCCAATGTCGGTTGTTGAATAGCGCAGAGTTCAGCGGCTTCACACATCCCTCCAGGATGTCCGTTTGATAATTTTTCGCTGCAGTTTTCACGCCTTTTTCGCATAAATGAAGCTCGGTGACACCTTCGTAGCTGACACCCCACCATACCATGAGTGATGCTGGATGATGTCCTCGCTGTACCCTAGTGGCAACTTCTCGGGCTTCTCTGGAGCTGTGGGCATACACCTTATCATTTTGGCGGTTGAAATGTTCCTCCACCGTAAAAATTTTTTCATCGGTAAATAAAATTGCTCGATGTTTGTTGTTGCCGTACCGCTGAAGGAGCTCTTTCGATCTGGTGCTCCTAATTTGCTTCAACTGTTCAGTCAGCAAACGTCCCGTTGATCGTCGAAAGGCACTCACCCCGAGGTCCAACTTTATGATGCGAGACATACTTCGGGTGGAGATGTTCATCTCTCGAGCCATGATTCGTTGTTTACGAAGCGGATTTCGACGAATTCGACTCTCGACCGCTTTGATGGCAGCAAAAGAACGTACATCACGCGGACGTCCAGAACGAGGTCGATCTTCAATAGTCTGGATCTCGTTATATCTCTGGATCGTACGATAAACAAATCTTTGCGTTATTTTTAACGGGCACAACACCTTGAAAATTTCACTCGCGGATTTTCCACACTTATGTAGTGCAATCACTGCAATTCGGTTTTCACTTACACCCCATTCCATCTTCACACGTTAACGAACAAACTTTAAATGACCATCAACTGTCAACAACATTATGACGTTTATAAAACTGGCCGATATTAAAATGTCAATCATCAAATAAAGGTGTTGCCAATGTGAGAAATTACATGACAGAACTTATGGCAGGACTAAGTATATATATATATATATATATATATATATATATATATATATATATATATATATATATATATATATATACTCGTATATATATATATATATATATATATATATATATATATATATACTCGTATATATATATATATATATATATATATATATATACTCGTATATATATATATATATATATATATATATATATATATATAGAGTGCTGTAGACAGACGTGGGCCACATTTTTAGTTTTGGTTGTAAAATAGTGAAAAATGAAAATTTTTAGGATTTTGTAAAAAAATTTTACAAAACCCTACTAGTTTCGCGACCAGTCTGTCCGTCCGTCCGTGTGTCACAGCAGTTCTTCTCGGAAACTACTTAAGCTAGAAACATCAAATTTTTTGCGTAGGTGTAAAGTGGTGATCTCTTCAAAGTTCAACTACAAAAAAATTTTACAAGTTATTTAAGGGGGGTCTCCCCATATAGGAGAGGGACCCCCCGAAAAAAAAGTTTCTTTGAAGGTGGCCAATATGGGTATCAAATGAAAGGTCTTGATGAGAACTTTTCAAAACAGGTCTTAGTTTGGCAAAATTTGCTTCGAGGGATGCACAGGGAGGGGAAATACACGAAAAATTTATGTCCCCCCCCCCCCCCCCCCTCGCGATTGTACACCTGTGATCCGAAAAATCTGAAAAAAATCAGGAATGTAGGCGTTGGTGTGTACAAAAACAACAAATACGTTAGAAGTCGAGATTCACTCAACTTTGTTAGTAATAGTGTGATTTATCGATTTTATGTTTTCTTGAATAAAATCTTAACGGTACCCTTAAATTCAATGAAATTCAGTACGTAGATGTCTATTTATAAGATTGATCCATCATAAAGATTTAATCATATTTGGTGAAGTTATAGCGGTTTGAATTTTCCTGTATTTCTATGGAGCAATATGCGCCGCATTTATTACTATGGCAACATATGGCTATGGTACAACATGCGCTTTTTACCGACTCAGACACTACAGTTTTGCTAGGATTTACATGAAAATTTCAGGAATGATAGGTGTCATGTATATCTTTGAGAATCGGTTCAGCTAGTAGTATCAGTAATCGTAAAACAAAATAGTGGCTGTTTTAAATGCGAAGATTGAATAATTTTGAGTTATTTTTCCCAACTTCAACGTTTAAGGTGCATGCTTTGAACACTTGATTCAATTTAATGAATGACTGAAGATGAGTACCTACAATTAATGCTCATAAGTGAAACAAATCAAGGAGGCGGGAGAGAGCTCCAAGCAAAAGAGCTTTGTAGCCATTCTAGGATTCGAAAAAATTAGCCATGAATCGATGATAACAGTACAGGAGAGTGGCTCCTGAAAAAAAAATTCATCAAACGTAGCCGATATTTCATATTTTCTCAAATAAAATCGTCTTTAGCATGTTTTTGATTTGATTCGATCTGGTGACTGCATTTTGTAAATTGAATACAAAACCCTTCTGACATGAGCGTAGGTCTGTTTACCCAACTTGTTTCTTAATGTTTTTTTAATCGCATGGGTGTTCCAAAATGCAACTTGCCATCATAGCAGATGCTTGCAATAAAATTTTTGATATTTCTCTTTTTAAATGGGAAAAAAGTGTATCTTCCGTGTTTTCCGAAAGTGTGAGGAGAAGTGGACCACCCAAATTTTTATCCGAAAAAATGCTGCTAAATGCTACAAACTCTTGTCCTGGGAGTTTCCATAGGCGCTGATAACGAATTCGTTTCAAATTTGCAAAATTCAAAATAGTAGTAGTAATAATAGTCATTTAATGTCTGGAAGGAAGGAGTAATAAAGTTGAAATGACAAAGGTGTTGCAAAAAAAAAAAAATTCAGAAGTGTTCAAGCACAGATTTTAGGCGCAATTGGTGCACATGAAGTCTGTGCAGTTGGTCATATCAACGCACTTTAAGTGTCGCAGTTATCGCAGTCGATGGAGTTTTTTCTTGTCAGCTTTGCTGGCATCAATTTATTGAAAACGATGCAAAAATCGATGTCTTCATCTGGAGAAACCGACGACTTACTTTTTTGCCTTTTTTTACACCTGATTATGAAGAATTGGCCTGTTTGGAAACTTTCGTTGGTATCTGCAATTTTTGACGCCGTACTGCTTCTTCCACGACCTGTCTTTTTCAGGGGATGTAAAAATGCTGCTTCTCAGCGGTTTGCAGCCACGATTAGATTTCTGTTTCAGAGTGACATAATTAAACGGTCCAATACAGTCCAATATTGAACGTCTCGCTGATGTAGATGCAGTTGAAGTAGATGTTGTTGACTCTTCTCGCACCCCAGGCTCTTCTTCAACTCTAACAGCAAGCTGTTGGAGTTCGTCTTCTTTCTGAACAACTTGATTTTCAATAACTTGGTGCTTTCCGCTAAGCGTTGTAGCCACAAAATCGTCCTCGTCAAATATTTCTGGATTAAATGAGATAATTTTGTTTTTCTCAAAACCTACAGTGATGTTTCGAGTGTTGAGATTGTTAAATAGAGCAGTGGCAACAATTTCAGGCACATGCTGGATTTCCAGTGGCAAACTAATATGATTCTTTGACCATGCAATGCATTGAATGTAGTAGGATCTTTTGACCGGTCCAAACGCACC